>MU008166.1:0-1200000 GCA_010909165.1 Anthoceros angustus | reverse complement strand
TGGCATTCCAAGTCACCAAGTTCCTTTTGACCAAGCCCATCAAACACTCTGTGGGCGTCCTCCAGCCTGCCACACTTGGCACACATGCTCACCAAACTGTTGGCAACAAGCATATCCGCCTTCATGGCCTCGTTCTCTGATCTGCATATGAATCTGCTTCCTCATCCCCAACGCTGCAGTTCCCACACTTGTACATGCCGGCAGGAGGCACATGAAAGTGATGGGATCCGGCACATCCATGGCCTGTTCTTGCAGAGCACTGTACAAACGAAGCACATGCTGGCCCACGCCCTCCCGGGAATATCCTGCTACCATGACATTCCACGTTACCACGTCTCCCTCACCAAGCCCGTCAAACACTCGGTGAGCGTCCTCCAAGCTGCCACACTTTAATTTGCATACATGTTCACCAAACTGTTAGCTACGAACACATCAACTTCATGGCCTCGCTCTGTGATGTGCCTAGGCACCTGCTTCCCCTCCTCCAACGCCAGCAGGAGGCACACTAATGTCACAGCATCGGGTACAGCCATGCCTTCTTCCAACATTGCATTGTACAGAAAAGGAGCTTCTCGCCCCATGCCCTGCTGGGAATACCCGCCTATCATGGCGTTCCACACCACCACATTCCATCCAAGGTGCCGCATTTTGCACACATGTCCACCAAGCAGCTAGAAACGCATAAATCAGGCTCGGCTTCACTGGTCAGCACATCAGCATGCACCTGCTGCCCAGAACTCAAGTCCAATCCCCTCGCACAAGCCTGGAGTGCTGCCACGAACACACGTCCATCTGACTTCACACCTGACCTCCGCATCCGATTATACAGTTCTATGGCCTTCTTGTATTGTCCCTGTTTAACATGAGCAGAAATGATGGCAGACCACGTGAAGGCATGCGGTTTGGCAACTGCTTCAAACACATCCATGGCCTCCTGCAGCCTGCCATGAGAAGCATACATTCGCAGGATGTGGAAAGCCAGGAACCTGTCAGAATGGTACCCCTTCTTCACCATGAGACCATGCACGCGGCTACCCGGAAGAAGATCCTTATTCCCCATGCAAGTATTTCTTCAGGACTGTGTAAAAGAGGGACCCAGAAACACCACGCTCTGTCCGCACCAGAACCTCCAAAGCCTCAACGGCCTCGGCCAGATGGCCCTTCCGACATAGCCTGCTCACTGTTTCAGCTGTCACGCCCCATTCTTTAACTGCAGGCCCGCGGGTGTCAGGATTTTCCACTTCCAGTAACCTGCTGCGAGAGGCGAAACGACCCAAAACCATCCCCCCATCCAGAGCAGCAAGCTGCGCATCCATCCACCCAAGCTGGCTTGTAGAAATTGTTTGACCACAGGACCTCCTGAGACTGGCTGTGCCGTCAATCAGGCGAAAGGAAACTCTTCTTTCTTTGCCTGGAATCCCACCACAGTGCCGGGTTCCGAAAAAAACAGTCGCCACAACTCCTCCTGGCTACGACCCACTCTAGACGATCCCCCTCCATCCAGACCTGCTCCAGAACAGCTTGGCTGAGGTACACCATCGCGGCGACTGCCCACTTGGTTGTGCTTCAACACTTGGTTCTGCGACCGGAAGCTACTCCTTCTAGGGCACCGATTACCCCAATAGCCAGGGCTGGCAGGAGCGAGCTGCGCCCAGTCATTGTCGCACAGTGCCCTCCTTGTGCTTGTCCAGGAGGAGCAGCTCATTCAACAGGTTTGCTTTGCCGAAACTGTCAGGTCTAGCGCAGCTTCTTCCTCCTCATCACATCTCATTCCTCGTCTTCATTTCGGGAGCTGGAGCCTAGCCTGTGGGTTCACAATAATTCCCAGCTAAACCTGGGAAGGGCCTTGTGCTGAGGCCGATCGTTTTTCCGGTAACCCGATTCTTGCAGCTTTATTTGATGAAAGCAATGTGGTTCTGGAGTGTGGGCAATGGCTCATTTTAACTTTTGAAGTCTGAGCTGTTGGCACTGGTTCCGTAAATTTTCCCCGTCTGCTCTGGAGAATGGCTGGCTCACCACCTTCAGCTTGCTCTTGCTCTTGCCCTTGCTCCTAAGAGTCTCCTCTTTCACATCACACACCCAGCTAACAACCGCGGTGCTGAATCAACTGAACTCCCGATCGATTCACCAGCTCACATTCGACAACAGCCCAGACTCCTAGATCAAACAAATTGTTCCATCCGGGCTCGCTGCCACTCAAAATAGTTTCGGGTGTTTTAGATCTAAGCCCGCAACTCTCAAGCTTAAGGCTAAAATTCTAGATCTTAATTAGCAGTCTATCCCAAAACCTTAAACTATATTTGACTCTATCAACCTATTCAAAACTCTAGAGGTTAATTACGGTCCCCAAAACTTCCTCTAGCTTCTTCCTTCCCAAGTTTTTGAGTGGAGGCAAACCTCTGTCGATATTCACGAGAAAGATCAATGAAAAGCGGTATTTGCCATAGAAAATTTAGTGAAAAGCTGTATTTGCCACAGGACTAGAGTGAGATAAATCAGTAAAAACTGGTATTTGCCATACTGCCACCCCTTGGCCAAACTATGTGCCAACAATCTTTTACCTAGGCATGTTACACATTCAAAGCTCTTGTTCCGCCTCCAGTTTCATCATAGGAAACTCCACTTTTCTTCCACCTTCAGGGTCATACATGAGGTTGAGATCCCAATCTCTCATTTTTTCTCTCGGCGCTTCCTCGGTCCTCATTTCTTCTCGGAGTACTTCATCGGGAACATGAACGTCATCTCTTTCTACTTCATCTTCATGCACATCCCAATCTCTCATATTATCTCTCAATACTTCCCTCTCGATTGATTGTGGTTTGCAAGCAAACTCCATCTCTTTTCACTTCTTCTTGTTGCACTTCACAGGGAAGTGGGACTTGAACTCCTTTCAAGTTCAAGTTTTGTAACTTTATCACTTCAGACTCTACGGCCTGATTTCCTTCTGAGTGTGTGCCTTCATCATTCTTGTCTGGAAAAATGGAAAACCATCAAGGACCAATGAAATGAGCTCCCCAAATTTCATATTTGATTGTACTTATGCTCTAATAACTCATGATTGTTAGAAGCTACAAGTGTGTACCTTCATCATCCTTGTTTGGAAAACCTTCAAGCGCCCTTTGCCATGAGTCACCAATCGCTCCATGGATCGTGCTCAATTTGATTGTACATAAGCCCGATAGCTCATGATTCTTAGAAGCTAGTGCTAGCCTTTGAGCTCCTCCATCTTGCATATGATCCTTAGCGGTTAGTCCTTTCACGACTTCCTCTCTAGAACCTCCATTTCCATCATCTTGCCGACCTTGATAATGAGTTCTTTTGATCTTTTTCCGTGTGCGCTTTTTGCTAGACACGTGATCATAGCCTCACAGTGTTGCACTTTACAACATTAAGATTTTTTGCAATCTAATCATACAATTGCAAATAATCATAGCTCTAAGAAAGCGCATTCTAAACTATATCTATATACATTTACTGATGATCCATTATGCAATTGTATAGACATACATAATCATAGCCTCTTGGTGTTGCACTTTACAACATTAAAACTTCTTCCTTTCTAATCATACACTTGCAAAACATTATGGTTCTAAACTATGTCTCTATATATTTACTCATTGTGATCCATTATGCAATTGTATAGACATACATGTAGCGCATATTGTTTTGTACATGCAAGGAAATCAGCACCACCATTTAATTTTACACTAATTTGTACCTGAGAATCCAACCGCGCCGTGAATGCTTTCAGACTTTGCTTGGTGTAACCATGGTGAGGATAATCTAAGCACCAACAACACAAAAGTTCATCATAAGTCCTTAAGTTACTAACAAATTACAATCTATTACTCATTAATTACTAAATCGTGTTACTAATTAACTACTGAAACTCCTTCCCTAAATTTACAAGTAAACAAAAACAAGAAAAAGTAATATGCAATAACTACAACTTTCATATGAACACAAGAAAAGTCGATGCACTGCTAAAATAATCAATGAAAATAATTTTGAAAACTAGTAGTATTCCCTTCCCCTGAGACTACATATATAAGGCAAATTATAATCTAAGTTCGATCTCATCTATTATTTTACCGCTGTTGTTTGAGGTTCTATTTTTTATTTTATTCTCTTTTTTTTGTTTGCTTTGTTACGCCATAATTTTTGTTGTGCTATTGCTTCAATTTATATTATTGTAGTAAATCGTTTTTGCGGTTTGGCCATGAAATTTGAAAATGGAGATAAGATGAGAATCCCAATGCTTATGTATTTACAAGAAAAGCCCAAAGTAGGTCAAACCCCTGCTATTCCAGAACGCAAAGTTTCTCTGCGACTAACCTCTTATCCTACAAGTCTAGTTTTGTTTTACGCCTCGTGGTTTGATAGTCCTTGAAATCATCCTTGAAATCATAATATGATGAGTAGTTCTTTATGTCAAAGGTGTACAAATTGGATGGTCTCATCTACACTAAAGTATTGGGGTCTCCTAATTGCCGCTTTGCCTTGCAATATTGGGCACCTTGATAAAGATTTCGGTGCCGCGAAACTAGATATACGAATGGCTCCTTTTGATGAAGGTTTGAATGTCATGGACAGCCCTTAGTAAGAAGCAGTTTTGGGAGGCCATCGTGAGCCTCAACATAAAAGGTTCGTGGCAATCAAGGCCAGCCTTAAGTTGACGTAAGTTTAGCACGCAATTCATAACATTAATAAGGTTAAAACTATGACCATGTTACCACATTTGGGCTGAAGTGTTAGGCATGGCATTGCTTAATTCACATCACAGAGTTCATCAAGAAACGAAACAAACGCCTTTGTCTAATCACGTTTGCTAACTATTTCCCACATCAACTTCTATTCCTACAGCATTTGGTATGGTTGAGTTCTCCAATTGACATGTTGTACATTAAGAACGCAAGGTGAGGAGACTTAATTATTAAGTTGCACAACCGTGCCATTTTTATACTATGATGGACCAATACGAGCAGCATGAAAGAAATTTAAAGATACCACAAAGAAAATACCAAATATAAATATATTATCGCTACCACAAGAAAACAATTAGAACGTGCCGGAAAGAAAATATCAAACATCCATTTATAGTACCTATCACAAGAAAACAATTTGAAGATGCTAGAAAGGAAATATCAAATATCCATGTATAGTATCTAGTATTCAAGGTCATATATAAAGGAGCCATCATCTAAGTCGTTGGTTGAGTTGCCCACCTTCGCAACATTGCACCTCAGGAACGCCTAACAATAAGTGGTTTGGTAAGTTGCTCATCCTCGCTATGTTCTACCTCAGGAACATCTATCAAACAATAAGTGGTCGGTAAAATTGCTCATCCTTGCAACGGTTCCACCTCGAGAACTCCTAACAATTGATTTGCCTAGGATATTGAGAGCAACCACCGAGGTTGAATATATTTTGACAAATAATCTATATTCACCAATTTTAAATACATTATAGAGCACAAACATCCAAGCAATAATAAATTCCTCGCGACCAAGCAATAATTATGAGTTGCTCGAGGACCCAAGACAACGTTTTGATTGATGACTTGATTAAGCTCAAAAAGAATGTGGATGACTTGATCAAGCTTAAAGGGTCACATGGCGGTCACCATATGCATGAAACCGCATTATAAGGCAAATTGAGTCTTGATGACTTGATCAAGCTCAATAAAAGAATCATGACATCTTTGCTAAGGTCACGCGGCCACCATATGTATGGAACCGCTGCTAAGGAAGGCAAATTGAGTCTTGATGACTTGATCAAGCTCAAAAAGAAAGTGCCGATCCAATGCGGATGCACTGCCAAGGACGAGAGGTTCTCGAGGCGGCTCTGTCATGCCGTGTGATACTAATCTTTGCAATTGGGTTTAGTGTTTGATTAGCATTAATTAATCTAACTACTTATCTTTAAGTAATTAGTGTTAATTAATCTAATGTGCTTATGTTAATTAAGCATTGATTAGTGTTAATTAAACATGATTAGCAATATCTAAGTGGATAAGCTAATATGCTTTGGCATATTCCTTGCATATTATAGTGTATTCTTAGGATACAATAGCTAAGTGGATAAGCTCAAGTAGGCATATTCCTTGCATATTATAGTGTATTCTTAGGATACAATAGCTAAGTGGATAAGCTCAAGTAATATGCTTTGGCATATTCCTTGCATATTATAGTGTATTCTTAGGATAGGCAATATGAATAGGATATCTTAATATGTCACGCCGGTCTAGTATATGAGACTTCCATTGAAAAGCTCGGATCATAGCTTGTCCTCTAGATACGCAATGCAAGGGTGTTGTGAGGAGGCCATGACCCGGGCGATGCGCGAATTTATGTTGTGGGAGGTGTGTTTGTGCCACGACGGCGAGCTACTCTGTTGTTATTGGTTGCACCTATATACGTATAAGATTTGTTTGCTTGGTTGTTGGTCGAAGTGCTTATATGATTCGACTGCGACACCGGAGGTGTTGACACACGACTTACAAATAACCGTGTAGCAAGACGAACTGCACCCTACTTAACCTCCAAGGTTTGTAACTAGACACTTTGGTGTGCCAGGTTAGACGCTTAAGTGCTTAGTGGAACTTGTGCATATTTAGTGTTAATTGTGCCCTAGCTTGTCGATATATGATTGGGCGGTTTTGAACTTCAATTTTTAATTTTGGATTTTGTTATCTGATCTTATCTCACAGTTTAAGTTGAAGTCTCTAACTTTGTGATACTTGAGCTCTGACTTTGTTGCAACCCTAACGGTTATTGTGGTTCTCTTACTGCAGAAAGCTCGTCGAACCACTAAGCCAAATAATCAATGAAAATAATTTTGAAAACTAGTAGTATTCCCTTCCCCGAGACTATATATAAGGCAAATTATAATCTAAGTTCGATCTCATCTATTATTTTACCACTGTTGTTTGAGGTTCTATTTTTTTATTTATTTTTTTTTTTTGTTTTTGTTACGCCATAATTTTTGCTACTTCAATTTATATTATTGTAAATCGTTTTTTTGGGTTTGGCCATGAAATTTGAAAATGGAGGTAAGATGAGAATCCCAATGCTTATGTATTTACAAGAAAAGCCCAAAGTAGGTCGCGCTATTCCGTAACGCAAAGTCGCGACTAAACTCTTATCCTACAAGTCTAGTTTTGTTTTCTCGCACGTAGTTTGATAGTCGAATCCATCCTTGAAATCAATATGATGAGTAGTTCTTTAAAAAGTGTACAAATTGGATGGTCTCATCTACACTAAAGTAATGGGATCTCCTAATTGCGCATACGCAGTGTTGGGCACCTTGATAAAGATTTCTTGCCTCAAAACTTGATATATAGAATGGCTCCTTTTGATGAAGGTTTGAATGTCATGGACAGCCCTTAGTAAGCGCTTTGGGAGGCCATCGTGAGCTCAACATAAAAGGTTCGTGGGCAATCAAGGCCACCCTTAAGTTGACGTAAGTTTAGCAATTCATAACATTAATAAGGTTAAAACTATGACCATGTTACCACATTTGGGCTGAAGTGTTAGGCATGGCATTGCTTAATACATCACGAGTTCATCAAGAGAAACAAACCTTTGTCTAATCACGTTTTAACTATTTCACATCAACTTCTATTCCTACAGCATTTGGTATGGTTGAGTTCTCCAATTGACATGTTGTACATTAAGAACGCAAGGTGAGGAGACTTAATTATTAAGTTGCACAACCGTGCCATTTTTATACTATGATGGACCAATACGAGCAGCATGAAAGAAATTTAAAGATACCACAAAGAAAATACCAAATATAAATATATTATCGCTACCACAAGAAAACAATTAGAACGTGCCGGAAAGAAAATATCAAACATCCATTTATAGTACCTATCACAAGAAAACAATTTGAAGATGCTAGAAAGGAAATATCAAATATCCATGTATAGTATCTAGTATTCAAGGTCATATATATAAAGGAGCCATCATCTAAGTGGTTGGTTGAGTTGCCCACCTTCGCAAATCGTGAAAGCCTAACAATAAGTGGTTTGTAAGTTGCTCATCCTCGCCATGTTCTACCTCGAACATCTATCAAACAATAAGTGGTAAAATTGCTCATCAACCCACCTAAACAATTGATTTGCCTAGGATATTGAGAGCAACCACGAGGTTGAATATATTTTGACAAATAATCTATATTCACCAATTTTAAATACATTATAGAGCACAAACATCCAAGCAATAATAAATTCCTCGCGACCAAGCAATAATTATGAGTTGCTCGAGGACCCAAGACAACGTTTTGATTGATGACTTGATTAAGCTCAACAAAAGAATGTGGATGACTTGACTGCTTAAGGCATGGCATCACACCATATGCATGAAACCGCTAAGGAAGGCAAATTGAGTCTTGATGACTTGATCAAGCTCAATAAAAGAATAAGCATGACTTGATCAAGCTTAAGGTAAGGGACCTGCAAGGCCACCATATGTATGGAACCGCTGCTGCTAAGGAAGGCAAATTGAGTCTTGATGACTTGATCAAGCTCAATAAAAAGAAAGCAAGGCGCGGCGGTGCTCGTCATCCAATGCGGGATGCACCTGTTGCCAAGGACGAGAGGTTCTCGAGGCGAGGCTCCTGTCATGCCGTGTGATACTAATCTTTGCAATTGGGTTTAGTGTTTGATTAGCATTAATTAATCTAACTACTTATCTTTAAGTAAGTAATTAGTGTTAATTAATCTAATGTGCTTATGTTAATTAAGCATTGATTAGTGTTAATTAAACATGATTAGCAATATCTAAGTGGATAAGCTCAAGTAATATGCTTTGGCATATTCCTTGCATATTATAGTGTATTCTTAGGATACAAGCTAAGTGGATAAGCTCACAATATGCTTTGGCATATTCCTATATTATAGTGTATTCTTGGGATACAATAGCTAAGTGGATAAGCTCAAGAATGCTTTGGCATATTCCTTGCATATTATAGTGTATTCTTAGGATATTTCCGCATATGCATGCCAATAGGATATCTTAGGAATATGTAATGCTGTGGTCTAGTATATATAGACCTCCATTGAGAAGATCATAGCTTGTCCTCTAGATATGCAATGCAAGGGTGGGAGGCCAAAGCTATGACTCCGAGAGCGATGAGGAATTTGCGTGTTGTTCTCGTGGGAGAGTGTGTTTGTGCCACGACGCGAGCTACTCCCTCGTTGTTATCACTATATATACGTGTATAAGATTTGTTTGCTTGGTTGTTGGTCGGGAAGTGCTTATATGAATTCAAGTGCTTACTGCGACACCGGAGGTGTTGACACACTTACAACAATGTAGCAAGACGAATCGACCCTACTTAACCTCCAAGGTTTGTAACTAGACACTTTGGTGTGCCAGGTTAGACGCTTAAGTGCTTAGTGGAACTTGTGCATATTTAGTGTTAATTGTGCCCTAGCTTGTCATATATGATTGGGCGGTTTTGAACTTCAATTTTAATTTTGGATTTTGTTATCCGATCTTATCTCACGCTTTAAGTTGAAGTCTCTAACTTTGTGATACTGAGCTCGACTTTGTTGCAACCCTAACTGCTATTGTGGTTCTCTCATCGCAGTAAAGCTCACGAACCACTAAGCCAAACAACCACTTGATCTTGATGGCAAACCAATGACCATTGAGGCAATTGATATGCGAATGATAATACAAGCGGCAAACCAAAGACCCCCAAATGGGAGTGTGGCGGCACATGTTATAGGAAGAGGAGGTAGCCAACGACATTCTGCCATAGTCATAAGTGTAGAGGTCTTGGATGCGGAGCTAGATGTGTACCATGGTCAAGTGATGCGAGATTGCAGATCGCAAGACTTCATGTTAGCACAATTTAGCTGTATGCAAATTTAAGGGTGGAAACAAGAAGGGCATGATGTGTATGTAATATGGTTGTATGTTTCTTTGTTGTTGCAAAGAATAGCATACATAAATAAATAAATAGATAAATTTTATTTACTATGCTAGTGAAAAATAATCACTATACTAAACATGTATACATACAATAGCTAGAGGTTAAAACGTTTCATAGTTTTCTAAATATAATTAATAACCTATAAGAAGAGGAAGAAGAGGAAGAAGAGGAAGAAGAGGAAGAAGAGGAAGAAGAGGAAGAAGAGGAAGAAGAGGAAGAAGAGGAAGAAGAGGAAGAAGAGGAAGGAGGTCCAAGCACGGTTAGGTAGACCACATTATGTGGGGATGGACGCAACGTGTAAATATGTCCACATGTGGACAAATTTACCTTGCAAAAACTCTTCTCGCTAGAATAATGATCGAAGTGATTCAAGTTTTTGTTCCAAAACTAAGAGCATGGCAACAAGTCCACAGTAAAATGCCCAAAGTTTAAGGATATGATTTGTGCATTTGATATTTAATTATTTGATCATGGATGGACAAGTGAACTTTGGATACAAAAAGTGAGCACAAGACACACAACCCAAGCGCATTTGAATTTCAAACGCAAACGGTCAAGTGAACACAGAACACTAAAAGTGAGTCTTTGTCACACCGAAGTTGGAACTTGTTCAAATTTCAAAGTTTGGAATAAGCGGGAATTTCAAAGTTGTATCATGGCGCGAATTTCAAGAGCAGTCGTCAAGTGAACATGGAACACTGAAAGTGAAGCATGGTCATAAACAAAGTGTAAACTTGTTTGTATTTTAAAGTTTTGTCGAAGCGGATTTTCAAAAGATGGTACAATGTTGGTGCAAAGACATTGTCATGAGAGCATAACACGCCATCTGCGAGACCTTTCACTTTTTGGCTTGAGGCGCCGTGTGTGAACCATGTGCCCGTGACTGTGAGCTGGAGGAGGAGAGGAAGGGGAGCCCGTCCGAGCAGGCAAGGGAATTGAATGGCTCAGCAGCCTCCCTCGGGTGCACTTAGGAGAGCAAAACACGCACTGAAGCGTGGTGGAGGGAAAAGCAAATTCGAGTTGCATCTTTGCGTGTGGAAGATGGAGCATCTTTGTGCGTAGCGGATGTTAGGCAAGAGGCAGGAGCAGTCCTTCGCATGGAGGAGGATTGTCACGGTGATAATCATACGGCAGAGGGTGGGTGTGAGGCAGCTTCTCCAGGATCTGAAGAACCCTCAATGAGTGAGGAGGGAACTAGTCTACGAGGGCAAACAGCACCAGGTCCTCTTTCATCCACAGAGCGGTCAAGGCGGTTCCGTGCATGGCAAAGGGGGGCGGGATCTCACCCAGGTCAGCGATGGGGCCGCTGTGATGCACAATGTGGGCGTATTGCTCGAGAACTTGGCTACGTTTTCAGATGTAGAACTGCCCACTTCAATTCTGATAGCAAGGCTAAGGTGTTAGATGCTTTTTCCAGCTCGTGGCCTCAAGGAATTCTTCCCCGCTGTCAGAGGGTGAAGGCTCGAGCCACATCCCTCGCTTCAAACATCGGGCGCCATGAAAAGCTGGAGTGTACAAGCGTCGATCACTTGAAGGCAAGACAAACCTTTATGAATATTGTGCTAACTACGACGACGTGGCAAAATGGAGCTTGGCCGAGTCCTTGGGGTCAAGAGTAGTTGTGGCACGCCATCTTCAAACCCGCGGCGATTTGCAAAGTGCACCGAGGAGGCGCTGTGGGTGGACGGAAGGCTCGTTCGATTGTTTGCCCCAAGGGGTTAAGGCTGTTTTGCAATTTTGGGAGTCCAAGGCCTTCCTCCAACTCCAAGGATGCGAGGCGGGGTGGCTCCTCTTGTCTTCCGCACATCATCCATTTCCTAGATACCTCTCTGTGATTCAGTTCACGCAATTTCTCTTCTTCCCATCGGCACATACCATTGGTGGTGAGCGCCTCCTGCCTCGGCAAAGCTAGTCTATTCTTGCAATTGAACACGCCACTAACCCTTTAACTTGTTTCAGAAGCCCCGGGATCATCACTATATGTGATAGCTTGTAGCGGTGCTACATCGCCACTCCATGTTCGAGTTTCCTCTCCTGCTCGCCGCCGCTTCATCGCTCTTTGCTTGCGCCATGCTTGCTCGGCTCTTGTTGCTCTTGCTCGGTCATTTGCTCCCCGATCATTTGCCTCTGGTCATTTGCCCTGCTATTGCTCATTTTCTCGCCTGTGTCATTTGCTCGCTTTGTCATTTGCTCTAGCTCCTTGTCATTTGCTCTGGCTCCTTGTCATTTGCTCTAGCTCCAGGTCATTTGCACTGGCTACTGCTCATTTGCTTTGGCTCCTTCTCATTTGCTCGGCTCGGTCGTTCCCTGCTCCCGCCATTTGCCTGCCCGATCATTTGGCCCGGCTCCGCTCCTTGCCATGGCTACGATCATTTGCGTGCAATGTTCATTTGTTGTAGCTAGTTCACTCGAGGATATACAAGGCTCACCGCTTTGTGAGTGGGGCACTTCATGTGGCTGTGTCCTTTGTGACCGCCTCCACTCTATCTACTTTGTTTGGTCACATCTTGGTGTCCCAGCTTTTAGAGGAGATGTTCGAGCTGCATTTCGTGTGAGTGATGCGACGGAGTTTTTGCGCTTTCAAAAGGAGAATGGATATCAAGATTGGCCAACGAGCATTCGAGAACTCAAGCCCTTCTTCATCAAATCCCTCGCAAGAGAAATGTGTGGTACCATGTCGAGATGGCATTTTGAAAGAGATGAATCACGATGCTCAAAAGGTGCACCTGCACGTGTACCGTGGGTGTGTGGAGAGGAACCCAGGAGGGGACAAGTGCCACGCCTCGGAGATGTTTTTCATCCGTCCGAGAGATGGTGCACTCTATTTTATGCCCTAGAGCACCAGATGAGGACTGGCATAGGCGAAAATGTTTGCTTGGTAAATGCTGTGGAGTTTCCAACTCCATTCAAGGAGGTTTCACAAGCATTTTTCCGAGGGCATGGCTGGCTCAATATGAAGGTGGGAGTGAATGAGGACAAAACCTCAAGTCAATAAAGCTAGTTTATGGGAAACCCATCCGTCGATGATTGAATTTCTTAAGGATAAATTGACTTATTTCATGACTACGCCCAAAGATGGCAAGCCACGAGTTTTGGAAGTGCATTGATTGGTTTCGAGGATGTGATAGTTTATGTTATGGACTTTTCGAACTATGCTTTTCAAGTTTTAATGAGATACAATCAATGCAGCATAGTGATCAAGTTACTATTCTAGTTCATGTTACATATATGCGAGCAGGCAATGGTGGAGAAAGGCGTGCAAATGGTTGGTGGGAAAGAAAAGTCAACAGCGGTGGGGTGTGCACCAATCCGGTTCTAAAGGCATGCACAAGATATATGGTGACTCGGATGCAACCAACCTCGGCTCAAGATGCGGCATCTTGCGTGTTTTTGTGCCGTGTGCATGGACTGACCATGGAGCATGTGAGATGCTGCTATATGCATATGGCATCTGGCCATTCGAGGACGAGGGAGGACGTTGGTCAATCGACCCGCCAAGCACGCACCATTGTCGCTACATGCGGTTGGTCAAATGGGCCTGATCCTCCGCTAATGGTGTTGCTAGTGAAGATGTCTCGAAATTGCACCTCTTGGAGCTTGGAGACAACTTTGTGGTGCGCAGCATCCGAAGGTTCAACTTTTATTTGGCAAAGTGCACGCAGTGCATGTGACCACGGAGCACACACTGCCCTGAGCGGACAAAATTTCCTCCTGGGATAAGGTGGTTGTGGGCCAATACTACCCCGGGTTGAGCCGGATGGTGTGTACACTTTGGATCATGAGGTCATGGAGGTCACCCTTCTTTCATCCTACGTGGAGACCTGCAAGTTCCCACTTTTGGAACGCGTGGAAGGAGGCCGACTAGTGTATGTGTTTGACTCGGACACGATCGAGTCCTTTAAGGAGCTTGTGAGGGAGGGAAAGAACCCATTTGTGTTTTCGTAGTCGACTCTAAGGCCTCAATTGTACATATGCAACTCAAAATTGAAATGACCTTGACGAACTTGTAAATACCATGGTCCGTTGCTCAAGATGTGGCCATATTCACACGTGATGACCCGCCCACCGCTTGGGATCTGGAGCACTTTGCTTGACTTGCGACCTGCGGGTGACAATGCCCAACTTAAGCGCCTTTTAAAACCCCATCTCGTGGAAGACCTTGGAAGAGCCAAAGATTGATGCAAGTGAGTCATGGCCACGGCGTCGTGTGTCACCGGTGGCCGGCGTGGCCGCGATGGTAGGCGCGGTGTTGCTGGCGGCGATGCGCGGTGTTTGCGGCGATGGCGGTGTTTGCGATGGCGGATGCAGATGGTAGGTGGAGACCATTCATGGCTCTACATCGGGCAAGTGTCCGGAAGACTTGCGTAGTCATTTGGTGGTGATGCGGCAACCGCAGATCCAAAGAAAGAATCGATGTCGGGGTCGCCACGGCCAGCGAGGCCGTGATCACGTGCGTGGCCCACGAGGATGAGGCCGAGGATACACAATCAAGTGAAGTCAAGCTAGTCTCTAAGAAGGGACCAAGAAAAGGGCCATCTAGTGTTTGGGAGAAGTTCGTTATTTCGGCCCATGTTTGTTCTTGCGTGTTTAGGCGTGGTGTGTGTTGGAAGGAAGGCTCTCCTGTACATGCGGAGGCGCTATTGTTTCTCAATTGAAGCACTTCAAAATTGTCCAAAGATTCTATCAAGTATGTCAAGGTGTCTTTTCTAGTCTCTCCATTGTCCGGTTGTCTAGCCACCTGCTCAGATTTGACATGTGCCTCTAGGGCTTCCTCTAACAAGATAGGGCTTACCCAATTGGGCTTGTCCTTCTTGTTGTGGGGATCCAGTCCCGCCCAAAGATCTCGACTTTTCGCAGCCCGCACGCAGAGAGCTTGCCCAAGCTTCCCTTGTTCGGTCGGTATAGCCCGGGCCCTACTTCCACATAATAATTACCTTCAACAACCTCGGCCTTTGCGAATTGGGCGACCCTTCCAAAACTTGTCTTCATGGCCTCGAGCGAACACCTCGACACACCGAGGAGGTAGAATTTAACGTTCTGCATTGCCCGCTCATATACCATATAGTTGTCTGTGCTCCAACTCTCGCACTCCCGGGGACAAGTGACTAGTCTTCGGTCTTGATGAATGCTTTGGTTTGGTCGTCTCTGGAGCCTTTCGCTTTGTGCCTCTACTCCCAGAGCGGGTCCCCATCCCCTCAGCAGCCTCACTTTTATCATGCTGCACCAAACCTGTGCCCACCCCACTCACATTTCCAACCTCAAACAATTCAGGCGACACCTCCACCCCAGCCTGCTCCACCTGACATGTGTCCTTGTCCACTTCATGTCCATCATCCTTCGCCTCATGAGATGTTTCCTCATTCTCCACCTCAGGTGTGTCCCTGTCCACCTCAAGTGGGGCCTTCTCAACCTCAAGTGTGTCATTCTCCACCTCATGTGTGGCCCTAGTCAGGTGTGGCCTTCTCTACCTGATGCCCCTCCATGTCCACCTCAAGCGTGTCCTTGTCCACCTCTAGTGTGGCCTTCTCAACCTGAGCTATGTCATTCTCCACCTCATGTGTGGCACTTTTCGCCTGTGTGGCCTTCACCTCAGGTAGCTCCCTGTCCACCTCAAGTGTGTCCTTGTCCACCTCAAATGTGGCATTCTCCACTATAAGTGTGGCCTTTTCCCGCTCAGGTGTGGCCTTCTTCACCTCAGGCGGCTCATTCTCCACCTCCTCATTGGGCGTCGCTTCCTCATGTGTGGGCGTTGTTGCAAAGTTGTCCAAAACTTCTGCATCATGTAAAAAGTCATCAAGTGCTTGGGATTGGATGTCGTCCACTAAGCCGCCAACCACGTCATCACCTCCATGAACCTCCTGATCTGCCTCCCCCCACACTGCACCTCGTTCCACAGCCACTGGGTCTTCCTGATCCGCTGGCAGGTGTCATCAACTGCAGCAATTCCATTGTTGCAACCTTCTCGAGGCCTACACCGATTGACCTTGCATTGGAGCCGTTTTTTCACCGAGGGCGGGTCCAAGCACCCCTCTTCTCGACCCGCACGCCAAAACCGAGCCGTAAGAGCCGCCGCCGGTGGCAAGAGTGGCCGTGAATGGGAACACGCGATCGCACTTGTCACGACGGCTTTTCATAGCAAGTCGAGAAAACGCGATGATAGCATTAGACTTTGGAGGAAAGCAACAGTGCAAAGGAGAACCCTATTCCTCGGCACACACCCTCTACACACACCGGAGATGCTGCTGCATGTCCTGGCGGTGGCTACGGCGGATCTTCTCAAGGCGGGACAGCAATGCATCCGGATCCTTTACCAACTCAAGGTACTCGATTTCCACTTTGAGCATCACCACTCGTCTTTCCTGCGGAAGGTCCCAACCTTTGCGACATACCACCGAGTGTCCACATCCATGCCGATCTTCCAGGCACATGTCTTGTTGGTCTCGCAAATGGGAAAAAGGCAAAATTCATGGTACATATGCCCGACGAGAAACACTCATTGCCAAACCACCGCAATGACACGCACTCAATGAGAAACAAGGTGGACACCGCTAAGAAAACAGATCCGACAAGACAAAAATACCTCGCATATAGGGCAAGCATTCACAAGAATTGTTGGCCCGGCCGTCTCAATGGCCTGGAAGGAAGTTGGTGCGACCAGCCTCCCTTCCACTTCAACATCCATGAATGCTGCAAGAGACTTGAGGATGTTGAACATCCGCCTTCGGCCGACAACGCAAGCTCATGCGGGGCCCTCCGTCCGCTACTCCTCAACCCAAGGGCATGTGCTTTTCTCCGAGTGTACAAGGCTTGAAGGGGCCCGAAGGTGGCCGATTAGGGATATGTGCCCTTGAATGTCCTCAAAAGTCTCGCCTCCAATGCTCTTCCGCACCATCTCCATTTCTTGAGAACACTTATGGATGTCGAACGCCACCTCCCAAGTCTCGCTTTTCACCGCCAATGCTTGCTTCACCTCCTTTGCAGTGGCATCCACCTTGTCAAGTTGTATTCACATCCGCCAACCCCCCGATACGGATCGTGTGGCCGAGGATGGTAGCCACCTTGCTCTTCCTTCGTCGCCTCACCGATCATCACCGTTTACCCATCCACCCTTCCAAAGGAACATTATTGCATGCAAAGTGGCATTGTGCCACCAGTAGAACCAATATGCGGAAAAGTGGCCTTGGGCACGTGGAAGAGCAGACCAGGTAAATGACCGGTGCAACGCACATGTGGCGAGTGGACGAGTGCAGGCAAAGTGGCATTGTGCACAGTGTGGAACAAATGAGGAAAAATGACATTGGGCACATGGAAGTGGAAGACACACATAGCAAATGAGGGTGCAACGCACATGTGAGTGGACAATTGCGTGCAAAGTGGCCTTGTGTGGAACAAGCAGATAAACCGACATTGGACACACCAAGGATGAGAAACAAACAAGACATGACTAGGGCGCACATGTCGCTCAACAACCGTGTCTCGAGTTAAGTGCATGGTGCACTTCACATGAGCCTACACTATGTCAAAAGGTTGACCGACAAGGAGGGCCATCCTGGTGCTCCTTAGAGGATACTAGGTAGTCTAGAGGACTTAGCGACTGCATGCGAATGAAGAACTGCATGTTAGACAACCTTGAGAGACAAAATAAAAACAAGCACATCCTACCATGAGGTGGCTGCTGCTCATGTCTGTGGGCTTCCCTACAATGAGTAGGGGCTCTTCCTTGACTGCAGCCTTCACCGCCCGCCCGCTTTCCTCTCGTATTTCTCGTTTTATTCCTTCCGGATTGGGTCTTCTCGTGAAACACCCTCTCCACCTCAACGCCAAGAAGTTTCTCCAGCGCAATCCCAAGGGCCATAAGCCTAGGGATCCGCTTCTCCCCAAGCGGGCCTCAACTCGTACATGCCATAAACAAGAACATCAATTTCCTCCATTCTTCTTCAAGCAGTTCCCCAACCATGCCCTCGTTAAACTGGGGCCAAAAGCTTCTCACCTCCTCATTCCCCAACATTTCCTCGGTCCATTTGCGAGCCCCAAGTCTTTGACATCCACCCCAAAGACAACGGAGTCGCCATCCGCCGCCCATGTCCATCTTGCCATGGGCTCTTTCGCCCATATTCCTCCAAGCGCCTCGCCGCGCTCCTTCCTTCCGGCCCGCTTTTCCGCCGCCTACTTTTGGATTCCATGGATCTCGCCACTTGGCTTGGGCACCTGTGAGGTCGCTTCCACCTCACCTCCACCACTGCAGATGAGTGCCCAGAGCCCCTCCCGAGTGTGGTCTTCCACATCTCGCCTCGCTTTCAAGCTCCGGACGCCCTTAGATGAATTCCTCCGCACACCCACATCAAGGACCACCGCGGTTAAATGGAAAGCACTGTAGAAGGCACCATCCACATCTCGCGTGAAAAGCACTCGAGCACCGCCGAGCAGTTGGTTAGTAAGGTCCGTGAGAGTGACTATCAGCCTCCACAGAATCGAGCAGCCTCGCAGATAAATGCCAAGCATCGCTGGGGCATGCCAAGTCCCCATCGCGATGGCCTGCCCCTTGTCCTCCGCCATCCGCAGCTCTTGCCGTGCAGACGAGGCCCATGTCTTGGCCCCAAACCACAGCCTAGGCTCGAGGGAGGGCTCCACAAGCCGGGTCTTGGGACATGAGCTTAGAGGTGCCTCCCACCTTGGGCGTAAGAGGCCTTGCACTTGACGATCACCACCTCACCCAATCGCACTCTAAACTTTCCAAACATGCAATCATATACTTGGAGGCCGTCCGCATCCTGGCTTCCGAGCTCCTAGGTGGGCGTTTCCTACAGTGGGCACAAATGTTGTCGAGGCGAGGGGTCATGGCGGCAAGCGCAAGCCCGAACCCAGCAATTGCGGCTCGGGCGACCTACCTCGCATTGGTGGCTCGAACTTGGCTGTCCTCCCGTGGCCCGATCTCCTTCAGCGCTGGCCTCTAAGTGGGGACCTCATTGTGGATGAGTTGGGCACCTCCTCCTTCCTCTGAACACTCCAAATGGCGATTGCGTCAAGCTGCGGTGTGTGTGACTTTGACGACGGCCACCGCCGCATAATGTCGTTAGTAAGGAGTCCGTTCAGAGAATGATAAGCTCCGTTTGCAGCGTTTCGACCGATTCTCACCTTACTGCGTCCGCTCAACTTTAACACACGCAATCGTCGTTTTCGTCTAACTACTCCTCACGTTCACGACAGGCCCGGTGTGGCGTTTGAGACCCGTTTGCGTCCGTGCGTTCCGCCGTCACTCGTTCCTTTAGTCCGTTCTCTCATCACTCTCACTCGCTCATCAACCTTGGAAAGAGCATGAAGTGGCTACACGATCCGGACCTCCTCCGTTGCTCAAGCGGGCCTCTCCGTCGCTCGCACACCCTCCGGAGTTCCTCCGGCTCACGTTCGGTCCTCTCGTGGGCCTGCTGGGCGAACACGGGTCCGATCGCTCTCCCCACACACCACCACCACGTTAGGGTCGTCACGGGACCTTGATCGATCTCTCCGGGGCATCGTGCACCTTTCGATGACTCGGGACTCACGTTAGCATGAAGACACACAGGTGCAAGCAGCAGCATCAACACCAAGAGAAGATGATTTATTCGAGCCCTCGGCCCTCTTATACTACGCCCAAGTCGGCGTCTTTATTACACCTAATGCAGGCGGTGGCCAGCCTCGCTAATCGGCCGCCTACCATCCTATTCCTCCTCCTATCTCCTTCGTGGCGGTGGGCACAGGAAGGTCACGGTTCCGTCTTGGTATTGGTGGTCAATCTCCCGTCACGGCAGTTGCGGCGCACGGATGATCCGCGGGCGACCCCTTCCTCTTCCGGAATCTGTCGGGTTGGGCTCTGCGGCGGTCGGCGACCGCCCGTTACCACAACGTCTTCCCCGGCCCCGGTGGGTCCCTCCCGGTAGAGACCACCGCGGCTCCCCGGTAAGTCGGGAGGGACTCCTCCTTGCTTCCTGAGTCCGGACCTTGGGGTCCGGTCTCGACTCCGAGTCTGAACTTCGGGAGTCTGCCTTATTTCCTGAGTCCGGTCTGCCGGGTCCGGTCTCATCTGGGGTTCGGACCTCAGGGTCCGAACTTATTACCGGGGTCCGTCCCCAAGCTCCGGACCCCTTATCTGCGGACCTCTTACTGCTAGGCCCTCATCCCTACCCACCGACCCTTGTCTTGGGTCGGTTGGCTGTCCTCCCGGCGCTGGCCCGATCTCCTTCCGACCGCTGCCTCTAAACCGTGGGGACCTCATTGTGGATGAGTGGGCACCCTCCTCCTTCCTCCCGAACACTCCAAATGGCGATGGTGGCGCGCCTCGAGCTCCCCGAGAGCTCAAACCGCCACACCTTCACGCCCGAGCCGGTACTTTCCTCCCAAGTTCAAGCATGACATGTTCACGCTCCAAATTTGACTTAACTTCAAACTATATAAATATTGGATAACCGAAACTCGCCATATATGCAGCACATAGTGCACATTTGCATATGTCACAAAATGTGGTATACCTAACCGTGCCCACACCCCAATCTAACTATGTTTCGTGCCCAATCTAGCTCCAACTTGTTGCACTGTTTGGCGAGCCAGGGTTTGCCGATTATCAAGTCATGGCAGAGCGTCGGCATCACAGTGAGCAAGACTTCAAAGATAGCCACCGAAGGTAACTCTTGCCTCAAGACATCCTTCCACTGCATGTCACTTGGAGTGGTGCCCAGACACGTGCTGTCCCCGACCGCAACCCTCGCCACCGAGAGATATAATGGTGGCCGGCTCCGAGTCTACCAGACTGGGTACCACACAATTGAGACCCTACTAACAACTTGACTAACATTATCCAAAGGTTTCAGCAGATCCACTCATAAACCATGGCACAATTTGTTGTGGGAAAGCATTAACCATTTTTCGTTTCTAAACCACTTCCTCCGTCTTCACCGAATGGCCACCTTGGCGTTAGAGCAACCAAGAGGGTGCGTGTGGTCTCGACCTTTTTCCTTTGCCGGTGATGAACTCCTTTCGATGGGGGCGGGCTCCGGATCCGTGTTCAAGAAAGGCATGTGAAGTATGTTTCTCATGATATTTCTTTTGTCCTCTTTACGGTAGGATCTTGAAAACGGGTCCCTTCTCTGCTGCACTTGCTGGTTGACCCCACCTCGGCTTGTTTGGGTAAGCGGTGTTGAGATGCTTGTACTTGTTGCAGCGGATCGGCAAATCTTCATGGCATCGACTAGCATGTGGTGACCACTGGGTACTCGGACCCCTCGAAAAGGAGTTTTTTTTTTGTTGTTTTGTGTTAAGTTGTGAATCGTGTGAGTTGGAATGTGAAGTAGGTTAGGAAATAAGAAAAGTCTACTAGAGCCTAGTAGGATAAGAGAGTCTAGTCCTCGATCCCGACAGAACCCTGAGGGTTACCAGTTGCCATAACGCTGCTGTTAGTTGATGCAGACCGTTATGACAACAACCGACGGAGCTGCTATGGTAGCAACCAAGTCGGAGTTATTTTCCGATAAATTCGGAAACCTATTTAAAATCAGGAAATACCCAACGGAAGTAACAGTGGGGAACATGGAGGTACTTGATCCATGCCTTGACGGGCACTGGATCCTACCTATGGGTTGGACTCTTGGAGGAGAACTCACCCACCCATCCAGATTCAAGAGCTCACCGAGGAGGAGTACTGCATACGGGCAGCACAAGAGAGAGAGGAGTCCAGCTGAGGAGGTGGAGATTTTATGGGAGAGATTGCCCAACCAGCCAAGAGGGAGGAGAGCAAGAGGAGAACATGGGGCCTAGGAGGCCTGTGAGAGGTAATAGGGTAAGTGGCCTAAATAGCTAAAGGCCCATGTGTTATAGATCAGAATCTTATCCTCTCATAGTGGATGTAATTAAGATAGGCCTCTAGGATTGGTAGGCTAAGACCGATTATTTTTGGCAAGCCAAGCTACTTTAATGATCTTGGGTATAAGAGGCACTCTTGATGAAATGTAAGCAATGTTGGTTTAAGGTCTGTGTTTGGGGAGCACCTGGGGTTTGGGGGTACCGATCCAAGTAAGTCTAGACACCGCTTTGTCGCTGTGGAGAAGCTAAGAAGACCACTGTTGCCTAGATCCGTGTGGCGATCCGCAAGGGTGGTGGAAAGCAAGGGAGGGAGCCTTGAGGTCTCCTTGGAGGGAGTTCAAGGTCAAGAGGAAGGGGTGTGAAGCCGGGAGGCTGTCCCTCTTCCTCATTCCTCGCTAGTCTAGTACTCACCTTTGAGTTTCGTGTGTTGAGTTGTCAGAAGAGAGGGCGGGAGCCTGTGTGAGAGAAGACAAGGCGGGAGCCTGTGTGTGTGAGAAGACAAGGCGGAGTGTGTGTGAGGAGAAGTCAAGGAAGTCAAGTGAGTTGGAGGCCCGTGGGCTTGTGTGTTTGGAAAATGAGAGGAAAAGTGAACTGAGAGAAGTGGAGAATGCCGGACATGGAGAGTTGCTGATTGGCTGTTTGAGAGGAGTAAGAAGGACTGAGAAGTCTGTAAGTGATGTTTGTGTTGTCAAGAAGAGAGCCTGAGTGGAGGTTGAAGATCCCGTGAGTGGATGATGAGACGGAATGATTGGAGGTAACAACAAGTATTTTGAGAGTTGGTGAAGTGCTGTAAGGGCCTGGATGAGAACCTTGTAAGGACCGGAGAGCCGTGAGTCAGGAAAAGTGGAGATTGAATGGGGCGTGAGGTGTGAGAACAAGGAGAGTTGAAGAGAGTTGCTGGGGAAACTTGGAGAGTGTGGGGAGGACTGAGAGGCACCTCAAGGCTGTGAGAGCCTGGAGAGGTCCGTATGGAGCTTGGAAGGTGAGCTGAAAGGCTGGAGGAGAGACAAGGAAGTCTCAAGAAGAGAAAGGGGTAGTTTGTGAGCGCAACCCTGTGAGTTGTCCTAGGTTTAGGTTTAGAGATTAGGGAGCTTAGGTTGTCCATAAACAGTGTGTGAAAAGGTGACACGTGGCTAACTCGATTGGTGGATCTAACTTTGTGGATAGATAAGAGAGAGGTGTCCAACCTTATCCACTTGATCCCAAGTGGGTCCCACCTTCTATTAATAGCCAGACTGATCCCAAGGTGGACCCCACCGCTAAAATAGAGGGTGGTTGCTAAGATAGCAACGGTATCCGCTGCTAAGGTAGCAACAGTGGTCAGCGTGGCTAAGATAGCCATGTGTCCGAGTGTTGTTAGGATAGTAGCCCGGTCTCAGAATCGCTAGATGTTTGGTGTCCGTGTTTTGGTTGGATTGGCTATGTTTTGGTTGTCTTGACACTAAATCACTCCCTTGGGTACGAATCTCAAGTCTACAACGATAAAGAGGGTAAATGTGGCCTCTTTGTGACCACTTGGTTTAGAAAATCACTCCACATTTTGGCGCCGCTGTCGGGAGTGTCATTGTTGTCAAGACCTTAGAGTAGACTAACCTTGTCTAGTAGTGTATTGGGAGTCTTGAGTGATACATGGATGCTACCCATTGAGTCCGAAAGTTCCGACTCCAGTGAAGAGAAGACTCAAAGAAGAAGACAACGCTGCCGTGGAGCGAGGCGGCGGGCCGGCATCGAGCCGAGGAGAGCAGCAACGCACTGGCTGAGGAGCCAAGAAGCAAGACAGCTTTAGGATCGATACCATCCTTGTCTTACCTCCGTTGAACTTGTACTGTGAACTCAAAGAACTTTTGGATGTATGCTACAGAGATCTGTTAGACCAACAATCATGGTTGGATAGTGACGATCATTCATGGCGACTTCAGCCTTTTGCAATAACAGCCCATACCCACTGTATGGAGAGAAGAAGGGGTATGAAGATCCAGACGAGTTTGTTGAACGCTTTGAGCAACTAACCATTGCAAATCAGGAATCTGGGGATCTGCAGCGCATTCAGCTCTTCTACGGAGTTCTTCGCGGAGGGCCAGCCAAGTGGTACAAGAGGGAGTACCTCAAGGCATCAGCACCCCCAGCAACCTTCAACGAACTGAAGAAAGCCTTTTGTGAGAGGTTCAGGGAATAGATGTAGAAGGCTACGTGTTGTCAAAGTTGGAGTCTTTGAGGGGAAGAAGGAAGGAGACCTTGCAGGCTTATGTTGAGAGGTTTCTTAACTTGCGTGATCGTAGTGGTCCTCACTCGATTGGTGCCATTCTGGTTTGCTAAGGGGTTAGATCCGAGATGGGCCGACATGTGAGGCACAAGCGGAGAAGACGAGACAAGGCCATCAAGGCGGCACTCAACTACGAAGAATCCAACTCCTTGGACAAGAAGAAGCACAAGAAGGAAAAGAGCAAGAAGAAGAAGTCCAAGCGAGGGAAGAAGGACAAGGGATCTTCGTCCGGAGGAGGAAGAATCTTCAGGAGGAGAGTGACCTCCTCAAGACTCAGACGGAGGACTCTTCCTGAGGATGGCACGGAGGAAGACCCCAAGACGAGAGCAGAAGAAGAAGAAGGTTGGCCGAAGAAGAAACCAGAGGCTCGAGGATCAAGGAGCTGGCTGGGCTAAACAAGAGGTCGCTAGTGCTAAGAAGGAAGTGGAACAAGTCAAGAAGGAGGTGAAGTGCCAAGAAGGTGCAACAAGAAGAAATGAAGATGGAGGAAATGATGAGCAAATTCGAGAAGTTTCACCTCAACGCTGTGAAGGAGCATGAGAAGAGGAGAGCTGCATCCAAAGGCTCGGCTAACTGTTTTGTTCCACTTGGCGCTGTGCCACACCAAGTCCAACCGCTCTGGGGCCAAGGTGCACATGCTCGCCACGAGGAGGAGGAAGAGGATGCTGGAGGATACCTACGATCCGTGAGGTTTCAGGACAAAGATTCCCAAGATCGCCCATCCATCGATGCCGAAATTCCATGGGTGCATTCGAATAACAACTAAGTGCCTGTGGTTACAAGCAACGTGTGGTTCAACAAATCAGAGGGGCTTTGGTCATTATGCAAATAGTCTCATCGCACAAGACAGCCAATGGTGACTACGAATCAGCCAAGACCAAAAACAATGGGTCATGTAGCGGGAGTGTCACTTGCCCAAACCGAGGAAGATCTGCTCAATTGCTCAACCACCTGAGGAGTTCGAAGCAGCATCCCAAGGAGCCGTGGCAGCCATGCACGTGGAGGATGCCCTTATGGTCGCTTTGGGGAGGATGCGAAGCCATGGTGTTGCGAGCTAGATGGACTGGGGTGCTGAGGAGACTACTACGGAGAGGTCGCAGCCATGGTCAGGCACTAGGAGTGAAAAGGGGAGGAAGCTGGAAGAAGAAAGAGACGGAGGTGGAAGCCCCACAAAGTCTCAAGAGAGCACTCCAAGCCCGGAGGGAACGGATCCGAGGAGACACTTGAGAAGGAGAACCCCAGAAGGAAGAATCAAGGAGTGAATCGCTGGGGCCACGGAGAAAAAGAAGTTCCAAGAAAAAGGGAGAGGAAACCCGAGTTTCCACCGGACGCGGCCGGAAGTCATGGAGATGATAGAGGAGGAATTGACCAAGACAAAAAACCGAGCCTGTGATCCGGAGACCGCAGAAGTCCTCGGTTAGCAACCGTTGCTAAGGCGGCCGCTAGCAAGCAACCGACGTTGTTGCTAAGGGAGCAACCGCGATCGGGAAGAAGGAGGGACCGATCGAGGACCATTTAACCTTGCCAAGCCATCATGGATCAGCTTTGCTTTACGCTTGGTCAACTATTGAAGGACAACCCAAGTACAGCAACAAGTTCGAGGGCCTTGCAAGAGCGCAACCAAGAGGAAGAGGCGATTGCCCAAGCCAGACCAAGGGTGCTGACCCTACAACAACCTAGTGTCCATGATAGACCAAGGGCCGGAGCAAGTGAGATCGGCTGTCATCAAGCGGTTCCTTGGACACCGGATCCGGGTGAACATCATGACGGAAGCAATAGCAAGGAAGCTTGGGTTGGACATTGAGCACCACCAGGAGATTACCGACATGTCAAAATGCACTGGGAGAATCAAGGAGTAACCACCATCATAGGGACCATTCCTATCTCATGGACTATGTGGTTATCCAAGACAAGGCGCCTGTGGTACGACATCCTATTGGGAAGGACTCGTCAGTATGGCTCAAGATGCAAGATGACTTGGGGAGGAAGGGCTTTTAAGCCAATGGATTGGGACCCCAAGACAAGGAGGCGAATTTGTTTGAGTTGGAGCAGGATACCACCGTGGGGAGACTCACAAGAACGGAAGGATACACATCATGGAGAAACATCCGACTGGAGGAAGAAGGAGAAATTGGACAAATTTCCTTTTGCACATATCGCATGGTCGATGAGGAGGAAGAGTATAGGAGGGATATCCCTTACTCCTCAATTTGGTGGACTGCTGGTTTCATGGAGGACCGCGAGGAGAGCCGACAAAGAACTGCTAACGGGCAGCTAAGGAAGCAACACCGATTCTAAAAGGTTGCTAAGGAAGGGACGAGGACAACAAGAACAAAGTGAGGGTGAGCCGAGATCATTCGATTCACCTCCGAGGACCTATTTAGGAGTGGGGATGAGGGAAGAGGACCTCGTGAACCGGAGGAAGGGTTTGGTGAGAGTTCGACCCGTGGAGCGAGAATGGGTACAAGCGACGAGATTAAGGATGTGGAGGTGTTGCCGGAAGGTGCTGAAGTTTGCACATACCGGACCTGCTTGGAAGGAAGGAATGAAATTACCGAGTTCATCGACGTGTTTGCTCGAGGTGATGATATGAAGGGATTCCCAAGAAGTGGGGAGCATAGGATCGATTTGGAGCCGTGAGCGACTCCCGCGATTCCCAATACAAGCCGAACCCAAAGTACTCACCGAAGGTGAAGGAGCTTGAATTGTACTTGAAGGCACGCCATCTATCCAATCGTGAACACGGAGTGGGTGGCTCCAATCGTTCAAGAAGCGTACTGGAAAGATTCGAGTATGCCAAGACCGGAGGAAGCTCAACAAAGCAACCAAGAAGGACCATTTCCTCGCCATTCATCGACAACATCCGGATTTGGTGGTCGGAAGATGTGTACTGCTCTGACGTACTGGGTACAATCATGCACTTGAGGGAGAGTGACCGGCCTCTAAGCCTTCACAACGGATTGGGGACCTTCGACATAAGAGGAGTGCTTTGATTGACGAGCAGGGTTCCTTCATGCGAGCATGGTTGAGATCTTCAAGGAGTATCTCCACAAGTTCATGGAGGTATTCCTAGATGATTTTGTGTGTTTGGGAGTGTGGAGGAGCACCGGATCACTTGCGTTGCTTGGCGATGTCGGAAACTCAACTTTGCCTACATCCCAGAAATGCTACTTTGGCATGCGGAGGGATTTTGTTGGGCATAATTTCAAAGACGAGCATCGGGTTGATCCGCATAAGGTGAAGATGATTGTTGCCCGAAGCTCCAACAACTCTCAAGGAACTCCGGGGTTCCTCGGCATGGTGGGCTACTACCGACGCTTTGTGCCTAACTTTGCTAGGAGGGCTGCCACTTGACCAGCTTGTTGAGGAAGGACCAAGTGGACTGACAGAGAGGGAGGCAGATTTCAAGATTTGAGGACCACGTTGGTAACAACCCTCAAGGACCTGGACCGAGCAAGAAGTTCCATGTTTACGGATGTTTCCGCGCCATTGGTACGTTTGAGCCAGGATGACAAGAAGAGGGACTACCCAATCTACTACGCAGACGAACTCACCGATGCGGAGCGCAAGTACACAACAATCGAAAGGGAAGCCCTTGGGATGGTGTATTCAGAAGAAAGTTTCCATTATCTCCTCTCCTATGAGTTTGTGTTCCATGTTGACCATTTTGCTCTCAAGCATCTTGTCAACAAGGCGGATCTCCGGTCGATAGCTCGTTGGATCTTCTGCTGTAAGAGTTCACATTCACGGTGGAGACACGTGAGGGGAAGGAAGCATGTGAATGCCGACTACTTGTCTCGCTTGAAGACGGAGAAGGTGGAGCGTGATCAAGAAGATCATTTTCCTGGATGAAGCTTTCTTGCCGGAGGAGGATGAGGAGAGTGCTAGGCCCAATGCCAAGTTGATCGAAACGGGGTACAGACAAATGAGAAGGGAGGGAGAAGTTTTGCGTGCCAGCCTATGAGGAGGTCTTTCGCTTTTAGCAATGTCGATACCAACTCTGCCAACAAAGAAGAGGTTGTTCCTATACTTCTCCGCACTGTTAAGCGCGGGACAAGTGCATGTGGTAGGGCCGATGGAGTTGAGAGGTTGTGGGTCAAGGATGGTCAAAAGGACCGGTTCTCGCCTTGCATGAGGAGGAGGCCGGAGGTCACTACCGCCAACGTGACGTAAGAAGATCTTGGAGGTATTGGTGGCCAACCTGCACGCCGATGCTAGGGAGTTCATCAAGCTGCCAGGATGCATGTCAAAGGGTTGGGAAGCCAACCACCACACAAAGGGCCATTGGTCCCTATCCTAGCCTTGGCGCCTTTGAGAAGTGGGGATTGACTTGGATTCACCCAAGACCAAGGGAGCCAATCAATATTCCGTAGCAACGGACACTGCACTGCATGGTGGAAGCTCAAGCCTTGCCCGTGGACACAAATGTGGTGGCGTTCTTGTTGAGCACATCATCACAAGGTACAGTTGCTGGTTAGGCTGTGGGTACCCATTTCATCAACGAGGTGATCTCACACATGGTGAAGTACTTCAACATCAGCCATGAAGACCACCCCTACAACCCCAAGGCGAATGGACTCACGAGAAAGCTAATGGATTGCTTTGCAGATCCTCAACAAGTTGACCATCACCTACACTACGATTGGGACCGGAAGCTTCACTGCCAGGGCGATGGACAGGGAGAAGGTGACCACACAATGACTACTACCTCACCTATGGGCACTCACCACCATGCCCATTGAGTTTGAAGTGCCAACGCTGAGAGTCCAAGAGCATAAGAGGATGACGGTGGAGGAGAGCTTGGAGAGGCTCATAGGCTTTGTTCAAGACATGGAGAGGGGAACAAGCCTCAGCCCCACGTAACGCCCAAGAGAAGAGGAAGGAATGGCATGACCTAAGTTGCAAAAACAAGAGTACGTTGTTCGGGACTTGGCGTATTGTATGACAACAGTACATGCACTTCGGAAGTCATCTTAGATGGATGGGTCCTGCTGTGTAAGTGTTCGACAATGGATCCATACACGCAGAACTTGATGGATTCTCGCTACAACCAGTGGTCAATGGTTGGCGTGAAGAAGTATTATTAATAAGTTGGCGGGACGCCAACAAATGAGAAGGGAGTATGTGGTGACCACATGGGTACTCAATTCTAAAAGGAGTGTTTTTTTGTTTTGTGTTTAAGTTGTGAGAATCGTGTGGGGTTGGAATGTGAAGTAGGTTAGGAAATAAGAAAAGTCTACTAGAGCCTAGTAGGAGGAAGAGAGTCTAGTCCCGATCCCGGATGTAACCTTGAGGGTTGGTCGTCAATCGGTTAACGCTGCTGTTAGGGCCGTGATGTGGACTGTTGCTATGACAACAACGACTCGGAGCTTGCTATGGTAGCAACCAAGTTAGTTATTTTCCGATAAATTCGGAAAACCTATTTGGGCGAAATCACAGGAAATACCCAACGGAAGTAACAGTGGGGAACATGGAGGTACTTGATCCATGCCTTGACCTGGATCCTACCTATGGGTTGGACTCTTATGGAGGAGACTTTCACCGACCCATCCAGGATTCAAGAGCTCACCGAGGAGGAGTACTCTGGTGCAGCACAAGAGAGGGAGGAGTCCTGAGGAGGTGGAGATTTTGTGGGAGAGTTTGCCCAACCACCAAGAGGGAGGAGAGCAAGAGGAGAGCATGGGGCCTAGGAGGCCTAGGAGAGATAATAGGGGTAAGTGACCCAAATAGTGAGGCCCATGTGCTATAGATCGTAAATCTTATCTTCTCTAGTGATGTAATTAAGAGATAGGCCTCTAGGACTGTAGGCTAAGACCCATTGGTATTTTTGGCAAGCCAAGCTACTTTTGTGGGTGATCTTGGGTATAAGAGGCACCTCTTGATGAAATGTAAGCAATGTTGGTTTAAGGTCTTGGTGTTTGGGGTGAGCACGGGGTTTGGGGGTACCGATCCAAAGGTGTAAGTCTAGACACCGCTTTGTCACTGTGGAGAAGCTAAGAAGACCACTGTTGCCTAGATCCGTGGTGGCCGATCCGCAAGGGTGGTGGAAAGCAAGGGAGGGAGCCTTGAGGTCTCCTTGGAGGGAGTTTCCAAGGTCAAGAGGAAGGGGTTGTGAAGCCGGGAGGCTGTCCAGACTCTTCCTCATTCCCTTCTCCTAGTCTAGTACTCACCTTGTGTTTTGAGTTTCGGTGTGTTGGAGGTCGGGTGTTTGGGAGAAGAGAGGGCGGGAGCCCGTGTGTGAGGAGAAGACAAGGAGCCTGTGTGTGTGGAGGAGAAGTCAAGGAAGTCAAGTGAGTTGGAGGCCCGTGGGCTTGTGTGTTTGGAAAATGAGAGGAAAAGTGAACTGTGAGAGAAGTGGAGAATCTGGACATGGAGAGTTGCTGATTGGCTGTTTGAGAGGAGTAAGAAGGACTGGAGAAGTCTGTAAGTGATGTTTGTGTTGAAGAAGAGAGCCGTGGAGTGGAGGTTGAAGATCCCGTGAGTGGATGAGACGGAATGATTGGGAGGTAGCTGAACAAGTATTTTGAGAGTTGGTGAAGTGTGTAAGGGCCTGGATGAGAACCTTGTAAGGACTGGAGAGGTGTGGAGTCGTGGAAAAGTGAGATTGAATGGGCAAGGAGGTGTGAGAACAAGGAGAGTTGAAGAGAGTTCTGGGAGACTTGGAGAGTGTGGAGGATCTGAGAGGCACCTCAAGGGGCTGTGAGAGCTGGAGAGGTCTGTATGGAGCTTGGAAGGTGAGCTGAAAGGCTGGAGGAGAGACAAGGAAGTCTGAAGAAGTGCTGCAAGAGAAAGGGGGTAGTTTGTGTGAGCTGCAACCCTTTATGCTGTGAGTTGTCCTAGGTTTAGGTTTAGAGATTAGGGTTAGGGCCGGCTGCTTAGGTTGTCCATAAATAGTGTGTGGAAAAGGTGACTCGTGGCTAACTCTGATTGGTGGATCTAACTTTGTGGATAGATAAGAGAGGGTGTCCAACCTTATCCACTTGGATCCCCAAGTGGGTCCCACCTTCTATTAATAGCCGACTGATCCCAAGGTGGACCCCACTGCTAAAATAGAGGGTGGTTGCTAAGATAGCAACTGTCCGTGCTAAGGTAGCAACAGGGTCGCGCGTGGCTAAGATAGCACAGTGTCCGAGTGTTGTTAGGATAGTAGCCCGGTCTCAGAATCGCTAGATGTTTGGTGTGTCCGTGTTTGGTTGGATTGGCTATGTTTTGGTTGTCTTGACACCTAATCACTCCCTTGGGCACGAATCTCAAGTCTACAACGATAAAGAGGGTAAATGGCCTCTGGCCCGTAAGTTTAGGAAAAATCACTCCACAAGGAGCCTGGGCTGTGATAGTAGTAAAATCGAGTCACCTATTTCTTTGGATTACCTCTTCCATATGTACTGCAGAGCACCCGCGATTCTCCCTTTCGCCATTGGTGCTCAAGTCGACGTCATTCGTAATAAACTTCATTGGACCATCTCCCCTGCCCGAGGTCGTCGGTGGAGCCGGGCAGAATCTCAAGGAGGCCACAAGGGGCCGCCTCGGTCCCAACCTCTGCGACTTGTTGTTACTCTTTGCTTCCGTCCGTCGTTCCGCTACCGCGCGGCATTACGCCATAAAGCGCGCAGTCAGCTCCTTCCGCCTTCCTGCTAATCGGACTGCCAGCGGAAACTGCTACGCGTCCGGTTTTGCTCTCTCCCGTTCATCACGGCCTTTAGCTCCGCCATCTCCCTCTCCAGACGGTCGGGCAACTCTGCGGTGCGTGCCGTCGAGTCCTTCTCCATTTCGGCGGCGTCGCTCCTTGTTCTACATCCTTACCTCCTCCGTCCCAGCAATTTGGAGCCGCTCTATCTCGTTCGTGATCGTGATCACGCCTGCAGTACCATTGCTCAATGGTAACTTGGGCTGCGACTCGAGTCTCTTCGGTCTTCCATCTCCACCCCGCATTGCTCCACCTCGCGCGGCCCAGGAGATCCTCCATCTCCTTGTCGCGGGCTTCCTTCTCCTCGGCATTGGCCCACACCGCTCCGCCTCCACTCGTCTTGAGTTGATCCTATGCCGTCTCCCTCCACGGTTCGATCACGCCGATAGTGATCGCGGTCGTCTTAGCGGCCGCCTCCTCGCCGCCTTCACAGGCGCCCGGCTTGGTCTTTGGTCGGTAGCGCCTCGGCGGTCGCGAGCCTTCTGCTTGCGCCGGGCCTCCTCGCCTCCTGCTGCGCTACCCCTCTCGCTGCGGAGGTCTTGACCCGCTTGGGCCTCCATGCCTTGTTTCACCTGAAGGAATTTAGTCATCTGTCGAATGGACGGACTTCCCTTCCTCCGTTTCCCTTCTTGATGCGGCGAGCTTGCCTTCCTCCTCGCCTCTGGGCGCCTCCAATTGCTCACTGGAGGACCATCGCCTCCTGGTGGCTTCTACACAGGTCTTCTCGGCTGTCCATGAGACCCCAGGCATCTGATCCATGGCGGTGGCAGGACCCGTGTCTCTTCCACGGCCGCCAGTGAGAGGCCCCAAAAGTCCGTAGTGGGCGGGCATCTCACGGTCCGCCAGGACCTCCTGATCAGGAGAGTCGGGGCTCGGTTCTCGGTCCCTTAGGTCTGATTGGGGTCAGGAGCTTCACCCTCCTTGGCCCTCTTGGCCAATTCCTTATTCGCCTCTTGTCACAGGGCTCGGAGGGTGAGGGGTTCGAGGCGGCCTTGCCTCTCCCGGTCGGCAGGGGCGCTCCAGTGGGGTTCTTGCGGTGACCTCCTGCTCCTTGGGCGGCGTCCCTTTACTCTTCTCACGCCCTGTTGATCACGGTAGGAGCTTCCATTCCTCCTTGCCTCACAGGCCGCCTCAACTTGTTGCCTCCTCGGAGGAGCACTGTCGCCTCTGGTGAGCTCTGCCTTCCCTACAGGTCTTCTCGGCTGTCCAGAGACCCCGAGCATACTTCCATAGTGGCAGGACCGCCGTGTCTCTTCACGGCCGCCCAGTGAGGCCCCAAAAGTCCCGTGAGGGAGGCGGGCATCTCACGGTCCGCCAAGGACCTCCACACCCTTGATCGGAGTAGTCGGTTCTCGGACCTAATCGGGTCCCTTAGGTCCGATTGCAGTCAGGAGCTTCACCCTCCTTGGCCCTCTTGGCCACCTTATCTCTTATTCCGGGCCCTGTGAGGTGAGGGGTTCGAGTCGACCCCTTGCCTCTCCCGGGCCGGGCGAGATAGACTGCCCAGGTTGCCGCCATGACCTCCGCCTCCTGAGCGGCCCTCGCCTCTTCTCAATCACTTTCTCACACCCGGCGTGGCAAGGGCATGTGCACCATCCGAGGTGCTGCGCTGGCGGGTGGCACTGCTCTTCCGCCTCGGCGCCTCCCCATCGGGCTGGGTCGGGGCTCCCTACCGCCGCCTGTGGTCTTCATTGCCTGACCTGGTCAGACTCCCAAGCAAGAGGAGGGAAGCGGGGATATCTTCCCACACTTCCCTAGGTGGTGAGGGGTCCGCCTGCACGATGGAGTCCAGATCCTCCCGCCTCCCTCCCTAATCTGCTTGGTCTTAGGGTCGGGCCTCACCGGGCGCCTTTGCCGCCTCCGCTCGTAGGGCCGCCAACCCTTCTCGAGCGCCTGGCCTACCTCCCCATCCTTCAAGAGAATGTAATGTCCCCATACATGGATCTGCATGGGATAGTCCTGACGGCTTCTTCGCCTCACCAGGGCCTCGGCTGAACCCGGCGAAGATGATCCTTCCGCCCTCGCCTTCTGCCGCAGCATGCACTAACAAATTATCACCAAGGTGATCCACCTTGGTGAGCAAGTTCCGTGGACAATGATCCGCCATCGCCTCACCCTTCTCAGCTCCAGCAGTCCGACATCAACCAACCGCTGGTTGTCCGCCTGCCTCGGCCGTGATCGCCGCCTGTCGCCTATCTTCCCCGCCTGAGGGGCCTCGACCACGCCCCAACCTCCTCCGCTGGCCGAAGCCGCCTCGTGACCTCCAAGGTCCACCTCTCGATCCTCCCGAGGTTCTTGGACCGAACCTCCTTGTTGGCCTTGCCAAGCATCTTCGGCGAACTCCGGACGGGGTGACCTTGTCAAGCGTCGAACTGACTGGAACACGTCGTAAGTGCCACTCTTGACTAATCCTCCGCCTCCTCCGGCCATGGCCCAAAGTCCGGATAGCGCGGGTTACAATGTTGCGCTCTACCGGGTTCCATGGCTCCCATACCTCCATGACCTTCTTGGGTCCCATCGCCTTCTTCTCCTTTCTTGGCTGGGCGATTGCGAGATCGGCGCGATCGCCCTCTTGCTGCGTTGCTCCAACAGCGGTGAGCAGCGGATGCTGGCGTTCAAAGAGATAGCGCCCGGGCGGTTGCGGGCGCAAGAGGCTGCGGTGTCTCGAGGTCGCATGCAGAAATGACCCTCCTCGTCGGCCGCGCGTTGAAATGTGGGCGGGAGGGTGCCTCTTCCACATCGCGCGGTGCATGGCTTACTCGACCTTACGCGCGCGTACTGCGGCCTTCTGGCGCCGATCCGGGCGTGAATACTGCCTGCGGCCCAGCGGTCTGCCATGCAGGCACTCGGGGCCGTCCGGCGCCGCTCGATGCATCTTCACGACTCAACTTCTAAATTACTTTCCCTGGCGTACTTATCCTGTTTTGACCCGGAGTGGGGTCCGGACTTATCCCGATACCCCGGTGCGCAGTCCGTAGCTCGTCGTAGTGGTACCGGGGTCCGTTACCCACTCCGGAGTCCGGAGTATACTCCGGAGCACAGTCCGGAGCACCGTCCGCGCTTATTCCTCCTTTTCCGCCTTATTTTACTCTTCGGACCTACGAAAAAAACAAAACCCCACTTATTTCCTAACCCCCAAGGGAAGTCAGCCTGGCGGCGGCGGCGCCTCGGCGCTCCAGCGTGAAGTTGAAGCACCCACCTTCACGCCGGTACTTTCAGTTCCCAAGTTCAGTTGTAGATGACATGTTCACGTTCCAAATTTGACTTAACTTCAAACTATATAAATATTGGATAACCGAAACTCGCCGTATATGCAGCACATAGTGCACATTTGCATACGTCACAAAATGTGGTATACCTAACCGTGCCTACACCTAAGAAGAGGAAGAAGAGGAAGAAGAGGAAGAAGAGGAAGAAGAGGAAGAAGAGGAAGAAGAGGAAGAAGAGGAAGAAGAGGAAGACGAGGAAGAAGAGGAAGACGAGGAAGAAGAGGAATTGTTTAAGTCTACTAAGGACGAATATTCGTCATAGGATTGAAATATGGCAACTACATAGATTGCGGTAAAATGGTCTAGACGAATGCAAAGGTAAAATTCAAATAAGACAAATAATCTTCAACCAATCAATAGTGTTAATGAAATGCGTGAACGAGGGCTAAACACCACCAATTCATCCCCATGAAAGAAAGCCATTGACTTGCAGCCGACTACGGCGGGTAACTTCTCCTTCTTAATCTTCCATTGCAATGGTGTAAGATCGATTGATATATAGAGTCGTCCGTAACATAGACCTAGCCTTCATAACTGGAGGCGATCATCCATGGAGTGAAAAGTCATAATCAATATGCGGTCTCTACCAAAGATCCTTTCCAAGCCAAGGCTCGAGCAACGACCGCATCGACCTCTAGCCTATTGAGAAACTCCTTTGCAGCCACAAGTGGTGCAACAATGTCATTACCAAGACCATAAATTCTCAAGTTCAATGCACGGCGACGTCCCCTTGATATTGTGTTACCACCGGGACAAGAAGGAGCAAGGGGATCGATATCATTAACTCCCATGGGTTTCTACCAAGAATAGCGTCGGGTAGAAAGGGTTTCTCCAAGAACCTTTTGCACACGCACTTGCGCAAACCCCAAATTGCATGCTAAAAAATCCGCACTAAAAAAGACCATTTTGAATAGTTTAGGTCTTGTTTACGTGTGCACAAACGTACTTGATTCTCAATTTTATCCAATTTTGAGCCTTCCTAAAAGAAGGTCATTCTCACAATCCGCACGTGTACAAACATTTAGAGTGTTTAGGGCTTGCTGTGATTTTGGTGTGCAAACTTGTTTGCGCATCAACCTTTCACTGCATTACACAATCCTAAGACTATACTCTATGGAATCCTACAAGACTTTGTTTCTTAGACATTTGGCACAATAATATCTTCCTTGACCGATGCTCTTCTTGATTCGCGCAATGCGAGAACGAAAGTGGTATGGTGTGCACTTGAGTCGGGCCCAAGCCAAATGTCTAAAGATTCAAAAGATGCACAAGGTTCTCTCTATTGTTTTACTGTTGTTTGAGGTTTTGTTTTGTTTTATGTTTTATGTTTTATTCTTTTTGCTTTATTATGCCTTAATTTTTGTTGTGCTAGTGGTTTAATTTATATTATTGTAGTCATGTTTTTTCCGTTTGGCCATGAAATTTGAAAATGGAGATAAGATGAGAATCCCAATGCTTATGTATTCACAAGAAAAGCCCAAAGTAGGTCAAACCACCTATTCCACAACGCAAAGTCTCTCTCGACTAACCTCTTATCCTACAAGTCTAGGTTTGTTTTACGCTCACGTAGTTTGATAGTCCTTGAAATCATCCTTGAAATCATAATATGATGAGTAGTTCTTTATGTAAAGTGTACAAATTGGATGGTCTCATCTACACTAAAGTATTGGGGTCTCCTAATAATTGCCGCTTGCTTGCAATATTGGGCACCTTGATAAAGATTTCGGTGCCGCAAAACTAGATATACGAATGGCTCTTTTTGATGAAGGTTTGAATGCCATGGACAGCCCATAGTAAGAAGCAGTTTTGGGAGGCCATCGTGAGCTTCAACATAAAAGCTTCGTGGCAATCAAGGCCAGCCTTAAGTTGACGTAAGTTTAGCACGCAATTCATAACATTAATAAGGTTAAAACTATGACCATGTTACCACATTTTGGCTGTTCCTATTCAAATAGGAATTTGCAAGGCATTGACATGCAAAAGCAATGAATCAAACTTTACTTGGAAAGACACCTCAAAATCTTTAGCCCATGAGGTTGCCGAATCAAGATCCTGTTGCAATTTTCTAATGATAACATTCTGACTATCAAATCTCTTATCTATAAGATCATCCACTATGGAATTGACCTCATCCTCCTCCTCCTCCTGGCCCTCCTCATCCTCCTCGTTCTCCGAGTCCCATGCTAAAGATTGGTGCTTAACCAAAAGAGAGTCATATTTTTCCCTTAAGGAAATATTCTCCACCTCAATAGTATGTACTCTAGTCTCGAATATATATACCATGTTGTCTTCATATTTGTCCTCAACACTACGTAATCTAGTCTCCAATATTGAGACCCTGTTATCTACATATATATTTGTTTTACACTTAGCGACAATAAAAGCCTTATGCTCAAAAACTCAACAAAAAAAAAATAACCGCGACCTCCTCCACACCACTCACCACAACCGCCGCACCAAAAACCCTAGATCGTGTCCTCACCGCCACCTCGTCCACCCCACGCCCACTGCGATATCAACCCTAACACCCCATGCTGACGGCGAGCCACGTGACACTCCCACCACAAAGCACGCCTCAACCCTTGGGACAGTCATCAGACCGCACCACCGCGCACCGCTCACCTATCAGACCTATTTGATATATTATTTAAATATTTACTTGAGACTAAAATTTCAAATACATTGACCTGCTTGGGATGTGAATCTCAGCTCGATCCGAGGTCGCTTAAATATTCTGTTGTGTTGGAAATGATGGGTGAAGTTTTCTAGGTTGTCGATGCATAACCTTGTGAGTTGTAGCTTACAACACATACGCATCTTTTTTGGAGTCCACGGATCCGTTTCACCTCAGGACCTTGGTACAGGTGTCAGCTATTTTGAGGGGCTTGGACTTGAAGCTCCGTCCCCCTCTCCAATGCCAGTGTGCCCACACTTGCACCAAAACCCTAGATCGTGTCCTCACCGCCACCTCGTCCACCCCACGCCCACTGCGATATCAACCCTAACACCCCATGCTCAGCGCGACGGAGCCACAGATACCCCACCACAAAGCACGCCCTCAACCCTTGGGACAGGCCCACCGTAGACCGCACCGCGCTCCGCGCACCGCTCACCTATCAGACCTATTTGATATATTATTTAAATATTTACTTGAGACTAAAATTTCAAATACATTGACACCTTGGGATGTGAATCTCATGATCCGAGGTCGCTTAAATATACTGTTGTGTTGGAAATGATGGGTGAAGTTTTCTAGGTTGTCGATGCATAACCTTGTGAGTTGTAGCTTACAACACATACGCATCTTTTTTGGAGTCCACGGATCCGTTTCACCTCAGGACCTTGGTACAGGTGTCAGCTATTTTGAGGGGCTTGGACTTGAAGCTCCGTCCCCCTCTCCAATGCCAGTGTGCCCACACTTGCCCACACAGCAGGGACACAAAAATCACAGGCTCCACTGAAACGATTCCTTCTTCTTGCATGGCCCTATAGGGCCTCCTGCTCGACACTAACCTAGCTAGCTAGTAACCAGACTCAGATTCTCGGTCAAGGAGAAAAGGACACGTGCACGGACAGGAGCGGGGGCTACTTCGGCCCGTTCCCAAGAATCAAGACTCTCTCTCGCATTCCATCCTTCCGTGCCCTTTGTGTCTTGGTCTCCTGTCTTCGAGGAATGCCGATTACAGCGGCGGCACATGTTAGAGGAAGGGGAGGCAGCCAACAAGCTGGCATAGTCAAAAAGTCGAAAGGTCTTCGATGTGGAGCTAGATATGTACCATGTTCAAGTGATGCGAGACTACACAACGCAAAACTTTATTTTAACCAGAATGCACGGCAGAAGACTTTATTTCAGCTCAATTCTCCCAGATGCAAATTTAAAGGTGGAAACATGAAGAACATTATATGTAATATGGTTGTTTGACATCCATAAATTTTTCTGCTGAAAAAAAAATGAAAAAAAAGGCCAGAACTTCATGGAGAAAGTGTTGACTTCGGAGAATGTACTCGGAGGCTCTTTCAAAATTTACGTGGATGGAAAATGATATCTTCGCCATCAAAAGAATCCATGGGATGAAACCCGACATTCCGCCCTGGTTGGTCAAGTAATTAAATCCAGTGGTGTGCCAAGCGTTTCCGGGTACCTGTGCACTAATCACATGAAGTCAAAATCCAAGATATTTGCCCTGGATATGTACCGGGAAGGAAGGTCTTAAATCACGTCACTTTTATTCACCGTCACCAACATAAGACCTCTTGGATGAGACATATCTCCATCTGATCTGATCCACAACGGAATGATGGTTCAAAACTGTGTCTGATGTTCCTAGGATCACTTCTTTTCTTCAAGACCCATCACTCAGGTTTGTCAAGCAGATCTAAGATTGGCGAGCATAAACGGGGATCATGAAGAAAGGACGGGCACAAGTCTTCTCATCGCTGCTGCCTGTGGATTCCATGCCCATTGCCCCGCTCTCCACAAGTCTGCTGCTGCTGCCAGTCGTTGAGGAACCCGAACACTTGCCCTTCAATCTCCTCCCACGTTGGGACACTTCGCAGGGCTTCCTTCACCTGGAACAGCACTTTCCCGGCCCGAAGCCTGTACAATAGAACGTAGCACCTGCCAGCAGCAAACACCACACGATTGTTGTTACCACAACCCTTGCCCTGCATTGCTCTCAATCAGCCTCTACGCATCATTCTTTCTCCACATACATTGCTTTGTAGGACAATCGAGGCCCGCCTTCTGATCCCGCCCAGACTGGCAGATCGTACTCCTGTAAGAACCTTTGCATCAAGGGGACGTCTCCTCTGAAAATGTCCAAGTATATTGCTATGAAGTCGTATAAAGGATCCCCTGCGTGCATTTTCTCAAGTCAGCATGCATGCAACTACTGCTTCACCTTTAACACCACCAAGGATAAGGTGATACCAACCCAGATTGAGGTCGCCCAAATCTATGATGTGGCTGGCCCTTCCCTGTCCTCCGACAGACTTCCCATTTTCTGCCTCAAGGTTTGGGGCCATTTGGACGTTGTCCAGCATAATGTCCATGTGTATCCAAACTGGGTGCCGTACAGATGTGGCTCTGCCGCCTTCAATCTGCAAAAAATGACTAGTGATTATTGGACTCTAGGTGAATGCACTTAAGTAGCAGTCAATTGTGCTCTAAAGGACATCAAACATACAAACCCTGAGGAAATCAATCACAGTTGCTGGATCTTTTGGAAGGTAAAAGTCAACTTGTTTCGTCAGATGGTCTGGAATCATTTCCCTGCTCACAGATGGGCTACATTCAGCATCAAGGAGCATGACGTATAACCTTTACAGCCACATCTTAGTAGTAGCAAGATATGTACCATTCGTCAAGTCTGTCAGTAATCTGTTCCCTCTTCTCTCGCAAAAAACGTACAAAATTTTGCCATTCCCAAGGCACTGTGCAGGTCCATTTGCCACCAGGTTTTACCCTCTCCTCACTGTTCCTAACTGGAGTTGTTGCCACAGGATTCCTTTCATGCGAACTCACATCTCCGTGCCTGCTCTCTTTCACATGTGTGCACATCGCCTCACCTACAAAGCTCCCATTGTCTTTCTCCAAAAGCCCATCTGGAAGGGGTGCACTGTGAAGGTTCCGAACTTGCTGACCCAGAAAGGATGCGACTTCCATCATGTCTCCACTTGTGAGATCCTTTCGCCTGTACAATCTTACAGCCACGGCATATGTTACAAGTTTACAGGGCTGAGCTGCCAGAACTGCATCAAATCCAGGTCCAGAAGTGACGTCTACACAAGGCAATCGCTATGATTCTTACACTTCCGCGAGATTCTTTCCCATGCAGCGCTCCATGATGATGTAAGGGCAGAAGAGGGCCTTTTTACCAACACCTTCCTGCTCATCAGCAGCTCTTTCAGCAAACCTAGACCACTTTGTCCGGATTCTTTGATCCTGCTTCTCTCTCTCCCTTGTACGCTTCTTTATCAAAGTAGTCTCCTGTCCTTCAGCAGGAGGGATTTCACCAACACCATCCCAAGGTACAGCTTTGAACTTCTCCCCATCAGGGTGAATGATTCCGCTGCCTATAAGAGCCGGAATGTGTTTCTCCAGCTGCGACTTACTCTCCCTGATCAGGGCATAAAACTCCAGCTGGTGGGACATTCAGATATTAAAACCCATCGAGTAAACCCAACGCCTACAAAGGTCAAATAGCACCAAGGCACAGAAACTACAGAAGATAAAAGCTTTGAGCACCTCAGAACCTAGAACGTTTACAGACCCTTGGAGACCATCCTCCACATAAAACTTTATGACTTTATCACCAACCAGAAAGACCTGTGGAAGCACTTCAATTAGGAAGGGGCCAAGGGCATGACAGAAAAACCAAGCCGAAAGCCAGCAGAACCACTATCCCACATGCTGATATCTGACATTAGAATCTCTTACAGGATTGCTCCCATCCCCCACTGGTAACTGCTCCACTCCATCTGGGCCAGGGAAGCCGTAAGCCTCACAGATGCTGGTTACACGCTGCAACCATGTGTCCGAATCAAGCACCCTGCAAGCCGACTATCATAGTATCTGTAGATCAGCAAACACAACAGCATGTGCACTGCTTCAGATCTCAATAAGCATATATGAAAGGATACCTTCCATATAAGCGGCTGGAGGTCAGGCCTGGCTGTCCACAGCTTGCAAAGCCACAGGCGTAAAAGCCGTGGCCCCAAGTAGCCACTACTGCCTTTGGAGGTGAAATGATCAGGATGCTCTTCGATATGTGATGACAAGATGCTGAAGTCAACAAATGAAGAGTAGTGAAGCTGAGCATCAGCTTCAGATATTCCCCTGCCCACAGAAGTTCTAATAACACCGCTTCCATTTGCATCTCTGCCAGTAGGTGAAGGAGCAAGGGAGACAAACCCTGGAGCACCAGGTTTGCAGTGGGCTGAAGCAGTTTCCAACTCAGTAGCTGGCCCAACATTTCCATCAGAGCCTGCCAGACCGCCCTTGTGGATGATGGACACCTCAGACAGGGCAATGTTTCCTGCCCGAGCAATACCCCTGTGCCGGTACCCTGGAGCCATGTCCAAGCACACCAGCTCCAGGTTTGTTTTATTCACAAAGTTTTGAGTCACAGCTACTGTCGTATCTATGTTCAAAATACAGTGCCACCATCCACTTGGAACAAAAATTGTTTCTCCTGGGTGTTGAATACACTCCATAGGCTTGTCCTCGTCCTTCAGTGAAGGATATACATCCATCCACCACTGCGAAGAACTAAAAGTGATTTAGTCTTGAACTCTAATGGGTGCAGCCCATGCAAACAGCAACCATATGACACCTATGGCGATGTCAGCACCTGCAGAGAAGTGGGCCCATCAAAGTCGATATCACCATCGTCTTCATCGACATGCACGGTCACAGCTGGTGGCACTCTCCCAGGAGGGTACAGAGCCCATCTGTATGCTCAAAATTCCCATACCATAATCCATTCAGGTTCTTAACATTTATGACATCAAACATACCACCAGCAATAATTCCTGTTCAAATGGGACTGTAGAGGCACAACCTATGGTTCTTCTTGCTCGACAGTCAAGCACGTATTCAAGGCTTCAGATATGACTACTGGGTTGCCTACCTCTTGCGACCACATAACAACGTATTCCAGGCACTTGTGAGAGCAGGATCCACATGCCATGACGCCCCAGATCTACAAGGTCCAATTACCAGCCAGCGAAAAGGAGGACGCCCCTCATCTAATAGTCCCAGAAGATCTTCAGAAAATAATGATGGCACCTTGTAGTCCTCCAACAGTGCTGGGGCATACTTCCCAAACTGTCAGATGCACGTGAGTGAGGATTACATGATAGGAATCTTGCCCCATCAAGGTTGCCAAAGAGCATCAGCTATTGGTGTGGACAAACAATATCACTTTCCATCCAGGCAACATCAGGGACAAGGGAGCATGATCTTACCTTAGGGTCAAATACGTAAAGTGGTTCCTCATCATGCTGCTGGGCCATATACGTAGCATAGTCTTTCAACTTCATCATAACTTTCTTGCCATGTGACTGACCAACTTTAAAAGCAATATCTCCGTATTTGTCAACCAGCTGATCCATAGACCAGCAGACTTTGGCTGGCCATTCCTCAGTTAGGTCAGTAAGCACAACCTGCCGCGTGTGGCTGTAAGCACCTCGTCCCCTAAGGCTACAGTCATACAGAAAAGCCAGGTGAGCAGAGATCTTACAGGTCTTTTCCCGTCATACAGCAAACTGAACTCTTCTGGAGTAACTTTTTCCCGGCGCTCAATAGCTTCAGGAGCCACAAAGCCTTCCAGAACTACGTGACATCGATACCATCGACGGTAAAGGAAGAGGGAGCTAAAGCCTGCAGGTGACACGTATCTCCAATTCAGCAAAGTACCCACATTGGCTAAAGGTCATCCAAATGGAAGGAGTCAATGATTTGCAGGTGCCCTTAATTTCCAGCATCCCTCGTCATAAGAGAGACGGAACCCTCAACAAGGAAAACACCCACCATCGAAGTGCAATGGAGCCTTGTTATACAGGGTTGGCAAGTTCTTCACCAGACCCAACCTGTAAAACCCAACGGGTCAAGCAACAAAAGCTGGTCAGGACAGGGGTAACCATGCTGCTCGTTCAAAACAAACACCCGTAGTCTCTTTTCCCGTGCATGATGTCGATGAGATTTGAGCTACATACTTCTCCAAAGTTGTAAGCTTCCATGAACCTTTGTACTCAATCAGGCCACTGTGATTCTCCATGCACAAGTCCATCCACAGAGGCTCTTCGTTGCAAATAACGTAGAAGATACTGCAATCTCAAGCAACCATGAGATCAAGACTACATGCTTGTATACGTCAACGAATCTACACTAGCTGTTCTGTGTGACCCCACCACGCCCCTCAAATTCATGAATTGAAGGCAAAACAGCTGAGACCTGTACCAAGGTTCTGAGGTGAAACGGATCCGTGGACTCCAGAAAAGCTGGCTACATGGTGTAAGCTGCAACTCACAAGGCTATACATCGACAACCTACAGAACTCCTCCCATCATTTCCAACAGAAAATCGACCCAGCACAGAATAAGCGAGCTCGGATCGAGCTGAGATTCACACCCCACGCTTACCTGCTCACACAAGCCAATGTCCCAACATCCTTGGGAGCTAGAAAGCTCACGATCCGGCAAAGACCCTCGTCAGGCAAGTACTGCAGATTACCCAACGCATCCGGCCTCCGATCGCGGGCCTCTTCCATCCCGATGTTTGGGAGTAACCAAATTCCTCCCGAATTCACTACGCGCAATGGGGCCAGAACAAAACAGGCTGGCGGAAAAGATGTTTTTATAGTGAGTGCACTTATCGTGGATTTAATTCAGAGTAGCCGCGTGGGGCTTTTATATGGCATACCAAAGAGGACAGAGGGGATGGGGCATTTTTTTTCTCGCGAAAGCCATAGAAGGCGTAAGCATCTTGAGGAATATACCCTATACGGATTGTTTTCTCAGCTTTGGCGCCCTAACCAAGAGCGGCCAAGGACCAAGGGGGACACACTTTTCCTCCTCGAATCGGATTGTCTGCTTCAAATTTTTTTTTGTCCTTCCAACTTTGAGAACAAAGAGCCGGGACGCTATGTTTTCAGAGTCTTCTGCCCTACCTTCTTCGATTAAGTTTTCTTCGATGCTATCCCATGGCCGCCAAACCCTAACTTGGCCGCCAAACCCTAACCCGGCCGCCCCATCTGGTTGCCAAACCCTACCTCAGCTGCTGGCATGGTCTTCGCAGGCAATGACGGCCGCGGCCGCCGGCACGGCCATGGTTTGCGAACCATGCACATGCCTACAGCCGTGTCCCTGTCTTCGCAGCTAGGGACTTTGCGATGGTGTATTTGTTAGGGAACCCGCGATGCTGGAAACATTAAGAAGCACGATCCTCTTGCAAACAGGAAGAACCAGGATCCTGGTCGAAACAAGAAGAGGGGATGGCCAACAGTAACATGGAAGCCGCCTTCACATCTTTACTAAAGGTGGCCTTCATGCGGCATCTCATTACAGTTTTGGGTGCACTAAATATCGTCCATACAATTTCAATCCCCACATCATGCCCAAGTCCTTCAACAACACCATGATTGCAGCCCTTCCATACTACCAAGTCTGCTATACATAGAGACCTTTCAGTTTACTGCACCTGGCCATCAGCCAATCCTAAATTGCATCCTTAGGCACAGCACGACTTGGGCTTCCACCATCTGCACCAATGAGGGAGCTCGTGAAGGCTCTGATGAAGAGGAGAAGGGCCAGAAATGGTAGCTCACAGGATCACGCCAATCCGATGCATGACAAAGGCTCAGCGAGTGGTGCACGGTCTTTGATAACATTGATGCGTGATTGGTCATTGCATGATTGGTGCATGCCTTCATTTCTTACAAGAGTGGTGCATGGTCTTCAGAAACTTTTGATTAGGAGAATGCATAGAGTTGGTTTGACAGTACCTTTTCCAGTTGTTTCCACCTTCAAAATAACATGTTGCCCTGCAACTTACTATGTTTGTTACATGTGAAAAGCAGCAGCCCCATCTCCGAATTGATGAAACTACAACATTCGCCTTCCTGGTGTAATTCAGTGGCAGATCACAGCAGGTTGCAAGGAACTCCTTGTATAAAGTGTTCCTTGCATTACATGGAATGCTAACATGTAGGCTTAGCGGGGCACTCTGAAGCAGGAGCAACCTTAGCGTACTGAAATGATAGCTCAAAGAAACATACCAACAGGCAAGGAATACAGACCTCACAATAGGACGGACATCCCGACCGGCCCAAGTTTGTTGACAGGAGTGCAGACTCCAGAGACAAATCAATCGCCGCATTGGTGAAGCGGGGGCAGGGTGGAAGCAGACCAGTGCTCGCTCCTAATGTCCTGCTCCAGGCCCATTGCAATTGCAAATGAAGAATACCGTGACCAATGCATCTTCTTCAACCTGCTCCCAAGGATGAAGACGACCGTTCAGATTAAACTACAGAAATATTCAGGCCACAAGCGACCAAAGACGTGCGCACGCTGCAAAATTGTATGTTGTTACCTTTGCATCATGATGCTTGGTGATACCGAGAAGGCACCTCCTCGTTGTCCTCTACCATAAAGGCTGACGTTTCCAAACGGCAGCACCACATATTGCAAAAGATCGTGACCATCGCCCCATCGTAACTCACACAACTGGCGGCATTTGCAGCAATTAGGCACACCACCACCACCACCGCAACGTACCAACAACCTTACCAAGAATGTTTGCGGTCCCTACAAAGAGCTGAAATTAACAGGGAAGGGGAGCTATTCCATTGACCAAAAAATGATGTCCACTGCACACATCGCAGTTGCACTTTTGCATCAAACCCTATCTCATCAAGGGCCTTCCCACGGCGCATGCTTGCCCTACCAAAATGCCAAAACTCACTGGCTCCAAGCACAAGGCATGAGGACCAAGCCCTCATCAAGGCCATCCTCCAGCCCATTGCAATTGCAAATGAAGAATACCGTGACTAATGCATCTTCTTCAACTTTGCTCCCAAGGATGAAGGCGGTATTGATTAAACTACAGAAATATTCGTGCCACAAGCGACCAAAGACGTGCGACGCTGCAAATTGTATGTTGTTACCTTGCACTCGCAGTCTTGGTGATACCGAGAAGGCACCTCCTCGTTGTCCTCTACCATAAAGGTCGACGTTTCCAAACGGCGGCACCACATATTGCAAAAGATCGTGACCATCGCCCCATCGTAACTCACACAACTGGCGGCATTTGCAGAATTAGGCACACCACCACCACCATAGCGTACCAACAACCTTACCAAGAATGTTTGCGGTCCCTACAAAGAGCTGAAATTAGTGAAGGGAGCTATTCCATTGACCAAAAATGATGTCCACGTGACACATCGCAGTTGCACAAATTTTGCATCAAACCCTATCTCATCAAGGGCCTTCCCACGGCGCATGCTTGCCCTACCAAAATGCCAAAACTCACTGGCTCCAAGCACAAGGCATGAGGACCAAGCCCTCATCAAGGCCATCCTCCAGCCCATTGCAATTGCAAATGAAGAATACCGTGACCAATGCATCTTCTTCAACCTGCTCCCAAGGATGAAGACGACCGTTCAGATTAAACTACAGAAATATTCAGGCCACAAGCGACCAAAGACGTGCGCACGCTGCAAAATTGTATGTTGTTACCTTGCCCAGACTCGCAGGCTGCTGGTGATACCGAGAAGGCACCTCCTCGTTGTCCTCTACCATAAAGGCTGACGTTTCCAAACGGCAGCACCACATATTGCAAGATCGCTACCATCGCTAACAATCACCGGCATTTGCAGTGAATTAGGCACACCACCACCACCATAGCGTACCAACAACCTTACCAAGAATGTTTGCGGTCCCTACAAAGAGCTGAAATTAATGTGAAGGAGCTATTCCATTGACCAAAATGATGTCCACTCGCACATCGCAGTTGCACAAATTTTGCATCAAACCCTATCTCATCAAGGGCCTTCCCACGGCGCATGCTTGACCTAAAATGCTAAAACCTACTGCCTGCCCAAGCACAAGGCATGAGGACCAAGCCTACTGCGCGTCATCCTCCAGGCCCTCCATCACCTGCCGGAGAGCTTTCAGCGTGCCCTAAATTGCCTCCACAGTGCTTCACATTCCGTGGCACATTGCCCTCCTGTCCCGTTCGGCCGCGTCGCCGCCTCCAGTAGCCCGCATCCGAGCATTCGGCGTTGGAGGCACCCACCTTGGTCACCCCGCTTCCACTTTCGACGCCATGTCCGCACTGGACGACAACCGTCCCTTTCTGCTGCTCGCGTCGCGGCTCACAGACCGCATGGCAACGTCCTTCCCGTCATCCATGGCACTCCCCGCCTCCTCCACCGCCTTCCGTTCTACGACGGCCATCCCCGCTTGGGCCACCACCCGTCCTACCCCGACTCCTTGCCCTTGGTCCCACCTGAGCTTCACCTCCTTCGGCAGCATGGGCACCGCGGGCTGGACGACAACCGTCCCTTTCTGCTGTCTCCCGTGTGTTGTGATCATTAAGATGCATCTGTAAGTCCTCCCTTCAGCCTTGCGCACCACCTCCTGGGCGTTTCCACTAGCCACTCGCGATGCAAACTCCTCCGCTTCCATTCCAAGCAGGGGCAGCTCCTGTGCCCAAGCCACACTCCCATCTTGGAAATGGTGGTCTCGCGGCCTTCAAGCGAAGATTCCAAGAAAGGTTCAATCGGTTCTCCTTCTTCGTGAGCCCACCAAGGAGGAGGAAGAGGTTATAAGAATGGCAAAGGAGGGTGGCACAGGAAGTTGGATGATTATTGGAAAGATAAAAATATTCAAGTGCCAGAGGCGGGTTCTGCGCTGGACAATGCCGGTGAGTTGGTGAAGGTATCAGTTTTGTGGAGAGAGTACACTCGGTCGCCACACCTGGTACTTAGTTCCATTAAAACGATCCTTTTCCTTTAGCTCAGAAGTGAAGACTGCACCTGAAGTGTTGCTCGATTGTCCTCAACCAGTTGACATGTTGGACGAACTGTTATGTATGTTTAAGACACTGAACTGGGCCACTAACTGATCCAGGGACTCAGTGGTCATACATACTAACAGCTATTGTGCAGGTTGGGGTCATCGCTGAGTGGTGCTCATGTGGGAGTGTACACACAGGTGTACAGGCCTACATGTGCCCCACATTAGCATTGACCCCAATAGGCAGATTTAGTTAACTAACACAGAATCGCTCGTAGTGCTTAACGACTTTGTTCTTCTACAGGCCGCCAGTATATCTTCCATTGAGATGGTAGAGGTAATGCCCACTTGAGAAGCTTGATGAGCAGTCAAGATAGGAAAATTCCGACTAGTGACAAAATTCTGATATGATGCAGGCAAGCTGGTAAGCAGCTGAACAGTAGCATCCACTTCCCTCATATCAGTGCCAAGAGATTTCAGTTGTCCGTGGCGTCGAAACTTAGCAGCATGTGCGGCCTTTCTGTCTCCCTCTTTCTTTCAAAGACTATAAAACTTTGTTCTTACAGCACAAAGTATCATCGCGTTGCATATGTTGTAAGTTGATGAAAGCTGGTTCCAGATCGCCGAGGCTTCAGTCAAGAACTCAACATTTGGTGCCAAATCACTGTCCAAACCTCCAACCAGAAGTGCAATTGCAATGTTGTTCAACTGATCCCATTTGAGGAATTCTGCAGGTGTGGGTGTCGAAGACGCAGCAAGATCAGGCTTCGGCAGAGTCCCTTCTACGACTGGCCAAACTCCATGTGCTACCAAGGTGGACTTCATACATACTCGCAAGCCTAGGCATGACAAGGACGTGATAAGGGGGTTCATAACCCAAAAAACAGGGTTTGGATATTCAGCCCCTTCAAAAAATACCGTGTTTGTGCCTCTTCTCCATGTGCGGATCTCGGAAACCAAGAACTTGAAGTGGAGTTTGAACCCGTGACTGCTCATGCATGCCGTTTTGGAATGTGAGCCCACACTTGTTGAGGACTCCGCACCTCAGCAAGAGTCCAAAGTTCAGATTTCAAAGCCAGGCTGCAGTAAGAGAGTGCGTGTGCAGGCGGGAGGATGCACAGGTAATGGAGATACTCTAGATGGGGGAAACAAGGGTAAGGATGGCATGCGTAGGAGAAGGGTTCATGTGTTTGACTTTTATGAAGTCCCAGTCACGGACATTGACGAGTTGACTGGTAAGTTCAGTTGTTTCTTTGATTGGAAGGGTGATATAGTCCTAATAAATTTAACAGAGTCCGTGTCTTGTTTGCAAAGAGGTTGGGTGGTATCAGTGTCAACCTCACATCGAAGGCTAAAAAGAAGGTTTCACTGGGCTATGTGCAAATTCATGAATCCTCTCATTGGCAGTTTCTGGGATGAGCCCGAATCCACAAAAAGGTTGGTCAGTACGTGAATAAGACTATGAATTCTAAGTTTTGGGATTGAGGCACCCTGTACCTCAACTCCTTGCCTCTCCATCCATCACAATTGCGGCATTGTTCGTCGTCCACCGCGGTTCCGCACACCCGACACCTCGTGTACAGCAAAAACTGGGAGGTGTCCACTGCGCGCATAATCACCTCCAAACCAATCGCCCGAACGACACCCGGGTGCCCGAGCAGAGCAACTACCACCCAATCTATGCACCAGTCGTCGCCCGCATCCAATGTCTCCGCCCCTTCCGCCATCCTTGGTCGGGCGCTTCCTGCTGCTCTTGCCCTTGGTATGTCCAAGTTCGTTCTTCCCATCTCAACATGTTGGGGACTGGCATTTCAACGTTCACCTACCTCTTTGTAGTGGAACCCACGGGACGGGACGGGTATGCCGTTGCCGTTCCATGGCACTTGTCACTCGTACTCCACACCCTTCACAAAAAATCGTAATGTTTCTGCCCAACCACTTGGGCTGCAGTGACTGTGTCTCCCCATACATTCGGTTTATTGCAGGTGAATTATATGCCACCCGAACCCCATATGTCGTTTCGACATGCCAGAAATCACATTCCATGGGCGGCAGGCAAACTAGCCTGATCACCAAGCGCTGGCAAACTGCAGTAGCCTTCAGTCAAAAACTAGTTAACAAGCCCACAAAGCATTAGGTCGTCAGCACTTTGTTTGAAGGATGCAACAAACAAAGTGCAGACATCCGAAGGCTCCGTTGACTGTGAGGTCAGCATGTTTGTCGAGGTTTGTGAAGTACCACAAAATGCTGGTTTATGATCTTCTTCCTACATATAGAGCCGTATAATATATAATTAGTTTTCAAAGGCCAAGGCATCTAGTTTCATCTGCAAAAATGTCCCAAGCCCCAAGGACAGTAAGCAACGTTTCTTTATCATGTTATTTTGCCAAAGGCCAAGATGTAAAAATGAAAATGAACTTAGTGGAGGATGAACATTATTACAGCTTTGTAGGTCCTTGGCCAAAGGATGTACTAATGTTCATCCTCCACTAAATTCATTCTCATTTTAAAATAGTGGATGTTTTTCCCTTATTAAAGCTATTACATCCTTGGACATAGGCCAAGGATGTTATACATTTAATAAGTAAAAAGTAAACAACATCCACTATGTTTTTTCCTAATTAAAGCTAATACATCCTTGGCCTATGACCAAGGATGTAATAGCTTTAATTAGGAAAAAACATGCAGTTAGATCCTTGGCCTATGGCCAAACCTATGGCCAAGGACCTTACTTGATGAACAAATGAAAAACATGCAATAAGTTCGATCTATTACCTTTCATTACGAAAAAACTTAGTTGATGTTTTCTCCTAAGTAGAGCTATTCCATCCTTGGCCATAGGCCAAGTATGCACGAGCTTTACTTATGGAAACACATCTAGTAAGTTCTTTGGCCTATGAGGAACTTACGTGATGTTTTTTACTACATCCTTTACTAAGTTCCTTGGCATAGGCCAAGGATCTTAGTGAAGGATTTTTCTCAATTAATGCCATAGGCCAAGGATGGAATAGCATTAATTAGGAAAACTCCTCCACTAAGTTCCTGCTTTTTGCCTAATTAAAGCTAATACATCCTTGGCCTATGACCAAGGATGTAATAGCTTTAATTAGGAAAAAACATGCAGTTAGATCCTTGGCCTATGGCCAAACCTATGGCCAAGGACCTTACTTGATGAACAAATGAAAAACATGCAATAAGTTCGATCTATTACCTTTCATTACGAAAAAACTTAGTTGATGTTTTCTCCTAAGTAGAGCTATTCCATCCTTGGCCATAGGCCAAGTATGCACGAGCTTTACTTATGGAAACACATCTAGTAAGTTCTTTGGCCTATGAGGAACTTACGTGATGTTTTTTACTACATCCTTTACTAAGTTCCTTGGCATAGGCCAAGGATCTTAGTGAAGGATTTTTCTCAATTAATGCCATAGGCCAAGGATGGAATAGCATTAATTAGGAAAACTCCTCCACTAAGTTCCTGTTTTTGCCTAATTAAAGATATTGCATCCTTGTCCATAGGCCAAGCATGCACTGCCTTAACTTAGGAAAAAACATCCACTAGGTTCCATGGCCTATGCCAAGGAACTTACTATTTTTTCCTACATCATCTTCTTAGGTCCTTCCCATTTCGCGAAAGACCTTTGTGTTATTCTATACATCCTCCTTTAAGTTCCTTGGCCTTTGGCGCCAAGGAACTCATTGTCCCCTCCTACATCACCTATTTAGATCCCGCGCCTATGGCGCATGATTCACATTACTGGTTTGTACATCCTCCTATGAGCTCCCAAGGAACTCATTGTATCTAAGTGCCTCCTTCTTTTTGTTCTTCGGCCTTTAGGCAGGAACATTTGTGTTATTTTGTGCAACCGTCTTTAAGACGAAAGCGGCTACATGGCCTGGAGCGAGCAGGGGTACCCTCTTCGTAAAGGTCACTCGATCAGGGCTGACTTGTACTTTGTACGTAACGACCATGTTTCGGAGGCGGACGTGGTGGTTACTGACCCTGCACACGAGACCATCTCTACTCGGGTCATTACTAACCGCCCAAGTTAGGCTGCTGTCGGGGCAGCGGCTCTCAAGGTAAGGAAGTATAGCGGGATGCAAGCGGGCCACCTCTTTATTTTGCTCGCACTTGAAACATATGAGGTGATGGTTGAGGACTTCGATAAATTTCTGAAGTCTTGCGCCAAAGCTTACCATGCCTAGCTGCACGCGGGGTTGTCGTTTTCCTACTTCACAACATACTTCAGACAGAAGTCTAAATTGACCTTCAAAGGGCCATCTCGACGGTGACTCTTTACAGTCCTCCAGCCGTTCTTGGTCTTAGCTTTTATCCCTCGTTGCATGAGTGAGAAGGCCTCCTTGGGTAGATTCATGAACGTTGTTGTACCGTTAAAACTTAGCATGCATGCTAGAGTTTACAACGGTGACTCTGGATTTAATTCAATCGAAAGTTACATAAGGGTGCACACCTTCAAAGAATGTCGTGAACCACAGCCCATCTTCACAAATTCCCGACACAAGAATCCAGGCCATTGCCCATAGGGACATGCACAACGAAACCACTCCACCGCCTCCGTGGGAGTGATGGGAAGCATTACCTGCCTCCGCTGACGCTTAGGGAGATCCAAAGCAACGAGGGCCATGCAGACATACGATACATGTGGTCCGATGGCGGATTTTGACTCCTTCACCTCGTGATTGACCCACCTCGCCTTTTGGTTTCTCGCACACATTGTGCAATACGCTGAATTCATGCTAGCAACAGTTCCGTGCACGGAGAAAGACACGCCACCACCACCTCCCCAAAGATGCATGGAATTCCCCGCAACACGGAATGGGACCTTAAGGCTCAAGAGCGTGAGGAACTCGATGGCGGAGAAGGCGACAACAAGGGCCCATGCGCGAGCACGGGCCCCGAGTCCACCATCCGCGGCTACGCATGCGAAGCCGTTTGTTCTTCCTGCATATGACATTGTGGGAGCAGTATGTGACTATAGGTAGGGAGCTTAGTTGCTCCCTTCCAAGACGGAAACGCATCTCAGTAGTGAAGGTAGTTGGTGTGATGCGAAAACCTCACATGTATGGACGAGCTAGTAGCCAAGCGCCACGTGATAGAGCTCAATCTTTTGCAAAGATTGTTTTGGGCTTAGTGAATTGTCAATGCACCTCCTACTTCAGCAATACATTCTTACACTTCCTTCCACAAAGGCCGAATTGGGGGTTGATTATGTATGAAGCTTATATTCACCACCGGGAGAAATTGCCTGCCCAATGCAATGACGAGGGAAGTGTATATTCTGCTATCTCAAAGACATATCCGAGATTGGTACAGGCATGGGACTTACCGTAATCTGCTTTAGGGTTTCAAGTATCCACACCACCATCACCATTCATCATCCGGCCCAGGGCTTCCAAAACTGTGCTAGACATTGGTGGCTCCCTTGCCAATTCTGCATATGTTAAAGCAACGTGACAACATTCTCTCTGGCGATCCTCATTTGTTGGCTTTCCGAAACCTCACCGGTCATCTTGCGCCGCTCAGCCTCCAGCAACAAATCATTAAAAAAAAGGTATTGTGTCGCTTGGTATCCCTAAGTTTGCCTCTACATACGGTTATGTGTGTCCGCTGAACCAGGACTCCAACAGTACGCTCCAGGACATCAAGATCGAGAGGGACGCGCGTGCACAAGAGAGGGGGCGTGACCTTGAGGCCAAGGTGCCATCGGTTTCATGGATCATTGCCACTCTCATTCTTCATCTTGTTCTTCCAATACTTCTAGCACTCGTATCATTCTTTCTAGTTCCTGAAGCAAACCATAAGTTCATGTATTAGGGAACGGACGCGCAGAGGGGCGCCACGGCCGAGAACGGTTGAGGCCGTTAGGCCGAGACCATTTTAGGTCGGCGCTCGACGCCGAGTCCGTTCCTAGCGTGGCGAGCTTGACGAGGTCAGGCCGAGACGCGCGTTCCACTCGACTGCAGACCGAGGCGTTAGCCGAGGTCTGTGCTCATTTAAGGGTTGCTGCCCAGCTTATAACTCTTCTTTCTCTCTCTTCCATGTAATTGATAAGGTAACACAAGTTTTGATTTTAGCTTCGCTTGGTAAAAGTCCCGAATTTTCAACTTTTAACGCTTTTTTTTGGACGTTATTGTCTCGATTCAGAGGACATATTCTATTGGGGTTGACGGGGTGTAAACAGGTGATCCCGATGGTGCATAGTCTTCGGAGTAATGCTTTTCATTTGCTCGTTATGCGTCGGATAAAAGTTTATCATCTCAAAGATTTCGTCCAGACGTGAATATTTCTACAAGCAATTTTATTTGTTAGTAATTGAAGTTTTTAAAATTGAAAACAAGCAATTTAATATACTAACCTCAAACAGTGCAAACAACTCCTTTTGTTTCTTCGATAACTACAAACGAAGGTGGAACAGGTTAGTAAGTTACCTCCATTTCAAGTCGAAGTACGTCCTGCTCGGTAAATACCTTTCTGACTAACGTCATGTAGGTGCTGTGAAGATTCCCCACACTACGAAAGTGTGACTTTATGTTCTGGATAATGGGCAGATGTTAGAAATATGCAATTGAAGAATATAACTTGTAAATTTAGGAAATTACCTTTTGAATGTTTTTTGTTGTCTCTGGATCCTCCATAAGCGCAGGTCTGTAGTTTTCAGCTCTTGATTTTGAATGGCTTCAGATATCTCTACAAGTCACAACATGGAAAATTTAGGCATAAATAAACTTTATAAAAAACAAAAATGCAAAGATACTTACTTTTTTGAATCTGTATATACTGTTGAAAGGTTGGTGTAGTCCCATCTGCGTTGAGGATTGGCTGCACTGGTTCTTTGAGGCTATGCTCCCAGATGGGAGCATATTTGTTTTTGAACTCTTGAAAAATGGATATCGGTAGTTATTCATCCATTTTCCAAATTCAGTGAATTCTTTAGAAGGGCCATAAGTTGAAGCATTGTCTTCAGAGTCCTCTATTTTCCTCTTTTTTTCCTGTAAAAATGGAGAATTTTGTTAAACAGAGGATATTGCATTTTGTTGAATACAGGATATAAGACTTGAGTCATAATTTTGACCAACCTGATGTGAGATGTCCGTTTTGTTGATTTTGTCGTCGATGTCGTGTATTTTGTCTTTGATTTCTTTAGCAGCCGCTTGTTCTCTAGCAACAGACTGTAAACGCATAGTTAACAAATTGGTAGTGAAATACTACATGATGTAAATGCATTTATTTATTTACCTCTAGTATTGATTGAATGGAGATTTGATGCCCGTTAAATCTTCTGACTAGAGTCATTGTCTCCAACTCTAACTGTGCTGTTGTTCGTAAGTTCTTTTAGATATCCTGTACATGTTAACTTTTATAAGTCAGACTTCATATCCATGTCAATGTAATTTTATAAGGCGAAAAAGTGCATTTTTTATCTTGTCCAATTGAGCAGGCATCTGGGTAAGGAGCTGTAAGTCTTTTTTGTCCATCGATGAAAACATGGTGTGCTCCGTGAGAACTGGAAAACATGCATAAATTAGTTCATCGTACAAAAACTCGAGCATTTTGGTTCTCAACTATAGTATCTTTGCAACATTGTACCTTTTTCCACGGTCTTTCTTATTTCAAGGAGTGGATTTCAAACTCCGATTTTGTGCCATATCCTGGATCCCCATGGGCGGGAGCATGATTGTTTGACCGCCAGCTGTCAACGTTCGTGGGTTCTGCAGTTTCGTCGTGGCTTTCTGTCAAAATGACCGTGTGAGATAGCGGAAAAGAGCGACGATTTGAGCGTCAAAAATTTCGTTACCTTCTTCAATGTCAACCATGTCGTAGTTGCTTTCTTTCTCCGAATCCATTCTGAAAGTGGAAACATATGGACGTTAAAGAACGTTTAAAACTGAAGGGACTTGTGATAAGTAGAAAAGCTCACATCGCAACGTTACGCATGCGACGCTTGCGCGAAGTCATGAGTAACACTACCACAAGAATCGCAAACATGCAATTGCATGCGTCTGCAGACATGGTGTCACTTGAGTACAGCCATCGCTATAAAAAGAAACATAACTTACGCTCAATAACGAACTTCTTGGAGGACACGGACTTTGAAGAGAGTTCTTGTAAAGTCCGTCCTGAAGTGAGGTGTGGAATGGGGTTCATGTCCGATGACGCAAAGAGGCCACATTTACCTCTATGTCGCTATAGTCCTAGGATTCGATCCCAAGGAATGGTTTTGTGTCAAGATGTTCTAAAACTATGGATTCTAGACTTACCTCTGATCACTACCCCACCTTATCCAGCTACCCTACCCAAACCCACCACCGTGGAAGACTCGGCCACCGCAGTGGCTGGTTCAACCACGGGCGGGTCCCAGCCCGTCAGGGGACTATTTGTCACCGGCTTCTCTGGCGCAGACCTTGGGGGCTATGGACATACACACACCTATATACACCTCACTTCACTTCCAAGAATTTCCGCGATTCCACCGCACACTTCCACTCCCCTTACTCATTTCCGATTTTCCCCCACACGCACTCACAATCCCTACACAAGACTCATCTACCCTTCGGACCTTCCTTCCTAATAAATCCTCTCTCCTCTCCTCACGGGCCACGCAGACCCCTCCTTGGGCCACACACCCCTCCCTGGGCCACACAGACCCCTCTCATGGAATAAACACTGTGGCGCAGCTTGGGAAAGAGGATCGTGAAAGAAAACCCTGCTGCTTGGCGATTCGCCTTCCCAGCCTCCGCCTCACCTTCCGCAATTCCTACCTCTTTTCCTGGCCAGGCGCAGCCTTCCACCCCAGCGTGGAGCTTGGCCACCCCGCCTCGACCATCCAGGATCTTCCGGCCTTCTTGTGACGAAAGGTGCATCGAACGAGTTTGATGCGATCGACGCCTCCAACCAACCTCGCGCATAGCTTCAACACACGGAAGTTCACACCTGAAATTGTCTGTTAAGAGAGACACTCAAGGGTCTCTTATACATTCAGCTGTGGATCTCCACAGCTCACTCCTCCCAGTGTCTAGAAAATATGACCCACTACGACGGACGCTCCTACCAATTCCGGCAACTACAGCTCCGCAGACCCTCAAAACACCCCATCCTCTAACCCAAAAAGGAACTCTTGGCCTGCAATGTGTCGCTCCTCTAAAATTAGCGCTGCCGTTCATGTTGCCGCTTAGCTCGGCTTGGTTTCGCCGCCTCCGCCACGCCCGATCCGAGCGATTCTCCCCAAAACCTCCACCTCGCCACACGCTCGCAGCTTTATGCCTTCCCATGGGCGCCAAGGCCCTATAGGCCCTATGCTGCTATTCCGCCTCATCACGGACAGCCACACCGTGCTCCTCCCTCCACGCCTGCCCGCCTCGCCATTTCCTCGATCACCACTTGGGGTAGGCCTCCTGCTCGAAGAACCATCGTAAACGCCTGTGGCGTCAAGATGTGCGCCAATAGTTTCTCGCCTCCCGCCCCAACAACCACATACACATTTAGAGTGAGCACCCCGCCACCATGCGTGTGCTGTGACATGAGCATCCTCATCCGTACGCCGCAGCACAATACGCCTTCCGATATAGAGGTCTTACCCTCTCTCCCGTGGATACCTCTGGCCGCTGGGTTTCCAGGGACCTGCTGCCCAATCGCGTACTGCCTGGCTTCCCCACCTCGGTTCCTTCTTCCGCGACGGTGGTCGGTTTAGCCACCGTGGTGGTTGCTTCCACGGTGGTTTGCCATCATGCGTTGTTGTGGCTCGCCTTCTTCGGTTTGGCCACCTCTCTTGACTCGGCCCTAGCTTCATCTCTCTCCATATCTCTCCGCCAGCTTGAATTTCTCGAGGCGCCATTGTTTCCACCGCCTGGACTCATGAGACCTCATCTTGAAGCTCTTCAATTGTAGCATGCGCCTTGACCCGATGCATTAAGGCCTCCTGCTAGGTGGACATGGCCTCACCGCCCTGTGTTTTACATAGGGCCGACTCGCCTAAGGCCTCCTGCCACCTTGTTCTCGCCTTCTAGGCTCTCCAACTTTTCCTTGAGCAACTTTTCCTGGCCTCGCACACTCACCTGTGAGAGCCATGGTCCGGTCGAGGAGATCACCGCTGAGCCATGGTCAAGTCAGTCAGATTCCCGACCACGCTGCGCCCATTCCTCCACAACAATTTCGACGCGGGCGGTGTCACCGCTCCACTTCACCGGGTCGTGAAATGTCGCCAAAGATATTCGAGTCTGTCATGGATTTGGCTAATCGAAACTAACCCCTTCTAGGGGTTGGTTTGCCACTACTTCCTCATCCGCTCCAATCTCCTAGCGGCTGACTGCACCGAGAGAGGCACAACTTGTCGCTTCCTTTATTTTCTCCTCCTTCACCTGCCTCGCTCGCTGATTTTGACTGGTGACCCTAGGTGTAGTCAGGTTCCTCTTCCGCGGCTTCTTTCCTTCTTCGCCGACCCCTGTCATTGCCGCCGCCTCCGCTTGCCCTTGGAAACCTCCCCACCTTCATCCGACCTTCTAGGGAGGCGCACTCTAACCGCCGAATCTCTTTAATCACGATTTACATCGAATTGTAGGTGGATTAAATTAATAAATACATTGTGTATATATTATCAACAAGAAGATTAAATATCAAAAGCATGAAAAGACAACTTAACTAAAATGAAAAGGTACGCCTATTCACTAAGGGACGAACTTAACCCTAACTAACGGGTATTAAGCCCCGACTTAACTTAACTAATTACCCAAGCAATAATAACTTAACCCTGTGTATGACATTCATCACTATATCTCTTCACTCCCACTTGATGAAGTGATCATAGCCCAAGGACAGCCTCGCCTCCCGCGAGCTACTCGTGAGATCGTGGGTTGTTTGTTGGCTGCGTATCTTGTCTTGTGTTGTGCTCTTACGCTCCATCCATCCATGATGAGCTCAATGGGAATTTCCGTGCTGGAGATGAGGTGCGCTGCCTATTTAAGCTTGTGTTACGCCCTGAGCCTCATTCTAAACATACTCCTGAGAGTAAGGTTCTTGATTCTTGAGATGGCGTCTGACAAATCCGAAGTCACAGCGCCGCCCAAGAGGAGGCGCCAGGTCCGTGACCACCTGGGGAGGTTCACTCACACAGCCTGTTAAGCAATCGAGGGCTCACTGCTGCGGTGTGATCGGAGCAAAGGCGCCTAGAGTCGAAACCACGGCACAACAAGAGAGTTTCAAATATCAGAGCCGCTGCAGCTGTCAGCCAGCGACACGCCTCAGTCAAATGGGTGGTTCTAATCTGCCCTACTCGGAGGGCCGCCTGCCACGCACGCCGAGGCCCTGCCTGTTCCTTTGAGTTTGCATATTCGGATGATGAGCGTGGGCCTTCTGCCCCTTTGTCCTTCCCCAAGCCAGCTGACTACTCCAAGGAAACTGTGATTGTGAGCTATGGGACTTGTGCCCATCCTCAAACTCCTGTTTGGTACAGAATCTACCTCGGCATACCAAGCTGATCATGAGAAGGGTTCGTGTACATGTATGTCGGGCTTTCCCTGGCCATGTTGTCAGCGTGTATAGTAAGTCCTTCTCCTGCCCAAAAGTTCCTGTGCTTTGGTTTTTCTACTATCTGTGAATACCTGCTAACGCCTCCCACTTGCTGTGGCAGGGTCCAACTGGAGAATCAATGAAGAAAAAGATCTGGAGCCAGAAGAGCGGCAGTCATATGAAGAGCGTAAACGCCGCAACTCTCCTAGAAGTGGAGAGAGCTACTCCTCGCCTTATGAACCAGATTCTGAGAATCCCGCTGATAGCTCCTCAATTCCGTCCATGAGATCCAGAAATGACTTTGATGACGAGTATGATACAGACAGCTTTCATTCTGATTATTAGCAGCAAAGGACTAATGTGTCTCGGCAGGAAGTGCTGCCACTAGGGCAGACATCTTCAGGACTCTACTGTTAGGAGAGCTTGTGACTCTCCCATCCCTAGTGCATGAACATGTTTTTCATGTAGATCACGCCCTAGAGCTTTTGTGAGGATATCCGCAGGATTGTCTTGTGTTGCAACGTACTCAAGTGATACCACCTTGTCAGCTAGCAATTCACGTATCCAGTGGTATTCGACTGCAACATGCTTGGTCCTGGAGTGAAAGACCGGATTTTCTGCAAGTGACATTGAGCCTTGACTGTCTGTCATCATCTTCGTGCATTTTGGCAGTTCAATACCTAATTCTGAAAATAACAGCTTCAACCAGATGACCTCTTTGCAAAGTAGTACGACCGCCTCAGCTTGAGAGTGCCACTGTCGGCTGCTTTTTACTTGACCAGCTGATAGGTCCTCCTGCATAGCTAATCACATAACCAGATACTGACCTTCTCGTGTCCGTGTCTCCCCGTGACAATCGAGTCTCAGATACACTTCCAAAGTGTTCAAGGCTTTCTATGTGCTTGTAAGCTATTCCTCTGTTGGCTGTCCCCTTCAAATACCTAAACACTCTTTTAACACATGTCCAATGCGTTGGTCCTGGGTTTTCAAGGTATTGTGATAGAGCACTAGTTGGAAATGCTACCTCTGGCCGTGTGGTGTTTGCTGCATATATGAGCTTACCGACAGCCTGCCTATAAGGTACATCTCTCATTTCATCCTTTTCTGATGATGTTTGAGGTGACATATCTCTGCTGAGTTTTAGTCCACTTGGGAGTGGTGTGCTAGCAGGCTTAGCATCCTTCAGACCTAGCTGCTCAGCACTGTCCAAGAGGTACCTTGGTTGCGTTAAGGTAAGAACTCTCCTTTCCCTGTTGCGTTGAATATGTATTCCTAGGCAACTTTGTAAAGAGCCAAGATCTGACATCTTGAACTTCTTTCCCAGCATTGATGTTATCGAAGTAATGTAACCCAAGCTATTGCTGGCCAAGATTAAATCATCGACATATACAGCTAAGTAGCATGTAACATTTTCCTTGATGTAGATGTACAGATCTGCCACGGTTTTGTAAAACCTAGAGCTTTGAGCTCCTTATCAAGGACTCCATTCCATTCAAGAGCTGACTGCTTAAGCCCATAAAGACACTTCTTTAATAACAGGGCATAGTCTTCCTTTCCTTTCACCACATAGCCTTCAGGCTATTGCATGCAGATTTCTCTGTCTAACACACCATGCAGGAAAGCGGTTTTTACATCAAACATTCGCAACTCATAGTCCTTGTCTGCTGCCTCTGCACAGATTGTACGAAATGTGGGAAGCTTGACAACAGGAGCATAAGTTTCAAGGTAGTCGAGACCTGGAATCTGTGTAAAGCCTCTGGCAACCAGTCGGGCTTTATACCGATCGAAGGTTCCATCAGCCTTCATTTTTAACTTGAATACCCACTTGCAAGAGATCATTTTCCTGCCAGGAGGTAACCTTACCAGTTCCCATGTGCCATTTTCAATGAGTGAGTCATATTCTAACTGTATGGCTTTCTCCCACTCTTTGTGATCAGGTCTGCTCAACGCCTCAGCATAAGACTTTGGTTCTATAGGGTCGAGGTTAGTTGCAGCATGCACCCGAATATGAGAAGAAGTGGGCCGCCGAAAATCTGTGGCACGATAATAATCAGGAGGGCGGCGTTCACGAGTAGGGTAACGCCGTTCAGGTTCTGGTTCAAGTTCTCCTTGTGGTAAAGCAAGTTCAGGTTCATCGGCAGCATGATCTTCTTCATCTGCAGAAGCTACATCCAAATCGAGTTCTATGGCGGGATCGGATGCATATTCAGGTTGGTGATAAGCTGCTGGAGGTTGTTCATGCTGATCAAGGGGTACATTATCAGGGTCTAACACTTGGTCATTATCCCCTCCTGCAGGAACAATCTCCTCAGGGTGATGAGGGTCCAAAGTGCCATGATCAGACATATCAAAGTGAGTGACATCAGGAAGAACTGTGTCCTCTCCATCAGCAGAATCGGGAGCGGTATCCTGGATAGCTCCCACTAAAGCCAAAGTACGGCTTTCATCAAAGGTTACACTTCGAGCATAGATAACTTTGTTAGAAGGTGAATCGTAAAGTTTATAAGCCTTGATTCCTTCTGTATACCCTATCATGAGCAACTTCCTTGCTTTGTCTGAGAATTTCTTCCTCTTTTCCTTGGGAATAAAAGCATAGGCCAGACACCCAAATATCCTAAGGTGTTGGATAGAAGGCTTCCTGCCTGTGAAGGCCTCATAGGGAGTCATTCCTACAACAGAGTGAGTGGGCAACCTGTTCTGAAGATAGGTTGATGTGGAGAGAGCTTCTGCCCAATAGGTCAGAGGGAGTTTAGCCTGATGGAGGAGGGAAGATATCATCTCCGTAACGCCACCAGCGCGCTCGCCACTCCGCTCATGGGGTGTAAACAGCGGTGGTGGCCAATACCTTCATCAAGATGTATGATTGAAAGGCATTCGAGGTAAACTCGCCACCATTGTCTGAACGAAGTGTCTTTAGTTGTTTTCCTGTCCACCTTTCAGCATACTTGATGTATTCTTTGAAGTAGGTGAAGCATTCACTCTTGTTCTTCAGGATGTATGTGGTAACAAACCTGGTCTTGTCATCTGTGAAGGTCAGGAAATACTTGCCACCACCTATGGACTCTTGAGAAAGAGGACCACACAGGTCTGTGTGTACAAGTTCAAGGATATCTTTAGCACGATAAGGTGCCCGATTCCTAAAGGCGCTTGTCGCTTGGAAAGCACACAAGCTTCACAGAGTGGTAAGGCAACCGACGCCCAAGGGTCCATCTTTGTAGAGGTCACTAGCAGCTAACTGCTGAAGTTTTGTGCTGTGAGGGTGACCTAGTCTAGCATGCCACAACTTACTTTTTGCAATCTGTTGTGCAGAGGCTATCGGGGATGTGCCCTGGAGTGAGACTCTACTCCACTCTTAGTATGAAGACGGAACAAGTCATGATCAGATGATCCATAGGCAAGTATCTTTCTATGATCATTTGCATCTATTACCCGCATTCGCCTCAAGAACAAAACATGGCTATGGTTATCAGCATTGAGCCGTCTAACCGAGATCAAGTTTCTGGTCATTGCACGTAATACACATCGTGCAGGATTAGCTTGACCCCGATGGACCGAAGATCAATCGTGCCTATGCTGTGTGAGACCAAAGACTATCGCCTAAATACACACATTGGTACTCAACTGACCTATATGTGCGAAATGCCTGCCTGTCAAAGCAAATGTGCGCTGTTGCACCAGTATCCAAATACCATTCTATGCTCAATGGTTTGACGTTAGTTGACAGACATGTAGGAAACAAATGTGGACTAGCAACTACCCGTGTCCCAATTGTAAGGGCAGATGGGGTGTTCTGTTTCTTAATCACAACATTCGTTTCTGCACTGGACCCCTCCTTACGAGGGACACCGATCGCTTTTCGGCCCTTTCCCAATGCCCTGGAATTTTGCACCAATGGCAAGTACCAGCTTTCTTACCCTTCTTGTTAGAGTTGTTGGCAGCAGTGTTGCTTGAGCCTGTAATAGGAGCTCCTTGCGAGCCTCCCCTGTAGAATCGAGAAGAGCTTGATGCTCCTCGCGACTGGTATCTCCTACTACCTCTCCCACGTCCAGATGTATATAAAGCTTGTTGTTTGCCTGGACGCTTGTGATTGCCCCTGGAGGCTTCTTCTTCTAGCAAGGTTCCAACAAACTCAGCAAAGCTTGTGTCTGGTAGAGTCACTTTAGCAGCTTGTGCTAATTTCGTCACTTGTGAGAGGGACTGTGTGTGGGCAGTGACAAAATTTGACCAGGACTCAGGCAGCGAGAGCATCAGCAACATAGACAACTGTCTGTCCTTCATGACTTCCCCTGAGGTCTCTTCCAACCTAGAGGCAAGTGTTCAATACTCCGATGTGTTTTTCAATGGAATCCCCATCCTTCATTTTCAAGTTATGGAGATTGCGATTGATGCCATGAAGCGTCATTTCTTCGAGAAACAGTCTTTAAACGTGTCCAAATCTCCTCAGCCTTGGCCCCTCCAAGTCTCAACATCTCGATGTTAGCCGGATCGGATCGTGAACAAAGATCGTTTGACCGCCACACCTCGGATCCTTCGACTCAGTTTGGTCTCGATGTCGTAGAGCAACTTTCAACAACCTTCTGTTCTGCAAAGCACCTTCCATTCGGATGACCCAAATGTCAAAATCAGTCCCATTGAACCTATCCTCTCTTCGAAACCCTTCTCCATATACGGGCGCTCGACATGTTGAAAGTGTTGTCGTCGTTTAAATTCGAAGCTTGAATCAAACTTTGTCTCGGAATCTTCAAAGTTTTCAAGAATGTGCTCGCTTAATACAACTCGTTGTCGATTCTTCCTCTCCTATGCGAGGCATAGGGCATGCTTACGCGCAGAGGAAACTAGGCATGATCTACTCAAAAGATGTTAGCAGGTGAGCATTTCGCCATGCCTAGTTACGCCATTTGCAGATGTGCGTACTTGTCTTTCTATTTTGTTATGCCTAGACTCCCATCTATTGAAGGAGTAAGTAGCACAAGAAGGACATGAATTGGGTGTGTCAAATCTATGACTACTATTCGTTTTGACAACCTTCCTGCATGCAACTCCTCGAGAAATAGGGTTAGCAAGCAGCTGTGGTTTCAACAAGGTTAGAAGCTTGAAATCCAAGTGAGAAATCTGCTCCTTCAAATCCTGTAAGTCAACGTTAGCAGCAATCACCTTCCTTCCAATTGATTTGTAGTTCCTGTCGACTTGCTGCTGGTGTGATTCAATTCTAGTCACAAGTTGTGTAACACCTGTGTGTGGTGTGACCTGCGTTGTTAGGAATCCTCTGGACTGCTCTCCAAACGACGTTGCACACGTTTCGAAGGTTCAAAGGATTGCAACAGTAGCCCAAGATGTCTCTCTCGTGATACAATTCTAGAATTGAATCGAAGGCTTCGTGCAGTTCAGTTGTTTGCATCTGAAAAGTAGCCGAACGCTGATTCCGGACATCCCATTCCCATATGGCTTGAAAAAGCTGTTGAGCGAGAGTTCCGATTTGAGGATCCTGTGCCTGGCCCCTGCGGTGATTCTGTCTTTGTGGAATCCACCCAGCAGGGCGTTGATGGCCTTGGTTATGTGCCATGTGAATTGGCCACAAGAAATATTTGTGTTTCTTGAATGCAGAAAATCTGCATTGTAATTTCTTTTTATAAAATTTCTATCTACAATTCTACCTTGTTAGGCAGCTGTTCTAGTGTGCATGATTTGTATTGTTCAAAAGAACAATTCAAAAGATGCACACTTGAAGCACTGCCTAATTTTGCAGAAATTGCATAGACAACTTAAAGAAAATTGAAACACAAAAGCATCTTCTTGATTTCTTCTATTTTCTTGGAATTAGAACCTAATTCTACTCCAAAAACAATAAAGAAAATTATGTTATGCATCTCCATTAATGCACAACAATTTTCCTAAGCACCCTACAATTAGGATGCTCTGATACCATGACGATTTACATCGAATTGTAGGTGGATTAAATCGTAATAAATACATTGTGTATATATTATCAACAAGAAGATTAAATATCAAAAGCATGAAAAGACAACTTAACTAAAATGAAAAGGTACGCCTATTCACTAAGGGACGCAACCCTAATCTAACGGGTATTAAGCCTGACTTAACTTAAACTAATTACCCAAGCAATAATAACTTAACCCCAGGTATGACATTCATCACTATATCTCTTCAGAATCCTCCTTACACTCCTCTTCCTCTACCTTGAGTTCTCACCGGTCGCTATGATGAAGGCGGCATACGCCTTCCAACTCCGCTAGACAATCTTAATGCGCGAATACATGAATTAGAAAAGGTGAAATCAAGGAGGGCCGAGGGAAGGGAGAGCAAATTGCCTCTCACTGTGCTCTCTCAAAAGATCATCCGCCCCCAATCAATTTGTGTACCTTTAACCACCTCATGAAGGAAGACCAGGAAGTGGTCTGCCATATGATCCAACTTCCTGCTCAGAAAACAAAATCCACTTGGCTAATCCCACCACCTGCGCAGACACGAGTTGGCGAGTCACCCACCCATTGTTCACCCTCACTTCCAGTTTCATGAGCGCGCAGTAGCCTCCTCGTGGTCTCTTCTCCGGGGTCAATTACCAAGCTTCCATCCTCCTCGATGCTTACACATCGCCGAAGAGCCCCAAATCCCGCTTATGGGCCTCTTCTCGCCTTCTTGCGAACTGGTTCTCAATTGCCGCGACTTGCACCAATGTCTGTCAGAACACCATTTCTTCTCCATAAATTCCAGCCCCAACTCCCCGCATCAGTCGCCAACTCACCTTCCAAAGGGTCCATGTTGGGCCACCGTGATGGTGGGATTTCGGCCGCAATGGGCGCCATCTCCCTTTCTCCTTGTTTCCCAAAAGAAATCTCGACCCACCGCAGACGCCGTCGAAGAGGGAACACCACCCTTGCACGCTTCCTCCCCGGGGCGCTGCCTCGCCTTTTCCTCCTTCGCTACTTCGCCAACGCCTGTTTCCTTCCTCCGCCACCGCTGCTCCGACTGACCGACGCGCCCTACCGCAACAAAACAGAGTCTCGCCCAGCGCAGCTTGCATGCGCGCGCCAGCTTTGTTGCAGCCGCCCGCCCGCCTGAAATTGCGACCGCATGGGTGTGTCCGCCTCAGCTTGCGCCCGACTGTCTGCAGCCCCGCCCGCCACTAGGGTTGTAAACTCGCCTCAGACGCCTGCTATTCGACCACCGTGGTGGAACTGCCACCTCCCCGCTTGATCACAAGAATCGCAGGATGTAGGCACCCCTAGCATATATAGACACTTTCTTATTTCTACAATTACTAAAACCTAAGGACTCCATTTCCACCTACCTATCCGGTCGAAAACCTAAGGTCCAAAAAGAAAATTATTATCCCAAGGGCCAAGGACCATTCTCGTATAAAAGACCTTACCAAAGTATTCTCAAAGCACTTTGCTATACAAACACTCCCAAAACAAAAAAATCGCTCATCCCGACACTTGAGGAGGGGGTTAGTGTACATGTGGTCTTCCACATGAGGACAGTGTCAGCATGAGGGATATACACTCAAAACAAACAAAGACTGTTGACCCTAAAGAACTGACAAACGATGGGCCCTGTTTCGCGTAAAAGCAAACAAAAGCACTAGTCACAGGAGCGCATGCATAAAGCATCTTGTCGGCGCTTACGATTACATGCAAGGTTCACTGACTATAGCTACTGGGGTAACAAGGCAAAAGTGAAACAACTTACGGTCAAGCAGCACTTCGTGAGTGACCGGATGACATGATGTTTGATGTAGTGTGCAGCTCAGACGGTGTTGAAGGAAAGAGTTATGAGATGTGTTCTTCAGAGTGGCTACGAAACAAAGACTGCTACAGAACGGAACGGACTACATCAAATGAAGTGAAAGAAAAGACGCTGACAGATATGAAAAACGCACTCAAGTTGAAAAGCACAAGGTTTGTTACTAACTTGAAAACTTGATGTTTGCTTGTGAGGAATCCCTGCGACAAAGAATAGAACACAAGATGAGCGACGGGACAAATAAAGGAGAAAAGGGTCATACACGTTGAAAGGCGGGCTACCGCTAACTTACAGGCAGCGAAGTTCTCTGACCTTTCTTGCGTGTCGCGGTAACGTCTCCTGCAAACGTGCTCGAACCGAGGTGGCAGAGCTACGCCGACGTTGATGTTTCCAGCCGGGCTGCAGGTCAAGGGGCCGAGGAAGGCGAGGCGGGCATGCTCCGAGATGGACCTCGGGCCTGTAACCCAAAGATAGCAGAGAAGAGAGGAAACACACCTCACTACAGAGAAAAAACAGCAGCCTGGCAATGGTGAGGCGCAGGTGAAGAAATGACTGGCGGCGAGGTGGGCGATGGATCAGAGAAGACACAGGCTCACGGGCGTGGTGGGTGGTAGGGCGAGAGAAGAACTGGCGGCGTGGTGGGTGGTAGGGCGTAGGAGAGAACCACCAGCCTGGCGGCGTGATGGTGATAGAGGGTAAGAATGAGGCGGGAGTGCTGGTTAAATAGTCTAGAGTTAGGGTTTAGATGTTTCGAGAAGTCTGTGTGCGTGGCAGGTTTTGATTGGCGAGCAGGTTCGTTTTACGCCCTGCCGTTAAGAGGTTCGGAATTTAGGTTAGGTGTTGCATGGCTAGGATTGGAACAATGTGACTAGGTTTGGTTGAGGAGGGCGGCGGCGGCAAACGAATGGCGACCCTCGCTTGGTTTGGGGTCCGGCTCGGTAGGTTAGGTTCGGTATTTTCAAATCAGGTTTGGTAGAGAGAGAGTGGCGGCGCCGACAGAGTGAGAAGGGTTAGGGTTTGGTGGCCTATATAAACTGTTTTGTCTAGGGCGAGAGTCTTTTTTAGCGCTGCATTTTCGTATGCCAAGGTGCTTTGGGGCTCCGTCATCCTTAGTTTCTACGCTTGTATTCAGTTTATTGTCCTTAGGCCAAGGACTGTTTTTAGAGCGCCAAGTTTGCTTCCTTAGCCCTTGTCCGAGGGCCAAGGAGTTTGCTTCCTCAGTTGTTGCGGTCCGAAGGCCAAGGTGCTTGTCGGCATCGTGTCCTTGCTTAAAGGTGTAGACCTGCTGTTTAGCACAGGTTTTGTTTGCAGGTCCTCTTTGTGTCGAGTAGCCGCGTCTTTCTTTGTTTGTTGAGCCTCGCCTTTTCTGTTTGCTTGTCGCTGCTGTTTCGTTTTGGTAGTTCTGGACACTCTTTCCTGCCGGTCAGTGGTTTCGTTGTTCGCGCTCTGTGTTAAGCGGTTTGCTTTGTTCTTTTCGCTGTTTCAACTTCAATCTGCTTGTTGTCGTCACGTCAAAGAGTTCTGGATCTGATTTGTCCCTTTGTGCTTAAGGCTTTGGAGGCTTAGTTGTTTGTCCGAAGTCCTAGGCCTTCCGTTTTGATGGCTAAGGATGTTTTATTCTCTGGTTTCTTAAGGGCAAGAAGTTTCAGTTCAAAGGCCTAGGAGCTTTATCGGAAGCGATTGTTAGGGCTAGACGTGCTTGTTTGTTGTTCCTGCGCGTTTATTACTCTCAGCCTAGTCTCGTGAACCTCGTTGTTCCGCTGGTTCATGGTCCGCCACCGTGTTTAAGCGGTTTGTTTTTTTCCTTCCACTGCTTTTAACTTGATGCCTTGTTGTGGTTCACGGTCAAAGAGTTATGGAATCTGATTTTTTCCTTGGTGCTTAAGGCTTTGTAGGCTTACTTGTTTGTCCGAAGGCCTATCCTTCCGTTTTTCGATGGCTTAGGATGTTTTACTCTGTGGGGTCTTCAGGGCAAGAAGTTCCAGTTCTATGGTCTAGGAGCTTTATCGGAAGCGATTGTGAGGGCTCTTAGGTTAGACGTGCTTGTTTGTTGTTGTTCGTTGAAGGTTTCTTGCGCGTTTATCATGCTCAGCCTTGTCCCGACGACCTTGTTGTTCCTGCTGTTTTCCTATGTGTCTGTAGCTTCCTATTGAACGGTGACCCCTTTCAGTTTCTACTTTCGTGTAGAACGGGCTTATCGCTGCTCTGTTTGTACTGTCCTTCAGTGCTCTTTTCTTATGTCTTTGTCCCTTCGTAAGTGTTGTTACGCTTCATCCGCGGACTGCTTTTTGAAAACGGCCAAGATCATGCGCCCACTGTGGCGTGGCTGATGTACGGCGAAGTGACTGCCTTCTTGTGTTTCATCTGTCAATGTCTTTGATTTATTGTGTGCTTTAATGTCTGATGTTTGTTCATGAAGCTGTTGTTGGTTTGCTTGTTGTTTGTCCCGTCCTGGGGACAAACAACAAGCAAACAGAAGAGAGCTTCGTTTCTACGTGTCTGGTGTGTCTACATGTCTGGTGTGACCACTGTCTTGCTTTTTTGTTTGATGTAGCCCTCTTTTTTTAAGCACATCCGTTTAACTTCTTTGATCGATATATAACATGTGTTATGTGTGTCATGTTTATGCAGAACGGGTGATATCGTTTGGTTCTTGTCAACAGGTAGAACACTTAGACCAGTCTTTTTAGATCCGCTAGTAGATCTATTCCGTTTGGTATTTGAATGCGGTTGTCTTCTTACCACTGTTTATTTTTGCAAACTTATCAAGAACTTTGTCAACTGTTTGTGCAGGACGTTTTTGAATCCTCCCACTGAGGTAAGTCTCTTTTCTTACGGTAGTTTGTGTTTGAATGTTTGTTATCTTACTCGTTGTTATCTTGAATGATTGTTATCTTACTCGTGTTGTCATGCAGGTTCAGGGGTTGTTGAAATATATTCGTCGTTATTGGGCAAACCTGTTAAAGGTATTGCCTTCCATTCAATTGACCTGATCGCACTTAGTTTTTAATGAGTTGTCTGATTCTTTGTGGTGTCTGGATGTTCTTCTGGTTCTTCTTCTGTTTCTGCAGTCTAATTATTTGGTGGTTCTGTCCTTGTGTTTTTTTTGGTTGTTCTTCTGGTTGTTCTTCTGTTTCTGCAGTCTATCTTTTTCTTGTCATTCTGTCCTGTTGTCTTGATGTGTGGTGGTCTTATTGTTTCTGGACTGCCCTCACATGATGTTTGCCGGTGTCATGCTGTTTCACTGATTCACTGTTTGACAGAAGTGCTTGGACTGTTGACAAGAGTTATATTTTCTGGTTGGCTCTTGTGTTTCATCTGTCTATGTCTTTTATTATTGTATCTTGCTGTAATGTTTGATGTTTGTTCATGCAGCTGTTTTTGTTCTGTTGTTTGTCCCGGTCTAGGTTACGTGTCTGATGTGATCACTGTTTCGTGCCCCTTTGCTGGTGTAGGCTCTTTATTAAGCGCATATGTTTTAGCTTCGTGTTGATATTGTATCTGGTCTGTTTTGGGATGATTTCTTGCTGGTGCGGGTAGATGTCACTGATTTTTCGTTTTGACACTCACCTTTAGTGCTTATTATTTCTGTCTTGGACCTTGCGTAAGTGCTCTTACGCTTTATCGTCGTGACTCGTTGTTTTGATAATGGTCAAGACTGACACTTAACAGAAGTGCTTGGACAGTTGACAGGAGTCTTATGTTCTGGGCGTCTTATGTTTCATCTGTCTGTGCTTTTTTTTTGTAATGTTCTATTGCTTTGCTGTAATGTTTGATGTTTGTTCATGCAGCTGTCTTTGGTTTGCTCGTTGTGTCCTGGCCTAGGTTACAGGTCTTTGTTATCCATAGTTGTCTGATTCTTTGTTGTGGCTGGTTTTCCTCGTTTCTGCAGTCTTTGTTTCTTCTGGTCGTTCTGCCCGTTCGTGTGTTTTTTTGTCCTGTCTTGATGTGTGGTGGTGTGTTTTTGTCCTGTCTTGATGTGTGGTGGTGTGTTTTTGTCCTGTCTAGATGTGTGGACTGTCTTGAGATGATGCACTGATTTCTTCCGTGTTTTGTTTGTGTCTGTCTTTGTATTGCTTTGTTTGTCCGTTTTGTTTGGTTGTTTCTGCTTTTTGTTTGTCTGGAGATTGTCTTTTTTTGTGTGTCCGACCTATTTACTCGTGTCTTGGTGTGTCGATTCAATAGCTGTTTTTGTCTGTCGTGTGTCTTGTTTCTGATTGTTCAGGTTTTCCAATTTTTTGTAACTTTATGTCTTGTATTCATTTATTCAGCGTTTGTTGCAGATCATCATTTCGTTTCAAACAACTGTGAGGAGCTGGGCGTGTATTGTGAGGTGCTGTGAGGAGCTGGGCGTCTCTTGTAAGTTGTCATCTAGTATTGTTGTTTATTAGCGATTTGGGGTTTATCTGCTATCTTTGTGTTTAATGTAAAGGTTCACATGCTGAAAAGGGATTTGCTGTTTGCAGGGGACTTCAACGTCTAGGAGGGTTTGCCCCAACTTTTGGAAAATCTTGCTGGAAAAGCCATTCTGTGGTTTATTGTCTGATTTAGTGGTGTTGTAGTTTTATTTTGTTTTGCCAGCTGGGTATTAAATGGGTAAAATGCATGAGCTTTTCCGAATGCCTTTTTTTCAACCGTGCATGTCAAGAATGAGAAGGCGAAACATGTTTGTTTGTCTCCTTATCAAAAAGCAAAGGCGCTCGGGCATGGGCTATCGACAAGCAGGCCTCTTGTCACCATCGCCCGCTCTCGCTCGATCATCGATCATCAACTTCCAACCTCCCGTTTTATACGGAATTGTGTTTCACAAGTTTTAATGTTGTCGCTTTACGCTTTGGTTGTGTGTTCTTCTAGTGCTTGTCTTGGTTTTCCTCATGATGGCTCCAAAAGAAAACCCATCTCTGGACTCTTGAGAAAGAGGACCACAGTGTCTGTGTACAAGTTCAAGGATATCTTTAGCACGATAAGGTGCCCGATTCCTAAAGGCGCTTGGTGTCGCTTGAAAGCACACAAGCTTCACAGAGTGGTAAGGCAACTGATCGCCCAAGGGTCCATCTTTGTAGAGGTCACTAGCGCTAATCAAGTTTTGTGCTATGAGGGTGACCTAGTCTAGCATGCCACAACTTACTTTTGCAATCACAGCAGAGGCTATCGATGTGCCTCAGATAGAGTGAGACTCTACTCCACTCTTAGTATGAAGACGGAACAAGTCATGATCGATGATCCATAGGCAAGTATCTTTCTATGATCATTTGCATCTATTACCCGCATTCTCCGAACAAATGTAATATGGCTATGGTTATCGTGATTGAGCCTTCTAACCGAGATTAAGTTCTCGGTCATTGCGGCACGTACATCGCAGGATTAGCTTGACCCATGGATGAAGATCAATCGCCTATGCTGTGAGACCAAAGTCATCGCCTAAATACACACATTGGTACTCAAGGCCTATATGTGCGAAATGCACTGTCAAAGCCCTTTACAAGACAACGAAATCAAGTCTGCCATTAGATACTTGCAACTCATCCTCTCAATGATGACGGTAAAATCGATGGCGTTCTTGTCCATAGTGAGGGAACGATGTATTTGGTTCTGAAGGTCCAAAATTGCCAAGGCGATTTTCTTCTAAAATAATGCTTTCGGCCGGTCTGGTTTGCTCAAAGAAGAAGATTGGACACTCGCCCGCCTTTGGTGGAGGGGTCTTTATCTCGAAATCACTAACTACGCCCTCACATTCTTGAGAGGAGTCGATTTTGTTGGTGAAAATGAGCCTTTGATCACTAATGACACTATGGTCTTGACGCTAAGACATATCTCCGCATCGTATGTGTGTATGGTTTCAGGCAACGATTGTCCCGCCATGCTATCCGGGGTTGATGAGTTTTCCATTCTTATTGCCCCTTATCCGGAAGTGGTCCACGATCAGAGTGTCTTGATATGTTTGAAAGATTGAGAGTTTTAGGAGATGTGTCAGGAAGATGATTTTGTTATGGTATTTGTCGGCGAGAGTAACGGCTAGCCTTAAGCGCCATACCAACGACAGCAAACAAATCTAATACAGTGTAACATGAGGGAGGTAGCTCGGTCGTAGCACAAACACACCTCCCACGAGAACAACACGCAAATTCCTCACATCGCCTCCTGAGTCATAGCTTTGGCCTCCTCAGCCTCTTGCATTGCATCTAGAGGACAAGCTATGATCCGAGCTTGTCCTCAATGGAAGGGTCTATATATACTAGACCACGCATCGGCATATTCCTAAGATATCCTATTGGCATATGCGAAATATCCTAAGAATACACTATAATATGCAAGGAATATGCCAAAGCATATTACTTGAGCTTATCCACTTAGCTATTGTATCCTAAGAATACACTATAATATGCAAGGAATATGCCAAAGCATATTACTTGAGCTTATCCACTTAGCTATTGCTAACCATGTTTAATTAACACTAATCAATGCTTAATTAACATAAGCACATTAGATTAATTAACACTAATCAATGCTTAATTAACATAAGCACTTTAGATTAATTAACACTAATTACTTACTTAAAGATAAGTAATTAGATTAATTAATGCTAATCAAACACTAAACCCAAGTGCAGATTAGTATCACACGGGCACGGTGCGAGGTAACTTGAATTCATATAAGCACTTCCTCGACCAACAACCAAGCAAACAAATCTAATACGGGTATATAGGTGCAAACCAATCCCCGATAATGTGAGACTCCAAGTCAACATTATCATTAGTAGGACTACATACGTCGCACCTCATGTAGTGCATTGTGCACAAAACCAATCTTCCTCGGAATGTCAAGAGGTGGTTGAACACAAAACATGTGGTATCCCCTATTGCACCGATCACAAAGAAGCATTACTTGAGCTTATCCACTTAGCTATTGTATCCTAAGAATACACTATAATATGCAAGGAATATGCCAAAGCATATTACTTGAGCTTATCCACTTAGCTATTGCTAACCATGTTTAATTAACACTAATCAATGCTTAATTAACATAAGCACTTTAGATTAATTAACACTAATCAATGCTTAATTAACATAAGCACTTTAGATTAATTAACACTAATTACTTACTTAAAGATAAGTAATTAGATTAATTAATGCTAATCAAACACTAAACCCAAGATTATCACATTAAGACGACATGGCCGCAGGTAAGCACTTGAATTCATATAAGCACTTCGACCAACAACCAAGCAAACAAATCTAATACGCAGGTATATAGGTGCAAACCAATCAACAGGTCGTGGGCACAAACACACCTCCCACGAACAACACGCAAATTCCTCACACATCGCCTCCTGAGTCATAGCTTTGGCCTCCTCACAACGCTCTTGCATATCAGAGGACAAGCTATGATCCGAGCTTGTCTCAATGGAAGGGTCTATATACTAGACCGCATCGGCATATTCCTAAGATATCCTATTGGCATCAAAAGATATGCCGAAATATCCTAAGAATACACTATAATATGCAAGGAATATGCCAAAGCATATTACTTGAGCTTATCCACTTAGCTATTGTATACACTATAATATGCAAGGAATATGCCAAAGCATATTACTTGAGCTTATCCACTTAGCTATTGCTAACCATGTTTAATTAACACTAATCAATGCTTAATTAACATAAGCACATTAGATTAATTAACACTAATCAATGCTTAATTAACATAAGCACTTTAGATTAATTAACACTAATTACTTACTTAAAGATAAGTAATTAGATTAATTAATGCTAATCAAACACTAAACCCAAGTGCAGATTAGTATCACAAGACGACATGCCGCACGAGGTAAGCACTTGAATTCATATAAGCACTTCCTCGACCAACAACCAAGCAAACAAATCTAATACGCAGTATATAGGTGCAAACCAATCCCCGATAATGTGAGACTCCAAGTCAACATTATCATTAGTAGGACTACATACGCACCTCATGTAGTGCATTGTGCACAAAACCAATCTTCCTCGGAATGTCGTCAAGAGGTGGTTGAACACAAAACATGTGGTATCCCCTATTGCACCGATCACAAAGAAGCATTACATCATCATCATCGACGTCCACAAACGACACTCCAAGTCTTTGGGTGGACGCCACATTGTAGGCCGTAGTTGAGGGTCCAAATTGGGTAAGTGGCATGGTGCGCAGTTCTTGAGGTGATCCTTCCATCTTGACCATCGGATCCTTCGAGCTCAAGCACTCCATCTTTGCCTACTCGCACGACCCGCAAGATGACTCTGGTGGATACCTCCAAGGTGTTGCACGGCTTCGGCGGTAGACATAATCTCCAACTTCGAACTTGCGCACCTTGGGTTTCCATGTCCCTCCTCGTGTGTAAGCATAGCAGCTTGATCCTGTGCGCTATGGCAAGGTTCTCCATTGCCATGGGCATGATCCGTTGAAAAGCTCGCCCGCCTTTCCGGTCTCGTAGGCAATCATCCGCATTGCGCCAATCCACCGGTGCTTGTAGCCTTGCTTGCCTCACGTTTGGCAAAATGGTTGTCGCCCATACAACAAGTAGTATGGTGAAAAATTGCTCAAGGTCGCTTGATTGCTCACCTGCACTAGCACTAGGTATGGCATCCCTTCATCCCATGTCTTGGTCATTTGTGAGACAATATTTGCGCAAGGCCGCTTGAAGGTCCGCACCAAGCGTCAGAAGTCCATCGGCTTGAGGATGATCTCGACGCACGTCGATGATCAATCAAGCTCTGTCAAGCAAGTCTTGAAATTCCCCACGAATTCTTTGCCCGTCGTGAGAACCTCGCATGCTCCATATCGACTAAGAACGGAAGCCAAGAACGCCTTACTGGTAAGCCGAGAGTCACGCTTGGGTAAGATGGCAACCTCGCACCACTTGCTGAAATGCTCCACCATTAGCATGACATGCTTGTTTCGACGCTCCTCGGCATGTCCGGCATGAGATCCACACTCCATTGTAGAAGAGTCCTCGGATCAGAGAGTGAAGCACAACATCATTGGCTGAACCTTGCCTTCACTCGATCGCACACATTCTCGACCGCCCTTTCCACATCTCCATACATCCTTGCCCAAAGTGTGTGGGCTGAGCATGTAGGTGCGCTTAGCACCAAAATGCCCTAAGCCTTCATGCACTGGGTGATGAGTCTCACCCGATCCTCCGGCTTGGGTACAATTCTATCTCCCAGAATCACGGACATACATTATGTCCTCCTTCCAATAGTACCGAGCCACCTTCTCGCGTAGCTTGGCCTGCTCCTGAGATGAAAGCCCTTGTGGCAATTCCCCAGACCTTAGGAAGGTCACCGCTATTGCATCCGCCCGATGTCCTGACGGACTCTGCATACAAAGCGATGAGTGGAGGGCTGTCTTCAGCATCCTCATGCAGCATGGCCAACATGGTATCTGGACTACTCTCCCCCCCAGCCGGTTGCTCGTCATCTGAATCTTGCCTGGCCCCTGTAGTGTCTTCGTTACGAGGTAGAGGATTCCTTGACAACCCATCAGCATTAGAGTGAACTCTACCTGCTCAGTGTTCGATGACAAAGTCATACTCACGGAGAATGAGAGCCCACCTCGCCTTTCCGTAAGCTTGGCGTCATCAACCAATGCAAGGTTGATGGTGGTGATTAGTCGAAATTGATGTCCAAACAAGTACGGACGAAAGTGTCCGACGCCCACACCGCAAGACATTCTCCTTCATAGGCGAGTAGTTGGACTCCGGTTGTTGCTCCGACGGCATAGGCAATGACATGTTCCTCTTCCTTGTCATTGATCTGCGCCAAGACGCCTATGCCGTACTTGCTCCAATCGTAAAGTACGAACGGCCATCAAGTTTGGATGACCAAGAATTGGCGAGCTCATGAGTCTACCCTTCAACTCCATGAAAGACTCCTCCTCTTGAGTCCAACGCCAAGTCACCAACTTCTTCAACAAGTCATTCAATGGCCGCGCAATCCGCTCATCCGCGGAATGAACTTCCGTAGTAACGCCAAACCCAAGAATGCCCTCAACTTGAGATGTCGTTTGGCTGGAATGCGCGATTGCCTCCACCTTGGTGGCATGCGGCGAGATCCACGCGTGATCCAATGACCCAAGTACAACACCTTATCCTCTCCAATCGACACTTCTGGATGGGCCTTCAACCCACAAGCAGCCAGTCTAGCAAAGACTGCTCGAAGATGTTGTAGATGCTCCTCAAAGGTATTGCTGAAGATGATGACATCATCAATGTAGCACTTGGCGAAATGCAAGTCCTTGAGCTCATTGTCCATGTACCTTTGAACTGCGTTGGCGATGTCTTCAACCCAAATGGCATGTAATTCCACTCATAAGCAATCTACGCCAACGCCGTTTTCTTCTTGTCTTCTTCGGCAATCTCTACTTGGTGAAACCCTAGCCTCAAGTCCAATGTTGAGAAGAACTTGGCAGACCCAATGGTGTCGAAGATCTCTTCACGGCATGGGATAGTGGTCATGTGGGATTCGCTCGTTCAACGGCCGATAGTCACCACACATTCTCCTCTCCGTCCACAATCCATTCTCATCCTTCTTGTTCGGAAGCATCGCATGCGTCTGCGAGTTAGATCGTCGAATCAGCCCTAGCTTGAGAAGCTCTTGGCATCGATTCTCAACCAAATCCCACTCAACCTTGCTGAGCCTGTGCCTCCTGCGAACACGGTTCATCCGTGGTCAGTTCTATGTGGAACTTCCCTTTGGTGTACTTCCCCATCTCCGCAAGCGTGAAAGCAAACACATGTCGCGATGCCTCCAACAACTCCTTTAGCTGACGCCGTTGATTGCTCTTCAACTCGACGCCTGTTAACCACTCATGTGGTGGCTCAGATGGCTTGCACGCTTCCTCTACGTGCTCGCTCTCCTTGCCCTCCAAACTCGCCTTCTCCTGAGATGCGAGTGCTGGAATGTCCTTCACCCACCGAACCCGCTTCAACCCCGCCTTCTTGGTTTCGAAGTTGGCGACTCACCGCTAAACAACCAGTCATCATGTTCACGTCAAATGCTTGCCCAAGCAATCGACCGTTCCTTCTCGGTCACTCCCGGTGTCTTCGTGGCTCCGGCAGCAAATCCCATGGCCAACTCCCTCTCTGTGGCTGTTGGCTCTCCCAAGGCCTCGCCATGTCTGTCCACCACAACGCCGGGCCATGGTTCCTGAAGGCGTAAGACTTGGACTTGGACACAAAGGTTGGCCAAGCCGCCATGGGGTGTCCAGCGTGTTCAGGAAGTGCGGCCCTCTTGATGACTTGTTGGGCATGCCTTCCGATGCTAGCACATCCTTGACAACATGATTAGGTCGCTTGGTGAACGACCTCGCACACTTCAAATGTTCCAAGGGAGCAAGGTTAGTCCACATGGACCTCAACCTATGAGCCCTCGAACCAAATTGAGCGCATCCAATAGAAGCTCGACCCAACACTCCTCGGATCGTGGCAAAGTCCTCCGAACTTGCTTCTTCACGCTCATGCATGGCACATTCTCCAACATGTATCCACAAGGCCTTTCTTGCCCTTTCGGATCAAGCGCAAGATCCTCATCGGTCATAGAACAATGTCGGATCCTTGAGACCTTGACCCTTGCCTGCAGAGGATAGTCCTTGACACTCCCAACTGCGATGACAAGGTCCACCGGTTGCCCAAGACAACTCAAATGGGACAACCCTATCATGCGAACATCCATCGGCCTCCGGTAACCCTTCACCGACTCCCACGCCGAGGTTAGGTACTCCCCATCAAGTCTCTTACGCTCGACACAATCCTTGCTTTTGGATCCGGGTCACAATGCACGTATCTTCGCACTTTGATGCCACACTTTAGCACCGCTGCCAAGCGATCGATGCCTCCAAAGAGTTCCACGAGCACTATGCCGCCTTCCCGAGGTCGCCATGTGATGACCGGGGTGTTTAGGTCACAAACAGGCTCAACCCTAGGCAAGAACACAGTTCTCCGGCTCATAGGACACCGGGTCCTCTTGCACCATCCTCCGCCTTTTGCACGGCTCATTGCTGCATCACCACTCCGTCCGACTTGAAGAACCTCCTCCGAGGGTGGTGGCAAGAAGTTCCAGTCCTATGGTCTAGGAGCTTTATCGGAAGCGATTGTGAGGGCTCTTAGGTTAGACGTGCTTGTTTGTTGTTGTTCGTTGAAGGTTTCTTGCGCGTTTATCATGCTCACTGTCTCCGCCAATCTTGTTGTTCCTTACTGCTTTCCTATGGTGTCCTAGGCTTCCTATTGAACGGACCCCTTTACTTACTTTCGTAGAACGGGCTTATCGCTGCTCTTAGTTTGTACTGTCCTTCAGTGCTCTTTTCTTATGTCTTTGTCCCTTCGTAAGTGTTGCGCCGCTCATCGTCGCGACTGCTTTTTGAAAACGCCAAGACCCATGTACCAATGTATGCGCGGGCTGATGTGAGCTGCATCGATCGTCTTCTTGTGTTTCATCTGTCAATGTCTTTGATTTATTGTGTGCTTTAATGTCGATGTTTGTTCATGAAGCAAGAGTTGGTTTGCTTGTTGTTTGTCCCGTCTGGGACAAACAACAAGCAAATGTAAGAGAGCTTCGCTTTCTACGGTCTCGTGTACCACATGTCCGTGTGACCACCGCCTTGCTTTTGTTTGATGTAGCCTCTTTTTAAGCACATCCGTTAACTTCTTTGATCGATATATAATATGTTATGTGTGTCGTTTATAACGGTGATATCGCCAGTTCTTGTCAATGGGTAGAACACTTAGACCGCCTTTTTAGATCCGCTAGTAGATCTATTCCGCTTGGTATTTGAATGCGGTTGTCTTCTTACCACTGCTTATTTTTTGCAAACTTATCAAGAACTTTGTCAATCACTTGTTTGTGGACGTTTTGAATCCTCCCAACGAGGTAAGTCTCTTTTCACGGTAGTTTGTGTTTGAATGTTTGTTATCTTACTCGTTGTTATCTTGAATGATTGTTATCTTACTCGTGTTGTCATGCAGGTTCAGGGGTTGTTGAAATATATTCGTCGTTATTGGGCAAACTCATAAAGGTATTGCCTTCCATTCAACGATCGCACTTAGTTTTTAATGAGTTGTCCGATTCTTTGTGGTGTCCGGATGTTCTTCCGGGTTCTTCTTCGCATTTAATTATTTGGTGGTTCCGTCCTTGTGTTTTTTGGTTGTTCTTCCGTTGTTCTTCCGTGTTCCGTACCTATCTTTTTCTTGTCATTCTGTCCTGTTTTTTTTGTTCTGTCTTGATGTGTGGTGGTCTTATTGTTTCGGATCGCCTCACATGATGTTGCTGCCGTCTTTGTTTCACCCGATTCAGCTTTGATGAAGTGCTTGGACTGTTGACAAGAGTTATATTTTCTCGTTGGCTCTCCCAAGGCCTCGCCATGTCCGTCCACCACAACGCCGGGCCATGGTTCTGAAGGCGTAAGACTTGGACTTAGACACAAAGGTTGCCGCCATGGGGTGTCCAGCGTGTTCAGGAAGTGCGGCCCTCTTGATGACTTGTTGGGCATGCCTTCCGATGCTAGCACATCCTTGACAACATGATTAGGTCGCTTGGTGAACGACCTCGCACACTTCAAATGTTCCAAGGGAGCAAGGTTAGTCCACATGGACCTCAACCTATGAGCCCTCGAACCAAATTGAGCGCATCCAATAGAAGCTCGACCCAACACTCCTCGGATCGTGGCAAAGTCCTCCGAACTTGCTTCTTCACGCTCATGCATGGCACATTCTCCAACATGTATCCACAAGGCCTTTCTTGCCCTTTCGGATCAAGCGCAAGATCCTCATCGGTCATAGAACAATGTCGGATCCTTGAGACCTTGACCCTTGCCTGCAGAGGATAGTCCTTGACACTCCCAACTGCGATGACAAGGTCCACCGGTTGCCCAAGACAACTCAAATGGGACAACCCTATCATGCGAACATCCATCGGCCTCCGGTAACCCTTCACCGACTCCCACGCCGAGGTTAGGTACTCCCCATCAAGTCTCTTACGCTCGACACAATTCTTGCTTTTGGATCCGGGGCACAATGCACGTATCTTCGCACTTTGATGCCACACTTTAGCACTGCTTCCAAGTCGGTATTGATGCCTCCAAAGAGTTCCACAAGCACTATGCCGCCTTCCCGAGGTCGCCATGTGATGACCTGGGTGTTTAGGTCACAAACAGGCTCAACCCTAGGCAAGAACTTACAGCAGTTCTCCGGCTCATAGGACACCGGGTCCTCTTGCACCATCCTCCACCTTTTGCACGGCTCATTGCTGCATCACCACTCCGTCCGACTTGAAGAACCTCCTCCGAGGGTGGTTGCAACCCTAGCTTGTCCTCCTCCTCGAAATCCTCCATCGTCGGCGTTGTTAGACACACGCCAAGAGGTTCAAGCACGTATGGCGTGTCCTTCACTACGGCGCCAAACACCGGGTAGACGCTGGCAATGAGGTTCTCATGATCCTTGCCATGCAGAGAGGATGCGGGCAATGCTCATGGTTCTTTTTCTCCACCGGTCGATAGTAGACTGCTCCGTCCACAAATCCACCATGACTCTGTGTTTGTACAAAGCGTCCGCTCCCAAAGAAGACATCAAAAGTGTCGATCTGACGCAAAGGTACCGGTGTCTGAGCCGTTTGGTTTGAATGAAACCTTCAGCTTGTACCTTGTCACCCCAACACATGCTCCGTGGTCCCCCGCCCGGATCTTCCACTTGGTTTCCTTCAACCTTTCTTGGTGGAGACCCAACGCTTCCTTCACTCTTCTTCCAACGATCACCGTTCTGTCAATCAACACCTCCTTGGTGCGAATCCATTGATTTCAATGTGCCTCTCCGATTGTTGACCAAAGCCACTCCCACTGCAAAGATTCCGCTTCTCCACGAGATGCTTGGCGAGGTCAATGACATCATTGCCACCAGGCACATTGTCGACACTTGCTTCGTCTTCAAGGGTTGTCAACATCCGCCGAGTCAAACCCCGACTTCCTTCACGCTCAACCCCATGTCTTGTAGGTCAAACATGGCATCTCCAAGCTTTTGTGCCATCGCTCCCAAGAATCTGCATGGGTTTCTCCACATCGCCCACTGGACTTTGATGTTGCTCGCTGTTCCCCTGGCAATGGCTCAAACGACTTTGGCATCTTGGCATAGGTTCGGAAGAGGATCCCCAAGCTTCCTTCCGTGTCTTCCGTGACCGGTGTCAAGACATCCTCTTCCTCCGAGCTATCTTCTCTCGTAGCGAGGTTTCTTCCCTGCCCTTGGATCCGGTCACGCCATGTATCCAAGCTTGTGCTCATCTTCTTCGTCCTCGATGATGAACCGCTCTCCTTGATCTTCGCCTTCCAACTTCTCCAGCTTTGCGTGCCACGTAGCTGTCCATCGCCTTCTTTGATGCTTCCCGCTTTGTCCACGGACTCGGCCTCCTCCACGGCGCCTTTGCTCTTCGATTTTGTGGATGAGGTTGAGATGCATTGGCCGGGTTGCCGATAACCCGTAGGCCGCAATTCGGATGCTTCTCCCAACATGCCGCTTCATTGTGCCCGTACCTCCCACACCTAGGGCATGGCTCCTCACCCTTGACTCCTCCGAATGCATGCTCGCACTCATGAGGGGAATGGTCCGTCCCTCGGCACCTCACGCAGGGGCTCGTCACTTGGGCTGTGTGGGCTGACTTGTCTCGCCGAGCTCCTCCACTCTAACCTCCGCGTCGGTCATGTCGTCCACCACTCCTACTTGTGCCGGAGTAATCACTTGCAACAGCACGAGAGAAATTATCAGCGGGCCCTATCTTGTCAGCCATCTCGTACACTTCCTTGAGAGTGTAATGTTGCTCCTTCGTGCTGTGCACCGCTTGTTGCACCTTCCTGCGCAGCGCATATGGCAATGCCTGCAAGTACGCACCGGTCACTCATGATCTTGGTGTCACGCATCAACCGGTCGATTCTTCGATAAGCCATCTTCAGCCTCGCCTGACTTCATCTTGAAGTGTGTCACCGGAGATCTTCTCATCCGTGCAGGAAACTCCCCGGAAGATGTCAAACATCTCTTCGATGGGATCGTGCCCACTCGGTGCCACCGCTCCGTCGACCGTTCCTTCGAGCTTGAACTGCTACTCACCGGTCCTCCGCCGCCAACAACCGCCGCCTGCTCGCGATAGCACGCCAATGCTTCATCCCCAAGTACTTGGCATTTGGATGAAGCGTATCGCCGGTATCCGGTCTTCAATTCCATCTCCGCACACACCGCACTGCATTTCTCGATGAAGTCCTCCAGGCAAGGTGCCGCCTGAACAACTCCATTCGATCCTTGTCTCCTCCCATCTTGACGACTCCAAGAGACAAGTCCTCCCGTCGCTCACCGAGTTGTCCCGGCAAGACTAACGTGTCTTGTGTGTTGCCACCATGATCCTTCAAAGATTGTTGATTGTGTCGCTGGGTTCCTCCGCCCTTCGGTGGTACCAAAATCGAGTGTTCGCACTTCTCCTCTTGGTGGGACTTGAATTCGCTCGATGGACTTGGTTGGTAGCTCCGTCCGGATCGAGTGTGTCCAGCATGCACTCCAGGCGGTTAGTGGCTAGATCAAACCCTTAATCAAGGTTAACACACCCCGCTATCTTAGATCGTGATTAGTGAAACCTCTAAGTATCTATGCATGTTAAAATTGCATACAATACTCGCAGGCTACTCAAAAATGTGAGCTGGGTGAGTTGGATAGCAAAGGCATAGAACTCCAGTTAAGCACCTGGGTGGATCAGTACTGGATGGGGTGCCACAACTAGGACTTTTGGACAGAAAGTGAAATCAAATGGACTGATGACATACCCATGTCTCATGATGTCAAAGCCCTTTACAAGACAACGAACAAGTCTCGCCATTAGACATACCGCAACTCATCCTCTCAATGACGACGGTAAAATCGATGGTCTTGTCCATAGTGAGGGAACGATTTGGTTCCAGGATGAAGGTCCAAATTGCCAAGGCGATTTTCTTTTCGGCTGCTTGAGTTTGCTCAAAAGAAGAAGATTGGACACTCGTCCGCCTTTGGTGGAGGGCCTATGTTGCGAAATCACTAACCACGCCCTATTCTTGAGAGAGGAGTCGATTTTGTTGGTGAAAATGAGCCTTTGATCACTAATGACACTATAGTCTTTGGATCGCGAAGACATATCTCCAGACTGTGTGGCGAGTTTCTTGCGCAGCAACGATTGTCCCGCCATATCACGGGGTTGGTGAGTTTTCCATTCGTTATTGCCCCTTATCCAAGTGGTCCCACGATCAAGAGTGTCTTGATATGTTTGAAAGATTGAGAGTTTTGAGATGTGTCCTAAGATGATTTTGTTATGGTGAGGTAACTTCTGAATTCATATAAGCACTTCCTCGACCAACAACCAAGCAAACAAATCTAATATATAGGTGCAAACCAAAGGGAGGAGTAGCTGCATCGTGCACAAACACACTCTCCCACGAGAACAACACGCAAATTCCTCACACATCGCCTCCTGAGTCATAGCTTTGGCCTCCTCACAACGCCTGCATTGCATATCTAGAGGACAAGCTATGATCCGAGCTTGTCCTCAATGGAAGGGTCTATATATACTAGACCGCATCGGCATATTCCTAAGATATCCTATTGGCGCATATGCCGAAATATCCTAAGAATACACTATAATATGCAAGGAATATGCCAAAGCATACACTTGAGCTTATCCACTTAGCTATTGTATCCTAAGAATACACTATAATATGCAAGGAATATGCCAAAGCATATTACTTGAGCTTATCCACTTAGCTATTGCTAACCATGTTTAATTAACACTAATCAATGCTTAATTAACATAAGCACATTAGATTAATTAACACTAATCAATGCTTAATTAACATAAGCACTTTAGATTAATTAACACTAATTACTTACTTAAAGATAAGTAATTAGATTAATTAATGCTAATCAAACACTAAACCCAAGTGCGTAGATTAGTATCACACGGCATGCGCCGACGAGGTAAGCACTTGAATTCATATAAGCACTTCCTCGACCAACAACCAAGCAAACAAATCTAATCTGGTATATAGGTGCAAACCAATCCCCGATAATGTGAGACTCCAAGTCAAAACATTATCATTAGTAGGACTACATACGACGCACCTCATGTAGTGCATTGTGCACAAAACCAATCTTCCTCGGAATGTCGTCAAGAGGTGGTTGAACACAAAACATGTGGTATCCCCTATTGCACCGATCACAAAGAAGCATTACATCATCATCATCGACGTCCACAAACGACACTCCAAGTCTTTGGGTGGACGCCACATTGTAGGCCGTAGTTGAGGGTCCAAATTGGGTAAGTGGCATGGTGCAGTTCTTGAGGTGATCCTTCCATCTTGACCATCGGATCCTTGAGCTCAAGCACTCCATCTTTGCCTACTCACGACCCGCAAGATGACTCTGCTGGTGGATACCTAAGGTTGCCTGCTTCCGGCGTGTAGACATAATCTCCAACTTCGAACTTGCGCACCTTGGGTTTCCATGTCCCTCCTCGTGTGTAAGCATAGCGCAGCTTGATCCTGTTGCGCTATGGCAAGGTTCTCCATTGCCATGGGCATGATCCGTTGAAAAGCTCGCCCGCCTTTCCGGTCTCGTAGGCAATCATCCGCATTGCGCCAATCCACCGGTGCTTGTAGCCTTGCTTGCCTCACGTTTGGCAAAATGGTTGTCGCCCATACAACAAGTAGTATGGTGAAAAATTGCTCAAGGTCGCTTGATTGCTCACCACCCTAGCACTAGGTATGGCATCCCTTCATCCCATGTCTTGGTCATTTGTGAGACAATATTTGCGCAAGGCCGCTTGAAGGTCCGTGACCAAGCTCAGAAGTCCATCGGCTTGAGGATGATCTCGACGACGTCGATGATCAATCAAGCTCTGTCAAGTCTTGAAATTCCCCACGAATTCTTTGCCCGTGAGAACCTGCACATGCTCCATATCGACTAAGAACGGAAGCCAAGAACGCCTTCGTAAGCCGAGAGTCACGCTTGGGTAAGATGGCAACCTCGCACCACTTGCTGAAATGCTCCACCATTAGCATGACATGCTTGTTTCGACGCTGCCTCGCATGTCCGGCATGAGATCCACACTCCAGTAGAAGAGTCCTCGGATCGGCAGAGTGAAGCACAACATCATTGGCGTGAACCTTGCCTTCACTGATCGCACACTCTACATTCTGCGACCAGCCTTTCCACATCTCCATACATCCTTGCCCAAAAGTGTGTGGGCTCGAGCATGTAGAGCTTAGCACCAAAATGCCCTAAGCCTTCATGCACCGGGTGATGAGTCTCACCCATCCTCCTTGGGTACAATTCTATCTCCCAGAATCACGGACATACATTATGTCCTCCTTCCAATAGTACCGAGCCACCTTCTCGCGTAGCTTGGCCCGCTCGAGATGAAAGCCCTTGTGGCAATTCCCGACCTTAGGAAGGTCACCGCTATTGCATCCGCCTGATGTCCTGACGGACTGTGCACAAAGCGATGAGTGGAGGGTCTTGATCCTCATGCGCATGGCCAACATGGTATCTCGGACTACTCTCCCCCCGGCTGTTGCTCCATCCGAATCTTGCCCGGCCCCTAGTGTCTTCGTTACGAGGTAGAGGATTCCTTGACAACCCATCGATTAGAGTGAACTCTACCGCCGGTGTTCGATGACAAAGTCATACTCCTGGAGAATGAGAGCCCACCTCGCCAGCTTTCTTGTAAGCTTGGCGTTTGTCATCAACCAGTGCAAGGGTTGATGGTCAGTGATCAGTCGAAACTGATGTCCAAACAAGTACGGACGAAAGTGTCCGACTGCCCACACTGCTGCAAGACATTCTCCTTCATAGGCAGAGTAGTTGGACTCCATTAGTTGCTCCGACTGGCATAGGCAATGACATGTTCCTCTTCCTTGTCATTGATCTGCGCCAAGACTGCCCCTATGCCGTACTTGCTCCAATCAGTGTAAAGTACGAACGGCTTACTGAAGTTTGGATGACCAAGAATTGGCGAGCTCATGAGTCTACCCTTCAACTCCATGAAAGCTCCCTCTTGAGTCCAACGCCAAGTCACCAACTTCTTCAACAAGTCATTCAATGGCCGCAATCCGCTCATCCGCGGAATGAACTTCGTAGTAACCGCCAAACCCAAGAATGCCCTCAACTTGAGATGTCGTTTGGCCGGAATGCGCGATTGCCTCCACCTTGGTGGCATGCGGCGAGATCCGCCAGCGTGATCCAATGACCCAAGTACAACACCTTATCCTCTCCAAATCGACACTTCCTGGATGGGCCTTCAACCCAAGCGCCTAGCAAAGACTCAAGATGTTGTAGATGCTCCTCAAAGGTATTGCTGAAGATGATGACGTCATCAATGTAGCACTTGGCGAAATGCAAGTCCTTGAGCTCATTGTCCATGTACCTTTGAACTGCGTTGGCGATCTTCAACCAAATGGCATGTAATTCCACTGCATACACCTCTAACGCGTTTTCTTCTTGTCTTCTTGCGATCTCTACTTGGTGAAACCCTAGCCTCAAGTCCAATGTTGAGAAGAACTTGGCACCCAATGGTGTCGAAGATCTCTCACCGTCATGGGATAGTGGTCATGTGGGATTCGCTGCTTCAACGGCCGATAGTCACCACACATTCTCCTCTCCGTCCACAATCCATTCTCATCCTTCTTTTGGAGCAGCATCGCTGCGTCTGCGAGTTAGATCGTCGAATCACCCCTAGCTTGAGAAGCTCTTGGCATCGATTCTCAACCAAATCCCACTCATTTTGAGCTGTGCCTCTGAACAGGTTCATCCGTGGTCGATTCTATGTGGAACTTCCCTTTGGTGTACTTCCCCATCTCCGCAAGCGTGAAAGCAAACACATGTCGCGATGCCTCCAACAACTCCTTTAGCTGACGCCGTTGATTGCTCTTCAACTCGACGCTGTTAACCACTCATGTGGCTGTGGCTCAGATGGCTTGCACGCTTCCTCTACGTGCTCACTCTCCTTGCCCTCCAAACTCGCCTTCTCCTGTTGAGATGCGAGGAATGTCCTTCACCCACCGAACCCGCTGCTTCAACCCCGCCTTCTTCTGGTTTCGAAGTTGGTACCCATAGCTAAACAACCAGGTCATCATGTTCACGTCAAATGCTTGCCCAAGCAATCGACACCGTTCCTTCTCCACTCCTGTCTCGTGGCTCGATCAAATCCCATGGCCAACTCCTCTCGTGTGGCTCTCCCAAGGCCTCGCCATGTCCCACCACAACGCCGGGCCATGGTTCTGAAGGCGTAAGACTTGGACTTAGACACAAAGGTTGGCCAAGCCGCCATGGGGTGTCCAGCGTGTTCACAAGCGCGGCTTGTCGCCTTGATGACTTGTTGGGCATGCCTTCCGATGCTAGCACATCCTTGACAACATGATTAGGTCGCTTGGTGAACGACCTCGACACTTCAAATGTTCCAAGGAGCAAGGTTAGTCCACATGGACCTCAACCTATGAGCCCTCGAACCAAATTGAGCTGCATCCAATAGAAGCTCCCGACCCAACACTCCTCGGATCGTGGCAAAGTCCTCCGAACTTGCTTCTTCACGCTCATGCATGGCACATTCTCCAACATGTATCCACAAGGCCTTTCTTGCCCTTCGGATCAAGCGCAAGATCCTCATCGTCATAGAACAATGCTGTCGTGGATCCTTGACCTTGACCCTTGCTCGCAGAGGATAGTCCTTGACACTCCCAACTGCGATGACAAGGTCCACGGTTGCCCAAGACAACTCAAATGGGACAACCCTATCATGCGAACATCCATCGGCACGGTAACCCTTCACTGACTCCCACGTCAGGAGGTTAGGGTACTCCCCCATCAAGTCTCTTACGCGCTTCTGTGACACAATCCTTGCTTTTGGATCCGGGTCACAATGCACGTATCTTCGCACTTTGATGCCACACTTTAGCACTGCTTCCAAGCCGGTACTGATGCCTCCAAAGAGTTCCACGAGCACTATGCCGCCTTCCCGAGGTCGCCATGTGATGACCTGGTGTTTAGGTCACAAACAGGCTCAACCCTAGGCAAGAACTTACAGTTCTCCGGCTCATAGGGCACGGTCCTCTTGCACCATCCTCCACAGCCTTTTGCACGGCTCATTGCCGCATCACCACTCCGTCGGGTGACTTGAAGAACCTCCTCCGAGGGTGGTTGCAACCCTAGCTTGTCTTCCTCGCTCGAAATCCTCCATCGGTCCGGCGGTTGTTAGACACACGCCAAGAGGTTCAAGCACGTATGGTCCTTCACCACGCCAAACACTGGTAGACGCTGGCAATGAGGTTCTCATGATCCTTGCCATGCAGCAGAGGGATGCGGCAATCCGTTCATCGGTTTTCCTTCTCCACTGGTCGATAGTAGACTGCCTCTCCACAATCCACCATGACCTGTGTTTGTACAAAGCGTCCCAAAGAAGACATCAAAAGTGTCGCATCTGACCAAGCTGTACCTCGACAAAGGTGAAGTCTCATTCTTGGTTTGAATGAAACCTTCACCTTGTACCTTGTCACCCCAACACATGCTCCGTGGTCCCCGCGGGGATCTTCCACTTGGTTTCCTTCAACCTTTCTTGGTGGAGACCCAACGCCTTCCTTCACTCTTCTTCCAACGATCACCTACCGTGTTCGTCAATCAACACCTCCTTGGTGCGAATCCATTGATTTCAATGTGCCTCTCCGATTGTTGACCAAAGCCACTCCCACTGCAAAGATTCCGCTTCCACGAGATGCTTGGCTCGAGGTCAATGACATCATTGCCACCGTTGTGGCACATTGTCGACACTTGCTTCGTCTTCAAGGGTTGTCAACATCCGCCGAGTCAAACCCCGACTTCCTTCACGCTCAACCCCATGTCTTGTAGGTCAAACATGGCATCTCCAAGCTTTTGTGCCATCCTCCGCCAACTGCATGGGTTTCTCCACATCGCCCACTGGACTTTGATGTTGCTCCCACAGCTCTGCTGGCAATGGCTCAAACGACTTTGGCATCTTGGCATAGGTTCGGAAGAGGATCCCCAAGCTTCCTTCCGTGTCTTCCGACCGGTGTCAAGACATCCTCTTCTTCCTCCGAGCTATCTTCTCGTAGTCGCTGGAGGTTTCTTCCCTGCCCTTGGATCCGGTCACGCCGCCATGTATCCAAGCTTGTGCTCATCTTCTTCGCCCTCCGATGATGAAGCCGCTCTCCTTGATCTTCGCCTTCGCACCAACTTCTCCAGCTTTGCAAGGCGTGCCACGAGCTGTCCATCGCCTTCTTTGATGCTTCCCGCTTTCTTTTGTCCACGGGACTCACGGCCTCCTCCACGGCGCCTTTGCTCTTCGATTTTGTGGATGAGGTTGACGCAGATGCATTGGCCGGGTTGCTGCTCGATAACCCGTAGGCCGCAATTGGATGCTTCTCCCAACATGCCGCTTCATTGTGCCTGCACTCCCACACCTAGGGCATGGCTCCTCACCCTTGACTCCTCCGAATGCATGCTCGCACTCATGAGGGAATGGTCCGCCCCTCGACCTCACGCAGGCTCGCCACTTGGGCTGTGGGGCGGCTTGTCTCGCCGAGCTCCTCCACTGACCTCCGCTTGGCCATGTCGTCCACCACTCCTACTTGTGCTGGAGTAATCACTTGCAACAGCACGAGAGAAAGTGTCAGCGGGCCCTATCTTGTCAGCCATCTCGTACACTTCCTTGAGGGTGTAGTGTTGCCCCTTCGTGCTGTGCACCGCTTGTTGCACCTTCATGCGCAGTGCATATGGCAATGCCTGCAAGTACTTCTGCAGCCCGATTCACTCATGATCTTGTGTCACGTACTAACCGGTCGATTCTTGATAAGCCATCTTCAGCCTCACTGACTTCATCTTGAAGTGTGTCACCGAGATCTTCTCATCCGTGCTTGCAGGAAACTCCAGAAGATGTCAAACATCTCTTCGATGGGATCGTGCCCACTCCGCTGTCGACCGGTTCCTTCGAGCTTGAACTGCTACTCACCGGTCCTCCGGCCAAGCCTCGCCTTGTGCTCGCGAGCACGCCAATGCTTCATCCCCAAGTACTTGGCATTTGGATGAAGCCGTATCGCTGTATCCGGTCTTCAATTCCATCTCCGCACACACCGCACTGCATTTCTCGATGAAGTCCTCCTGGCAAGGTGCCGTCTGTGAACAACTCCATTCGATCCTTGTCTCCTCCCATCTTGACGACTCCAAGAGACAAGTCCTCCTCGCCGCCTACCGAGTTGTCCCGGCAAGACTAACGTGTCTTGTGTGTGCCACCACGATCCTTCAAAGATTGTTGATTGTGCCTGGGTTCCTCCGCCCTTCTGGTGTACCAAAATCGAGGTGTTCGCACTTCTCCTCTTGGTCGGGACTTCAATTCGCCTCGATGGACTTGTTGGTTGGTAGCTCCGTCCGGATCGAGTGTGTCCAGCATGCACTCCAGGCGGTTAGTGGCTAGATCAAACCCTTAATCAAGGTTAACACACCCCGCTATCTTAGATCGTGATTAGTGAAACCTCTAAGTATCTATGCATGTTAAAATGCATATAATACTCGCAGTCACTATGTAAAATGTGAGCTGGGTGAGTTGGATAGCAAAGGCATAGAACTCCAGAGTTAAGCACCGTGGATCAAGACCTGGATGGGGTGCCGCAACCAGGACTTTTGGACAGAAAGTGAAATCAAATGGACTCATGACATACCCATGTTCATCCGCTTCCCTTATCCCTTGACTGGGCCCAAGAGTAAAATACTCTTGTTTCTCCTTGGCCTTGGTTGGCCTTAGGCCGCCTCCTTGGCCTTGGAGGCCTCTTCCTCCTTGGCCTTGGGCTTCGCCTTCTCCTCTCCTCGCCTTGACTTGGGCTTCGCCCTCTCCTTGACTTGGCCTCAGCCGCCTCAGCCTGGCCACCAGCATCGCCTAGCATCGCTTAGCACGCCTTGTCACCCGCCTAGCATCGCTTAGCATCACCTAGCGGCATGTCGAGATCATAGCTTGTAACAACAGGAGGAGGAATCGTGCACAAACACACCTCCCACGAGAACAACACGCAAATTCCTCACACATCGCTCCTGAGTCATAGCTTTGGCCTCCTCACAACGCCCAGATTAGATATCTAGAGGACAAGCTATGATCCGAGCTTGTCTCAATGGAAGGGTCTATATACTAGACGCATCGGCATATTCCTAAGATATCCTATCGGCATCAAAGATGCCGTAAATATCCTAAGAATACACTATATGCAAGGAATATGCCAAAGCATATTACTTGAGCTTATCCACTTAGCTATTGTATCCTAAGAATACACTATAATATGCAAGGAATATGCCAAAGCATATTACTTGAGCTTATCCACTTAGCTATTGCTAACCATGTTTAATTAACACTAATCAATGCTTAATTAACATAAGCACATTAGATTAATTAACACTAATCAACGCTTAATTAACATAAGCACTTTAGATTAATTAACACTAATTACTTACTTAAAGATAAGTAATTAGATTAATTAATGCTAATCAAACACTAAACCCAAGTGCAGAGATTAGTATCACACGGCATGACAGCGCTGAAGAGATTGAGGATGAAGTTAATTTCAGAGAGCAAGGGTTTGATCCTTCTGTTCCTGATGGTGCTGTTTTTGATGCTCTGAGTGGGGGTGAGGATAAGTCAAAGCGTCAAAACAATTGGTGTCGAAGTAGATTGAGAGCTTTTATGAAAGTAAGTGGTGTTAGAGGTTGGGATAGAGTAGTAGAGGATATCCCCCATAAAGATCTGAACTTGAATCTGATACCTTTCTTCCATCAAGTGCGAAATCTGAAGAACAACCTCAGGTTCTCCCCAGAAACGTAAGTGTGTTTTTTTCATTGAGTATGTCGGTTTTTTTGAATCTTTGGTATCTTACCCTTCTCTATTTTTCAGGTTGATGTCCTTCTTCCGAGGGTTTAATCGGATCCTGATAAGAAAGTGTGTTCTTGACCAAAGCCGTTTGGGTTCTGATGTCCCTATCATAAATATGTTCCATGGTATATTTCATGGGGCACAGTCGCCTGGTGGCCTCGATGAAGATCGGCAAGGACCTTGGCATTGTTTCTTGCCGTAAGGAGGTAAAGGTCATTTCTGATGATGATGAGCAGAGGATCCTTGCCCAGGGACCATCGTTCGTTTGGTCGTGGCGCCAAAAGAGGTATACTCGCTCTTTCTTTTGAATTCAGTTGAAGGAAATTGTTGTTTGACCTTGAGTTCCTTCCGTGCAGTGCATACTTTTGTATGAATCGGTTTGGGTTCGTGGTGGAGAGAGCACACAACCTCCGATTATGGATTTCACCTTTGGATCAGATTCTCGCGGGAATTTTGTCCAGTAAGTTCCTTTTTGTGTCTTGTACAGTCAATGAACTTTTTGGGTATTGGGTGATTTCTAAACTGTTTGCAGATATGAGGAACGAATGTCAAAAAACTATAAGGTTGATATGCGAAACTACCATAGCATTTTGGCCAAAGCTCAAGAATTATGAGTTGGATGTGATCCAAACCTTCGTGGTATATTGATCACTTTCAAAGTGGACGAATGACGGAAATAAGGGTATCCAAGGGTTTTTGTTCAACTCGCCAATTGACAATCCGAGATCAAATGTAAGTTTAATCTTTTGTTCTTTCCATCCTTTTCCATTCATTGTTCTGTCCATTCATCTGTAAGTCATTCTTTTCTATTATGCACTAATTCGAAACTGTTTCACCAGGCATGGTATGCAAAATTGCGTGTTCCGAAAGGGATGCTTTCTCGACATGAAGACAATGGCGTGTCGCTGGTCTTGAAGGCTACTACACCAACAAGAGTTGTCGTGTGACATGATTACACGCTAACAATGGCTCGGTGCCCGATCGCGTATGTTACCGGGCACAAAACAAATGCCGGGTTTTCAAGGCATGGTGTGGTAGCTTATTCTCTTGGTTGTGTCCTTGTTTCTGATGGTAGTGTTCCTTTTCTGATATCTTGTGGATTCCGCAGGTATGATAGTTCAGGGCAAGCGAAGCAGGCAGCAGCAGCAAGGGTTCTGGTGCCTGGAGAACGAAGATCTTACAAAGAGTTGCTGACTGAGGAACTCAACCGTATGCAAGATGATTTGCATGGTGTGCTCCCATCAACTGTTGTTACTGTGACTCCGGAAGTTGTATTTGCGAGCCAGCCTGAAGATGTAAGTGTGTTTGGGTTTGAGGATAAGCTCTGTCCTGAAAATGTTTTGACATATTGTAATCGTAGGCTCATGTGAATTTCCTTGCTCAAGGCGATCAAACTGTAAGTAATTTGTGAATTTGCGAATTGTGGTTTGCGTAATCTCTTTATGCTTTAGTGTGTTCGACCGCTTCATTCTCGTTATGGTCTTCCACACCGTAGTTCATCATGAAAATGGATTGCAAATCAATGTCAGCAGCATCTCAGATATTGTTGAAAGTTGTATTTGGCCCCTGGCACAAAGTTGGTACTCCTTGCTTGTCGCAGCGTTTCTTTTATAATGTGGTTTAACTCCTTATGCTTTGACAGGTAAACAATGCAGTGGTTGAAAGCATTGCTCAGAAAGGCAAATCGATAACAGCAGACCAATGACTGGGACTATTCAAATTGAAAATGATGGCAGGGTAAAGTTCCTGACTGTAGAGTTTGTGACTGTTCATTCATTTGTTACTGTTTATTCATTTGGAGTGCTTTTGGCAGATGTCAAATTTGTCTACCAAAGATGCAATCTCACTTTAGTTTGAGCAACACTGCTCCGCACTTCAACATTGATGGAGTGGTCTCGAAAGTTGCGCTCATTGTCTGCAAATGATAAAGCGCGTGAAGTGCAACAAGATCGGAATTTGGCCATATTACCTGTGGACGTGTTTCTGCAGAATGGGACTGGGAATTCCAGCAGTTTTGAGCAGCGTTTGGCTGATATCTCCCGAGAACGGGACTTGGAATTTGATAGACAGAAAGTGGAGCGAGAGTCGGCATTAATTGAGAGGCAGAGGCGGAAAGCCGTCGAATTCCGAGTATCAAAGCAGAGGGAGAAAGCTCTTGAAATTCAAAGGCGAAGAAATACGGAAGGAAGACAACAACAGCAAGAAAAACTGAAACAGCAGGAGAAGGAGGAGCAAGAGAGGCGGAGAATGCAGTGGGAGAGACATCAGATCTAGAATGATCCTGGGCCTCGAGAAATGCCCAGATCCAATCATGAAAATCCCTCAGGAACTGTAAGTGTTGTTACACTCCCTTAATTAATTGTACGAGTGAAAATTAATGTTTGTGATTGGGCAGGTTGTTTTACAGGAAAATGATGAATTTTTTCGAAGTCCTGAACTTCAGCAAGTTCTAGCGAGCTATGATAATGTTGGGCAAGTTGTGCCTATAAAACCATCTGGACGTGAAAATTACATTTTTAACTTGTACAATTGTACAGTGAATTTTCCGAAATAAGGCCAGTATGATTTCTGAAGTAACTTTGGTTATTGCTTTATATTTTTGTTTTGCTATTACTCACTTAATTTACATTTTTATGTAGGTCTCATTGTGGCAGTAACGGGGATCAATCTATCCGGGTATTTACTCTATATTGTTTTAATTTGTCTTTCATGCTATTCTGGATATACAGGAAACTCAACAAAGAAAAGGTTTCTTTGTTGATTTTTTGTATATCCTGGATCCGCATGAATGGTGTTTAACTGAATATGTTTTACTGCCAGATTTAGCGATTTGGTGGGATTCTAGGATGAGCTTTCATCTAGATGTACCTGGTATTCGCTTGGAGTTAATTTTTTTCCACCTGCTGCCATGGTTTCAACAGCTATGGTGGATGCATTTCACCTGACATGCCATGTTTTTTACTCTGTTGTAATGGATTTTACTATATTGAGTAAATAAAATGACCAAATGGTCAATTCTCTCTCTAGAAATCTATCCTCTAGGCCCCCAAAAAAACCGAGGTAGCGTGTCGAGGCCCCAGACGAGGCCGCGACTTTACGCTGGAAGAGTTTGTAAAACATGACATCCTAATTGTCAGGGATATAAAATAATTTATCTTAATTATAGGTGAATGGAACATGTCTATTTCAATTGCTAGGGTAGTGAAACATGCCATCCTAGTTACTAGAAAGTTTGTGGAATATTATGTTATCCTAGTTACTAAAAAAATATTATGGAACTTGTTATCCTAGTTATACAAAGTTTATATCTTGCAAGTAACTAGAGCAATGCAGCCAATAATGCAGACAATGCAGACCGTGTGCAGCCGATGGCCAGACGGTTCGCAAGTCATCAGGGCCGGCACCTGGGCACAGGCGGCGATAGGACCGGGTGCAGGCGGAAGGCCGGTAGGGCAGGTAGATTTTATCACATATATAAGCTGTGAACTTTGTGTTTTGGAGCTGATTTTCCTCTTTGGAAAATTCTTTGACCCTCTGATCATGGAAACTGCCCAAATTTTTGCGAGCAAGCCGATGTGGAGTTATGCTTCATCCCTCAAGTTTGCTCAACGCCCCGATGTGTGAAACTTCCGAACCGAGCAAAAATGCCTTGCCCCAGATTATGATGCTATACTTCAGCCCTCAAGTTTGCTCAGCGTCCTGATGCGTGAAACTTCCAAAGCGGGCAAAGATGCCCTTGCCAGTCGACATGGGTCTGTAGCCTAGTCGATGAATCGATGCTGCTAAATGTCAAGCAGAAAGCAGGCCAAGGCGATTTTCTGTAATTGATTATTGAAAAAGAGCGGTTATTTAAGGAAAATAGGCCCCTGCATCCTGGGATAATGTCTGTCCACCAGCTCTGACCTGGCTGTTTCCACGCCTTAATTGTTTTGCTCTTCGATCCTGCATCTCGTGTGCCTGTTCGCGCATCTGGGAATTAGTGTAGATATTGGACATCAACACATATGCTGCCGCATCTTCCTTGTCTAACTTCACTGCTCCTTGGAAGCCTGGTATTCCACCTGAACACCCATGCCGCCTTAACTAAGTGTCTTAATGTGTCAAGGCAACTAAAGCACTGGGTATCAAAGAAAAATTAACCCATCCATTGCTGGTTACTTTGGCACGTCCTCCATTCAACATATTGCGATTTGGCTATTACAAAAGTTGCACACACGGGACTGCAGGTCAGTATAGACCCCACAGACAAAGACATTAAGTTAGCTCACATTATCAGTAGCTTCATACCAGCAGTAAGCTAGGCCCAGTTGACAGGAGTAACAGCTCAAACCATCAAAACTAAATCGTTCTTCCCAGAACAGCAAAATACCAAAGTTGCTCCGTAGTTAAGCTCAAATCCCACTTGTCAGAGATCCTAGCTGATGCCAGAGCCATGGGAGATCAGCAACCAACCCATGACTGTAAAGAAAGGCATAGTCTGACAAATCCAAATGAATCGAAAAGTATCATCAAGGCCAATGTTTTCTGTGCAAACCTGATGGACTTGACTTACAGACGAAACCATACTGAGCACCGTTCATACAATTGACTCCAGCGAAAGAGCAAAGCATGCTTTCATTACGCAAAATTTAGCTATCGCAGTAATCTCTGAATGCCTTTTATCATTGCCCAATCCTACTACTAGGCAAGGAAAAGGATGCACTTACGTTGGGGATGACTGACGCATTTACAAGTTGACAGATGTAGCCCAGCAATAGTCTTCGTAACCCTGTGCTGTGGGTATTAAACTGAGGGCTAAAAGGACCACATTCCTGTTCAAGATACTAGTAAGCCGTCCGACACGAGGAGACGGGTGGCTATCAGTTTTGAATCCTGGTTTGCACACTCAAAACCTGAGTCCCCGACACAGGTTGCCGAACTAGTAAGACAACGAAGAATGTACACACATGGTAGTTTGCGTAACTCAGTGCACTCAACAACAGGCATAGGCCTAAGCTGTCAGTCGCATTTCGGTCTTCGACACCAGATATACAAAAAACATGTAGTAAAGCAGTACCCAACCTAAAAATTGCCACAACGAGCACAGCCCACAAAACAGTCACATTCAGCCGGAAGGCGAGCCATAAGTCACCTAAAAACAGTCGCAATCAGCTGGACGGCACGCCATAAGTTGCCCAGCCAGAAAACAACAACCTCTAGGAGGAAAGAAGCAGCGATTATTCCGTAACATCTGCAACCACGGGTCAAAACCAATACAATATGGCGGACTACTCTGTACCATCTGAAAAACGGAAATAGTTCAGACAGAAATTGATGCCAGAACTTTCGCATTAGTCAAAGTTCAACGGTCTTTGAGACTCCTCGTTCAACACAAATTGAGACATCTAGGATGGGCGCCCGCACGACTGGACCCGGCCGGAGCTCCTCACAAAATTGCTGTCCAGACGCCGTGTGCGCTCCAAACTCCCCGAGAACTTGCCTAACGGTAGGACTTCTGGAAACGGGCTCGGGCACCACGACCTCCAAACTTCTTAGGCTCGCAGCGCCGGGGATCAGCCACCAGCAAAGTCCTGTCGTACCGGACGAGGATGTCCTTGATCTCCTGCTTGGACTGCTCGTCCACATACTTTTGGAAGTAGGCCACCAGGGCCTTCGCGATGCTCTGCCGGATGGCGTAAATCTGCGAGGTGTGCCCTCCGCCTCTCACCCGGATCCTCATATCAACCTCAGCAAAACGCTGGCGCCCGAGCAATAGGATAGGCTCAAAGGCCTTGTACCGCAAAATTTCGGGCTCCACCAGCTCGATCGGGCACCCATTGATCTTAATCAACCCGCGCCCCCGCTTGCAGTAGGTAACGGCCACAGCTGTTTTCTTCCGCCCGAAACACTGCACTGACTCCACTGTCGCAGGTGGTGCTGCCATGGCTACGGACGAGATCGCTAGCGCACCTTATAAGTTGCCCACAAATGACTCTATCGTCTAGGGCAGATAATTCATAAACCAAAGGCTTTATGATCCAGAGAATCTACTGTGTGTACATACAACATATTTAGACCCTAACCCTCTCTCTGATCTCGGGAACTTACAGAATCTGTTGAAAGATGCTTGTTACTACACCCAGATACAGAATCTGTTTAAAGATTCCTGGAGATACCGGTCATATTTGAGAAGGTCCGGATACCTAACGTCGAAAGGCTCACCACAGAGCGTGCATATAGTAGGTTTGTCACAGAATATCAGAGTTGTGGAGTAAATAAAGTTTAGAGCCTGTTATACAGCCGGCGTCTTGCTGTGGCCCGCACGGCGCCCTGGTGACTGATTTGAGATGTCTCTGATACCTTTTTCCTTTCTTCGTTTTGTGAAAGACAGGTTCATTCTCACTTGTCGAGTCGCCAACTCAAAAGCTATGCACGAGTCCGTTCATGTCCGTGATTCCATGCTCTGGTTCCTTCTCTCTGACCTGCATGTCCTCTGCCTGCTCCCACATCTCAGCACCAGTGTAGATGTTGGCCATCAACACATATGCTGCGGCCAAGTTTTCGTCTAACTCCACTGCTTGGTCGAATGAAAAGCGTGCCACCTCCACATTGCTCCACTTCTGGCAAGCACTCAACATGGTGTGCCAGACAATTGCATTCGGCAGAACAGGCATTGTAGTCACCAAAGTCAGTGCCTCATCCAATCTGCCTGCACGGCTCAGGCGGTCCACCATGCAAGTGTAAAGCTCGATGGTCGGAGTGATGCCATAGTCCCTGCTCATGCTGTCGAACAGCTCTCTCCCCTTGTTCACTAGGCCAGCATGACTGCATACTGATAGTACACTTAGCAATGTAATGCCGACTGGCTGTATGCCACCGTCTTCCATTTTCTGCAGCGAGTTGAAGACCGCTTCACTGTCTCCTTGACAAGTAAGAATGAACCCTTTCTTTCACAAAATGAAGAACCGAAAAAGATATCAGAGGCATCTCGAAGCATTCCCCAGGGCGCCGTGCGGGTCACAACGAGAAGCCAGTTGTACATGCTCTAAACGACATTGAGTTACTCTACGACTTTGATCTTCTACGACAAACCTACGATATCCGCGCTCTGCGGTGAGCATTTCAAAAGGCATGCAGATTTGAGCAACACGCTCTACGGTGAGCATTTCCAAAGCAGGCATATAGATCTGTTTGCTCAATATCTGGGTGTACGGACAAGCATGTTCCCAAAGAGTTGTGGTAAGGACTGTATCTTCCGCTGGCAGGATATATATATTCTACTATGTAAGAACATACACACCTCTTTGGGAACATGTTAGTACGCCCAGATCTTGAGCAGACAGATCTGCTACGTTCGAAATGCTCACCGCAGAGCGTGCATATAGTAGGTTTGTCACAGAATATCAGAGTTGTGGAGTAAATAAAGTTTAGAGCCTGTTATACAGCCGGCGTCTTGCTGTGGCCCGCACGGCGCCCTGGTGACTGATTTGAGATGTCTCTGATACCTTTTTCCTTTCTTCGTTTTGTGAAAGACAGGTTCATTCTCACTTGTCGAGTCGCCAACTCAAAAGCTATGCACGAGTCCGTTCATGTCCGTGATTCCATGCTCTGGTTCCTTCTCTCCTGACCTGCATGTCCTCTGCCTGCTCCCACATCTCAGCACCAGTGTAGATGTTGGCCATCAACACATATGCTGCGGCCAAGTTTTCGTCTAACTCCACTGCTTGGTCGAATGAAAAGCGTGCCACCTCCACATTGCTCCACTTCTGGCAAGCACTCAACATGGTGTGCCAGACAATTGCATTCGGCAGAACAGGCATTGTAGTCACCAAAGTCAGTGCCTCATCCAATCTGCCTGCACGGCTCAGGCGGTCCACCATGCAAGTGTAAAGCTCGATGGTCGGAGTGATGCCATAGTCCCTGCTCATGCTGTCGAACAGCTCTCTCCCCTTGTTCACTAGGCCAGCATGACTGCATACTGATAGTACACTTAGCAATGTAATGCCGACTGGCTGTATGCCACCGTCTTCCATTTTCTGCAGCGAGTTGAAGACCGCTTCACTGTCTCCTTGACAAGTGTAGCCGGCAATCAGTGCAGTCCAGACAACATCGTCTCGTTCGGGCAATGCATCAAACGCCTGCTGTGCGTCAATTATGCTCCCAGATTTACCCTGCATGTTTATCGAACTGCCTGCTACAAACATATCTGCTAGAAGCCCCTGCTCTTCAATCTGTGCATGGAGCTGCCTTCCCAGATTCAGAGCTGCCACATTTGCACATGCCTGCAGGAGGCACACAAATGTCACAGAATCAGGTACAGTGATGCCTTCTTCGTGGATAGCACTGTAAAGACAAAGGGCCTACTAGCCCATCCCCCCCTGGGAATATCCTGCAATGAAGGCAGTCCACGTGACCACATCTTTGTACCCAAGTTCTTCAAACACTCTTTCCGTGTCTTCCAGGCTGCCACACTTTGCATACATGTTTACCAAACTGTTCGTGACCAACACTTCTTCTTGGAGTCCTCGTTCTCTGATTTGTGTATGAAGCTGCTTGCCTTTCTGCAGTGCTGGGGTTCCCACACTCGCACATGCCTGCAGGAGGCATACAAATGTCACAGAATCGGGTACAGCGATCCCCTCTTCTTGCATAACAGTGTGAAGACGAAGCGCTTCTTGCCCCATGCCCCTCTGAGAATATCCTGCTATCATGGCAATCCACGTCACTGCATCTTTCTTACCAAGGCCGTCAAACACTTGTTGAGCATCTTCCAAACTGCCACTCTTTGCATACATGGTAACTAAACTATTGGCTACAAAAACATGAGTCTGATGTCCTCTAATCTATCTATGAAGCTGCTTCTCTTGTCTCCAAGGCCAGGACGCCCAAACTTGCACATGCCTGCAAGAGACACACAAATGTCACAGAATCAGGTACTCTTTGCATACATGTTCGCCAAATTGGTGCCCACGGAGACATCAGCTTGGTGCCCTCGTTCTCTAATCTGCGCATGGAGCCTCTTCCCCATCTCCAACGCCTGGGCACGCAAACTTGCACATGCCTGCAGGAGGCACATAAAAGTCACCGCATTCGGTGCAACAATGCCTTCATCTTCCATAGCCATGTACAGACGAAGGACTTCCTGCCCAATGCCATGCTGGGAATACCCTCGTACCATGGCATTCCACGTGACCACATCCTTTCCATCAAAGACACCTCGGGTCCAAGCTGCCACATTTCGAATACTTGTCCACCAAGAAACTACAAACGAACAACCCAGGCTCAACGCTACTAGCCAACACATCGTCATGCACCTGCTGCCCAGTTCTCAAGTCCGATCCCCCTGCACACGCCTGAAGGGCTGCCACAAACACATGATCATCAGGCTTCACACCAGACCTGCGCATCCGATCATGCACCTGTACGGCCTGCCAGGTATTGACCAATACCTGACATACGAGGCGCTTGACGTGGCCACAACCATGTTGCGGTATCCCGGCATCTGCCCTTCCATTTTCAATGAAGGGCCGTGCATAGAAAAAGGATAACCCGGCTTGACGTGGCCACAACCATATTTTAATTTATCTTATTATATAACATATTTTCATTTATCTTAGAATTTTATCTTTTCCTTTTATCTACATTACTTGGAGCCCGTCCGTTGGAGGCCTGTCGCATTGGCGTCCAGCTCACGGGCAACATCAAGGACTTTCCACCCACACCGGCTTCCATGAAAGAGCTTTGCCATGGAGCCCCATCTTGCCGAAGCCATTCATACGGTCATGGTAGCAATCATGGCTGTCATTCATGATCTTTGGAATTTCATAGTGTATGAATAGCAAACTAATTTGGATAAACTATAGTTTTAATATGTTAAATTATAGTTTTATTTAGAAACTAATTTATTAGTGACTAATAAGACTAGTTTTATTTAAAAACTATTGCAAGCTAGTTTGGAATTTCATCAGTGTATGAATAGAAGAAGAAGAAGAATTTTATTTGAGTCCACTAAGGACGGATTTCCGTCATGGGACTTGGTACTTAACAACTTGTACCATAGTGTGCCTAAGCTACTTGCACCAAGGGCATCCACTCCCTTTAGGCACCCCATCTAAGTACTGATCTAAGCTCAGAATGCTTAATCACGACGAATAGCAAAGTATAGTTAGCAAAATATAGTCGGTTATCCAAAACTATATTTTTGTGAAATGGCCATATTTTATATCATTGCCTAGCTGCGATAATAAAACTATAGCAAATTTCATCAGTGTATGACTCTAGTTTTGTTATCCCAACTAGGCAATGATATAGAATATGGCCATTTCACAAAACTGTGAAGGAGATTCCTTCATGGGAGAAAGTGTGGCCTATAGTACATGAAACCAAGGTGCTTCTCTTGGCCCAGTTTTTAGTACTTTTGTAGCCTTGTGCGTGAAGATTTATCTCGAATTGCTGTTCATGGCTTTGATTCTATCCTAGGTGAAGTCATGTGTATTGAATTACAAGTGGGAATTGCAGTAGTACGCTTGGCAATAGGGGATGTACATTGCTCTCATTGGGTGAGAGCTTTGGAGTAGGCACTTCGACACTGCACAGGGTTGTAAGAAGGTTCATAACCGCAATCATTCACAGATGTGATGTACATCTATGTTGCCCAACAAGAGCTGAGCTGTTAAAAGTGAAGCAAGGCTTTGAAGCTAAGAGAAGACTTCCTAATTGTTGTCGAGTTATGGACGCCACACACTTTTATGTAGAGCTTAGAGTAGGAGAAGATCCTCTAGCATGGTTTGAAGGTATAAGGCATATACTATGGCCATGCAGACCATAGAAAGGCCAACAATAATGTTTCTAGACATCCGTACAGGCTGGCCAAAGAAGCTTAACAAATCAAAGTATACTAGCCAACAATGTGTTCTATGGTCAAGCGAATTCAGGGCATCGTTTGAATGGACCAAGTGTCTGGTTGTTAGAAACAAATGAGGGAGAGTACATCATAGGCTACTCCGGCTATATTACATTACTATGGATGATATCAGCAATTCCAAGCTATGGCTTACAAGAGAAATTTGATGGATTCAACTACCAGAAATCATCCACCCGCATGGTTATTGAGCAAGCTTTTGGCCAACTAGAAGGAGTTTTCCACATACTTGGACGAAAGACAGGGGTGACAATCTTAAATACTTCTTTGAAGTGACCATTGCCTTTTGTATTCTGCACAACATGCTCATTGATGTTGGTGTGGAACCGATGGCTCAATTATTAGAGCCTGAAGATGAGCAAGATGTACGCAAACAGGTGGCTCAATTATTAGCGCTTAAAGACGAGCAAGATGTACGCAAACGGATGGCTCAATTATTAGAGCTCAAGATGAGCAAGTCAGACGCAACAGATGGCTCAATTATTAGAGCCTAAAGATGAGCAAGATGTACGCAAACATATGGCTCAATTATTAGAGCCTCAAGATGAGCAAGATGTACGCAAACATATGGCTCAATTATTAGAGCTCAAGGTGAGCAAGATGTACGCAAACCTCAGAATTTTATTAATCCTGCATATATGGGAGGCACAAAAGCAAGTCCTTATGGTTTTTTTGTGGAGCTCAAGATCACATTGATGACATAGAAGGCTAGAGTATCCATCTTGATTCTTGAATGATAACATCACATCTAGGCTTCATGATGATATGTTGTTCTTGAAATAAAGTTCTTGCCTACACTACATTATGATGCAGGTAGAACGCAATGAAGTGCAAGTAATGAACTGCCTTTCTTGTATGCATGTATTGAGAAATTCAATAAAGCCAAGGGCATTGAGATACATGAACAAGCATCATTGAAAGTTTGTGGATCCTGCCTTCTTCAAAGCCTTTGCAATATCCTGGCCTAAAGATTGAATGGCATCACCAATGCCACATAAAGCACTGATGTAGCCCTTACCCAACTTTGTTGAACGGAGGGATTCGGGAGAAGACCAAGTTTGCTGCGTAACGTTGGGAAGCCATCAGTGAGGCTTGCAAAGCTCAGCAAGTTTTCAAGACTCATGAGCCAATGCAAGAATAAGTTTGAGAGCTTGCACATGCACTTCAAGAAGATTTGGGACTACGAGAGAAACATCCCAAATGGCAAGCCTTCTTATTGGAATATGGTGGTTGCCACAAGAGAAAGTTTAGAACAGGTTACCAAGTCATTCAACAAGGCTGTTTATGAGCACATGGCAGAATGGTTAGGGGAGAGTAGAGCGTGTAATCCAGGTGGTACTATGGTAGAATCTGTGGGTATTGGCACAAAGGCGGAAGAGTTTTCAACAAATGGACACTCCGAGCATGTACACGACACCTTTGAGTACAAGTTATATGGTGATGCTGCTCATGGCTTTGATTCTATCCTAGGTGAAGTCATGTGTATTGAATTACAAGTGGGAATTGCAGTAGTACGCTTGGCAATAGGGGATGTACATTGCTCTCATTGGGTGAGAGCTTTGGAGTAGGCACTTCGACACTGCACAGGGTTGTAAGAAGGTTCATAACCGCAATCATTCACAGATGTGATGTACATCTATGTTGCCCAACAAGAGCTGAGCTGTTAAAAGTGAAGCAAGGCTTTGAAGCTAAGAGAAGACTTCCTAATTGTTGTCGAGTTATGGACGTCACACACTTTTATGTAGAGCTTAGAGTAGGAGAAGATCCTCTAGCATGGTTTGGAAGGTATAAGGCATATACTATGGCCATGCAGACCATAGAAAGGCCAACAATAATGTTTCTAGACATCCGTACAGGCTGGCCAAAGAAGCTTAACAAATCAAAGTATACTAGCCAACAATGTGTTCTATGGTCAAGCGAATTCAGGGCATCGTTTGAATGGACCAAGTGTCTGGTTGTTAGAAACAAATGAGGGAGAGTACATCATAGGCTACTCCGGCTATATTACATTACTATGGATGATATCAGCAATTCCAAGCTATGGCTTACAAGAGAAATTTGATGGATTCAACTACCAGAAATCATCCACCAAGATGGTTATTGAGCAAGCTTTTGGCCAACTAGAAGGAGTTTTCCACATACTTGGACGAAAGATGTGGGTGACAATCTTAAATACTTTTGAAGTGACCATTGCCTTTTGTATTCTGCACAACATGCTCATTGATGTTGGTGTGGAACCGATGGCTCAATTATTAGAGCCTGAAGATGAGCAAGATGTACGCAAACAGGTGGCTCAATTATTAGCGCTTAAAGACGAGCAAGATGTACGCAAACGGATGGCTCAATTATTAGAGCCTGAAGATGAGCAAGCTGTACGCAAACAGATGGCTCAATTATTAGAGCCTAAAGATGAGCAAGATGTATGCAAACAGATGGCTCAATTATTAGAGCCTGAAGATGAGCAAGATGTACGCAAACATATGGCTCAATTATTAGAGCCTGAAGGTGAGCAAGATGTACGCAAACCTGTAAATTTTATTAATCCCGGTGCATATACAGGGGAGGCACAAAAGCAAGTCCTTATGGTTTTTTTGTGGAGCTCAAGATCACATTGATGACATAGAAGGCTAGAGTATCCATCTTGATTCTTGCAGAATGATAACATCACATCTAGGCTTCATGATGATATGTTGTTCTTGAAATAAAGTTCTTGCCTACACTACATTATGATGCAGGTAGAACGCAATGAAGTGCAAGTAATGAACTGCCTTTCTTGTATGCATGTATTGAGAAATTCAATAAAGCCAAGGGCATTGAGATACATGAACAAGCATCATTGAAAGTTTGTGGATCCTGCCTTCTTCAAAGCCTTTGCAATATCCTGGCCTAAAGATTGAATGGCATCACCAATGCCACATAAAGCACTGATGTAGCCCTTACCCAACTTTGTTGAACGGAGGGATTCGGGAGAAGACCAAGTTTGCTGCGTAACGTTGGGAAGCCATCAGTGAGGCTTGCAAAGCTCAGCAAGTTTTCAAGACTGCGAGCCAATGCAAGAATAAGTTTGAGAGCTTGCACACAGACTTCAAGAAGATTTGGGACTACGAGAGAAACATCCCAAATGGCAAGCCTTCTTATTGGAATATGGTGGTTGCCACAAGAGAAAGTTTAGAACAGGTTACCGAAGTCATTCAACAAGGCTGTTTATGAGCACATGGCAGAATGGTTAGGGGAGAGTAGAGCGTGTAATCCAGGTGGTACTATGGTAGAATCTGTGGGTATTGGCACACAGGCGGAAGAGTTTTCAACAAATGGACACTCCGAGCATGTACACGACACCTTTGAGTACAAGTTATATGGTGATGCTGCTCATCCTTTATCAAGTACTCGTGCATCCCCAACAGGCTCTCACACTGCCGATCACCATAATAGCGTGCAAGTGTTTGTAAGAAACGTAGGTCAAGTGTAACGAAGTCCCCGCTAGTTCAAGGACTCCTACCCTTGCTCAAAGACAATAATTCACGATTCATGGACACCTTGAAGTGCAGTGAAGATCTAAGGGATACTAGACTTGCTTCTTCCTTCAGTTCGAGAAGGAAACATTATTAATCTACACCAAATCATCACGGCGGACAGCCTACAAAACCAACATCTCAGCTTCCAACCAATGAGGAGAAGGTGTCTTTTGGTGCCTTGTTGGACGTCCCGTAGACGGATTACTTGGAGTGCACCTTCTACTATGTGTGTTGCTTTCTATAGGCATGTGAATTGATGCATCTGAGCACGGCACAAACACCATTGACATCAATAACAACCAAAAAAAAAACTCAAGTGTCGCACATCATAGCAAAGTCATGTCAATCATAAGTAATTGAAGGTAAGTTTGAGTGACCACATGCCACATGGGTCACCCGGCCACAATAGACCATATTAAAAAAAATCTGCTAATTTGCGCCTAACCTGGACTGCAGCAAGAGCACATGCTAGGCTACCAAATATTTGGAGATGAGCAACCCCAGGCTTCGTTTAATACCACAGCTCATATGGTGTAGTACTAGGTGGGATATCGGTAGTATGAAGTCGAATAATTACATATGTAGCGGCCACGATTGCCTCTTCCCATTATGATTTAGGAAGACCAGAGGCATGAAGCTCGGTCCGGGTTGCATTGCCGATATCACCTATTTTCTTCTCAGCAACACGTTTTACTAAGATGTATGAGGTACTGTTAGTTGCCATTGGATGCCAAGGGTCTCACACCGATTTCGAAAATAGTTGGAGCCAAACTCACCACTATTATCTGTTCTCAAACAACAGATCCTCATTGCTATTTCAAATTCACCCATTCGCAGATAATGTTAAAAGGTGTGGATAGCATCACTCTTCCGCTTCAGAGGGAAAGTATGAATCATTCTCCTGAAATTATCAATAACTACAAGGTAATATTTTGCTCCCCCTAATGAAGGCTGGCTGAGTGGACCATAGATGTCCGCATGTATCAACTCAAGCAAAGTAGTTGCTTGAGTTGCATTTATGTTGGTAACGGGCAATTGTTTGTGCTTGCCCACCACACAGGATTCACACATCGGCATGTGTTTTCCTAACTTGGGTAATCCTTCTCTGACCCTGAAATAATCCCCTTGTGAGAGTCGCAGGAGCTTAGGCAAATGAGGGTATCCAAGTCTCATGTGCCACAAGAGTGTCTGCTGGCATATGTGCTACATCACATGTAGCAGATCTTCAACTAGAGGAAACTACAAGAGTGAGCTGAAGGACATACAGCTCATCGTGAGCTCTCCCAATGGATATGCATTGATCTAGGGCCTTACCCTCAAACAATTTACATCCATCATTGGTAAAGAGAAATTGTATATTGCACATTGTGGTGAGAGCATGAACAGAAAGAAGGTTCTTCGACATTGAAGGAACATGGAGCACATCTTCCAGAAGTAACTCAATTCAAAGCGAAGTAAGTAGTTGTATGGTTCCTTTCCCTTTTATAGCAATAGGTTTGTCGTCAGCGACAATCACCACCTATCCAGAATAGTTCGGCACAAAAGTGGTGAATAGACCTTTATTATTGCAGATAGCGGCGGATGCGCCTGAATCAAGATACCAAAGTGATGTTGATCCACGAGATGTGAAAAAACACACAGTCATCACTGAAGGGATGGTGCGTGTAGGGTTCTCTGCAAGGTGTGGTTCGGAAGGTCGGGACTTCCAAGGCTCCCCTGCCTTTTTCTTTTGGCAGCCTTTCTCCCAATGGCCTTCGATGAGGCACCAGTTGCAAGTAGTTTTCTTTGTCTTCTTGCTGTTTTGTCCTTAGCCATTATCATTGGCATTAGACTTGCCATGTTTCTTGTTCCATTTTCCCTTCCTTTCAGAAAGAAGGATCTTATCTTGATGTTGCTTTGAGGTCGAACTCCCACCTGAGTTCGATCTCCTCATTGTTTCCTCATGCAGCATAGCTTTGGCCTCTACCAAAGTCACAACGTTTTGTACTTTGTACTGGATGGCCAAATCATCCTAAATCTCTTTAGCTATGTCTACGCCTATAGCGTGGTCCATCATGGACTCATCAAGACTACAAATGATCAAGTGCTTCGCGGTCTTGATGCCTTTGTTCCACTCATCTGGTATGTCTTGTTGAGATGGGGGGGACCGGTCGAGATGCAGAGGTCCTGGTATGGGGGCTTGCTTCTTCCAAGAGACGAATTCCTATAAGTCTTTAAGATCCAGAGCTGCTCTCATTCTTATAGCCCAAATGTTATACTTGGTGCCTTTAAAACGGTCACTTTCTCTAAACTTAGCGCTGCTCTATGTGGTGTGATACACATTAGTTGTCGTGGAATTGATGGAGGGGGTTGTTCCTGCCATCTTGGTATTATAGGCAGATCCAAGGTATTATGATACCTTGGATACAGGCTACAACAATAAGGAGGAGGAATAATAGCCTCAAATATCTCTTAAAATAAGGGAGTCACTTAATGAGGTTTAATAATTAGATAAAACCCTACATATAATATTAATTTATGACCCTTCTACCGTCTCTCGGGTAGGGATGCCTATTGGTGGCGTTCCACGCCTTACCGACGTGCCTCTTTATATCTCGGGCAGTGGGCTGGAAGCTTGCCGCGAGGCAAGAGCTTCCTGTCTACATTCAAACAAACAATCGTGTAATCTCTGCAGAACTAGAGTGATAGTTGGAATTGCTAATGCGGAAGCAGACGCATCAAAGATGATCTATTAACAATTGAATAGGTGGGTACATTGGTAGGCCTTAAATAGCGGTTACCGAAGGGGTGCATCCTATTAACTAGCCTGTTAGTTAATTAACTACCAATCATAACTAGGTCTAGTCAGACTAACCAACGTGATACAGAACCACGTGGTCTGCCTTATATTCCAACTCTCCTCTCGTAAACAACGTGATACGTAACCACGTGGTCCGCCTTTATATCCAACTCTCCTCTCGTAAACAACGTGATACGTAACCACGTGGTCCGCCTTATATTCCAACTCCTCTCGTAAACAACGTGATACAGAACCACGTGGTCTGCCTTATATTCCAACTCTCCCTCTCAGAAACAACGTGATACAGAACCACGTGGTCTGCCTTATATTCCAACTGTGATCGCATCCAACCTTGTGTTGATGCGGTGTATAGCTCCTAAATGTGGCGCATTTGCATGAGCTATACGCTCAGGATTTTGCTGACGGATAGGAGCCTAGATGCCTCTGCCAAGAAAGCTGTCTCTCCGTGCCCAATTGTCGGCAAGGAGATACGGAGGATGATCGTGACTGCGGGGCGCCTGAACCTTGAATTAGGAGGGGATTGTCCATGAATTCGCTCGGCAGGAGGAAGCCAACGTCGGGGACCGTTCCCTCTCCTTCTTGTCATGTTTTAAAAATGACGTGAGAATTCGGACAACCCGGTGCAGCGCATCATCAGCATGATAGGCATCCACACTTCTATAGCATTGCATTCATTCGCGCGTTGTGGAATGTGGATCAATGCCCATTAGGAAGTTGTGATACCATGTGCATAAGACTTGGGAAGTCAGGCATGAACTGCTCTTGTTACACACTTGATTAATGATAATTATGAATACATCAAAATCCTGTTTTAAACACTATTATCTGAAACCACACTTAAGTAACCTTAAATAAACTAGTGAGCTAGTGGGCTAGGGATGCTATCTCAACACTCTTGTCTTGTAGTTGTGGAGTCCCCCTCGTCGACTCTAGGACCTACCTAGCTCGATGCCCCGCTGGCGGGCAGCCCATCGCTACGCATCACGTGGTCCGCGATGTCATGTTCTCGATGATGAAAGAGAGCAGGTTCTTGCCCTATAGGGAGTGCCCATATGGTCTGCCCAATGGTGTTTCTCTCATGTCTGATCTGTTTTTGGCCCATGAAGACTAGGTTTCTATTGCGGATGTGGTTGTAAAATATCCTACTCGGGACACTGTTTGTGAGCATGTTATCATCAACCCTCCGGGTTGGGCGCCAGAGGGATACGCGACAGCTAAGGTTTTCAAGTACTCACCCATGTAGGAAAGAAAAATTCATCCCCCTTGCTATCAAGTCTTGACCCACGGGGCCATGGATAAAGATTTCTCCTGGTTTATCAAGGCCTGTGCCAAGGCTTACCATAGCCATAAGAATGGGGTTGGTCTCCCCCTTTCTTGTGTGGTGCATTCTTCAGGCAACGGCTGTCCATCGCCCTACAAAGGGCGCCAACGCAGTGTACAGGACGGCAGCAAGCGAAGGGGATGCCACATCTTCGGCACCAGTGGTAGGTAGGCCCTTTCATATCCTAGACCACGACATTCTCGGAGTAGTATGTTATTTCAAAATGGGCGATCGTGGGGGCTAGTTCCCCTTGGCTTGATGCCCTCTTGAGGGTTGTTCCTCGTCGTTTCAAGGTAGATGGGATTTTCCATCTCTTTATTCTACATTATAAAGACTCCTTTACGCCAAGAATTAGGGTTGCTCCACCAACAATATTGATTTGTTAGCCGTGTCTTGAAGCAAGTATTTTGTGCATTTCTCTATGCTACATTCCGAATGCTATGCTGTTATGCATCTCAATTCTTCCAATGTTTTGAAGTTCAGCACATCAAATGGCTAAGCTTTTCACGTGTGCCATGAGTTCTCAAGCTTATCTTTTATTTGGAACAACGGAGACTTCATGTAGTAAAAAGAGATGGGAAATCCCAGCTACACCAAAATGGAGGGGAACAACCCTTAAGGGAGCACAAAGCCAAAGGGGACTAGCCCCCGCGATCTTTTATTTTAATTTTGGAAGGACACAAGTTGTTCGCATGAAGGTGTAAATGCTTGTTGAGGCTCTTTCCCATGGCTGTATTTTTTCAGCAGGTAAGAATCTTCTTATTTCTTATTTGGGTCGGTCGAGGATGTAGTCCGGCGGAAATGGCTGCATCCTTAGTAGAGCTTCCTCCTTGGTGTTTACACCACTATGAAATAGGCTTCTCCGTCCTTTGCAATGAGTATGATTTTGTATGGCTTTGTCCGTCCCTTGCAACACACACTTATGATTTTGTGATCTCTTGTTTGAATATCCATGTTCTTTTGATACAAAGGAATCAGCAATATTGTTCTTTTTTATTCTGATTTTTAAAGGACATGTGTCATGCTTTAAAGAGTCTTGCTTCTAAATGTATTAGATTCAACAAAGCTTCTCTTTGAAAATTGAGGAGTCTCTTCAATGTATTTGTAAGTCGTTGATAGTATGACATATTGCTCCCTAGAGGATTTTGTGAATTTGGCCTAGATTGAATGACAGTTTCACGTCATAGAGCTGGATAATGACAGGTTCACTTCTAACTTGTGACAAAGACAGGCGCCCCACAAGAGTTGGACCGTGTGCCAGAGATAGGATGTATGTATCAAGTGAAATAACAAGTTTGTGGAAATTCAACAATGATTATGGACATAAATCGTTTTGGACCAGTCTCACACTAACAAGCTGGCCGTGTCCAGGAAGAAATGTACAAAGTCCTGCGAGCAAGCAAAAATGTACATGTCCTGCAGATATCACGAGTCATCAGTCACCAGTCAGCAATCCCGGGGGAGGGAGCAGTGAAGGTGAACCAGGGTACTGAAGTCTGGCCCATCGCTGGGCCTTGCTAATCCTCTAACTTCGGCTACTGATGATCAAGTTCGAGTCCGGGCTCTTCAAGGTCCGTGAGAGCAGCGAGACTCTCACATGATGTGCAGAAGAGGTCTTTGTACAACGGGACGCACATAGTGTCTAAGCATTCATTCATCTTTCATTCTACGGCCTCTCTACCTACAAGCATACCACCTTGCAGAGAGAAGAGAGAGAGATCGCAATCCAACCCAAAGGACCCATCCCTGTCTGTATGTAACTTGATATAATACTCGGTGTTCGTGTTGTTGTTCGTCAGCTTCGCTTCAGCCCTGCCAGCCCGATGCCGCATAGCTGGCCCCATCCACCTGTCGTGATATACCCGGCAGCTGTTCACAGTACCATACATATGCTCCAAGACGGAGCTCCTGTAGCCCAAAATGGAGCTTCCCAATGTGACACAATCGCGCAAAATAAGGCAGCCATAAGAGCCCGAAAGTCTAGACCATCAATATCACCAATGGTTAGCTCGATCTCACAGTTCAAGACCCGAACTCGATCGAATGACCAGGGAACCCATCTCTTCATAGCACCAGTGCCCAGCTCCTCCATCATGAGAAAAAAAAAAAAATCTGCACGCACGTCACACAGCCCTCCCCTGCATCCACAGGTGAATGCAGGACGCCCACCTTCTCCCGTCAAGCAACCAACTTTACATAGCTAGTAGTAGTAGTAGTTAGATAAACAGTATCACAGGCAACCATCTCCATGGATGCAGCAGGAGGCTGCCGCCACATCCACATCTTAGGAAGCTGCCGCCACGAAGTTCCAGTCGGGCATGTCGCCCACCCCGACTGCGCCGGATGCATCTGCCAGATAACGGGACCCCGTAATGTGCCTGAAGTGATGGTCGTTCACCACCTCCGTCACACAGCTGGACTCCGGGAAGACCACCGCCAGGTGCTCAGGCGTGATGTGCTGCCGGTTGTTGTGAAGGCCCAGGCGAGCGGGAGGAAGCTCTGCCCCGTAGAGGTGCTGGTGGTGGTGGTGGTGGTGCTGCAGGCCGTCGTTGGCGGTGGGAATCCAGCCCTGGCTGGTGGGACTGATGCTGTGGTCCAGCAGGATGCCCGGGCTGGAGGTCCGCCCGCTGAGGGCCTCATCCTCGCCCAGCGTGTTCAGGGGGATGTACGCCGGCTCCTGCTTGCAAGGCCTCAGCACGCCGAGATGGGTGCCCTGTCCCTGTCCCTGCCCCTGCACCAGCAGCTGGTTCAGGTACCCGAACTGGCCGCTGAAGCCCTGAGGCACAGACACGTTCACCAGGCCGGCAGACATGTCATAGTTTGACGCCATGGTGGAACTCATGTCCGATGACAGCGGGCCCGTCGTGGGCGACAGGGTCGCCGTGTTGTTGGTGGCCGGAAAGTTGGATGATGGGTACCCCGGGTTGTATCCCCTCACGTTCATCCCCATCGTGCTCTGCTCACCACCCACATGGATACACATACATGAGCCACAGCCCACATCGTGTTGCCATGACAGAAAGAAGCATGTATAGAAAGGAAAGTGACGGGAGTCCTGAACTTACATTGAAGGAGTTGATCTCATGCAAAGTGACATCCTTCTGGGTCTTGGGAGAGGGCACCAGCTGCCCGAAGCTGGTGACTCGGTTGGGATAAGGGCTCATGCTGTTGTTGGTCATGCCATCGTCATCCAGGTCGGGCTGGTCATTGAGGGGAGAGGTTGGCTCCCCGTAGTGGTCCAGCATGGCATCGTTTGTGCTCTTCTTCCCCCCGGAATGCTTCTGGAAGATCCGACACACCACCCACTCATCCTGCCATCACAAACAAACACACATCACAACACATGAGCTTGAGAAGCCCAACATGACAACACATGACATGCTGCGAGCATGAACAAGTACGAAGGATGCGGACCTTGGAAGAGACCTTGTGGGGGCGCATGGCTGCAACAAGGCCAAGGCCATCGCGTTCCAGACGGTATTCGTGCATTATCCAATTGGTCTTCTCGCCGCGGGGGGCGCGGCCCCTGTAGAACACTAACGTTTTCTTCATGCCCACCAAGCTTCCGGCCTTCATCACGTCGCGGTCCTTGCCAGTAGCTTTCCAGTAGCCTTTGTCCGTGGCCCGGTTGGTGCGCATCCCTGTTGGGTACTTTCGGTCCCGAAGGCTGAAAAAATACCACTCCTTCTCCCCCATTTGCGCCTTGCCTGCAGCGTAGACACACCACAAATGCTCACCAACGTCAACATCCGACACAATCTTTTCTCGCATTCAAACTCCCGAGAATCAAGCTCACGAGGATGGTATGGTGTCGGATTGGCAACTTACCAGGTAGGTCCCAGGGTTCGCATCGGTTGAGGTCCACCTCAGCGATGGCATGCGGCTTGAATGCGCTGGTGGCCACCTTGTTCACCAGATAGTATGTCACCAGCTCTTCGTCGGTGGGATGGAACCGGAATCCAGGGGGGAGGTCCATCTGGCTGTCCTTAACCACCACACTCCCAACAGCAACAGCAACAGTAGCAGCCATGGAACAAGAGCCTCAGGTGAAGCTGCCAAGAAGAATTTAGCACTAGGGGCTGCTACCAGACCAGCTATCAAGAATTGGAGAGAAAAAGGTTGATCGAAGGGCTCGACAAGGTTCAATCACATGCCTGGCTTGTCCCTTATTCTTGATCCTGTGTCACTTGGCAAGACAGATCAAATGGCTTCGACTAGGATATCAGAGGAGGAAGGGTAGATGGAGGAGCGCTCAGGTCACTCGGACTCCACATACACTGTACTCCCGACCCTCGAAGAAGCATGAATGACACAAACACGGACAGACAGACAGACAGACGCTCCTACTACTAGTGCAGTATGTACACAACAACACGCAAAACCAAAACAGCCATATTATACAGACAAGAGAGGGGAGAGTGGTGGGAGAGCAAGGGAAAGCAAAGACCTAGCTACGGCAAAGAGGAGAAGCTACGCTATGCAAGGGAAGTTATGTACATTGTAAGGGTAGCTATCCAGTGAATCTACTGAGGCATAATTTCTTCGGGAATGAGCGGTTTTCCCAGTAAGAAATCCTGGTGAGAGAGAAGCCCAGCTTGTGGTTATTGTCAATGAGCAGCAAGAAGTTCATTGAGCAATCGCTGCCGATTCCCCCACGACCTCTGCGAGGCGGCGATGACAGCGAAGGCTTGGGCAATCGCAGATTGACCATCACAATAGAGCGAACAGATGAGGTAACTGGTTCTCCACCCCCCTTTCCTTGAGAGCGAAGCTCCGAGCCCAAGACAATGCCAAACCCCTGGCCTTCACACACACCAAATTCCAGCAACGTCCCCTCGCAACCCCGGCGCTCTCAAGCTCACCCCCTGAAGCTGAGAATCCGCGTATATCCTCCTCCGGCTCCGTCAAGAGTCGGATGCCGCCGGATAAGACGAGGGCGCAAAGGGCAGCCTGGACTCAATCCCAAGAATGCGAGCTACCGCTCCACACTCCTAACTACCACTACCAGGGCGAGATGAAATGAACGCGCTCAGAGCTTGCTTCCGGTCATGGCTGTCTCTTGGAGGGCGTGAAACCGAAGCTTATGTTGCCATCCATAATCACGGGAAGCTCAAGAGCAAAGCCCCTCCCTCCAATTCGACTCTCACAGAGCGTGCAGGAGAGGACCGCGGTGGAACCAAGGAAAGGTAGCCCGGCCCAGCCCGGCGAAGCAGAGAGTGCAGCAACTTGACAGAGCTGAAACCTCCTCCGGAAACAGGCAGAAAAGGCGGCTTCTTCCCCTCAGCAAAGCGGAAGGACAAGGCAATTCCGGTAATGACAGGTAGAGAGTGAGCAGAAGGAGGCGGCAAGCTCTCACGATGCGGGAGCAGCAACAGCACCAGCACCGGGACCCAAATTCCCTTCCGCCCCGAATTCAGGGGGGCTCTAGAGCGGAAGACGGCGGGCGGGAGGGGAACGCAACGGGGCACGGAATTGCAGGAAGGCACAAGCAGAGGCGAGGGCCTCTAACAACGCAAACAAACACAAACACACAAACAAGCCACACAGAGTGCAGCAAGGGGGACACTCAAAGCGGGAGGCGCAGGAGGGGAGGGCGAGGAGCGGAGGGCGACACTGAAAGAGGAAGGGGGAGCGGGAGCATGGGATAAATAGGAGCGAGAGGGAGGCGTGAGCGAGAGAATTAGGGGCCACACTGGGATGGCGGGTGCCAGGAAGATGAAGCCAGGACAGCGAGGCAACAAAAGGGGAAGCAAGGCAGCGGCGTGGCGATGGCGGAAGGCAGGAAAAAGGCGAAGACCGAGGCAAAGGCAAAGAGCCGGCCCGTCGTCGGCAGCAGCAGAAGCAGAAGCAGCGGCGAGCGAGGGAGCGAGGGAGCGAGACAGCGAGAAACGAAGAGGCGAGCGAGGCGAGAGTGCGTGCCCGAGGGGAGCGAAAGAGGACTTGAGTGAGGCGGAAGGGGGGAAAAAGGGAGGAGGCAGGCCCTGGCCTCTGCTGCGTCTAGAGAGAGACGGTAGAGAGAGGGGGAAAACGTCAGGCCAGCCATGAGAGAGGGGAGAGAAGCCCCGCGACACGCGTAACCCCGATTACGATTACTCCCTGCCCTAAAAGTATCTTAACGCCCACTATGTTGCGTAAGCTAATAATAATAAGCACGCCCCGTTACCCGTCACGTTTCCCCACGCCGCTCTCTGCTGATTCCCCTCAAGATGCCCCGGGGCCTCAGGCTCTCTCACGCCCCAATCATGATCCTCACGCCCCACCGTCCCGTTGCCTTGCCTTGCCAGCATAAACAAATGCTGCACAAGCATTGCTGCACAAAGTATTTTCACTCCTAACCACAATACCGCGTTGCTTCCCGATTTCCGACACTCGGTATACGAAATACCCTTGTTCAACCATAAACCTATCGCTAGCACATACAAACAAGCAAGTGAGCACTTGAAAATTATGGGTGCTCCTTGTGGGCTAACCTAGTAGCCTTTTCTTTTCTTCTCTTCTCTTCCTTTTCGTTTGCAACAACAAGAAGAGGCATATGAATGTATGTCTGGAGTACAAGTACAGGCTACGGGGAATGCGCGTAAAGCTTTGTTCAAAAGGAAAGGAGCCCACCAAAATTTTCCTTGCGCCCATTCCCGAAATTCGTCTCGGGCTCATTTCTATATGAGCAAACGGGCAAACGGGCAAACGGGCCCCCGGCCCTGGAGGCAAAAAGTCAACGGGAGTACGGCGAAGTGGCGGGCCCCGCACGGGCAGGCGGGCCGCTGCCCGCTGCCCGACACCGCCTCGGTTTAATCGGGTCCGGGCCAGGGGTAATCGGGGTTTAATAAAAGCGGAGGGCGCGGGTGGCGGGACAGCGCGTGTACTGTACAGTGGTTTCGCCACAGATTCCGCCGTCGGCGCGCCGCGTTGAGGACATTTTTGAGGTGGGTACGCGGTGGTGTGAAAGCCCCGTGCGTCTGCATGTGATGATGCACATATCATGCGTACAAGATCGTTGGATTTAGCTCCAAATCAAAGCTCGTAACCGTCTTGACTTCCCTCGCCCATGCTTTGACCAGCTAATCATTACCTGAGGCGGCCTAATCCTGCCCCCCACCACCCTGCTCCTCGGGAATCTTCGCCGCACCTTCCTCTCCCCTCCCCCTCCTTCTACACCTGCCGACATACTGTACGAATGTAACATACAGCCATACGTATATCTCTCCTACACGGTATGGTATCGAGGACGTTTTGTAACGACCACGTATTCTTTGGGCTTTGGGCATTGGGCATTGGGCTTTGGGCTTGGGGCTCTGGGTTGGAGCATTTCCATTTCCACTTCCACCCACACTTAGCCGCACGACAGCGGCGAGAGCGAAAGGAGAGGCGGATTCGAATCGCACGATGTGACCGATGCAGGCCGTTTCCGGTCACGTCGCCGTCCTAATCCGCAGAGCCACACACGGAACTCCTGCAACTGTCACTGTGATCAAGTGGATTGCAGCACACGCGTCGACGGCAGGCAGAGGTGGGGTTCGGTTTGGTTGCCTCCCGCCCAGACAGCGCAGTTAAGCGTGCCCGCAGGTTAGCAGGCCCGGACGGGACGGGACGGGACGGGACGGAACGGGGCGAGACGGGACGGGACGGGGCGGAGGACAGACTCGCCCAGTACTGGGTGCAGCACCGAGAGCATCTGGGTTATTATTTTATGTAGGTATATAAAACGCTTAACAATGTACAGCGTGTAAGTGTAGTGTGTGTAAGAGAGTGGGAAAGGTGCAATCCATTGCAAATCTCTTTGATTCCCAGGAGGATATCCACCGGAAGGATGCAGAAAGGTGGAGGTGGAAGGGATACGGCCTGGCCTGGGCTCCCGGGCGGGCTCTACTCCATTGGCGCATTGCGTGGGCGAAGGAAGGAGAAAAGAATGCATTGTCTAGTCTTGAACGGCAGCATTGAGTCAAAGGTGTTGATGGGCGGCCTTGAATGCACCACCCAACCTCGCGCCCTCAAAATTCCTGCTCCATAATGCACCCGGCGTACAGCACCGCCCAACGATAATGAATGCCGCTGCCACAAACTCGAATCAGGAGTTAAAAAATTTAACTGCGAGTTGAGGCCCGATCCTGGGCGCTTGGTTCTAGGCGCGATCCACATGGACGCCATGGAGGGGCAGGAAGACCGGGCCATCGCTTGTTTCCATCAAGGCCTCCAATCATTCAGCGCTGCTGTTGCTAGGCCGGCAGGAAGCGCATCGAGGAGACGAATCATCGGGGGGAAACCCTAACCGGACCCCGGCCAGGGTTCAGGGCGGTCCAGGGTTACTTATCATTTGCCCGGCATGCCGTTAACCGGGCCGGTGTTCCCTCTGAAGCCTACAGGCGTGCGGCCGCCAAGTTTAGCGGGGGTTTTAGCGGGGGTTAGGGCGAGGCTTGTTCCCCGTCGCGCGGACACCTGCTTCGATTCTGCTCCAGACACGCTGCTCTTCCACCTTCCATCGCCGATAACCGCTCGTGGAGCAGAGACGAGGGGAAGCTGGAGGTCCCAGGTCCGGTCCTGTTCCGGCCAGAGTTTGCCTGCCTGCTACTTATGTGATGTTGGAGTAAGTACTTACCTACGGCCTGTGTCTGTGGACAGGGCGCAGGTTAGGAGGCCCTCCAAATGCTGCTGCCAAACTTGGACGCTAGTGTGTCCGTCCGTCGCGGCCGTGTAATAAGACTCCCACTACTTCAGGCCAGGACCCGATGCACTGCACCGTCTTCAAGGCAGGCTGTCCCAGATCAAGGGCTCAACGACCTAATCTTCAGCACTGCACTCTGCTACCCGGGCCGGGCCGGGCCAGGCCGGGCCCCATTTGGGCACTTGGGCATGTGCTGGCGTTGTTACGTTTGTGGGTCTTGTTATGGACACGGATCATGCTGCTGCTGGGTTGCTTACATCATAGCGGGTGCTCGGATTTGGTGGGGTGGGAGACCGTTCTGTCGATGGAGGGATTAGATTAGATGGAGTCGTTTGAAGCTGTTTGGGCCTAGGGCATCGATGGTTGCCTATGTTTGGTGGGTTGCGTTCCCGATCGTTGTGGGTTTTGTCGACGTGCTTAAAATGGTGGATTCTTGTCGAGGGAAGAGGGATGGGCTATTAGTAGGCATCCTCGAATTTGGTGGGTGCGGTGTTCGATGCTTAAGGGCTAATTTGGTGGGTTGTTTTTGTCGGTGTTGGGTAAGCTCGCTGCTGGAGCACGGGTTTCATGACACCAGATCTGCGCTTGTTGGGTTGTGTGTATGGATGTGTGTGTGTGTGTACATGCTCCCCCTCTTCCCCGATCCATCCTCGGTGTGCGTGGTAGTGGTATGTACACCAGCTTCTACTGGAGTGGTCCTGGACGTCGGCCATGGGACGAGATGCCATGATGATGGGCGGGGCGTGGAATGGAAAGGAAGGGAAGGGAAGCGAAGCGAAAGGAAAAGGAAAGGAAAGGAAGGGGTTGTGAAGCTGCATAGCCGTGGAATGTACTGTGGGACTCCCTTCAAGTAGTGCCTTGCATACAATATTGCCTTCCCAAGCTTCCCTTCCCTGCCTGCTGCCTTCCCCTTTCTCCGTGTCCCGAGATCCGCACGGCTTTCCACATTTATGCTCCACCACGTACCGCCCATAAGCGTTGTCTTGAAGGGAAGGTTAGAAATCCCAAAAAAACCCACCAGATAAAATGTTGACTTGAGCGAAACCCAACACAGAAACCTCGCCTCCCACCCGCATGTTCTTGTTGATGATTTTCTTTTTGTTCCTTCTTAGCAAAGAAGGAAGAAAAGCAGGAAGAGAGGAGGGGAGAAAGGGGTTCTATCCTCCTCCTCCGTCCTTGAAGCCTTGAAGCAAGAAGCAAGGAAGCAAAAGCAGGGCCAGGGCTCCGAGTGTCCAGGCTGCTCACCTCAAGATGATTTGTTTTAGGAGGTCGCAATTGTGTGGGGGCATGGGCATGGGCATGGGCATGTCCATGAGCATGAAGCAGGCCTGGCATGTGGTAGCCAGGCTCATTGAGTGATGCCAAATTTGGACTGTATCGGGAACGCATTCCAAGGTCATGGATCCTCTCACATGCATTCATACATGGATGCATACAACGTACCAGCTCCCCTTTCCCACCGCACTCTTCACCAAAAACCTGGACTCGATCCAGGTTCCAGACTCCACACTCCAGAGTGCACTGCACTGCACTGCAATGCAATCACAAATCCATCAGAGGGGCAGAGATTGAGTCATGGGACGCCTTTACGGGACTGACATCCAGGGGCGATGTAGGTTTTAGGTTTTCCCGCACTGGGAGAGTGTGGGACTGGAGACTGGGCCCGCCCCCATAACTGCACCCAGCCTCGGTATTTCCCTCCTCCTTGTCCCTTTATAGCTGCCACACTACTTCGTGGAACTAGCCATGGCTGGTGGCTCGCCTCCCAAGCCCCTTCCTGCCTGCTGCCTTCCCTTTCTCCGTGTCCTGAGATCCGCACGGCTTTCCACATTTATGCTCCACCACGTACCGCCCATAAGCGTTGTCTTGAAGGGAAGGTTAGAAATCCCAAAAAAACCCACCAGATAAAATGTTGACTTGAGCGAAACCCAACACAGAAACCTCGCCTCCCACCCGCATGTTCTTGTTGATGATTTTCTTTTTGTTCCTTCTTAGCAAAGAAGGAAGAAAAGCAGGAAGAGAGGAGGGGAGAAAGGGGTTCTATCCTCCTCCTCCGTCCTTGAAGCCTTGAAGCAAGAAGCAAGGAAGCAAAAGCAGGGCCAGGGCTCCGAGTGTCCAGGCTGCTCACCTCAAGATGATTTGTTTTAGGAGGTCGCAATTGTGTGGGGGCATGGGCATGGGCATGGGCATGGGCATGTCCATGAGCATGGGGGGGCGGGCCTGGCATGTGGTAGCCAGGCTCATTGAGTGATGCCAAATTTGGACTGTATCGGGAACGCATTCCAAGGTCATGGATCCTCTCACATGCATTCATACATGGATGCATACAACGTACCAGCTCCCCTTTCCCACCGCACTCTTCACCAAAAACCTGGACTCGATCCAGGTTCCAGACTCCACACTCCAGAGTGCACTGCACTGCACTGCAATGCAATCACAAATCCATCAGAGGGCAGAGATTGAGTCATGGGACGCCTTTACGGGGACTGACATCCAGGGGCGATGTAGGTTTTAGGTTTTCCCGCACTGGGAGAGTGTGGGACTGGAGACTGGGCCCGCCCCCATAACTGCACCCAGCCTCGGTATTTCCCTCCTCCTTGTCCCTTTATAGCTGCCACACTACTTCGTGGAACTAGCCATGGCTGGTGGCTCGCCTCCCAAGTCCGCAGTCTGCCCCACGCCCCACAATATTTATGCACATCCCTCACCTACATATATCTGTACAGGGCTCCAGCCTCCGGAACGCGTACATATATCCAAGTGGGTCCTGGGAGGTCGGGACCCTCGGCGCGTGGGGGACGTGGAGGCAGCAGCAAACTGCACACTGCACACTGCACCCTGCAACATGGACGCCGGCCCTGGAGAGTGAACTGAATTCAACTGAACTGAACTGAACTGAAGTGGAGCCGGAGCCGGAGCCGGAGCCGTTGCTGCTGGCCACCGGTGTGCGAGTGAGGAATATGCAGTGTGATACATACTTTATCCTTTCCCCCATAGCTGCGATGGCTGCACCCGTAGCAGCAGTTGCAGTTGCCGTTGCCGTTGCAGTTCCAGTGGTGGATGCAGCAGATTACAAACTTTGTATGTACATACGAAGGGAGGCATCTGACACAAGAGGGAGGAGGCAGGAGGCAGGAGGCAGGAGGCAGGAGGCAGGCAGGCAGGAGGCAGGCAGGCAGGCTTGTGTGAAAGTGATGATCCAGCGTGTGAGAGAGAGCTGCGCCTGGGCCTGGGCCTGGGCCTGGGCCTGGCCTGGCCAGATCCCCTTCTGACAGCAGGGATGTGTGAGAGAGTCGAGACCTGTTGGCGCTATCCCTGGACGGTGCGGGCCCGGAGATTCATTTAATCACCACCACTCCTGATGCACCCACCTTTTGCATCACTACGTACTGTACGTGCAGTCTCGGCATTTACACGAACCCTTCTTCACAGCACAGCTGGTTTGGTCAAGTCACAGTGTGTGAGATTCAGCCCATGGGCCATGCCTTTGATCCCCGAGCTCGGGTAGATAATATTTCCCAATGGCAGACACCCACACAAGACACACAGTGCAGCCCCACTCCATCATCACCAAACTCCATGCTATGCCATCCAAGTATCCTTCTCCTTCCCACCCTTCTGCGAGCAAGACGACAGCTCTGCTGCAGCTGCAGCTGCAGCAGAAGGAGGAGGCAGCAGGCGCGGGAGCAGGAAAAGGAGAGTCCAGTGCAGGCAGTGCAGTGCAGTGCAGTGCTGGGGGTGATAGAGGGAGGGAGTAGTCTCGAAAGCCGTTAAGGTTGGAGGCGCAATGATGATGGAGCGGGGCCCGGGCCATGGCGGGCTGCTGCAGGCACTGCCAGGCCATGGAGGTCATGGCTCCATGGCCTCCATGGGAGATATGGTGATGGGCCATGTAAATCGTATTGTGGAGATGGAGGAGGTGGGTGGAAGGTGAGCCCCCTGCTGGGCTGCTCTCAGACCCGGGCCTGGCGTGCTCGAGGGCAGCCTGGCCCTGGCCCGATTTGTGTCCGGGTGTCAGCGGCTGGCACGAGCCGAGCGCAAGCTGCTCGCCGAATCCCCAGGCGGCCTGCGGAGCAGGTACATCCATGGCGTCACGCCCGCCTCACAGCCTCAGAGGTGCCGCCTTGGCGCGTGCCACCCAAGTTCGCAATTCGACCACCCCAACATAGAGGCGCCTCGCGGGGAGCCTGAGGAGGGGGGAAAGGTTGAAGGAGGATAACATTGAAGCGCCCTCTCCTGGGCCTGAGCCTGAGCCTGAGCCTGGGCCTGGGCCTGCTTCCGCTGCTGCTGGCCACCGGTGTGCGAGTGAGGAATATGCAGTGTGATACATACTTTATCCTTTCCCCATAGCTGCGATGGCTGCTGTAGCAGCAGTTGCAGTTGCTGCTGTTGCAGTTCCAGTGGTGGATGCAGCAGATTACAAACTTTGTATGTACATACGAAGGGAGGCATCTGACACAAGAGGGAGGAGGCAGGAGGCAGGAGGCAGGAGGCAGGAGGCAGGCAGGCAGGAGGCAGGCAGGCAGGCTTGTGTGAAAGTGATGATCCAGCGTGTGAGAGAGAGCTGCGCCTGGGCCTGGGCCTGGGCCTGGGCCTGGGCCTGGCCAGATCCCCTTCTGACAGCAGGGATGTGTGAGAGAGTCGAGACCTGTTGGCGCTATCCCTGGACGGTGCGGGCCCGGAGATTCATTTAATCACCACCACTCCCGATGCACCCACCTTTTGCATCACTACGTACTGTACGTGCAGTCTCGGCATTTACACGAACCCTTCTTCACAGCACAGCTGGTTTGGTCAAGTCACAGTGTGTGAGATTCAGCCCATGGGCCATGCCTTTGATCCCCGAGCTCGGGTAGATAATATTTCCCAATGGCAGACACCCACACAAGACACACAGTGCAGCCCCACTCCATCATCACCAAACTCCATGCTATGCCATCCAAGTATCCTTCTCCTTCCCACCCTTCTGCGAGCAAGACGAGCAGCTCTGCTGCAGCTGCAGCTGCAGCAGAAGGAGGAGGGGCAGCAGGCGCGGGAGCAGGAAAAGGAGAGTCCAGTGCAGGCAGTGCAGTGCAGTGCAGTGCAGTGCTGGGGGTGATAGAGGGAGGGAGTAGTCTCGAAAGCCGTTAAGGTTGGAGGCGCAATGATGATGGAGCGGGGCCCGGGCCATGGCGGGGGCGGGCTGCTGCAGGCACTGCCAGGCCATGGAGGTCATGGCTCCATGGCCTCCATGGGAGATATGGTGATGGGCCATGTAAATCGTATTGTGGAGATGGAGGAGGTGGGTGGAAGGTGAGCCCCCTGCTGGGCTGCTCTCAGACCCGGGCCTGGCGTGCTCGAGGGCAGCCTGGCCCTGGCCCGATTTGTGTCCGGGTGTCAGCGGCTGGCACGAGCCGAGCGCAAGCTGCTCGCCGAATCCCCAGGCGGCCTGCGGAGCAGGTACATCCATGGCGTCACGCCCGCCTCACAGCCTCAGAGGTGCCGCCTTGGCGCGTGCCACCCAAGTTCGCAATTCGACCACCCCAACATAGAGGCGCCTCGCGGGGAGCCTGAGGAGGGGGGAAAGGTTGAAGGAGGATAACATTGAAGCGCCCTCTCCTGGGCCTGAGCCTGAGCCTGAGCCTGGGCCTGGGCCTGGGCCTGCTTCCGCTGCTGCTCCTGCTCCTGCTCCTGCTCCTTGTGCTGCCACCACCAATACCTGGCAGCTGCCAACGTGGTGGCCCGTGGCCAGGACTCCAAATCACGCCTCCAACTTGCGCAGCATCACATGCCATCGCCATAACACGAGCCGGGATGAGATTCCGCATCCGGCAGCATATTCCGCCCACCCTCCTTCCGTCCCGCTGTCTCCTGGTCCTGCAGTCGTAGGGCCTTCAAAGCGGTCAGCGCCGGGAGGCCAGCCAGGCCTGCGTCGCAAATGGCAGGCCTTTGCTTGCCGCGGCCGCCATGCGTGCCCGCCGTGCCTGCCTGCCATGCTCTGTGCCATCGAGTGCCCTGCTCCTGCCGTTTGCCAGTGTTGAAAGTTCCATCTCTCAGAGTCTCAGGAGACCCTTCTTGCGGCTCCAGTCTTCATTCACTGCGTCATCGCTTGCTTGTTCGCCGCGCCCGCACCTTCTTGTTTACATAACAGGATTCAACCACCATCTCTGCCCTCCTATGCGCTGCTCTGCCCCTGCCCTGCCATCTCTGCATCAGCATCACTGCATCTGCACAATCATCTCCTTTGTACTCCCAGGATTTAAATCACATTAAACTAAGCGCCTTCTCTGCCTCGACTCCTCGCTTCCCCACATTCCCTTATTTACTCACTGCCCAGGACGAACAGATGCCACTTCCATACCATGCTCTCCAGTTTTCAACTCCATCCTCAAATCAGACCCAAATGCCCCTTCTCTTAACTCCTTCATCATTTCAAACCACAATATGATGTGTTTACTGTCATATTGGCCTATTCCCTTTCTACCCCAACCGTTTGGTTCTAAGGTTCAAAGAAGATGCGGTTCTTCTTATGTCAGACACCCACACACACTACTTCTACTCAAACATACCAATCAAACGCCTTCTAACCTTCTAGAATACTGTATTAGTCTCTCCACTTGTAGCTATTTTTCTTAGCACCTACTTGGTTATCTGGTTTAAAGGATCTACTCTTCTTAAGTTTTTTTTTCTTTCAGTCTATAATTCACCTATTTATTTTATTATATAAGTATCCTTGATATTACCAAATGTTATGAGTTTCTTCAATGATGACTTCCAAGTCAGTAGGATGGATGCTACTCTAAAATAGGTTTCTATGCAATTTGGTGTCCTCATTATGCACTCTCCCTGTGGTGTCCTCCCTATGCACTCTTATGTGGTGCTCTCACCACAAGTTTCTCACTGTCCCAAGTTTGTTACTTTTCTACAGCCAAGAGTGTTGGTACAAACATTGTATGTAATTTTACTATTGTTTATCTGAAATATTTTGGCACACAAAATATCATCAAATGTGTTCTAACAATAACAAGTTAAAGAAAAAAAATACTTTATTGTATAAGTATAAATGGCATGAAACCATCTACCAAAGGGCAGCCAAGGCAATCATTGAATTTCCACTAGGCTCAAAGGATATATTTTTTTGAAGTTCTTTTCCTTTCAATCTTTAATTCATATGCTTATTTTATCATATAGATATCCTTAATATCACTAAGTGTGTCTAACTTAACAAGTTTCAAAGGAATGGAAAATATTGTATTGTATAAATATAGATGGCATGAGGCCATCTACCAAAAGGCTGCCAAAGAAATCATTGAATTTTCACTTTTAGTGGTTTAAAGCTAACTTCAATAAAGTTTTGTCATTTTCACAAGATTCCAATTCTGTATAATGTATATATATATTATACATTTAAAAATAAACTATAATTTTTAAATATTTGAATAAGGGATTAAAATGAGAGAATCTGATCTCACACTACATAGTGTTGTACAAACTATCTTATTCAAAAGAATAAAAGACCCAATTTTGTGCATCTCTAGAGATGCAAAGGACAAAAGAACTTCATCATAAATTGCAAAAGACGTAGTATAATATTATAAGTATTTTTGGGAAAAGCTCCTCAATGACTACTCTCTTTATGGAGGACTCCAAGATGTTTTTGCTTTAGTTTTTGTACTCTTCCATATTTATGCTATGGTCTCATTTCACTCCTTCTTGTTTGATTTGTACTCTGGTGATCACTCTAGTATATAATTGAGTGATAAATTATTCTTTTTGATAAAAATAAATTTGGTAACATAATACGTAAGTAAACCATTGTCAAATACATTTTTTTCTTTTGCTATGTTGTAATCAATTGTGGATTCTTTTTTTATGAACTAGCTTTTGTGTTTGCGGAACGAATAGTGAGTTGCTAATCGTGAGAAATGACCTCTCACATAGACCTAGCTTTGTATCCTCTTTGTAGGAGTAAGATTTTATACCTTGTAAGACATGCTCAAGGTTTTCACAATGCTGCACTAGAAACCGATCCCAATGCGTATGCATCATGTGAATACTTGGATGCGAGTCTTACACCATTAGGGTGGCAACAAGTTGCTGGCTTACGTCAACATATCTTAGATAAATGTCTTCTCCATTCTGTAGAAGTAGTCATTACCTCTCCATTGACAAGAACCATGCAAACAGCAGTGGGATCCTTTGGAGGGGGTGATATCATGGAGGGAGATAATAATCTTCCCTTGATGCTACCTGACATCGGAGGTGTTAGACGTGCCCCTATCTCTAGTAACGCATGTCCCCCATTTGTAGCTACAGACCTATGTAGAGAGTTTTACCAACTCCATCCTTGTGATACTAGACGACCTATCTCCGAATCAAAACTTTCCTTCCCTGCAATCAACTTTGCAAACATAACCACAGATGTAGACCCATTGCTAAAGACCACAGAGAAGGAAACAGACGAAGAATGCAAAGCTCGTGCAAAGACCTTTTTACAATGGCTGCTTGCGAGAGATGAAGCAAAAATGGCTATAGTGAGTCATACCGGATTTTTAAGACACCTTCTCAGCCTTTTCGCACAGGACTGCTCACCAACCATACAAACAATATTACACACTCCTTTCAACAATGCTGAAATGCGATGTGTAGTACTAGCTCACCGATCAGGATTAGGGCCCCAAAATGGCTGGATGTTAGACTTCCCGGGAGGCATTCCACCATGTTCCAAATGTGGCTGGGAACCACCACAAACCAAGGGAGTTCAATGTCCACCGGACTACTCAAAGGTTGTTCCATGTCCTGGGCACAATCACAAGGACTAAAACTACTTCTTCACACGAACCCTAATTTCAGACACGTTTGTTTATGCGGCAGCGTCGTCTATCCCACTCCACAGCCCGACGTGATGCGTGAATCGTGCGAGACGAAGGCAGCAGAAGCAGCAACGAAGGCGCTAGCTAGCCAGCCATCGTACGACGGCAGTGAGAGAGGCAACGTCCCCGCCCTCGCGCTGCACACCCTTTCTCTCTCCTCTGTCCATGTGGACAGAGAGACCCACACACAGCATCCCCCAGCCTCGGCGGCCATGTGACGCCTGTCACGGCCAGATCGCGGCCTGCGCAGCATCCCACGGCCAGCAACCGCGCCGTACGCTGGTGCATTAGCAGCCCGATATGGGCCGATCATTTCCTACCCGGTCCGGCCCGTTTAAGGGCGTTTCCGATCCCACTCTATCATGCCCCCTTTACCAAGTAACCCGATTCCCTGTCATCGAGGAAATCACTGAGTGGTGATCATCATAAGCCCCTGACGAAACACGGATTCGAACCCGCGGCGGTTGCTTCTCACGCCAACGCCTCACCCGCTCCGCCAAACGCGTAGTACGCTCTTGAGCCATCCTGTCGATCACGACTAACTCGCGCGCTGATGGGTGGCGCGGGACCGTATACTTACCGCAGCGTGACGGAAATAAAAGCGCACATACATACAAGCGTAGCGGTACCGACAAAAACTTAAAAACACGACTCTAGTCCAGTGTCCAGCCGAGAGCCGTGGGCCGGGCGGGCTGCCCCCTCGCATGCCAAAAGATGGCTGTCATGAGTGCCACCACCAGCTAAAATAACCCGCGGTCCCACCCGCGGCCCCATTTGGGCCGACGTTATTTTTAGCGCGACAAGGCCAGACCTAAGCCTGACCGGGGGCAACGGGGCAACCGGGTCACCGGAACTCGGTTGTCTTCACGACTAGTTAACGATAGCCCGGGCTACAGCGCCCGCCACGCGTCCTTGGCAGCACATGATGCCCACATGCATGGGGGATGACATACGCAGGCGGGCCCCACCATCGGCCTGCATGCCGGTGGGGCCCAGCGCACGTGAGAGAGTTAACAGATATTTCCCGCCCTGCCACTGCCGCGGTCGCGCGCATGGCCTTTCGATGTGCGTGAAATTTTTATTTTGCTGATTCTCTGTTTGGACTGCCTCCGGGTCAAATGATGCTATATTTGTTAGTTTCATATTGCCCTGAGTTAATTATAGCCGGGCCAGTACCCAGATTGGCAATCGGAGTGCCGCGGGGCGATACTCCTGTGCGGCGAAAGCCCGATTCGGGCTGGGCCGCTGGGCCGCTGGGCCTGGGCTTGGGTGGCCTGCTCCTGCCTCAAATATCTCGAAGCGGCCCATTTGGGGTCCCACTTGCCCTTTGGATTCGCGTAGGTACCTTGCTCCGCTGTTCGCTCTATTTTTATGTTGCCTTGGAACTAGCACTGTACGAAATTCGCACGCATATGCATATGATTCCTTTTATGAAAACGGAGATTAATGCAACTTCACCTTGCTAGGCGAGACTTCTGTAGACCGTGTGGCCTTTGTGGGCTGCTGTTCTGGATTAGCGTTCAGTGATGGATTGTACCAAAATAATCTTAAAACGCCCTCCCATGCATGGGAAGGAAGACAGCACGGGATATGTAGCAAGGGATGGAAGGGATGGAAGGGATTGGGTGTATGTGGATCATGTGATTGTGAGTGTTGTGACGTTGCAAATTAGGACGAATATGGTGGGGTCACGGGATTGAGAGGAGGCTGAATTCTGGGAGACGGGGAAAAATAAGAGGTGTTGATGAATGGATAGAACGGCACTAGGCAACAACCGAGTGTGCAAGTGGGTGCTCTTTGGCAGTTTCCAGCATGACCCAATCTGGATTTTGTCTTGGGCGGCTCTTGTCTGAATTGCCAGCTTCGTCGCTAAGCTCCTCCGACTGGTGAATTCGAAAAAGGAGGAGTTTGGTACAAGTCGCCAGAGGGCATGAGCTGTAACAGCATCAAATTGTAAGAGGGGAATTTCGGCGCTTGGCTTCACGAAAATCATACAAAAATACGTGGGCAGTCCTTCACACACTTTGACTGTGGGCGATACCATGCGGATGACGGGATTTTGGGTGTAAGCGGAATGTCAAATGGGCATGGCTTATTAGCTCCGAAGCCTGGCGGTGGGCGGGCAGCATCACAGGCTCCAGCAAATGCGATTGTGGGCGCCCACAAAAACGCAGGAGCAGCAGCAGTAGCAGCAGCAGCAGCAGCAGGCTGGAGCCTGGCAGGCGCGCTGGTCCTAGTACTACTGTCATGCAATGCTCGTGTTGCCGCATTGTAGGGCTGGTAGCTGGTAGGCCCTCCTCTTGTACACTACACACTGTGTAGTGCGTACATACATGCTATTACAGCTGCCGCGATGCTCGCTCTACTGTGAGCCCCTGTGACACCCTCGGCGGGAGGATCATCACCTGCCGGCCTCATAACCGGAAGCGTGAAACACAGAGGTGGGCCGCCTGGCAGCACCGCATTCGGTAGGCGATGCAATGTGAACCTGGGAAGGCTTGAACCTGGACGAATCTGGGACGGCGCTATCGCCCACCAACCCTCTTTACCACCCCACAAACACAACACAACACACCACACCACAGCGCGCCCCGCCCTACCGCCCACAAACAAAATCCAAACCCCAAACCCTAGCGCCCACGAAGACGACGGGAATGCCGGAAAGGCGATGGGTCGGCCTTTTCTTTTCCGAGATGAGAGTGGCTGGCCCGACTCCCCCCTCCCGCCTGGATAGCGACAAGTGCTGTCACGTGCGGTGTCGCGTAGCGCACTGCCGTGTGAGCCCGGCTCCCAAATACCCTCGCTGGGCGCCATGCCATGCCATGATGCCATGCCATGCCGGGCCGGGCCGGGCCGGCGTTGGGAACAGCGCCCGCAGCAGCAGCTGCAGGCGGCTAATACGACACCCTCCCGCGCCATGATTGGCAGCGACCCCGGCATCTTCTCCCCTCACGTGGCCCCTCGCAACTTGACGCGCCGCCCGTACAGCCGCATTATGCCCACCTTCTTACGCCCCTCCTTGCCCACCTTCCCGGTTCACCTCAGCCTCCTGTCACTGTGTGAGCGGCCGGAAAATCACCACACCCCACTCCTATGTATGTACGTGCGTAACATACCTCTCAACGGGACGGGACTGCAACCGTTCACCCAGTTTGTCCATGGGCCCATAGTCCGACTCCGTTACATATACTTAACATTTTTATAATTGAAAATATACTCAAACATCTAAACTTACATCTCAACTTATGTAAAGTCTCCACTCTTCTTTTTCTTCTTGTTGGCTACCATAGCTAGAGAAATCATCCAGGAAACCATCATTGGCCAAATCATATCAATATGTAAAGACATCCTACCACTAAGACTTGAAAATAGAAAAACAAACAAAAAAGAACCTACAATTGTCCACTAAGGACGGTCATTTCGCCATGGGACAAGACGTTTTACCCGATAGCTTGTACCATGGTGTGCCTACGCTACTTGCACCAAGCGCATCCACTCCCTGTAGGCACCCATCTAAGTGCTGGATGCTCAATAACGACGTTCTTATAGATGTGTTCCATTCGAGAATAGGAATGCACTAATGCACATGGGTTCTTAAGGTAAACCATACCCAAACTCTAATGTGACAAAGAAAACTCTCTAGCTATATATCCTTCGATATCCTTAAATTCTTTTATTATTAAAAACCTTATATGTGTCTTACATGGCGAATATTTTATTCAAATTTTTAGGAGACAGTGAAAAGCCTTACAAAATCGGAGATGTATCACGGTCCCGAAGGACATTATTGGAGAGCTTACATATGAGGGATTTCAAAGGGTCTTATACGAAGGGGTTGAAGGATCTTCACAACCAGCATCGGCCCAAAACGCTTGGGATAGGCACCCGACTCCAAGAAGGGATAGTATACCAAGAGGTTGTATCTCCCATGCCAGCAATCATCCAACCCGGAAATGCTTAACCCTTGCTATAAGAGTTGAGTTGCCTAAATCTCATGAGTATTCATTAAATCAAATTAATTAAATATTCTACCTGAAAGAATAAAATATTTGAATATTCTATCTGAAACAACGAATATTTAAATAGATGTCTATATTTGTGAGATCCTAGCCGGCCCTGTGAACTGGAAAAAAGGCGCACCAAAAACTCATGGGCCAAATAGCATCCAAATGAAAGGGGGGGAGGAGGTCGTGGGGAGTGGGGGAGTGGTGGACTGGTGCTGGTGGTAGCGACTGTCCCGCACTTATTGCGTAAACAAAAAAGCCAAGAGCAAAAGGCCAGCGCTCTGGTTTGACTATTTTGGCCCACTTTTCAGCTGTGGGCTAAATATGGTGGGAAGCGTGCGAAAGTCGGGATGGCCTGCCCGGGCTGGGCCAAGTTTAGAGGAGCCCGGGCCCCGGGCCCCGGCCCCGGCCCCGGCCTAGGCGATGGCATTTTTTTATTCTTGTATTTCCGTCAGCCTTTTCTTCCAATTTCTTGCAACTACCTGACAGCGAGCCTCCCAGGCGGCAAAAGTGAGGCCACCGACACCGCACGGCGAAACCGCACGCTGCTTGGGTCGCCGGTCAAATTGCCGCCGGCTACCCCGGCTTAGCTGTATTTTGTACGGCGTTGGCGTCCTCGCCGGAAATACCATGCGTCTTCCATACGGCTGCTAAAAATACATACGGCCCGGTTCGAACCTACATACCGGCGTGGGGCCCAGCCCCGCCAGTTGGAACGTGCCCGCGCACCGCACGGGCCACGTCAAATTCCCACGTCGACCAATGATTGCAGATTGGCTGGTGGCCGCCATCGAGGCGCTGCCTGGCCCTGGCCGCTTGGGCCCCTAAATCTGCGGCGCTGACTGCGGCAACAGATCTCGCCGCCGGTTCGCACGCGCAACGGAATCCGTTTCAGTTTTTGCGCCGAGCCGATTCTCGGGCTGGCGTTTCGTACGTAGGAAACGCGTAGGGTGGGGGAGTGGGTGGACTGTGGGGATTCCGGCGTGGGGGTGTGGGAGATTTGATTCAAAAGTGGTGGGGCTTTAGTTGTTGTAACCTTGTCTATAGCCGGAGATTGGCATGGTCACCCATGTAGTTCCCGGCCGGTTATATCGTGTGTGGGCCAGCGTGAGGGTGAGGACAAGCGGAACATGGCTTTGCGTCCCCGGGCCATGAGCTTCATCTCCCGCTTATCCGGCCGGAACATTGCATGTGCTTAGCGCTCCAATAAGCAGCGCTCTCTCATGCACATGCATTCCGGGGCCACGGCCCGCTCTCCGATCCGACATGACGCTTCGCCGCTCCTTCCTTCAACTCGATATATTCGCACATATTCATCACCGGAAGCTGAAACCCACAAAAACCCACATCTCACAACTTACAACTTTACAACTTACAACTTACAACGTCACTCGATATTCGCACATATTCATGAGCGCAAGCCCAACCCACAAAACCCCACAATCTCGCAACTTCCAACTTACAAGTTACTACTTACAACTTACGATTTACAACTCCCACCGTACGATCCGCGACGGGGAAAGGGAAGGAAAGGAAAGCATGAAGGAAGCTTCTGGAGCTCCTGCAAGGGGCGTATAGGGAGGCGGGTGTGGGCGCTGGCAATGCAAAGGCGCCGTATGCACACTGTATGAATAAAGATCGCGGGTGTAAAGCCGTACATCATGGACGGGCCGACGCCCGACGGTCCACGGACGGCTCTGTTGGTACCGCGGTGGGGCCGTGAAAGGGCGCAAACACCCGTGACTCGCCCACGCGTCCGTCCACTAGAGGGCCCGGACGCGGCCCGTTTATGGTCCTGGAAATGATGGACGGCCCTGTTCACACAGGCACAGTGGAAAAGCGGGAGCGGGGCGGGGTGGACGGGGCCCCCGGCCCGGCCCGGCCCGGCCCGGGGTTGGGGCCATTGGCCACCACGCAGATTGTCTGGGACGTGGTGGACAACCGAGGGATGTGACGCGGCCCGATTCCGGCTGCTTGTGGTCCACCGCTGTAGCTATTCGTGCAAGTCGCTTTGTTTACTTGGCTGTGAAACGGCCACCCGAAGTGGTCGGCTGCTTTTTACACGACCGCCTCTGAAAGCTGCTTTCCAGCCTCCCTGATTGTGCCCAAACTCCTATTAACAATCCCGTTTCGGGCCGTCCCCGTACGCGGCAGAGCGGCAAGAGAAAGTGGCAGACCAGCTCCAGCAGGAGCAGCACCGTATGGCAGCCCAGCCCAGGCCAGCCCAGCGGTGTACATTTACATTACATTACATGACACTGCACTACACCACAGAGATGTTCATCATGTTTTCATACCTTGCACCCACCTGCAGCTCGCGATCGCTCACCTCCAAACACATAGTCTATATGCTGCTGCTGCCTGCTGGCCCGCTGGCCTGCTGGGGATGGTATGCAAAAACAATGCAGCCCGCCCTGTACGAGGGCAAGAGCTCGTGGAGCTGCAGCAGCAGCAGCAGCAGCAGCAGCAGCAGCCCAGCGGGTGGAGCGAAGGAATCTCTCAATCTGGAGCCAGGTTCAGGCTCTGCAAGACAAAACGCCTTTGTGGCTCCAGGACAAGCGCTCATGGCTTTCGCACCGCCCCGTAAACAAAGCCCCACAAGGCGATGGCAACCGCCCTTCTCCCCATTCGCCTAACGCCTGCCCGCAGCCTGCAGCCTGCTGCCTGCAGCCCCGCAGCGAGAAACGTGATATCTCATCTTTTATAACGCACCCGGATTGGGCTGCAGGCGCAACAGGCCCAGCCAGCAGAGGGAATGAAGGCCTGGCCTGGCCTGGCCTGGTCCTGCTGCAAGAGCGGCGCCCTCCTTTTTCTTTTACATACTCTGTGTAGGTATGTACATCAGAATCACTTGTGTGGAGTGTGGAGTCTGGCACGGGAATGAATGCAATGAAACGCATGTGGAGTACATATCACAGACACCTGCCATTGCCCTAGCTAGCTAGCTAGCCCTTCAGAAAGCTACATGGACACATGGAGAAGGCTGCATGTGGTGTGGTCCTGCAAGCCTCAAGATCGCCCAGGGAAGGCGACAAAAACGGGCTGAACGAAACGAATCCGCTTCGCTCTCGGCCATCGCCCACAACAGTAAACAACTCCACCGCCCAGCCCCGCATTGAATGCAGCGTCTCCTTCCATTTCATTTTCATTTCATGAATACGCTCTGAGACCCACCAGTCGGGTGCAGGCTGCTGCTGGGAAATTGAAACCGTTGGATCCGCTCCCGCCCAGGAAAATGGAATTATCACCTCGCCTTGGTGTCAGACTTCCATGGCGCCAAGCCATTCGGGCCGTGCGCCTAGCTACTGTAACGCCTTGGGCGGGCGGCCGGGCGGGCGCGCTGACCGATGTCACACGGCCTGAAACGGGCCGGCCCGGGCCCCTGCCCCTGCCCCTGCCCCCGGCCCGGACCGGGTCGGCTCACCTCCTTTGCCTCTGTATTATTATTATCACGTGACGCTCCTGGACGGGCGTCGGGGGAGTTTCTGGCAATGAATGGGGGGTTGGTGGCCCATGCCGAGCTGCCGAGCTGCCGAGCTTGGCGCGCACCGCGTGCTGCTTTTTCAGATGCTAAAGGCCCCAACGGGCTCTCAGCCTTTGGGCTCGGCCTGTATGGACGCGTCCGCCCATCTCTCTTGTTTTTCTTTTTGTCCTCCTGATCCCCTGCCTCCTCTCACAAAATCCATCCTCCCCTACCTGCTCTGCTGCCCCGTGCCCATTGGAACCCATCTACATATAAATGTGTACCCAATTTTGTCTTTTGGCTCCTTTTCATCTATTGTCTACATACGCTGTGCCGCTGTGCCGCTGCGCTGTGCAGTGAAGTGAATGACTAGAGGTGTTGAACAAGAATGTTTGATTTGAGGAGAATGTCTGCTTGATTCTCCATTTTTCAAGTCAATGGGGTGCAACACACTCTTAACGCTTTGGATCTATGTATGTACTTGGTGAAGTCATATTGGAGTCTATATGCTCTTGTTTAGATGACCAAAAGTTTGGACTCTTGTTATTTGTGTTTCCAGATTGCTTTGCCCCATGAATAAGCATCCTGCAAAAACAAACCCTGTATCCGTCTTGTACCACTCACTATGGATATGAAATCTGAGCTCCTATTTTATTGGAAGCTTTTTTCGTTTATTAGAAATACTTCGTACAACTAATTCCAAGATATTCGCTTGGTGTACAAAAGCAACACATGGGCTGCATGAGCTATTTTGTTTAGTCCACATAGAATCTTAGACTCCGGAGTGTGGATATGCAAGTGCCGCTATTTGCGAAATATATGTGCTGGTGGCTTCGGACAGAATAATCTTTTGCGAATAAAGGGATAAAATAAATGAAGTGCTGTAATAAGATATTGTATGGGGTGATTTATATCACGTGGTATCGCGGAAAATGCAGTACCCACATATCAGACGTGGCCGCTGATGTGGAGAAGACCGCGTCAGGCGTGCGCCACACCACGTGGGGGGGTCGACCCTCGTATGACGTGGGCTCCACGTGGGCGTTGGGAATAAAACGCTCGCCTCACCGTGCGTGTCGAATGCTCGCTACTTGCAGGCAGATAACAGCGGAAGACGGTGGTGGGCCGCATTTTGCGGCCAAGTTGGCATCAGGGTTGGTGTCGCCGACCTTCTGCATCCGAATGGCGGCTGCCTTCTTATACTGTAATGGACAGTTGACGGATTTGTGTGCTGGTTTTTGAGGGCTGCTGCCGGTTCAGTGGCGAGGAGAGCCAAAGAAATATGATATCACACTTGCTTCAGGCTTCCAGAACCTGCGGACGGAGCAATCTGTCGAGCTTATTACAGTTGCCAAATCTTGAGCCATAAGGCAGGAGATGGAGTGCTTGACACGCCTCCTGCATACAGGTTGTGTGGGATTGTGTCTAACAGCCTGGGAGCAATTAATAGAAATGTGAAGGGATGATGCCTCACACTAGTGTGCATCGTAGGATGAATACAAGGAAAGGATCAAGGCTGATTTCCAGGAAAGCTGGTTAGAGTCATGAATGATTGACCTGTTCTCTGGAAGGATGCACCACGAGCTGGAACACATGAAAGGGTTGCCCAGAAAGTACCTTAGACACATAAATGGGTGCCGGACGTGGCTAGCCTTGATTGACTTGATGCTTGGAAAGGAAGCACAAGGAGCTGGAAGAGATGACTGGTTGCCCAGAAAGCACCTTTGGAGATATAATTGGTGCTCGACGTAGGTGTAGCCAGTATCCTCTCCAGCAATGTCATGGCTCCGGCTGGGAGTGTGCTTGCACCGACTTTTGTTTTTTAGAGAAACTGATAGCACTGACTCGTGGTCAAGCTAACGAGGCACTGGTCCAGGAACTGAGATGCCTGTCCACAGGCAATAATGTTAAAACCATGCTGGCTCCTTACCCTGCCTTAGGGTTCCTGAGATCAGGTCAGATTCCACCATCGAAACCAAAGGAAGAGCATGGTGAGTTGGAACCTGGGAGGCCGGGAACGTGGAGTCGGCATCCTTGGAAGCAATCGTTGTGCCGGCAATCAGATGATACTGATTTCTGCGAAACAGATGACGAGCACGAGGAGAGGAAAGCAGACCTGGTTGCGATTTGTAAGTATCACGTTACCACAGCTTTGGCTCGTGAGCAATTTCCAGGATGCGGGTATCGAGCAGGATCGTGCTTTTGAAACAATTGCTGGTAGGCACGTGAGGTTACTCACGGCACCATACAGAGTCAGGATCAACCGCCTTGAGATCCTGAAACAGATTCAAACCAGAAAAAATTCAAACACTCCATACAGACTGTGAGACGTGACCTAATGCTTGCAGCAGAGCACAATTCACATGTAGCTAGCTTTAGGTAGCCAGGTTTGGCCAAGCAGCAACAGACATTGGGCCATCGTCAATAGCAGAACTGTGGCCTCTGTTGCCATACCTAATCAACAAAACCACTCTGGATAGGTAGCCAAAAATAAGCACGGAGCGTGTACCTCACTGAGTTTCGTGGTCACGTCGGAGATGCCAGAGGAGGTCTTCCCCGCTGCTCTCCTTCCCATGTCGTAGTGTACTGATCAGAGTCTTCATCGAGACGATGGGACTGGAGCGCCACACACTACCGGTCGGGTTGCACAGACCCAATCTTTCCAGAGGAGGGTAGCCAAGTAAATCAAGGTAGGCCATGGTCGAGGATATTCCTCCAGGAGGATATTTAACTTTCAAGGAGACATCTGATTCCTGAAGCTGGCAAGAGCAAGCCATCAGGCAAACCCATGCATTGGATCCCGAATATGATACCCGTATGGTCCCAAATACCAACGGCATCGCTATGTAGGTCCCCAATACCAAACATCATAATATTAATTTTGATTTTAAATTAATACATTAATAAAAGTTCCCAGAGTTTTCTAACATCTTGAGTAGGTAGTCAAATCTATTACCCAGAAAATTATTATTTAATTAATACGTAAATAGGTTCTTAAGTTCTAAGTACGGTGACCACGGTACAAATCAACGATGTAGAATGAAGAAAGCCATATTAATGCGGTCATGAGATTACAAGACTATTAATAAGATAGGAAGAAGAAGAAGAATGCGGAACTTGTGCCCTATACATCTTTGGGTTCAAGAAAATTACTTAGTCACAAGATTATATAAAGTTCACAATGTAACAAGTTTAACTGCAAGAGTGGAAGGTCAAGCTATGAGAGTGGAAGGAGTTACATCAATGCACTTCTAAGTAGAAGTAGGAATGCGTGTATTTCATGTTAGGTGATCTTAAACATGATTAGCTAGAAAATAAGACGGTGTATGACTACAAATGATTTTGAAACTAAAACTTTCTTTTTTGGAAGATCCTAACTTACATCAAAGGAGGTGAAAACTGAGGTTGGAGTTCAAAGGCTGTGCATAATTTAAACTTCATCAGTTGGATTGCAGTGGTGCACGAATTGTATTATGATTGTAAGTGATTTTTTAATTTGTTGGACTAGCGTGAATCTAAGAAAGTATGCTTTCATGCTCCCTCTAGTAGAGAGGATGACTTTGTTGTAGATTCTCATACAAGCTTCCTAAATGTAATTAATAATGAGATATTACATATTAACTATATTTAAAGATAAAGTGGCTTAGAGTCTTGATGTAGTAAATGTGGTCAACACTGAAGTGAGCTAGGGTCCTAGAGTTCTTTTGTAATAAAGAGAGATTGTAATTATCTACATCAATACAATATGAAAAGAGGGAGGGAAAGAAAATATTTTCAAAATATGGACATAAATCTCATGCCTTCTATTTCTCATGCACCTATTGGGAATCAAAACCTGGTCTAGTCAGCTATAGGAAGCTGCCCTACCAACAACAATAACAACTTTATTTCTCTCTCCAATGGGTGGAAGGACCACCATGGGATAAAGATAGTTCAGCATAAAAGAGGTAAAAGAATATAATATCTCTTAGCTTATATAGACTTAAAATTAAAAGGGAGATAAACCTGTACTTACCACTGCACCACCCGTGCTATGCAAAATTCCCTGTAATTATATTATTAGGCCCTTAACCGTTTTATTAAAACACATATCTTTGATTCAAAGGACAGTAATGAAGGCACCGTTCCTGCTCTGCCATAACTCTGCAGATAATGTCCGTCCCATGGACCTCTCCGACCATTTACCTGATGCCCATGGGTCGAAAAGGTTGGCTTGGGAAGCTTCCCGACCCCACTACGGGTAGACTACGTCCACCGCTCGGTTTCCCGAGCTCAGAGAAATCAGACAGCAGTGATGGGGAGGCAACCCGATCGTTGTTCAGACTGTAGACATCCTCGGGCGTAAAGCAACGACCAGGTTGAACAGTAAGGGCCGCCATGGGGTCTTCATGTCGTCGCACTAGAATTCTGAGTATTCACTGAGCATCCGGTACTCCCTGTCTTGGGTTACGAATGTGTCAAGGTCGTTCATCACTTCTTGCTGACTAGTCCGGGTTTATGTAATCTTGCTTGAAAGACCTAGCAGACTGCTGGAGTTCCTTCGACCCGTACGTGCACAGATAAAGATGCAGAGCAGACTAAACTGGGCATCAAATGGTTGTCTCAGGTTTGGATAAGGAACTCTCTCTACAGTCCTGTTTCAAAGAGCCGCCTCGATCTCACCCATTTACAGCAGTGTTCAGACTACAACTAGTCGAAGCCCCCATCGTTACCGTCGGGAAATGTCATGCATTTGTATACTTTACACTCAGAGCAGATCAGGACTCCTACCTGCATCGAGGCAAAGCAACCACCTTTCGATCAATATCTGGAACACATGGGCATTTGCCCACATACCTCCAACGTACCAAGTTTCACGACAAGCTCAAGCCAACTGCCGGCGTTTTGCAAAACCATGCTCCACCAGTAGAGTTCAGCACTGGGCAACCGGGACTTACTGCTCTGCAGGAAGGACAACGTCGATAAATACGACCGTTCTTGGCAGGAACATCGGTTCTCTTGCCGTTGCAGAAATCACATTGCAGCCATCCTCTGCCACTACACATGTCACAGGCTATACTATGTCGTTGCTTTGCGGCCTGTGAAATGACGACGTCTCAGCTGCAAGTCAGAGGAGTTTGCAAAACATAACACAGACAAGATAATGTCATGCACAACCCGATAGTGATCACTGGAAAAATCTCAGGTGAACATGTCGAGACACTGGACTTAGAAAGCTCACGATGTGGAAAGCTGAGATGCCATCACATCTGCTACCCTAAACGGAGCATCTGATTCCTGCTGAAAGGGGTCCACGATGGTGAGGTGTTTCTAAAAGCCACAGACAGCAGCACTTGGAGGTGATGTACCTGAGCTGAAAGGGCTTCGTGTACGTCAAAAGCCTTTACCCGCCACCTATATGGCTGCTTGCGATCCCTTCCACCGCCACCGGGCCTGAAGCTCCTGGTAGGCAAGCCGTAACCGGTGCAAACCCTTTGCGGGCAAAAGTGGAACCCTAAGTCACGCAGCTCCCATGACGAGGCGCCCGGGAAGGGATCCCTGGCTGGACACGACGGCACCGGCGGGCCCAATCGTGTGGAGTTGAGGAACAAGGAGAACCCCATAGCCAAACCTGCACAGAAAGCTTACCAGTCCGCAACGTAGGTGTTCCATGTTCTTAAGTGGGGATTAAAATTTTTCACAAACTTTTCTTCTGTGAGCCGCTCCTTTTCGCAGCAGTAATGAATGAGCTGACGGGACGATGATTGTCCCAGCCCTTGCGCATGCAACCCACAGCCATGAGCGTGTTCGCATGCTAACACAGCACTTGGAAGGAGCAATTGAGCACACGAATAATGAAGACAAAACTATACACTGGCGGACTCCATGTGCCTTGCATCTGAACTCCCTCCAGTACTCCATCTACAATGATCGACCTCGCCCCAAGCAGTGGAAACCGTACACATATTCCGAGAAGTAGGATGAGCTCAGCTCCACAAGGCCATGGCTGGCCTTTCCAAGTGGGAAACTGTCCGTCTCCCGGCAACGGCAGCATACAGGAACGTGCGGGATGAGACGCAAGGAGAACGCCATGGCAAACCTTTTTGGAAGATGCACAATGTGCTCAATAGCAGCAATTGAGAGGATGAATAAAGAAAAGCAATATACAGAGGCGGACTCCATGTGCCTTGCATCTAAACTGCCTCCAGTACAACTGCAAACCATCTACAAATGATCGGCCCCGTCCCCGTCCCCGTCCCCAGTGGGATTGAAGGACAGGCTTCATCTCAGAATGAAGACCGTACATATATTCCGACCAAGCAGAAGGACTTGAGAGGTCTCTACGAGGCTACATGGCTGCGGCTACGCCAAGTTGGGAATTGTCACCAGTTTCCCAGGAACTGATCTATATAGCTAAGACGAGCTGAGTGATGGAAAATTATACAATGTCTGCATCGCGGAGATGCATGATCTAATGAGCATGGTTAGAAGATACACAATTATTGTCCTGGGTGTGGATTCATGGAGCTCATCAATATGTAATGGGTCCCAATCAAATCAAAGAATGGAATCTACTACCTAGCCTGGTGCGTGCTACGCTACAATGGTAAAGTGACCTAGGCCTACATCGAACGTTTTGTAAGCTGGTACAACATGCTACAAATTCTACAAACTCAGCGGCCAGTCAAGAGTGTGGGAAACTCGAGCTTGTCGCAGCAAGAATGTACACTAATCACATCGCTGTGCTGATCATCATCTTGTGTCAAAAGTTGAACAATCAAACCTCATTTGCTCGGGCACTTGAAGCTTGGATCCTGATGTTGCCTTGCTGCCGCCAAACTCATCGCTGCTGAAGATTGACGTGGAGATGGTCGGTGATGAGCTGATGGATGTTAAGACCCCTCGCAGCTTGAAGCTGACTGTTGTAAGTGTGTTGTGACTGTCGTGCGTTGTTGGGGGCGAATCGTAAGCCTGCCAGATGCTGTGGAGGATAGGATGCACATCGCCGCTGATCTGGAAGGTCTGCAGGAAGCCCTCCCAGCTCTTATACTTTGCTGCCTGCAGACTAATCCTTCACGTCTGCTGCAATGCCAAAACCCCTTGCTCACTTCCCTGCACTTATATATGCGAAAGAGAAGGAAGGTTGCCGAAAGATCCCATGGCATTGTCTCCTTCTTCCATACCGTACCCTCATGCTCACTTGTGGGTGGAATCATGTCGAGGCCTCTAGACTTGAATGTCATGTCACAGCAACAAATGAACAAACCTTGAGAAGACCTCCTCCTCGCCGTGTACGTCGGAAGCAGACTAGTGACGACGAAGCCTGCTCCATCTCCTACCATATGTGCAACCTGTGTCTGGAATCGGTGTGCGCCGTGGGAACGTTGTCAAACCAACAGACTAGCTGCAGGCTGCAGCCAGCAGGAGGCGTGTCATGTCAGTTCACTCTCTGGCCAGTGGCGACATCCTGGCCCATGATCAAGTCGTAGAAGGAACCACTGCGATGGCTGTGAAGCTGGTAAGGCCCGTGGGTAGCCAGGCTGGGCAGGTATCCACCTCCCAGCAGAGACACGAGGCTGTCTTGATGCTGCAAAGGATGGAGCGGCCCCAGCATGCTCCTGCTCTGCCCGGACAGGTCCCCCTCCCCCCTCTGCCCATCAGCAGTGGGCATCCCGTAGGCGATGGAGTCCAAGCTCTGGTCATCCGCGTTAGCAGCAGGAGCAGGAAAGACCGTAGTCAAGTTGCTGCGGTTGGCCGGAGACGACCTGAAGCTGCTCTGCGCCTCATCCTCAAACTCCGGCCTGGGGAAGTTCAAGCCCTGAGCGGCAGCAGCAACAGTGGCATGTCCCATGACAGACTGATGCTCCGCCTGAGACCCCGTCTGGCTCAGAGGAGCCTGAGGGGCTGCTGCTGCTGCGGCAGCAGCAGCAGCAGCCGCCTGATGGGCCGCCGCAGCCTGATGGGTCCTCAGGTTGTCAGACATCATCTGGTGAGAAGGAAGATTCAGACCCTGAGGAAGGCTCAAGAGGTTGGGATTGAGAATCTGAGCCGCTCCTCCTCCTCCTCCTCCTCCTCCGCCCAGAAAGCGGTTGCCCATGGCGTTGGTGCTGGCCCTGGACAGCAGCTCGTTGAGCTCGTGCGCATTGAGAGCCGCAGCCCCGTTTCCATTCCCTCTCAACGGATTGACCATCATCCCCTTCACCTCGGATTGGTGGAATCCCTGCGGCCCGGCCTGGGCTTGCCCGCGCCACTTCCAGCTGCTGCCGCTAGCGCTGTTGTTGTTGTTGTGGGCTTGATCCACATGGCCAGCTTCGTTCATGAATCGCGCGCGCTTGGCGTCGTGGTCGCTGTTGTTGTCGGGGAAGACGGCGTCGAAGATGTTGGAAGTGGTGACGGTGCTGCTGCTGGCCATGAGGCTATTGGTGTTGCCGCTGTTGTTCTTCTGGTTGATGGAGCTGGCGGGCGAGTTGACCCCCATCCGCTTCCCCCCCACCACGCTCTGGCTCGCGATCTCCGACTTGATGGAGCAATTCAGAGTGCGCTCCGACTCCTCCCCGAGGTGATCCTCCGACGAATTCTCCCCGGAGAAGAAGCTCCCCATGACGTGGTCCTCCGGCGACGCCTCCATGAAGGCATCGAAGGAGCCCAGCCGCGGCAGCACCAGCTTGGGGTCATCAATCTCCGGCAGGGACGCCAGCACCTCCTCCACGCAGGACGAGTTGTCCCGCTCCTTCCCCGCCCTCTGCGCATTGGTGCTCTTCTTGTAGATTCGGCACAGCACCCAGTCGTCCAGCTGCGGCCACAACACAAGACTCCGGTCAGGCAAAGGCATTCAGATTGCATTGCCAATGGCAAACCTTCCCAAGCAATCGCAAGCGAGGCACGGCGAGCTTCCTGGAAGGATCACGGCCTTACCCGCAGGGAGCCCTTCCTGCTGGGCAGCGAGGAGGAGTTGGTGGAGCCATGGCTGTCCGCCAGGCGGTACTCGTGCATGATCCAGTTGGTCTTCACGCCCTTGGGAGCCCGCCCTTTGTAGAACACCAGCGCCTTCTTCACTCCAATCTTCTGCGCCCCCCCGAAGGTGTGGATGGGCTTGTCGGTCCCCGTGGCCTTCCAGTAGCCAGAGGCTGCAGCTCTGTTGGGCCTGGCCCCGTTGGGATACTTCCGGTCTCTGGGACTGAAGAAGTACCACTCCCTCTCCCCGAAAATCGCCCTCTCTGCACCCACAAACAAGCACATGAACCACGTCAATCCTTTGTTGTCGTGGTTATTGTTGTTGTTGTTGTTGTTGGTGTTGTCGTTGTTGTTGCACCGGGCAACAAGGAAGGAAAGCAAGGAAGCAATCAAGCAATGAAAGAAGCAAAGCAAAAGCAGAGGAGAGGAGAGGAGAGGAGAGGGTGGAAGATCATCCGACCTGGCAAGTCCCAGGGATCGAACTTGTAGAGATCAATTTCCGCAATCACGGGCAGCGAGAAGGGATGCGAATTCGCCTTCTTGGACAGGTAGTGCACCACCAATTCCTCATCGGTGGGGTGGAACCTGAAGCCGGGCGGCAGCTGCAGCTGCGCAGCAGGGCCTCCAGCTCCTGTTCCGCCTCCGCCTCCTCCTCCTCCTGCTCCTGCTCCGGTCATGATGCAGCTCATGCGCTCCCGATGCGGGATGCGAGTGGGAAGCCGGATGAAGGATTGAATTCACGGCCTGCGCACAAATCCCTTCCTTCCAGATCGCCTCGTCTCCTGTATATATGGGGACAGTGTACAGTTGCTGTGCAGTGCGCACGTGACAAGACAAAGGTTGAGCTTCACCTCTGTCTCAGCCTGGGTGGTCTTGACATTCTAAAGCAGTGCGGAAAGCAGGCGATCTTCTCCTCCCCAAGGTGGAGCAGGCAGCGTGGGCGCGACAAGGATTCCCCGCTTTCAGCTCTGCAACCATTGGCGATGGCCCGAGCTCACGCTCACCCTTACTCTCTTGCTCCCCAATTCCGCACCGGGTCCCCGAGAACCGTACATCAGGCAGCAGGCACAGCAGCAGTGGGAATGGATGGGAAGGCGAAGGCGCCGGCTTAGCGCAAAGTTAAGGCTGCCTGAGAAGCGTGCTGAATTGGGCGATGAGCAGAAGACGAGAAGAGAAGAGAGGAGAGGAGAGGAGAGGAGAGGAGAGGCAGAAGCAGAAGCCGAAGCCGAGAAGCAAGCTTCCGTCCGCTGCAGCCTAATTCCAACTGGCAGCAGCGAGCAATTAGCCAATTGACTGACGTCTCAGCGCGTCTCCTCGCTCTCTTCCTCGCTTTCTTCCTGCCTTGCTTACCAAGCTTGCCTTACTCCCTTCCCTTCCCTTCCCTTACCTCCCTCCCAGATCTCTATTCTACTACAAAGCGAGAGAAGCAGCTGGAGCGGGGCTTATCAACCTCCGCTCTCTCTCTCTCTCTCTCTCTCCCGGCGCGCAACTCCCCCCACGGAGCCTGGGATCCCACCTCCCGTTTGTCTCTTGTACGCAGCCTCACCCGCCCAGATCATTCAACCCCCCTCTCCTCTCGACACGAAGCCTGGGCCGCGCAAGCAAGCGAGCAGGCAAGCAAGCGGCAGCAGGAGAAGCGTCCGGATATTCCCCCAGTCCCCACACCCCGCCCCATGCACCATGCACCATGCAAGGCAAAGGAGGCAGACTCCGGCAAATCAAACGCAAGCAAGCCCAGCCCAGCCCAGCCCAGAACTCCGCTGGCAGCCCAGCAAGGCAAGGCGAGCCAAGCAAGAAGCTGAGCCCAATCCAGCAGCGGCAGCAGCCCAAAGCTCAGCAGGAAGCAAGAACGTGCCACAAGAGCGAAAGCGCAGCAGCCACTCCTCCTTCCTTCTTGAAGCAAGCAACGAAGAATGCGCTTTTGTCGAAAGCCCAGGTCGCTTGTCGTGACCTCGAGGCCCGACTAATTAGCGATCCTGTTGCCCACTTCGAGCCCCACCATCTCTCTGCTCTGCTCCGCTCAGCTCTGCTCTGCTCTAGCACCGGCATCTGCCCACTTTCACGACCCACTTCCACCTCCGCCAATGCCCATGGGCAGCCATGCACCTTCTCGCATCTTCAGTCAAAAGGTACGTGGGCGGCGGGCGGGCTGGCGGGCTGGCGGGCCGGGCCGGGCCGCCTCTCTCCTCCCCTCACCTCACCTCACCTCACCTCACCGGAACGCCGACTCCAAAACTAACGCTAACCCAAAAACTAACACTAAACTCCCCTCCCTTGCCCCCGCCCCTGCGTAAAACGGAAGAAAGAAGGCCGCGCGGATGAAGCCTGCGGCAGCGCCACGTCGCAACCCGTCCCCATCATCCAGCCTTGCCTCGTGGCTGCGGCCCGTGGCAGCCGGTCACCCGGCCGGTCACGCAGCCCGTCGCGGCAACACGGTTTTCGTGTTGACTTACGAGGCGGGAGGCGGGAGGCGGAGGAGAGGAGGAAGGAAGGGAAGGGAAGGAAAATGGCATCATCATCATAACGGCAGGGGGAGTCTGTGGCGCTGCCCCCAAGGGAAGAATGGGCCAGCGGAAACAGGCCACCTGGGCTGTTTCCTTCTCGCCTTCCACATTCGCCGCCCATGGTATCCTCCGAGGCGGCCAGTAGCAGCGCATTTCCGCATGCGCGCAAATCATTACCCACCACAGGCGCACAAGTTCGGAGTCGGGAAGCCTGCGCTCGCCTGTTGCCCCGGCGACACTTGTTATTGTTCTTTTGCCGCATTCCGACATTTATGTGCTAACAGCCAACCCTCTGTTATGTCACGCCCGCGCCCGCGCCCGCGCCCGCTAATGTAGCTGCTGCTTGCCTGGGGCCGCGCTGACCGGCCTTGCCTTTCCCCCCTGCAGCCGCAACCCGGTCAGCCGGTCAGCCGGTCGCCCGGTGGCCCGGTCGCGCCTCCTGGCCGCCTCCTCCGCTGCTAAATCTGGAGGCCGCAGCAGGTACCCGCGGCTGCTCCTCGTGCCGGCCCCCGGGCCCACCCCGCTTAAAACCTTAACGTAACCGATTCTTAACAGCCCGGGCTTAGCGTTAGCGTAACCGCTTCCCGGAGGAGGAAGGGATGGGAACTGGGAAGATGGGGTGGCGTCATCATCATCGCCCCCCAATTATCAGCCACATTCATGTATTAGGGGCGTACGCCCCGGCACAATCATGAGCATCACGTTGATTCGAGTGCGAGTGCACTCCGTCAAACCCTAACCCCGCTCCCGCGGGATTCCCTCCTTTGACCATGTCCATTATCCGGCCTCGTCTGGATCATCCCCACCCGTACTCCTTCGCGGAGGCGGAGGAAAGGAATGGACAATGGGCTGGGCTGGTATACTTATCTACCATCGTCCCCTAATTCTGGGCCTTATTCCACTTTTTGTTTTCTTCCTTTCTTTGTCAGCGCAGATGGCAAGGTGTGTGAGATGTTTGTTTGTTTATTAGTGAAAAAGGAGGAAAACAGTAGGATGAGAGAAGGAGGATCCCAGGATGGATGGATGGATGGATGGATGCGGGTTACTGGTTACGAGGGAAGGGGCGGCAAGGAGAAGAAAAGTGGTTAGGACATGCCCCAAACGCCCAAATCCTTCGGGGCGAAGGTGGCAGGGGGTTGGCTGAATCCGGCAATCCGGCACCCACCATGTAGCACAGAGAGCGACATTTTAGAGGTAGGTAGGCATGATGCATGCACAACCCATCTGACATATTCTATTTCGCTTCGCCCGCGCGGGCTCATCAAATTTAGGAGACGTGTAATGGCCCTTTAGGCAGTGAAGGGCCCGGCCGGCTTTGGGGCCGGTGGGGCCTCTCGTTGTTTATCAAGTGTTAACAGGAGCTTCTGCGGGCGCGACACGTATGCGGTTAGGTCCGCTCACGTGGCACGAAGGCCCAGCACGTGTCGCGGGCCAGTAGGGCCAGGCAAGTAGGGCCTGGCGTCCCACACCAACGGCATGGGCCAGCGTCGGCCCGCCTTGACCGTGACAGGATCCCATCCTCGTCCCTCGACCCCCGACCCCCGACCCGGCCCCCCTCATTACCATTATTGCCCGCCCGCCCACATACTACCTTCCGCTTTCCTTCCTTCCTTCCTTCCCTCCCTCCCTCCCTCGCTCGTTTTATTGAACCCGAACCCGAACCCGAACCCGAACCCGAGCCCTAACCCTAACCCTAGCCCTAACCCTCGCCCTCACCGACATAGCCCTAACTTAACCCTGATACGCTAAATCACTGCATTTCCCCGCCCCCGTCCCCGTGTCCGGGGTATCCGGGGTATTGTAGTGTACGCAGTACCGGAATACGAATACGTAGGGTCGGGGCCCCGGGGCCCGGGCCCGGGTCCGGGTGGCCAGCATCAGCCTCAGCCTCAGCCTCAGCCTCGTCAAAGGCACCTGAACACGTGGGAAGGGGGGCTCCCATAAATGCGTTAAAAATGTGCGGATTCGGTGCAGAATGTTGGGCCAAGGCAGCGTCGCTCCAACCCGGCTGATGCGCTGCACTGAAGCCTGTTACGTGGCCACCGGCCACGGCCGGGGTGAGGGCGATCAGATGGCACTGACTGGAAGCACTGCGACCCAGTTTTTGCGCTTTTCCCACCTATATTTAACGAAGCGAGGAGGGTGTTTTTTTTGGCTCTCGGCACCAGGCCCCAGGCCCCAGGCGGCGTTGTGGATAGCCGACGTGCCCTGGTAAGGCGGAGACGGGAGTTCGAGACCCCCAGCGGTCAACTTCGCACGCGTACTTTCGAGTTTCGTCAGACGCGGCTACGGCCGCACAAGGCCTGGCAACTGGTGCCAGTGGCGAAGCGCTGGCAGTGTGTGCGGACTGGGGACTTGCGGACTGCCGGGGTGTGGCGGCCCCTGCGCCTTCGTCTTCACCTACTCGGAAAAGGGCGAAAGGACATGGATGGAAACAGCTCGTTTCCGACGCGGGCGCGGAAGGGAGGCGAGATATTTAGATACGGGGCCACGTCGGGGCGGGGCTCGGGCGGCGCCCACCTGGCGGGTGCGGGTGCGGGTGCGGGGCCGGTCGCCGCCCACGAGTATGTAAGAAGCAGTACTTCTACTGTGCGTCGTCTGCTTCACGTCTTCAATTTCGTACCAGGGGGCTAGGATTAGGTGTTGCTCTACTAGGAGAGCTCGCGAGGCTACAATCACCACGTCTTTGTCATGCTGTTGGAGTGGAGGGCTCAGGCGGAAAGAATCTAAGAAATCGGGACCTTTGCCCTCGCTGTCACAAATTTCGGCCGGCACAAGTCTCCTTACCGCTGCTGCCTGTGGGTGAGGGTGAGGCTGAGGCTGAGGGTGAGGGTGAGGGTGAAGGCGAGCATGCCATGCCCACCGCCCCGCTCCCCACAAGTCTGCTGCTGCTGCCCGTCGTTGAGGGACCCCGGCACCTGCTCCTCAACCTCCTCCCACATTTCGACACTTCGCAAGGCTTCTCTCACCTCCTGGAACAGCACTTTCCCGAACCCAGGCCTGTCCACAAGAATGTAGCACCTGCCAGAAGCACACACACACACCACACGCTTGTTTTTACCATCACCCGTGCCCTGCATTGGCCTCTGCTCAGCCTTTCCCTCATCATGCCTCCTCCACATGTCGTCAAGCTCCAGGCCCGCCTTCGATGGGATGTCGCTCAGATAAGCAGATAGTACTCTTGTACGAACGCCTTGCATCATGGGGATGTCTCTCCTTGGAACATGTCCCTAGTATGTGTGTTGCTATGAAGTCATGTGAAGGATCCCCCGAGCGCACTTACTCCTCCACCTTTAACACCACCAAGGATAACATGATACCAACCCGGATTCAGGTCTCGCCGAAATCTCTCATGTGCTTAACCGGCCCCTGCCTGTACTCGGACAGACTCCCAATTCTCTGCTCAAGGTTTTGGGGCCATCTGAACGTTGTTCAGCATGATGTCCATGTATATCCAGACTGGGGCCTGTACAGTTGTGGCTCTGTCGCCCTCAGTCTGCAAAGGCAGAGATGACGAGCGTGTGATGGACACATGTAAAAGCGAATAAGTTCAAGTATGCTTTGAACGTGATCGAACAAACAAACCTTGAAAAAATCAGTAACAGCTGCTGGATCGTTTGGAAGATAGGAGTCAACATGTTTCGACAGATTATCAGGAATCATTCCCTGCTCACACATTGGGCAACATCCAGTCATCCTTGAGCATGGCGTATATAACCTTTTAAAGCCACAGTTTGGTAGAAGCAAGATATGTACCACTCGCTCGCAAAACACCCACAAACTTTTGCCATGGCCAGGCACTATGCAAGACCACTTCCCTGGACTTGGCTTTGGAAGGGGATCTATTTCAAGCGAGCCCACATCTCTGTACCCTTCCCTCCTTCACATGTGTGCGCATCTCCTCACCTACAATGTCCCCATTGTGAAGGTTCCGAACTTGCTGACCAAGATAGGATGCTATGCCATCATGTCACCACTTGTGAGATCCTGTCGCTTATACAGTTTTACAGCCACAGCATCTGTTCCAACCTTACAGACTTGAGCTGCCACAATGGCACCAAATTCTGGCCCACACGTGAGGTCTGCACAAGGCAAGCGTTATGATTCCTACACTTGCGCCATCTTTCCCATGCAGCACTCCATGCTCATGTATGGGCAGAATACATCCTTTTTACCAACACCTTCCTGCTCATCAGCAGTTCGTTTAGCAAATCTAGACCACCTTGTACGGATTCTTAGTTCCTGCTTCTCCATCTCTCGCATACGCTTCTTCATCGAAGTAGTCACCTGTCCTCCAGCACTTGGGATGTCACCAACACCATCCCAAGCTACAACGTTGGACTCCTCCCTTTCGGGGTAAGTGATTCCGCTGCCTGTAGGAGTCAGAAGATGATTCTCCACCTGTGACTGATCTCCCTGAAGAAGATGTTAAAATCCAGCTGGTGTTAAACTCTCAATCGATCAAACAGAACACCTACAAGGATCAACAGCAAGTTTTAGGAGCACAAGGAGAAAAAGCCACCACACAAAACAGTCAGACCCTCCAAACAGCAACGACATTGCATCTATGGTGATGTGAGCACCTGCAGAGAGATGGGCTCGTCAAAGTCAACATGATCCTCATCTTCATCCACACGTACGTTCACAGCTGGCACTCTCCCAGGAGGGTACAAAACCCATCTGTATGCTCAAATTCCCAGACCATAGTCCATTCAGGTTCTAAAAAATTACACCATCGAGGATACAACCAGCAATAACTCCTGTTAACATCAAACTATACAAGAGGCACAACGTATGGTTCTTCATGCTCCACAGTCGCCTGCACAGACCCCAAGGCTTCAGATATGACTACTGACAGTTGCCTACGCCTTTCGACCAGATAACAACATATTTTAGGCGCTTGAGAGAGCAGGACCCACAACCACATGCCATAACGCCCCAGATCTACGGGCTTAGATTACCAGCTGACGAATAGGAGCACGCCCCTAATCTAGTAGTCCCAGATGATCTTCAGAAAATAACGATGGCCCTTTGTAGTCTTCCAACGGTGCTCAGGCATAGTTCCCAAATCGTCAGATGCAAGTGACTTACATCACAGGAATCTTGCCCCTGAAAGGTTCACAAAGAGCATCCAGCAACAGCATCAGCTACAAACAGTATCCCTCTCCACCCGTGAAACATCGGAGACAAGGTAGAATGCTCTCACCTTGGGGTCAAATACATAAGCGGCTTCTCATCATGTCGCTGGGGCCGTGTAAGTGGCATAACCTTTCGCTTCCTTTCTTGCCACGAGACTAACCAACTTTAAATGCAACATTACCGTATTTGTCAACCAGTTGAGCCATAGAGCAGGAGCCTTTCGCTGGCCAGTCCTAAATAAGGTCAGTAACCAGAACCTGCCATGTCGTGGCTGTAAGCACGTCGTTCACTAAGTTACACTCATACAGAAAACCTTGGGAGGAGCAGAGATCTTACAGGTCTGCATCTACCATACAGCAAACAAAACTCTTCTGTAGTAACGTTTTCACCACGCTCAATACGTTCAGGAGCCACGAAGCCTTCCAAAATTGGCAGTTGCCCTCATCCCTCAGCATAAGAGAGAAGCAACCCTCGACGAGGAAAATACCCACCATCGAGGTGCAGTGGGGTCTTGGTATACAAGGTTGCCAAATTGGTTCATAGGACGTAACCTGCAGACCCCAACGGGTCAGCAACAAACGCTTGTCAGAAAAGGAGAACCACTCTGCTCATTTAAACGCAAACACCCATAGTCTCGTACTCCCGTGCATGGTGTCGATGAACTGTGGGCTACATACTTCCCCAAAGTTGGACTTCCATGGACCCGTGTTCTCAGTCAGCCCACTGTTCTTCTCCATGCACAAGACCATCCACGGAGGCTCTTCATTCAGCCAAGAACGTCAGAGATACAGTCTCAAGCAACCATGAGAACAAGACTCCATCCTCGTATACCTCAACAGCGGACAGCATTGTTACATCCAGAATCTACACTAGCTACTCTGTCTGAGCACCCAAGCCCCTCACATTCGTGAATTTGAGAGCAAAACAGCTTGGACGTGTATAAAGGTGCAATAAGGTGAAACGGGGAAGAGTGCTACACGGAGTAAGCGACACCGCACAAGGGTATGCATTGACAACCTACAGAAGTCGTCCCAACATTTCCATCCAGAAAATCGACCCACAATAAAGTAAGGAAGCTTGCATCGAGCTAAAACTAACAAATTCACGCTTACCTGCTCACACAAGCCAATGACCCGACAACCTTGGGAGATAGGAAGCTCACGATCCGACAAAGCCCCTGGTCAGGCAAGTGTTGCAGATTCCACGCATCCGGCCTCCAATTGCGGACCTGTTCCATCAAAGTGTCCGGGAGCAGCCAAAGTCACTAGGCGCAATGGGGCCACTTTACAGACTCCGGGACAAGATTGCAACGTCTAGTACATACCGGTCCACCAAGCACCGTTCACATTGCTCCCGAACGTGCAGTCGAGGCGCGCCACGCTCGACTGCGATTTTAGAACGTGGGGTGAATGTCTAGAGAGAGAGAATATTTTACAATAACATATAATTCATATTTATTAAATGAAAAATAATATAATTTATCCAAAGATAAACTAAAAAGACTACGTATTGTTGTAGGATAAAAATGATACCACATATATGAAAAATATAGCACAGAGATAATTATTATTATCACAAAAACTTTCAAGGTACTTTCTATGTGACTACCTACTAGAAAGTAGCTCCAATAAACGTGATTTGGAATACCCAATTTGTCACCTTTACACCAAGGGTTTTTATTGAGGGTTGCATAAGAGATTTTGTGGCCGCATATGGCGGGAAAACTTCTCAAGTCATACACTTGACAACATGGGTCGGGGGGCTGCCCCCTATGTATTGATGTCGTTAGGAGGTGCGTCAAGAATCTTTTTGCGTGTGCAATACACATGTTTTTCCTTCTTAGGGCTATGGGAACATTGGCGCTTGCACGTTCTAGCAAGCACCCATCTCATTAACCCTCGCGAACCTCAACTTGAGCCACAAAGTATGGGACCCATAAGCCTCTGCAGCATCCATATGTAGACCTTGAGTAACCTTGAGCACACCTTCAGCAGCCTTAGTATTGGAGTACCAAACGATAACACTGAACAAGTTTGAGGACTTCAAACTTCATTGCAAGCACGTACGTACCATGGCTGAACAAGTTTGAGGACTTCGGAGTTCATTGCAAGCAGGTATATACCATGACTGATTTCATAACCATATGAAGGAAGGTTACGGTTTGTGTGCTTGTGTATGACGATCGTTGTATGGTTCTTGCAGTATTACCCTTTGGACATAACATATTTCAAGTGCTCTTAAGACTCTCAGTTCATGGACCTACTTCGAAACAAGTATTGGGTGAACACACTTTCACCCTCCCCCACCTAGGCAACCGAGAACACATTGCTGGATAGGAATTAGATAAAGGTGAGTTTGCTGCCCGGGCAATCTGCAAGAGATTGCAATGTCAATGCACCTGCACTGTGCAAGGGACATTAGTATGTGATGGTGTGCTTTGCAGCCAAGAAGTTAGAGCATGCTGAAAGCCAACTACCACCTTCAGGACGCATGAGTAGCTTCTTCACTGCTGAATCGTAGAATGCTATGTCATCGTGCAGCCTTCCTGTACTTAAACATTCATGTAGAAGTAATGTTAGTTAAGCTTGATCATGTGAGAGTGTAATGCACCTTGAGAAATCTACTGCCGGATCTGAATAGCTTTACTTACAGCATTTGTGTTCAATCCAATCAAAGAAGCGAGGAGAGGGAGGGACCTTTGCACGGTTTGCACCCTCTGGCATCATCTTGGTTGGCCAACTTGTTGGCACGCAGACCAGATGCATAGTGTAGGTGGCACACTTTTGAACATGTAACCATAAACCCCAGCCATCAAATTGGACACCTGATGGTGAGCCGTTGCATTTGTATTCATCGAACGGGAGCGAATATCTGGGGCCTTTGGGTGCAGAGGCAGACATGTCCAAAAAGCATGTGCATGTGTGTTCCAGCCAAACAGAAACATGTGTATGTATGTAAGAAAAACCCTAAACGCAAGAAAAAACTTGAATGATAACATCCGAACACCAAAGCCCAAGTTGTGAGGCAGAAAGTTTTCTACCACATACGGCCTGTCATGCGATAGTTGACGGCGAGTTATGCGAGCTGCGAGTAGAGCACTGTGGAACGCAAAAGTTTGGGTCACTGGATCAAGTGGGTTCGTTTTGGAACAAGCCCAATTTCTTTTGATCAGGAACGATCTAAAGGGAATGTGTCAGAACTTTTTGGTTCTTTTAGAACTGGAGTTGCAGGATAGTATTAGGAGGGAAGGTGGGAAGCTTAGGGAAGAAGAAACGAGGCGAAATGGCCTTCGGAAGAGCAAGGTAGGAGCCAAATGTAGTCCGTAGGTCGGCACCTACCATCATAGGGGTGCACCTACTGCGATAGGTAACAACCCACGAGCATAGGTTGTTCGAGTATGGAACATGGTAGGGCAACTATATATGTGATCAGTGGCCGGATTAGGATAAATAGGTCTTAAATAGGGGAATTAGAGGCAATTCAAGATAATTAGGATAATTAAGGGAAATTAAGTAATCAGGAAATACCAGTTTATGATAAGGCAATATGGGAAATCATTATTTCCCATATCGATGGTGAGGAAGGTGCTACGTGGCACCCATCTAACGGCGATCCAGGTTTGGAAGGTCTTACTTCCCAAACTGGGCCCCCACTCACCCTTTTCTCTCTTGCAGTTAGAGTCCCTGCAGTTGCATGCGAGGTGCAAGAGAGCGGAGTCATGGCACTTGGGAAGCGGCGCGCCTACGGTTTGCAAGCACTAGAGCGCGAGCTCCCACAAGCTACAACAAGAAGAAAAGGCACCTCGTGTTGTGGCAAGAGCAAGGAGAAGATGCCAGGAGCAAGCCCTGGGTGGCGGCGGCGACGCGATTGGGGTGGACGCCGGAGTGAAGAGAAGGCAGCTGTAGCTTTAGAAAATTACGAGAGAAGAGGGAGCCAGGCACAAGGGCGCGAGGCTCGCTGCTGTGGTAGGAAGGAGCGGCCATGGAGTTGGAAGAAGAGAAGCAAGCTGGATCGAGGACGAGAAGCGTCGGACGGTGGAGACGGAGGTAAGGTCCGCCCAACAAGAGGCAGCAGGTACTCAAAGTGAAACGTTGAAGCACGCCTGTGGAGGCTCGAGCAGCGGAGGACCCTAAGCGGCAAGGGGGCGGCGGCAAGGAAGCGTGTCGGCGGAGGCCCGGGATTTGGTCGAAACCGCATGGAGGGAGCAGAGCCAGGCGTTGGAGGCTCAACCGAAGGGAGCCTACTTTCTCCTACACCTTCTTCTCTCCAGGTCCCCTCCGACTCCTATGGTGGCCCTGCAACCTCAGCAGCCTGGAGGACTGCCCCCACCGCTCTCAGGAGCTCCGCGTGGTAGTACACGAAGTCCGAGTCGACCAGCTGGATGGCCTCCTCTACGTGGGCTTAGAGCACTCTGTATTCCCATCTCCAGAGGTTCTCTGGTAGTCCAGTGCTGCGGCTTGTTGAGCTCGGCCGAGGTCCTCTGCTTTGCTCTACAAAGATCTCGAGAAGCGGCTATGGAGGTTTCTGCCATCTCCGCCGCTTCTGGCTATCATCTCCCCTCCCTTCGTAGGCGGTCTCCGCCATTAGGCCTCTCCTTCCGCCTTTCGCAGACGGACCAGCAACTTCTACTCCTTTTTCTGCTAGCGTTCATGGCCCGTCACTTTCTGGCTCAGGACTGCCATGTCTTTCTCCAACCAACCTGGGAGTTCAATCAAACGATTGGCATCGGTTAACTCCCTCTCAAGCTCTGCGACGTCCAATTCCTTGCTTCGCCGATGACTCTCCTCTATTCTCAGGCAGAGCTGGAGCCTCTCTATCTCCTGCTCGTGGTCCCCAATCTGTCCTAAGCCCGTTCCTTCTTCCACCACCTGGAGCCGTAGCTCCAGGGTCTCCTTATGGCCCTCCATGTCCTGGCGCGCCTCTCCCATCTCTTGGAGCTGCCTCCGAAGGTCCCCGAGCTTCCTCAGCCGCATCTCCATTTCTGCCCCATGGACCTTGCGTGCTTGCTTTGCGGCTACTTGCTCCTTCTTCAGGCGAGCTGTGGCTGCTCCAGCCGCCTCCCTCCAACGATTCAGGTTCCTATGGTAGTGGTCCTGGTCAGTCTTGGCGGTGGCCTCAGCTTCAGGCTGCAGGGAACTTGGGCGCCCTGTTCGGGGATGAGAGCAGCAGCGAGGAGGGCCAGACGGATGGGAGGCCGTCAGGAGAAGACGGCGGAGCAGCAACGACGGAGCAAGAGGTAGGTCCACCGCACCCAGCGCCCAGCATGGGGGGTGTAGAGGAAGGTGCTCCGGAGGAGGAGATGGCACAGGGAGATGGGGGATCCCAGGAGGCGGGTCCAGGCTTGAAAGTCAGGACACCAGGGGCGGCTCCGGACTTGGAAGTCCGGATGCCTGAGGAGGGTCCGGTTCTAGTGGTCCGGACTCCAGAGGAGAGGACGGACCTAGTGGTCCGGACTCCGAAGGAGGGGACGGACCCAATGGTCCGGACTCTGGAGGTAAGGGCGGACTCGGAAGTCCGGCCTCCGGCCGGGACCTGACTTGGTCTGGGGTCGCTCGACCACGACCTGACGACGAGGGACGGGTCCCACCAGGGACATGAGGAGGAGGACTTCATAGTAACAACTGCTGTCACCCACCCCAGGGGCGCACTGGCTGTGGTTAGAGGTAGGGGAAGGGCCTCATGACTTTGGGGTCAAGGATAATCCAATTGGGCGCCTCAGCGCCGAGCTAGGATTGCCGCCGATTTAGTCGTCAATGTACCACCACCGTAGAGAGATAGCCACTGGGAACTAGGGCCACTCAGCGTACAGTGAGGCAATAAGGCCGATTTAGGAGTGTAATAAAGGCACTACCTCGGAGCGTAGTATAAGAGGGGGGTTGCCATCTCAGTAAAGTGATCTTTCTTTTGGGGTTGATGCCCCGTTACACTTGCAGATTTTTGTGAGTCCAGTACTAACGCGAGTCTCGAGTCACCGAGCAGGCGGACTACTCCGGAGAGAATGATCTAGGTTCTGGTGATAGACCCTAACGCGTGGTGGTGAGTGCAGGTGTGGAGAACCCGGGACCCCCGCCTTCAGGCGGTGAGCCCGACGCCGGGCTGACCGGAGCGGGCAGTTAACCACCACCGTGAGGCCAGAGCCCGAATTGGACGGATTGGGGAACGCAACGCGGAGGTGCTGCAACCCACACACACCGGACTCGCAATTTCAACTGGGCCCCCCTGGGTGCGGACGAGAGCAACAGAGGGGAAGGATGAAGGAGCCAAGAGGGAGAGAGAGAGAGAATCTTGGGACGAGAATGAGTCCCTAAACGCTTACATATCACCAGACGCAGTAATGTAAGACGAATGTAAATCGCTACCGTAAGTGGTGATACGGACTGGGGTGAAGGGAAGATTTAACCCTGACCTACGCAGCGCATAGCTTAATCTCGGGGTTCTCAAGGTATCATCAAAAGAGCAAGTGGTTTGCTCTGATACCATGTTTGTTTTGTGATCAGCGTCAAAAACACTTATGCAAACTCTTCTATTAAAAAATGAGGTTTTTAAAATTGTTCTTTGGGAATCCTTTTATAGATTAGCCTACACAACGTTTCGCCTAACCCTTAATTAACTACGCTTAACTAAGGTTGGCTTTATATATCCAACAGGTTGCTACCCCCGGTAAATTGGTGGGAGACCGGGAAGATTCCAGCCCTGAGGCTAGGATGATGGACGAGAGGAAGGCAGGGCCAGCTTCTAACATGGTAATCCCGTAAGGAGGTTAATATGCACCATGGGGGTTTTCTGCCTTTTATTCGGCAATGAGGGTTTCCAATGGGTCTGCATTTAGGGTTTTCAATCTTGTGGTCCAAAAAAGCCTCAAAAAATAGGGTGTCCATTTGCCGTAGACGCAAATTTCGTGTGTCGATCAAGGAGCTCCAGGCAAAGGGTTTTGATAACCCCTCATACATCCATTTGGATCCAATTCGGACCCTGGACGTCGTTTATGCGGTGATGATAAAGGCGGTAAAACAGCAAGCGAAAAACATGGTGCGCGGGTCCTTTTTTATCAAGTGAACCTCTCGCCTGCCATAAGTACAATGGTCCAGGGTCAATGTGGGCCCCTTGTTTTCTGGAAAACACAATTATCATGCTGGTGTGTAAAGCGGGCGCCGGCCGACCGGCGCCCTCTTCACTCCTCGTCCATGGACACCCATTGACGCTGGTGACTTGTCGCCCCCATTGTACACGTGGAAGAGAAATAATGTTCCCCGCGTGTTGGGGTGAACCGTAACATGCAGAGAAGTCATGCACTGAGACAGGTCACTTAGGACTAGCCCTTAGAAATACAAACAATATTGTGGTTTGGTTAACGCTTCGTCTGCAATGCGTGTTGCAGATTAACACCATCTTCCGTCGATGTCTCCTCATATGGAATTCAGGGTCTGCGGCCGAAGGCTGGTTTCCACGCTGCTCTTTGTAACTGAATAATAATGGCTACACTTGGCGGAATACACCGGTTTTCTGGGTAAGTGCGGGCTGGGAAAAATAGCCATGCACAGACAATAACAGTATTTGCAGAATCTATTGGAACTTATGGAGATGAAGGGAAGAAAATTTGTGTCTAAATAAGACAAAAGACCCTGGCACACATGTTCATGATCGTCTTAATTCCAATCATCGCAAGGCTCGCATCACCACCACTATCTTCACTATCTTCCGGGCCACTTTGGCTAGTACATGTAAAGCGCAATTCATTTAATTTTGTTTTATCGCCTTCTTGTCCACAGCATATAAATGTTTGCGAGCATTCAAGTTGAAACCATAATATATGATCACCGTTTTGTTCACAAAAACCTTTTGTACGTTTTTGTGCAAATTAGCTTTCCTCCTTTTTTCCCTGGTTTGGTCACAGCCTGGTTCCCTTCATGTCGGATTATAAATTCTTCAACATACCTTCCTTCATACGCATCTGTGTGCTCAGTCATGTACCAATGAACGACAAAGTGAGGATCTGGTGCATCTAAGTGAACATCAATGACCCTGCCAATCCAAAACGGCCTGTTCTGTCTGTCAGTGGTGCAGGGGACTGCAATAAACATGTCTTTCCTTATTTCCGCAATGTCACCATTCAACCGGGCAGTTTCTTGTTCTTGTCTAACAACGGTTTGATATGCACCAAGGTACATATCCGTTGGGGAAGGTCCCCGAGTAAAGCCTCCTCTAGCAACGCCTCATCGTGCACGTGAAGAACCGGCTTTCTTCAACTTGATCGCGAAAACCACTTGCGTCTTGGAGTGCGAGCCCTATATTATTCTCCACAATAACAGCGATCTCCTCTTGGTCCACCCAAAATTCTTCCCACCATTTATATTCCTCTGCAATGACATATGGTCTAAGCGCCGAGAGGCCCTCCTTCAAGTGAGCCACACCTTCGGTTGGGGATAACCCTGACGACGTGCCTTTCTTATCACAGGCACGAAGGGATGTCAGCCGTGCGCGGTTACGTCGCTGGATGGGACAAACTTCAAAAAATCCAAACCGGCTTCCGTTTCCCATTGTGGTGATGTCGAATATTGTTTGCTTCTAATGACTGTCACAAGGCCACGGTCAGGTTTTTCTTCTCTTGTAATTTTGAACTGGTGCTGGAATGATAGGTTGTTCACTCGCATCAGAGCACCATGCTTACGCCCATCCCCTTGTCGAACGGCCAAACATAGGAGGAAGTCCGAACCTCCGTTAATACCTTCACATCCGTGTTGGAGTGCCTTTTCAAAATTGCCGCCAATGCGGAGAGTATGAGCTTCGTGTTTCAAGCTCTTGAAAACATGAAAACATTTGGTCAATTTGATCATGAGTATGTCCAACGAGAAGGAAACCCCACCTTTACTTTCTCAAAAGTTCCCATATCCACTAACATGTTCGGATATGCAAAAGAAGTTGATTCTTGTTCTCCGACAAGTGTTGTCCAATTGTAAGTATAAAACCTTCTAATATCACAAGGCCACGGTCGAGTTTTCTTCTCTTGTAATTTTGAATGCTTTGGAATGATAGGTTGTTCAATTTACGCACCTTGACTCATGTGTGGCGTCCATCCCCTTGTCGAACGGCCAAACATAGGAGCGGAAGTCCGAACCTCCGTTAATACCTTCACATCCGTGTTGGAGTGTACGCCTCTTTCAAAATTGCCGCCAATGCGGGAGAGTATGAGCTTCGTGTTTCAAGCTCTTTGAAAACATGAAAACATTTGGTCAATTTGATCATGAGTATGTCCAACGAGAAGAAACCCCACCTTTACTTTCTCAAATGTCCCATATCCACTAACATGTTCGGGACATGCAAAAGAAGTTGATTCTTGTTCTCCGACAAGTGTTGTCCAATTGCAAGTATAAAACCTTCTAATACTCCTTCGTAGTTGTGTATCACATCCATTATAATGTTGATAGTCAAAATTGGCGCTCAAATTTGCGAATGCAAGAAGGCCTCGCTTTATACGTGTAGTTGTGAATCATACACCCAACTACGTGATGTAGATACGGACTCCTCATTCAAGTGCTTCTTGGCCACCTCAAAAGTGTGGTACCTTTTTCCGTCCATTCCATCTATAGATGAATATGTACTTATGAGGATCTCTCAGAACTTTTGCTCCCGTGTTTGGCCATCTTCGTCTGCTCTCGCAAGACACTGCGCCCCAACGCGCCCCGATATTTCACCGCTACAAACAACAACTTCATGGAGCCAAAACTTTCTTGAAAGCACTCTAGTCATGTCACTGTCATTTACTATTACACATATACTTCACATGAGGGCTGTCTTTCGGCGTAGGGGGGACCCGGGGTCAGTACTTATGGAGTTCCTCCTCCGGCTCGGGCCGGCGACATTAGGCACCCTCCGCTATCGACATGCGCCGGCCACGGCCTCTTTCACAGAGATAGGGAGGGGAGGGACCCTACTAGAAAAGGCAGCCTATGTTACAGTCGTTATTGCAATTTCATGTAACACTTCCAAATTGCAACATGCTATTTAGGCTTGGTATTAAGATTGACACTATTCCCTTCTCATGCTGTCACCATCTTAACATGAACCTGGCTCTCTCTCTCATCACCTCACCCTCCTAAGTACAACCTCCCTCTCGCTAGCCTTGTTTATGATTTCAAACATATAGAATGAAAACTTGCTTATGTTATAGTCCTTTGTTACAATTTCATGTAACACTTTCCATGTGGTACACCCAAAAGTTAGGTGGCTTGGTGTTAAGTTTGTGATTTTCCCTCCACCTTCTCTCACCATCTTAACAACATGCAAGTGGTCTCTTGACCTTACACCTCGCCATTAAGAGCTTGTCATCAAGTTTGTTGGTTTGGTGTTAAGTTTGTGATTTTGTTTTCCACTTTCTCTTACCATCTTAACAACATGCTCTTGGTCTCACCTTTCACCTCACACTCCTAGTTAATGCTCCGGATGACACCCATTTCTTTATTGTTTCCCTCTTGTGTTGCCATATGATTGTGACAATGAGCTCCCTCTCCCACCAGATTTTATTCTTCCTTCTTGCTTTTCCTACATTACCAGAACTCTATCTCCTCGTAGGTATCATTCTCTTTCCATCTTCCCTCTTCAATGCACCCTATGTCCACACTGGTTTTCTTTTCAAGCCCCATATACACAAACAAACCCTCATATCGCCTAATTATGTATAGTAGGATTCTACATTATTTATATGTCCATTTATATATACGGTTGGGCCGATGTATTCGTATAATCCTACATACATGATCAACACGTATATATATATATATATATATGAATACATACTCTTTATGTATAGGTACAAATTCATAGATATCTAACCATGCCATAGTTATAAGTATACACCTCATAGATTAATAAATACCTCATCACATTTACCACCAAATGCGATACATGCGCATTACGCTTTCTTCAAACGCCCCATTTGTGCTTTTCCCTATCTAGACTTCCGCTCAAATACGAACATGCGGCAAGACATATGCCATAGTTTTCGGGTTCATTCCACAAGGCTAAAACATATCAAGGACAATGTAAACGCTACGTAACTATGGAATGCCCGCCCACATGTGTGGCGGCTATGAGGCCGATCTCCCTTCATGCTCGCGGATCGATCAGACCCGCCCTCGACGCACTACCAATCAAGCGCAGTGTTGTCACATCGCAAGCACTCCCTCCACCACCACGCTACGCGCGGCGGCGATGTGAATGTCCTCGCATGCGCTTGCTCGTGCGTGTTTCATTTGCCGCTTGCTCCCCGCTTTGCACAACCGCAAGAAAGGAACCGCATCAAAATCCACGAGCGCCCACAAGACAAATCAATCCAGCTTATTGCCGACATGGACTTGCACATACCACAAGGGGAAGCACCATGTCTTCGGCCATCCGAGTCCGACTCCTGCATCTTCAGCCGCTGCCTTTTGCTCGACCTTTTGGCCTAGCACCTCCCGCCTGCTTTCTCCCGCTCATGTCGACCCTTTGAGCCGGCATTCGAGCCACTAACCTCCACGCTCGTGCCTTGCACTCGGCCCCATAGGCTGCATATTCACCGTGCGAAGTTACACTAGGCAAAATGATCTCGCATTCAATTCATCCCCGCCGCCATTGCCACCAAACTCACACTTTTGGAGATGATCTTGTGATTCGCCTTGTGGGTGGCAACACACTCACGCCCACCTTCCACACCATCCCCACCGCCTCCGACATCACCCGAGTGTGATGCCCTCCTGCTCCACCTTCCCTTCCCTTCCCCTCGGGACATGCTATGGTTCCTTCCATCTTTTCGTGCCCTTCACCGCACATTATTTTCCTTCCCTTCCGACTGCAGCCATGCACACACGCCATCGCTCACAGCCTTCATGTCCTACATGCGCACTTTTTGACCACGCCTAGCTATTCAACCAAGGCCCCGATCTATCGCCATACCACTCCAAGAGTCCCGCATGCTCCAATCCATGTTTCGCAGCCCATTTCAACTCTTGTCAAGGCGCCCTTCCCCACCGCTGAACATACCTTCTCTCGAACTCTTTGTTGCTCCCATGGGACCAAATGGATTGGTCCCATGCTCGTGCTTTGCAAGTCGAAATGGGTTGCGCTTGTTGTGGGGTTGGCCACACACCACCGTGCTTGTGCAACGCACCACCGCTTGCTCCACCGGCCGTCTCCACGCCTTGGTGCCGACGTCGGAGGGTGCCATTTCGCATCTTTTCCCTTCTCCTCCAAATAACCGCACTGTCGCACCTTCTTGCCAACGTTGTGGTTTCTTGTCCAAGCCCCTCGCAAACCCGGACACGATATCCTCGCGATCTACACTAGGGAACCTGTACTCTACCTTCCTCACCAACTCCCTCAAAGTCTCGCCGTGGTCGGACCATGGTACCATCAATCGCATCTTCGCACACTAGCTCCAACACGCTGGAAGGCCTTCCGACGCCCCTCCTCGTCCATGGGCTCTTCCTCCTCATCTTCATTCTCCACCCACCCTCCATCACACAGTGCTCACGCCATGTAAACCCCCACGACCATGCAGCACAACACGGCAATGATGTCGCCAAGTGGCTTACCGCCAACTTTTCTCGCCTCCCTATCTCCCTGCCAATGTTGTCGGTAGGTCCTCGCCCACCTCTTCACCACCATTTTCCACTCCCACGCCTCCTCCCGCCACCATCCTCCGAGCCGGTGTCCTCGCCCGCCTCAGGCCTCTCTCGACCCATGTGCGGTGTTTCGTGGCCTCCTCCTCCCCGCCGCCTGGCAATATCAACTCCAAAGGCCGCACTTTGCGCCCTTGAAAGACCTCCCGCCCGCCTCCTTGAGTCTCCATGGTCACCAAAAATAAGCTCTTCTAGAAGAGCCCGATCCCTCCCGCCATCCAGAGGTGCGCCCCTCGCAAGACCTCTCCGCCTCCACATGCCCACCCGGCCTCCGCACCTGCAATTTCGTACTCTTCAACGGCGTGGAGGGCCCTTTCAAAGTCCGCTCGGTGTGTCGCCCCTCGCACCCACAAGCTCCACCGTTAGCGCCCACCTCTTGGAGACAAGACGTGGAATGAGGAGGATTTGTTGCCGCCGCCTCCTCATCGGCAACACCTTCCACTGTTGCGCCTCCTCCCGCAAGCCCCTCCATGCCTCCATTCGGCTCCACGGAAGGACCCTCCCGGCATCCACTCCCGCTCGCAGAGGCGGCGACACGCCCACATCGCTTGCCTTGCCTCGGCTTTGGCACCCGCCCCGAGGCCGTTGTCCAATTCCACTTGACCATGCGAAACGGCGCCGGCGCCCTTCCATTTTCCAAACCTTCACCGCCTCTCCATCGGGCGCAGATAGGGGGCCCTCCGTCCTCTCCGCTCAACCACTTTCGCATCGCCATCCAAGTCACGGGTTATGGTAGCGGGTTGTAGGCAAAACGCCCTCACCAAATCTTCAAGTCCACGTCCCAAACCATAGCCGAACCACGCCAATCGCGACGCCAGATGCACCTAACCGCGACAAGCGAGTGCAATCGCAAGCGACGATATGGGTTTTAAAGGTGGTAACCTTGTGGTGACGGAGGGAGGGAGGGGCGAACGAAAGGACATGCCACTGCCTGCCACAAGATGCCATGTTTCGCCACGCACCTCCATCGGTTCTCCCGAATACCCATGTGTCCGCCATGGCATGCCCCATGCCGCCTTTTGGCGGACACCGTCACCTCTTTGAACGAAGCTCCCATGTCCCCATGCTTCACATATATAGCCCGCATGCAATACTGTGACCCAAGGACAATTGGTAACAAAGCTCGGATGCCCATGTGCCAAGGATGTTGTATGGTCATTCATGCGCCATGGCCCGCTCAACATGCAATGCCAATGACGAACATCACGTCCGAATCGTGGTTTTTACCTATGTCAAGTGCCATGCGATGCTCAAAGACGCAGCCGTGTGCACATCACTGCTCCATGTCCATGTCCCCATGCTTCATATATAGCGGCAGATTTGAACGCCTTCTCGTGACCAAGGACGCCATGATGAATGCATGGGTGAATGGTGTTGCCGTGCCACATGGCTCGCACCAGCACGTCGCTTCCCGCAGCCGTCGTTGGCATGTCCCCATACTGCATATATAGGCGATTTGTACGATAATTCGTGACCCAAGGACGAATTTGGCAACTTGCGGATGCCCATGGGCCATGGATGTGTTGGTTTGAGTTGGACCATGGTCCAAGGATGTTAATGCATAATGACCATGTTCCAAGGATGGTTAATGCAATCGAATGACCATGGTCCAAGGATGTTAATGCATGTCCCCATACATATATAGGCGATTTGTAATGATAATTCGTGACCCAAGGACGAATTTGGCAACTTAAAGCGGATGCCCATGGGCCATGGATGTTGTTGGTTTGTGAGTTGAAAAGACCATGGTCCAAGGATGGTTCTGACATGTGGTCAAAGTGTTGACTACTTATTCGAGATCCAAGGAGCATTGTTCGCAATGCATAATGACCATGTTCCAAGGATATATACATGTGGTGGAACTTGACTACTTATTCGAGATCCAAGGACCATTGTTCGCAATGCAATGCCCATGGTCCAAGGACGCTTAATGCATATGATCAAGCTTGAGTACTTTTCGAGACCAAGGACCATTGTTCAATGCAATCGAATGACCATGGTCCAAGGATTAATGCATATGTGTTCGAATGTTGTTGAGCATCTTTTCGATCCAAGGACCATTGTTCGCAATGCAATCCAAATGACCATGGTCCAAGGATGGTTAATGCATATGTGGGCGATCAGTTGAATACTTTTCAAGCCAAGGACCATTGTTCGCAATGCAATCGAAATGACCATGGTCCAAGGATGGTTAATGCATATGTGGGCGATCAGTTGAATACTTTTCAATGACCAAGGACCATTGTTCGCAATGCAATCGGAATGACCATGGTCCAAGTAGTTATTTCACTCCCGTCAACCTTGTGGTGACGGGTGGAGGAGGGAAAGAGTGGGCGAGATCATCCAGTGCCACCTACATTCGGCCCCGCCTTTCCTTTGCGGGCGGACATTATAACCACAATGGCAATAAACATCGCCCATCTGCCTATTATGATCCTTGCAAGTACATGGCCCGCATACATATGCCATGACAAAAGGACAAGTGGTAGGTCGAACCCTATGATGTATCCTACAAAACCCACTTGACTTGGTTGCCTTCATCAAAGTGAAGATACCGCTAATGTCCACACTGTGTGCGCCATTGCCAATAAGTGATGGTGACGGTAGCATTTGGCAGGCCATGTCCCCGTGATGTAAGGAAGATCGTGATCATCATTTCCGCATGGCATGGCAGTCGAGCTCGCTCCTCTTTGACCAGCCTAAGAGATGCTGAACCACAGATATCTGAATAAGATCCTCGTGATCGCCATCATCAGCGTGCCGGAGAATAATGTCTGTCGCGCCGCTCGCCGACCATCAACTAGGAGACATGGTGGAGGATGACACATGGCTGAAATTGTGAAAATCGCAATGACGACAACCCTCACGCCATCGGAAGACGGACGTTTGTGGCCTTTTTTTTCATATCACGCAGAGAGCACGGCATTGGAATCCGCGCCACTCTATGCCCGCACTAACCGACCGCCATCCTCATTGCAACTTGCAATAGTGGTCATTCATGGAAATCGATAGCGGAAAGCTCGCCATGCTCGCTTTACAGAACCGACATGAAAGATTCCTCGACTGCTTCCTCCATTCGCCATGACGCACAAGTGGTTGCCCACGGCGGCCCTCATCTGCATGCACGGTTTAAATGACCTTGCCTGGGCCTCCGCTTCATGGTTGTGGCGATCTGTTGCTCCTCCAAGCAGATGCGGTCGCCCTTGTGGAATAGTCGAGGAGGCCGCACCACTCCCAACCCTTGCCCTCTCCTCCTCTCTTCATCCGTCTGCAATTGCCATGGGCATGTGTAGGAAACCAACTTCGCGTTGGAGGGCGCCCTCGGTGCGGACTGGAACCGAGAACCACCATTGGTTTGTTGTTCTCTCCATCTCCCGGCACACCGCCCCCATCGCCGATGGCCATCAAGGACCCCAAGCGCACCGGAGGGGCGTCACTCGCCCATCTTAGTGGGCGTGTCTCGTGTGCATGCAACTGGGAATCCGCCATTGGGGTGGCAATGTGGAAGTCTCACAATGGTCACGAGTGGCGCATGGTATCCAACCTCATGTGGCATGGAAGGTGTCGGGCACAAATCGTATGCACCTCGCTTTCACAAGCCGTGACTGTGGGCGATCATTTCTTTGAACCTCGTGGATGTTTGGATTTCTCTTTATATGTTGCTCAAACGTTCATTTCCTCACCTTCGATGTTGCTTGCAACATTGCGGATTGTGGATATTGCCGCCACACGGCCGCGAATCGACGATGGCCATCGAGGAAGAGGGCTGCAGCCTCGCTCGATGGCCATCGGCGGCGATGGACGGAGGTTGCTCTCCGCCCACGCCACGGCGGACAGGCAAGCTTGGCCGCCGCCCCGGCTTTTGCCGCCTCTTGGGCGATCGTGTTCGGGGCCAGTTATACCTCACATTCGGGTATACTTCACCATTCTTAAAGGCGGCGTTGGGAAATGTGATTCCTCCATTTGTACCACGCGGTACTACTCATCAACACCGCAATAAAAGTCGATGACTGTCATGTCCACTTCGCGGAATGGATGGATAGGGGTTGGTGCCCATCCATACCGTGGAGCGTATGACATGTCACCGCCACCCACGCCACTTATGTTTGACGTGTCAATCGTGCACCGCAGCCGATGGATGCCATATGGATTCACAAACTTTGGGATCCTTTGCCATCGCGCGTTCTCCTCCGGATAGTGGCCGCACCGACAAACTATACAAGTGTCCGCCTCCAAACCGTGATGGATCGAGGTGGAAGGGCGGGACTTTCGCAAGCCTCGAAAGTTGAAGGCGAAAGGGAGGTTGAGAGGGAAGGGAAGGCAACAGACACAACACTCCCCGCCTTCACCGACCATGCCGATACGGGAGAGGGAAGCGGGGAGGATTCGCTTTGGGCGCCGGCCCGTCCCCCACGGCCGCCGAACTCGCAGCAATTTCCCAATGGGAGGAAGAGGCAAGTCGCACCGGAGCTACACTTTTGCAGGCCACGATCCGTGGAGGATTTCGCAGAACTTGAGTCGATTGTTTGGATAGAACAACCGCCGCCAGGGGGGGCTTCACATCCAAGCGCCACTATGGTCAAGCTACACACCTCAAGAATGGACTTGGGGGCGTAAGAGACGGCATGGAACACTGCGGCCACCGGGTGCACCGCCTTTCACCGCAATGGCGCACGCAACATGGGAGTTGTATAGAGACTTTGAGAGCATGAGCTCAACACTATCCTCGCTATGGACGGTGCAAATCAAGGAGGTGGCTCGGCAAGGATGGGCGCGCTGCCGAGCATCTTCCGCTCCTTTCAATGCAACCGCTTCCGTCGGGTTTGAATGTAAAATTGTGAAGGAGGTGGGGCATCCGTTTTAGCCCAACACATGTTTGCAAGTGCAATGACTCACGCCATGTAGACAGAGCGACCGGTCTGCCACCGCTAGCCGTTGCTCATCTCCTCCTTTCAATAGCCGCCACCTCACCACCGCACCGACGGCGCTCAATGTCGGAGTGTTTATTCGCCGGGACATCCCGCCAATGCAATGATTCATCCCATCCGCCGCTCTCTCACCGGGATGAACATGGCGTGAATCCACAACCATTCTCTCCCATCGACTCCATCGCCCGAGGTGCATGGCACATCGTCGAGGTGCTCTAATGTTGAAGGACCGGTTCTCGATTTGGAGGTGACGCTCTGCGGCGTGATGCCCGCACCTACAAGGCGTGTCGTGTGAATTGGACATGAATTGTAGTCTGCGCATTCATAGGTTGCCCCGTGCTGCGCCGCCTGATTGCCGCCAGGTCGACACCGGTCGGGACCACGTGCAAGATGCCCCGATTTGCAAATGAGGTTTACATGTTTTGTCCATGCCGTCGGTGTGGCGACCTCGGCGGATTCCAGCGACATCTCAAGATCGCACGCTTGCTGCCACGGCTCCGCCGCGTAAGCTCGCATGCTGCCGCATTTGCTCTCTAATTTGCATCGAGGTTTATCTCGCACTGCGGAGCCAAGTTTGGACAGACGGGCGGAGGCCTTGAAGGCGCTCTCCACCGCACACTAAACGGCCCGAGGAGTATGAAATGCGAGACAAGGCAATGGGGGCGACCAAAGTGGCGTCCGATGTGGAGAGCATGGACGAGGGAACGGAACGTGAAGAGGTACCTCATATGCACTCTGTGGACGACTTGCTGGAAGCAACTGATCATGCACTTGGCACGGAGGGAACCGCGCACAGAACCGCTGCTTGTCGCGCTGCTGGCGAGACGCCTTTATACCAGTGTGAACAGGCGGTGAAAGCGAAAGAGAGCCGGCTAAGCGCCACACTGTTGTTGTTGTCTTGGCAAACCATGTTTGACATCAGTGACGTCGCATTAACAGCCCTCTTAAAGATCTTAAGTGTGGATTTTTTGCCAGTTCCGAACGAGTTACCGAAGGACATGTACGAGGCCAAGTCACTGTTGCACCTATTTGGCCCCAGATATGAGAAAATCCATGCTTGTGAGAAAGATCGCTCGTGGGCGAGTACGGGGACTGCAACCATTGCCCAAAGTGTGGGACGCCGCGGTTCAGGGATGGGTTTGATGAACGGGTCGGGAGTCCTCGGAAGGTCCTCTGGCATTTTCCCTTGAAACCGCGACTCAAACGCATGTTTGAATGGCGGAAATAGCACGCTTGATGACTTGGTATGTCGGGAGGCAAAGCGAGAATGGGGACATGTCCATGATGGCGGATACCCGGCATGGAGAGCACTAGATGGCTTGATGGTTTCGGCGATGAGCCGAGGAACTTGAGGTTAGCATTATCCACAGACGTTCAACCTGCTTTGTGTCCGCAAACACGTCCATATGGCGGTTTTGGTATTTGTGCACAACATGCCACCCCAGACAAAGGACGCATGTCATCATGCCTCCGATTGTGCCGGGATGGTTAAAAATTTCGATGTGTACATGGCACCTCGGTAGATGAACTCAAGAGTTATGGAGGGGTGGACATGGAAGATTTCTCAATGCCGGAAAACCATCCTAAGAGGCATTTCGTTACGCTGATTCTCGCACATCATTGCCGATTACCCGGGTTGGGTACCTCACCGGATTGCAAGTGAGAGGGAAGCAGCGTCGATCGGGCGGACCTTGATTCTCGCTATTCCGAGATTTGAAAAGCCCGCTTTGTCGGATCGCTACCGGCTAATGCCCAATGGGACGGTGGGAGGATGCGATTGGTTTGATGGATGGCGGACCTCCGACCCAAACCAAAGCCGCCAACGTTCGATGATATTGTGACGGATATGGCACGCAGAGAAGCTGCGACACCGCAGCGCCCGCCGGCCGGGCAACTTTGGAACCGGAGAATGTCGCCCTTGTTCGTAGTCTGCCATATCGGCCACATGCTTGTGTGGGCGCCAAAGGATGTGATGCACGTGGAAAAACAATGCAGAGGCCATATGGCACACGCCGACGGAGAGCGAGATGACATTGCTTCGCGCATGGACATGGTAGCAAGCGGGGAAAAGATGGTTGTGGCTGAGGTGACGATGGCCAATACCGCAGCGCCGTGACGCTTTGTCCAAATCGACTTGAAGACCGTGATTGAGGGCATTAAACGCATCAAGTCGCCCATGTGCTATGGGTCCAACATAGCTAAGGTGGAAAGCGGAAAGTTGGCTAAATGCCATGATCGGCACATTATGTTGGAAATCATATTCCCCATCGTCCTCCGGGGGTGCATAGAGCCAGAGGTGTACAAGGCGGTTGTAAAGCTAGGACGCCTTTACCGGTGGATTTGCCAGTGGACGATACCGAGTCGGGACATCCAAGCACAGCGCGAAGAGGCAGTGAGGGTAATGTGCTCTCTTGAGAAGCAATTTCCCCCGAAGATGTTTGATATATCAACCCACCTCATATTACACTTAGTGGACGAGGTGGCCGCTTTGGGCCCAGTTCACACTAGGTGGATGTACCCGTGGAGAGGTATTTAGGATCCGTGAAGCGACAGGCGAGACCCGAGTCCAGATAGCGGTGGGGTACATGCGTGAGGAGAGTTTGCATTTCGGCATGACATTTCTCCGCCGTTATTACGCTCACGTGGGAGAAGCATGGACCGCAGATGAACGTATGGGGAGAAGGTGCTGGTGTCGGCCGTCGTACATTATGGATGCCGTGGAGGCACGCCAGCATACACATATGTGTTGTATCACGAGGTGCCGCCGCTTCTTGGACATGTACGAGGAAGAAGTTAGGACAAACGGTGCACGGATGGTCGACGGACTTTCGCGGTGGATATATGGAAGAAGGGCTCGAACGCATGGGATGGGCATCCTTGCATGACCTGAAGTGACCGCAATCATGGATGGGCTGCGTTGCAGCGCATATAGCCACATGTGGAACAAAGGCCACCTCGAAGCGGGACAAACGCCGCCGGAGTACAAAGGATGCGGTGAGCGAAGTTTCTCATGATCGACAGGGCGGCGACATTGAAGAGGAGCGCCTGCTCTACGCACATAGAACAAATACTCCGCGGTTCGCATGATTTTAAGCCAATTTTGTTGAAGGTTAGATGGTACGAGTGTCACCGGAGGGACAAGGCCATCGATGCGAAAGTCGTAACGGATTTGACATTGTAACACGGAGAAAGTTTGTGTGTGTGGTGCGCTCAATAGATGGTCCGCTTGTCCGCCATCGTGACGCAGGTATGATCAGACGGGATGACAACATAGGTGGCCATCGCTGCGTCCACACCGGCCAGGGATGGAGGGACACGAGCGAGTGGACGAGCCATATAGCGCATGGCATGTGGCCTATGGACGCCGAGGATGGGCAACCTCCGGACCACCGACGAACGTAATGTAATGTGGCTCCATTGGAAGACAACTAACGCGACACACGAAGATGGGGCGTAACCTCCTGACTCCGATGAACGTAATGTGGCTCCAATGGAAGACAGTAACGTGACAATCTAAATACCGTGGTCGGCGGTGTTCACGAGGACACCGATTATCGGCAATATGCAATGATGACCTCTAGATCCGCACTCAATTGTGGGCAAGGGACTACAAGTTGTCGTAATATAAAACACTAGTCATTATGACGGGAGAAAGGGCATGCGAGGACGCCGATTCCAATGACACGCTTAATGAAGTTTGCAAACAAAGGCTTTCCATATGAAGAGCTTTGAATTTTGGCGGCGACCCTTGGCTTGGCAACTATCGTGAAGGGCAAGCCAATGCCTTCAAGATGGCGCGGTGGCGTCCGAACGGGCAATGGATGTGAAGGGAAGGGCGTGAGTTTGCGGACATCGATACCCCGCTAGGAGCACCATCGCGGCGGCCGCCGACGCTGCCGCCGACGCCTATCCGTAGGTGGGTGGGGAGGATGAGAGGCAAGCTCTGCCTCGAGCTACCGCTCATCCACCCCACCACCTAACACCTCCGATCCGAAGGCCTCACGTGCCACCGCATCCTACATAGACACACGGAGAGTTGTGAGGGACAAGGGAACATGGCAGCCAACCAATGGCGGTTGAGGACATGGAGACGTGGAATATCCCCCGACAGACGCGACTTGGAGCATTGCGTCGCGAATTGAACGCAGGGTGACGATGCTTTGCTATCGATGAGGTGGGTGTTTCGAGACCGGATTGACAAGAACGCCTTGTTCAATTTGTACACACGTTGATGCGCTGGCTTGACGCTATGCACCTTGCTTGGCATGCTGGCAGCTGTTCATGCAGCAGGACATGTGGAGGCAGCCCATGGCAACACGGGAGGTGGTTGGGACTGCGAGAAGGCAAACTGAAAACCGAGGACAGGGCAGGGCAACCCGCGTGGGGCAGGGTCTGCGGACTGCGCCGACACACGCACAAGAACTGGATGAGGAATGGCGACGGCAGTTTCGACAAGGGGGAGGTGTGATGACAAGGGGAGAGGAGGGTGTGCAGGAACTGGATGCTGATGGAGTGGTGTCTGAGGTGGACAACGATGCACTTGTGACCTTGATAAAAGGAATGGCGTGAAATGGTCAAGGAGGCAATGCAAAAGCAAAGGAGGAAGGGAAGGGAATCCGATGTTGTTCGGGGTCCGAGCAAGCAAGGCAAGAGCTGTTGAAACTGGTGAAGACTAAGGTTGTGAATGAACTGGGGAACATGGCAAGATGGCGCGACGCCCGAGGGGAGAAGGGACGTTAGTGAAATCGGTGTCAAGCCTTCCCGACCTGGTGGTGAAGTCCAAGATAAGCCGACACTTCGAAATGACTCGCACGCGCAATTCTCGATGTGGAGGCCGCAAAGCGGCATTAGAGGAGAGGAGGGGAGGGGAGGGGAGGAGCGGAAGAAGCCGAGCATGGTGGACGAGGAGGAGTGGGAAGATGCCCTTGCCTGGGCTCGGATGGAGCTGCAACGAACGGAAGTTCGAGCCATCAAGTATGAACTTGCAAAAGAGAGCTGGCCAAAACGAGGGTGGGGCCAAACCCTTGGGGCAAGGGAGGGCGTGGATGGGTGCTTCGGTTTGAGAAGAAGCATGGGAGGTACCCAAATCAAGAGGAGGCTGAATTTGGGAGGTCAAGAGGACGATCTCCATGCAACCTCTGGGGCTCATGAGTGGGCGGGTCTGCCGAGTTCATACAGGTAAGACATGGAATAACCGGAACCAGAGGTTCGGGCTGGCAGAGGACAAGGGAGATGAGAATTTTGTTGAACGACATGGAATTGGAGATGGATCCAGATCCGTGGCATTTAGACAAGGATGGAAGATGGGAGGCATCACAGGAGGTGGTGGTGTGGATGTGGGGGATAAGTAGGAGGACGGGGAGTAGAATGCATTGGGAGAGGAGGGGAGACAAAACACGAAAGAGAAACGGAGGGAGGGCGCTTGGTCCGCCAAGGTGGGATGGTGCGATGGTGGAAACAGTGGAGTGAGGCTATGACGGCAATGTGATCGTGGTGCCGACGACGCCACGATCACCCGGTGATGGAACGCCCATGCCCGGTGATAGTGTGAATGCCGAGAGTGTGAGAAGATGTGTAGGGAGAGGCGCGTGACGGACAATTGGTGTGCCGTCACCGTGCTGCGCCATGGCCGAGGTGGAGGGACTTGGAATCACCAGAGCGGCCATGCCGGTTCACGGAAGGAGGGGAGGGGCGCTTGGTGCCACGAAGGTGGGATGGTGCGATGGTGGAAACAGTCCAGAGTGAGGCTATGACGGCAATGTGATCGTGGTGCCGACGACGCCACGATCACCCGAAGGTGATGGAACGCCCATGCCCGGTGATAGTGTGAATGCCGAGAGTGTGAGAAGATGTGTAGGGAGAGGGGGTGGCCGACGACACGACCACGGGTGTGCCCGTCACCGTCAAGCTGCGCCTTGGCCGCAAGGGAGGGACTTGAATCACCAGCGGCCATGCCGGTCACGGGAGGGGTGTGTCAAGAGGGCCTGGTAAAGGGCGTGTGAGGGTGCCCATCGCCAGTGACGCGTAATGCACATTGTGGACGGAGATGGGGTCGAGGGAGTGACGAGTGAAAGACATGAGGGATGGAATCGGAGGGCGGATGAGAATTGCTCAGCGGGGAGGCAATTGTGTCGTCACCAAAGGGGGGCATGTGTCCAGCGCTGTGAACAAATGGGGTGGGAGAGGGAGAGGCGGTGGCGAATGGAGGAGAGGCGGGGTCCGCAAGCGCCATGGTCGTGGTGGGGCCAAAAGGCGAGTGGCAGCCATGAGGGAATTTCGAGGGGAGGGAGAAAGAGGCAAAAGGGGTACAGTTGATGGCGAACGCCAAAACAAATGGCGCAGTATGAGGAAGGGACGACATTGAGGGCGTGCCTAACCGTGCCGACACACACCTCGACCCGATGTTGAAAGCATGGACCTCCACTGGGGCCCCATTGGAGGCTACGCCACCGTGACAAAAGGTGGAGGCCGAAAGAGGAAAGCGGGGAGGTGCTGGAGGCATAGCGGCTGCAGACAGGGCGCCACAGGAAAGAGCGAGGATGGAAGGAGCATTGTGGGCAAGAGGTACATAAGAAAACAAGATGGGTGCGAAGGTAAGCAATTGAAGGTCGTTGCACACCACTATATGCCATGAAGGGCATGCATGCGATGTTTGTACCGGTGCGCGTGAGGGACCGGAAGGGAGGTGGATGCGATGGAAAGGGAAAGGTCGCGGGACGCAAGAGGAAGGGAGGAAGAAAATCGCAAAACAGGGGTTGTAGGAGGTTTCCTTCTCATGCATACGAGGAGTAGGAAATTAGAAATGAAGAAGCGCCTGTATGGAGCGAAAGAACCTCCACGGCAAGAAAGCAAACTCCTAGGAAGGACAAAGTAGTAATGATAAGAAGGGTGGGCGAGCCATGGCAAGAAGCCGATGGGCATGGGGACAAGCCGCACGTAACGCCCGCTAGAGAAGGTAGGTTGCGACGGACACAAAAATAGGTCACTGAAATGTGGGATGTATGTATCCGCATGTTTTCGTGTTGTGAATGATGAATACAAAGTATAGTATCCCGGACGTGTACAATTTACGACGTTAGCGGTGTCGATAATGTTTTATACAAAATGAAATATAACCGTATGTCATAGGAAATTATCGTATATGGAATATTACCAATACCAGATTCTGAAAGGTATGCATACATGTATTTATTTATATGTATTCATACGAGGTAATAAGGAAACCAAGTATTCTATATGGTAAATGTAGTAAAGGAGGAAGGTAGATGGGGAGGAGGTTCTACAAGCCTCCAAAAGTGTTACAAGACTTTTCTTGTAACACTTTATATGTTGCAACTGTTGCAATCTTGAGAGAGGACAAAAGCGCCTCTCACTTCATCTCAACAAAATTGTAACACACTTGCAACATGGTTGCAACAAACACTCCGGTTTGGTTTCCAAGCCAAAGTGTAACAAGCGCCCAAAAGTGTTACATGACCCCAAAATTGCAACATAAGTGTTACATCCGGGGTCCAAATCTTAACATAAAGTGTAACATAGGCTGCCTTTTCTAGTAGGGGGAGTGGGGAGGGCAGGGGCCCCCCAATGGACTAGGCATCTGCTCGGCTGAGCCACTTGGCCTGCTCCCTCTTCCGCTGGATATAAGGGCGCCGACCCGGTAGGCTACTTCTAAACCTCCTCCAGATAAGGGCGCTTCAAACCTCCAACCAAAGACGAATAACTTGAAACCTGTGACCAAAGACTGACTCAGGCCGACAAACCATGGGTAGTTCACGCCCAAAAAGGTTCTGACAAGGACGATCACGCAGTTGTTGTCTACGGAAGGCATTCGGGAGAGTTTATTGTGTGGGACACACTGTATGAGGAGTTAAAGGCTAGGGTTCTTTTCATAGCACTCACCGTGGATGGTTTTGATCGCATCAAAACCCTGATACAAGCAGCCTCTCAGCATGCGCGAGAAGCTATAGCTTGATGGAAAGTACTTTTTATGTACATGGTCACGAGGCTCCCCAAAATGTGGAGGTTTTCAATCTTCCCGACACGTACAAAATTAGAAATATGGTCTTCACACCTGTGACAAAACTTAGAGTGAAAGGGTCACGGCTCAAATATGTCACATACGCTTGGTTCTTAAAGCTATGGAAATGCAACTACAAGAGAGGAAGATCCCAAAGGTCAAACCGCCTTCTCGGACTTACTTTCTATGCAGGATTAGAAATACAACTATACGTAACTCAACACAAGGTTGACTCATGTACCGGGCACCTGCTCATCATTGGCCTTTGTCGCTATGGAATTAGAGACTCAAGGAAATGTTCCTCATGCTTTGTCTGCATTCTAATGAATCTATACCTTACCGCTTCTCGAAATCTTTCTTTCACACCTCGCAAGCACTGATTGCAACAAGGTTTTGTGAGTCGCTAATACAACAGTCCACTCCCACTCTTCCTCAACGACATCGCCGGTTGCCCATCTGCTGACATATAATGCACGAGTCCTTCCGACGTCCCCTCAGAATAACTTCGCCGTTTCTGTGAAAGGGGTCGATCTTGCACATCGATCCTCCTGAGGTGTTCCTGAAATCGCCCCGCTCACAATTTCCCCCATCGCATGGTCCACTATCTTAGCAACTCCTGGGACCTCGTGTATGTCTCGGCCTTTCCCATATACCTATCACGGCTTAACAAGCCAGGCAAGGCAATCATGCGAACATTAGGCGCCCCTTCAACCTCCTAACTCTCATTGAGTCGCTTTGCCTATGGTCGAAGGCGTTCAGCGTTTTCGCTAGGCCATCTGAATACCATGTGCAAGATAGCTTCAAGTTAAGACAACTCTCGACGCTGCTGCCGTTTTCCCCGCACAAGTGCTTAATATCATCACTTCCACAGTATGCTACAGCGACTCCAAGATCTACTGCACACCATAACACACTAACTCCTATGCGAGGACGGCGAGATCGTCGATCATTTTTACCATCGCATTTCGCCGCCATGGTTAATACACATGTACGATTTATATGGAGGACGTAAGTGCTAAGGTAAAGTACTGAAAGCCATGTTCCAATCATTTTGGTGCCATAATGCAATGCTGTTAACCGCAAGTTCATATATTTGCACGCCAGTATCGGCCATACAACCCTCCTGAGGTTTTGCAACGCAAGTGTTTTGGACTCCTTTAAAAGGGCGTAGGAGGCTTGTTTCTTAAAACCCACCACCCCTCGCCCACCGTGGCCTTGCTAGATTCCTTGCAAAGAGAACACTGGGCCCAAGTGGTTTGGCCCTGGACCGCCAACAATTAGTGACCCACGCCCACGACGCCACATCAGGCATATAATCTAGCGAGGAAATCCAATGAGGCGTTGAGTATCGCGGCAGCAAAAGGCATGCAAGGAGTAAGAATGACAATGTACTACCGCCTCCACCGGGATTTAGGGACAGTCACGCAATGGGTCAAATAGGTGCATATGAGAATAAGGGCCCATAACCACCAAGCCTTTCACATGACATCGTGGTTTCTAATCTTGGCTCATGGCGGGTCGAGGTAACCCTTTAACTGGCCGGGGTTAAGCAGACTCCTACGGTAACGGGTGTTTGCCTTTCAGTCGGTTTCCGCCTGGGCGATTGGTAACGCCCACAAAATTGGCTTGAGAGGACTCCACTCACCGCTATGGCGGCGCGGCGCATGCGGAAGGAGGAGAGATCTTCGGGTGCGCTCAGGAGAGAGCCTGCTTTCTCTCTCAGATTGGAGCTGCGTACAAGGCATCCCCGCGTTGGCGAGACCTCCGCATCTTCCATCCCCAAGCCCAATTTGTATAGGGTGATGCAATCTTGTTTCGACGAATTTAGCCAATCCTCCCCGGCCTCGCTGCAGGAGAACGTGCAAGCGGGCGATGGAGCAAGAAGGATGTGGCGTGAGATGCGGGCGGCTAGCCTGCCACCGAATTCTCCTGCCCCAAGGTAGAAGTCCGTAAAGTGTGGAGTAAATCAAAGCATGGGCAGTGCGCAGCAGTGAGGGACTGTGGAGTGGCGACTGACTGGCTGCGACTGTGATCAAGAACTGGGTAAAAAGCCAAAGTTGGGTACATGCATCGGCAGTAAAGCTTCAACCATGGCCTCGACGTCTGGCGCTAGTACGACAGTGGAAAGAGGAAGCCGGAGGGAAGATGGCTAAAAGCCTCTGTATACTGGCTACAGCGCCTACCTTCGCCTCTTCATATACGAGGAGACCGTGATTATTCGCACATCCTCAATGCTCACCGATCCCCGCCAATCGCTCGATGGTGACATGGGTGATGCAGAGCTTTTATAGGATGGAAAATGCGTTTTCCTGACTCCACCGCTGAAATTCAGGATTGCGGGTTGCTGCGGAGCACCGCCAACCAAAGAGCGAGGGCTGGATGGGGTAGTAAAGGAAGCGACTTTCGACATGGACGGCAAGAATCCGCTTCACTGCTTTTGCACAACAAGCCCTTGCAGAGTTTGATGTCGATTCAAGACTCAAATGTATAGGGGCGGAAGGGAGCTCGGGTCATTCATGGGTTTCTATGCTAAGAAATGTGGTCCTCCTGAAGCTTGTCGAGGTATTTCTAAAGCAATGCGGCAAATCGATCAGAAGTACAAAAATTGCCCTTCACATGTGAAATCCTTTTTGTTGAGTTTGTGTCCATTGTAATGTGCTTACTCCTATGATTTACATCATGTTGGCTGTTGGATGCTTTTGCAGCCACCCTGTGTAGGAAGAGCTTTACTTATCGTTAAAAGTTAAAGTAACATCATAAATTTTAAGGGGGAATATGCTCGATGGGGGTTTTTGTGAATAATCACCGAAGAGGGTTGGTGATGGGTCTAAAAGATGTGGGTTCAGCTATTGTGGAAACAAAAAAAAAGGGTCCGCCCCGATCATACGAGCCGTTGGTATATATGATCAAGGGTGACCCTCTCACACCGCTTTGTTTCGCCAAAACAATACCCACAATGCACACCTGCTTGCCGGTCTAGCAATAGTTATCACATCGCGATTCCAACGCCACTATGGAAGGGTCATGAAATCATGTGTTCAATCCATAAAACAAAATTGTGGGAAGAAAATTTCGCTTTTCGGTTTAATGTGTGATCCTTCGCCTATTACAGTGCAGGAGGGAGGGGCGCTGGCTGGCCGCCTCCCCGCCTCGCCATGTGTAGAGGGGCACATGCAACATGTTTGCTATCCACTTGGCCACCAGTTCCTGGAGAATGAAGTGGAACACGTCACTGTGGTATGGCGTGGCATGTTGCATGAGGGGGCCCCGGCTGGCCGGCGCCCTCGCCACTGTCCACAAGGGCACATTCCACATGTTTGCTATCCGCATTGTCACCACTTCCTTTGGAATGAAATAGAACAGGACCCTGCAGTGGGGGGTCATGTTGCATGCCGTGGTGTTGGAGACAAATACCCTAAACTGCGGGACTCACGCAACATATTCACAGGACATAGTCCGTCAATATTCAGCCTAAAACAAGTGGTATGTGCAACCGCCATTGCACTTCTACAATTTCAGATAAAGTTATGCACTAACAAATGCAAGAGGAATAGGGCGCCGGCCACCGCAGCCATGTACGCTTTGTTGGAAAGGATGGGCGCCATCGACATGAAGTGGGGACCACATCCATACACCCCTAATGAGAATGGTTGAGGCTAGTCACACTCAATAGCTAGTCCCCCCGAGTTCACGCCTTCGTCATCGCTGGCCCAGCGTCAATATTGTCATCGCTATCCTCCGCCACACTTTGACCGGGTCAGTATGAATCCGCACCGCTCAATTTGTCCTCGATCGCCTTTTTGTGTCCACCGCATACAAATGTTTCCGCATTCAAAATAAAACCGTAATAAAGGATGACAGATCATTCACATAGACCACCTGTATGTTTTTGGGATAAAATACCTTATTACCTTTTTCCCTAGTCTCCATCTTGTTACCTCTTCCTCGTAGTATATATTCCTCCACATACCGCCCAGACGTCAGATGATCTCGTCCGATACAGTGGATAAGAAAGTGAGGTTGTGGTGCATCCAACTCACGTCCGTGACTTTCCCAATCCGTAAAGGTTTGTTGTATGTTGGTGCATGGCATGCGAGAACATTCCTTTTGATTTAATATCGCCATTCAAGCGCCATTTCACGCTGCTGCCTTCCAATGTTTTGATATGCCCTGACATATCTCGCTGGGGAAGCTCCTCAACAATGCTTCTTCTAGCAAAGCTTCATCGTACATGAAGGCTGCTCTTCCTCCTCAAAGACGGAGAACCATTTCCAAGGACGGTCCGTAACAAGGCCGATGTGGTTTTCCAACAACAATCTCGTCGTCACCTGCATTCTTCCCACCACTTGTACTCTACTACATAAGGTCGCATTCCAAACCCATCCTTCAAATGAGCCACACCACAGTGGTTCTCATGTTCCTTTTTATCCCGCACGTAAGGACATCAAAGGCGCATATGGCATCGGAACGAAATTTAAGAACTCCAAACTCGCCTCCGCTTCCCAAAGCGAGATGTTGAATACCGCTTTGCTCGATGATCGTGACTGCCGCGCCGTTTGTCCTCGCTGTAATTTTGAACGTGCCGGTATGATGATTATTCAACTTTTCACCGCTGCGCATACTTCACCTCCTCGCCCAGATTGGCCATATATGTCCGGAACTGAACCTCCACTGTAACCTTCACCGGAGAGGGAGTATAGGCCTCAATGTGTGTCACGGGTAGCGCTGCGCTTCTTTGTGTTTAAGGCTTTTGGAAGCGAAAACATCCGTCTATTTGATCATGAGTGTGACCAACCAAAGGAATCCCACCTTCACTTTTTCGAACGTGCCCATATCAACGAGCATGTTCATATGCAAATAATAGCTGATTCTTGTTCTCCCGACATGTATTGTCAAGTTGCAAATACAAAACTTTGGGCAGCACACCATCATAGTTGTGGATGACATCTTGAATGACGCGATAGTCAAATTGGCATCGAGGTTGGCGAAAAACGCCGTGGCTTTGTGGGTGTAGTTGTGGATCATGCACCACGTGAACGGAAATGCATTTCGCCTAGGTTTTTGGCCACCTCAACATGTGCGGTATCTCTCTTCTTCGTCCATGCCATCGATACATAGTAACATATACTTATGTGGTTCAACATAACTCTTGCTCCGGTGTTTTGTCATCTTCACCAAAGGTCGCTTGATGCGCATATAACATATTCACAACATAGTTTTTGAGTCCCTTTAAAGTTGACAACTTACAAGATAAAAACATAGTATGATGTCCAAGAATCAACGTTGTAAGCATCACATGGATGTATGTCATGGACACCGCAACTTCTCCTTCCTCACCCCCACCTCGCCCCCATGATCGACAACAAAGGATATAATGGGCGGAACATATTTGTCGCATTCAAGCGGAAGGAGGCGCCGGTGGGGCGCCGCCACCGGCGCCGAGACCGACCTCATTCGCAAGGTCGACATGGTAATAGCCTTGCATGGCGGGCCCAAGCAATGTGATAGGCACATGCATGGTTAGAACGGGGCCCGGCCCATGACTGTGGGAACCCACACATAATCCTAAGGACATGGTGAGATGGTGGGCGCCGGCCACCGCCCACCGACCCACCGAAGCGGGGGGCATATTGACACATACTATACAAATCGCCATTGAGGGTTTGGCCTACGGTCAACCACCCTCGATGGAAAACATAAGGAAAAGAATGTAACTTACCTTGATCAACCTTTGAGATTGTATTTCGTATAGTTGTTTTCAATCCAGCAGAGCGAGCAAGTAGAGAATCTAGACTTTGGAATCTTTACCTGTTGAAGTGCCCTTTCCATAGCTTCAAGAACCAGCGAGTCACATCAGACCTCTTTGTTCACAATGCCTATATTCACTCCAAATTTCTAGTTTTGTGTATGTGTCGGTAGGTTGAAGACCTCGATATTTGGAAGTCTCTCACCATGTTGAGGAAAGCATTGTCCATCCAGGCTATTGCACTTAATGCATGGTGAGATCTTTTTGGATTCGGCCTCATAGCATCCCACGGCATTCTATGACTCTACTCTTCAACTCTTCATATCGCTGTGGCCGAGGCAATACACTCTTCCTCAAGGCAAGCAAGATCAAAGGATCCGCCCCAAGATGAGTAACAACTTTTGCGTTACCCAGCTCTTGTCGCACAACCCGTATGAGGATTCCAAAATGTTTCTGCCCCGCCTCCCCATCCGTAAATAGCGATATCGTTGTTCACGAAACCTTTCTTTTGTCAACTGCGGAGACACATCCGATTGCAACATGCCTTCAAAATCAATGTTGATGCTTTCCACTTCACATTTCCTCATTGAGACTCCCGCAGCTCGCCTCTTGGCACCGGACACTCGTAGTTTTCGCAGACACCAAAGTCTCACTCATGGTTTGGGGTGATAAGATGGCGTCGATCTCGGAGTGCTCGAAATCGCCTCATTTATTGCCGCATTCTTCTGCGATGGTGCGTGCGGACTCCACCGCATGAACAAGCTGCCTCTACGCATTCGGAGCCCACCTTGGGAGTGGCGGTTTCTAGCGGTAGCTGCTTGCTCACACCGTTGTTTGCATGGGGATCCCTCCAGGGCGGCATACCGGTTAAGATTTCTTGGTGTCCGTGGCAGGCACCTCGGAATGGTAGGGAGGCCGAGGCGATGTCGGCCTCCGAATCGGCGTACTGGTATGCAAAGACTTTACTTAGAGGATAAAATTCACAAAGTCAACCTCCATTAGAATGTGAAAGCACACCTTCCCGTAGTGCGTGGGGAGAGATGTCTTGGAACATGCGACGCCGGGCATTCAGTCCGCTTCTCCTCGTCTGCACGGAAGTTCTCTTCATATTGGGATTGACCTCACCATCCGCAGTATGCCCGCACAATCAAACGGGGAATGAGGACATGTCTCCCTCGACAACGCATCCAAGACGACGGCGTTCGACAAAGCAGTGATCGACATCGCCGCCTATGCAGTGAGTGGCGAAGCATTTTGTTGGGCGCCTTCCGAGGTTGGACGGTGGAGGAATGAAAGAAGGCAAGGTTCATTCAACATTAGATAGGTTGGAAATGTCTAAGCCTTCCGGAGGCCGCTTTGATATACCACCAACCATATAAAACCATTGTTGAAAACGTCGTTAAGTTCCTAATGTTTGCGAGGCAAGTAACGGAAAGTCATTATGTTTGGTTTTTAAACCCAACGCAATGGGAAAAAGCGGTAGACGTTGTATGTACAAGATGGCGTTAATAATGTTCCACCGGGTTCGAACCATCGGCTAGTTGGAGTAACCAAACCCTAAATGTATTAAGGTGGAAAGGTGAACGACAAAGGCGCTTAAATAGCAAGTTTAGGCAAACAAAACCGGAGTGGAGCGCAACTGGTCACTCAAACGGCGAGCAATTGAGCTTTGTGCAAGAGGGAGCGGTGAGCGCGGTGTGGTCGCCTCGAGGAGACGAATGCGGAGCGCCATCTCTAACCCCTTGATTGCAGCAACGAGAAATTGGGCGAGGGAGATGAACTTCTCGCTTTGGGTTCTCACTTTCCAGTTTGCATGTGCAATTGACGTGTTTGTGGTAGAATTGCGACGCTAATTAGCAGAAGGAAGGCCCATCAATGGCTCTTGTATTGAATTGAAGGTGATGGCGATGGGAAGAAGAAGCAAGAAGGATCAGGGCGACGAACCCGGATCCCCGAGCCTGCAGAAGACGAAGAAAACGCGAGCGAGGAAAGCAAAGACAGTGGCGAGAAGGCGCATGCCGATGATGGAAGACCGTCGGGAGGACATGCTAGCTGACGGCAGCGGGCGCTTCCAGCGTGAGGCACTCAAGTCTGGAAGCTGGCGGCAAGGCAAGCACAACAAAATCAGGAGGCCATGGAGAGAAGGGGAGAAGGGTGGGAAGAGGGTGGCTCCTATTCCTTCTCGCCGAGGAGACATTTACATTCGGCCTGGAGCACGATGGATGCGTGAAGATCTTGGACAAGGATTGGATGGTTGTTCAGGATCCGCAACCGTAAGACGAGCATGTTTTGACGCTGCAAGCGCGTGGATTATGGGTTACAAGGATGCACAATCAACGGCAAGGGCAGGGTGGCTAGTGTGGGCAACATTGGACATGTCAAATGGGGATCCAGTAGCACAGTTACTGTGCATTACAAGGCCTCAAGAATTCGATGCGGTGCCCCAGGGTCCCGAGCTATACAGAGCTTTCGAAATCAGGTTCAACAACCTTGTTATCAAGAAATGCGAACCTGCCAGGCTTTTGCAGCTGTTTCGGGAATGCAGGCGGGAGCAATCGGTATTCGCAAACCTTACCCTATTTCGTTTTTTATGCTTTCCGCCGCCTTCTAACAAAGGAGCATTGTTCATTGCAGGCTCGTGATGGGGAATGCATTCATCGGACGTGTGCGGAAATCACACAAACAATGCAAAGACAGAGGGTCATGCGTGGCGCAAGAGCCGAGTGCGTGATGAGGAGGAAGAGAAGGACAATGAGAACGAGGAGGGCAATTTGGCCCGAGGATGAAGACTATGGCCCGACACGATATCCGGACACCGATGAAGAAAATTCGGACGCGCAGGAGGACAGGATGCGGGGTTTTCATGCCTTATGAAACCCGGGTTGCTGATCGGCTGGAGAGGTAGAGGGGCGCCCGGCCACCCGGCGCTCGCAGCCAAGGGTGAGGCCGGGCACACCCACCAAGGCGGGGAAGGAGAGGGCCCGGCCGGCGCCGCCTCTCATGATACAACAAGGACCTGGGAGGGAGGGACCTAAGGGAAAAGGAAGGCTTTTTGAAGGAGATGGGAGAAGAAGGAATGACGAGAGGACCATCCTAAGGCAAAAGCAAAGAGGAAAGGCAACCGCAGAGGGTGGAAAATGTGGGTGACATTCCCACCGCTCATGTGACAACAGATCGGAGAGGATTGCGAAGCTATCCGGATGAAGACCGACACGGTCGAGAAGATATGAAGAAGGTAGTATTAAACAGTTGGTGAAATTGGAGAACCTTCGACCGCATCGCACTACACCGATGCATGACACGGGGTGGATGAAGCATGGGCCAATTATTTGGCGCGTGTTATATCAAAAAGGAGGATTGAAGAGGGCCTTTATTATGTATGATTGATCCGGAGTGTGATGACATGGAAAAGCTAGATGCGTAGATTCGGCCAAAAATATGTCATGGGAGTAGGAGGAAACCACACTTATGCGGCAATGAAGCATCTTGCGACATCTCCGCAAAAGCGGTTTCAATATATGTGGAGGCTCATGTACTGTGGTCTCAACGTACAGAGATGCGAGTCCGCCACGACCATAATACTATGTCCGGCGCAAGATGAATTTTATAGAGCGGTGAGGTATTTGTGATGAATTGATTATTGCGAAACGGATGTCGTGCGATGACCATGACATGGAAATTCAACTTGTATAAGGTGTTGGGGCTTATTGAGGATGATGAAGCACGAAGATGATGTTTATAAATGTAACAAGGTTGACAACAGACCCATATTTTATGCATGCGAAACAAGAGGGTAGGGTATGGGAAAATGTAGACAAGATTTTTACCAAGTGGGAAGCGGAGTTGGGAGAAGAAGCATGTGATAGCAAGACAAGCAAGCAAGGTGAAGGAAAGTACCGAGGAGGCCAACAAAATAGACTCGTATGTGAAGCCAAAAGATATGCTTGCAAAGCCTTGGAAATCATTTCAAGGGATTCCAATGGGAGTGTGGGCAGACATACTTATCACCGCACAGAAAGTGTTGTGTCTCATTGACCGAAAGGAATGGATGACGATATATCTCTTCGAAGAAATTCCATATTATTCAAGTGGCGATGGCAAACACCTTGGTTGCTCTCTTTGAAGAGGTTCGGCAGAGTATCCCCAAAGACTCGATGAAATGCTCGCGATTCCAAACGGCATTTGCGGAAAGGTAAGCCATTTTCCCGCACCTTCTTTCCATGTTCATTTCAGGGCCACCGGCGCCCCACCATGGATCACTGGGGCCGGCCGGCGCTCGCCTCGCTCGCAGGTGAGGGCGGCCGGCCGGCGCCTCCCGCACTCCACGCTGATCAGGGGGCGCCGGCCGGCCGCCATCCACGCATAGCGTTGTGTGCTTGAGCGATTCTAAGTTGTTTTTGGCAGAATCAAGGACGTGGAGGTCTTGACAAAGCGCGACGACTTCCGCATTTCATTTTCGAGATCAATAATTGGAAGGGCTTAGAGAATGAGCAGCGGGCTTTGGACAAGGACTTGGAAGAAGGACTCCATGATATTCAATGTTCCGTCGAGAAACAGTCGATGGTGGAAGCCGCAACGCTCGGACATGCGTGGGTTTTGAGGGAAGGAAATACACCCTTCTAGTCATGGATGTTCCCGTGGATTTGACATCGGGCCAATGGACAAACGAATGGATTTATCCAATGATGGGGTGTGTTTCAAAGTTTCGGAGAAAACGGAAAATGACGACTTCGAATTATCATGCATGGTGTTGAAGAAGCCCATACGGTAAGGGAGGCTATGCGAAGTGGTGTGCCAAAGGCGGCTTGGTGTCATTCATTTGGGATAAGACTAACATGAACAACGATGAGGAGGATTTGAGACTGTGGAATACGTTACAGTTGGATGGGGTGTGAAAGATGGATGTGCGAAGGACAGGGCTGCCATGATGCCCAATGTGATGCACGGGACCTTCAACAATGGAAGATCCGTTATTGGACACCCTACCGTCAAAGAAATAGGTTTACCTGTCTCATGACAAGTTGGTAGTGTGCCCATACCAGAGACCATTGGGTCTTATGATGAAACTCGTGAGGACATTCTCCAAGGAGGGAGACTCGGTTATTGATGCATGCTCAGGCAGTGGGACTACGACACTAGTTGCGTTGCTGTGTGGCTTTAGATGAGAATGATAGCTTTGACGCACAGGAGATGGAGCGCTTGCGTAATTTGGCACTTGTTGTAGATTCAGTTGCGGTGGATGAAATGGTCGACTCACATGTAAGCCCTCACGATAGAACATCGAGACACCGACAGCAAATCTCCTGCAGCTTATGGAGTAGGTGTTTAGCTTTGCCAGTATGAGAACACCTGCATGTTCCGGATGTTTCCGAACCCTTTTAAATTTCACGATGTGACTTTTCTGAAATTTTGATGTTACGATGTGCTTTGTTTGCAATCCGCAATGGCGCCGGCCGGCCGGCAGCATGTGGGGTTCGTGTAGAGGATGTCCTGTTCAGTTTGGTGTTCCGCTATGGGTTTGTATATACGGATGGTGTCTGTATTCTCAAACCAGCCATTTTCCGCAATTTGAGGATGGTGCCTTTTCCGTCAAAGGGGTTATTTTTTCCTGTAAGGAAGTTTGTATATTCCCCCCCTTCAAAATTTATGGTGTTTGTGGAAAGGTGTCGGAGACTATTATGGCACACAGGCGCGTATTGTCCATGAGGAGAGCGAGAGACCAGCTAAAAAGAAATGAGGATGATGCAGATAGCCCTGTGCACCAGGATGCAGATAGTGAACTGGGACCATCCGACGAGGAGGATGGACCGATCCCAGATGTGCTAGGTCTTTCAGATGGAGAGGGGTCAGGTGACCAAGATGAGGATAGGGATGAAGATGACATCCTCAACTTTGCAGACATTGGGGCTTCACGTGTTCCTACCGTCGCGATCACGGATGACAATCGCGCCGCCGCGCCCCCTGGCGGATGGGGAAGACTGACCCCAAACGCTGGTTTGTCGATTCCGTTGGGTGGAGATGGACTAGGGCGCCGGGCGCCCCCCTCTCGCCACTGTGGAGGAGGAGGAGGCGCCCGGCCGGGCGCTCCAGGGAAGAGGAGCAGGGGCAATGTGTTGGAGCGGTGGAAAAGCGAAAGCGGCTCTACGGATGTCTTTCTGCTAGCGACGACGGTGGCGATGTAGTAGTAGGTGAGTGGGAAGAAGAAGTCGAAGAGGGATAAAGGAAAAGGGGACCATCAGGAAAACATTGCCCTTGTTCATGTTCTTACAGACGAGGAAAGGTGGAGGATGCTATCAAGATCTGAGACCCGTTGACAGTCGGGACTCGGCTTACTCCAAGAAGGTGGTTCGAAGCAGTAGTGAAGTTGGAGAATTTGAAACCAGCATCCCATATTACACGGATCTTGTGATAAGGAGAGTGGGCGAGGCATGGGCAAATTATTTGGCTCGTGTAATATCGAAGGAAGGATTGAGGAGGAGGCGTGTTGCCTCTCCTTTGCATGATCGACCCGGCAGGTGTGACAACCTCGCAAGTTGGATGGAAAGGTTCGAGCGAAGAAATATGTTATGGCGTTCTTGGTGGGAACCATACCTTTGCGACCATGAAACATTTGGCGAGATATATCTCCGGGGAAAACACGCTTCCAATATGTGGAAGCTCATGTATATTGTGACGGTGGCGGAAATCAGTACCAGCACCACTGTCGATGTCGAACAAAGGAAGAAGATGTCCTTCATTGAGCGGTCGGTACTTGAGGGCGAATTTATTGCGAGGCGAGATGATGTCGGATGACCATGAATTGGAAATTCAACCTATCTGTATTGGGCTTGATTGAGGACGCGGAGGTCGGGAAGGCGATGTTTACAAGCGGAATAAGGTGGACAATCGGACCCACATCTTATGCATTGCCAAGCAGGAGGGAAGGTTTGGGACAACGTGGATCGAATATTTTCAAAATGGGAGAATTGAATTGCGGAAAAACATGTTCTGGAACAAGTAAGAAGAAAGGCAAGGTACAAGAGGAGGCTCAGGTTGTTGACCTTTTATTTAAGAAGGATATGCTATAAAACGTGGAAATCGTTCAAAGTTCCTGGAGAGTGCGGTCGGATACTCATCAGTACAGAAGGTGTTGTATTATCGACCTAAAATGGATGATGAGATTACCTTACGGAAGAAGTTTCATGTTATACAAGTGGCTATGGTAAACACTTGGGCTGCTCATCATTCGAAGAGGTTAGGTGGAATATCCTTTGCATTCGTGAAATGATAGCTCGGTTCAGACGGCGTTTGGGAAGGTGTGCCATACTACCCATCGTTTCTTCTCTCATATGTATGCATTACAAACCTAACGTTCTTGCGGTGGCGGTGGCGAGGCCACTTCCACATGTGATGTGGGGACCGGACTTGCCTTGAAGGCCGGCCCGGCCGGCGCCTGTCCACTCCATAGAACTCAAGGGGCCTTGAGGGCCGGCGCCTCTTTGAGATCTACAGTGCATACTGTTGCATTGCATTCGCTGTGTATGCACTTATACTCTTTTGCCCTTTGCAGCAATTGAAGGATATAGACAACTTGCAGAAAATGCGGAGGACTTTAAAATTTCATTTTCGAGATCAATAATTGGAAGAGTTTGGAAGGCGAGCGGTAATGGCGGATCTGATCTTCATGAAGGGCTGCACATTTTCTTGTTCTGGTAGAAGGAGGTTCATTACCAAGTGGAAGCGAGATATTTTAGATGCGGGCTACCTTGGTGAGGAGGTACACCAGTCATGGATGTGCCCGGAGGCTTTGATATTGGGCCTATGGACAAGCGGATGGATGCCATGTTGAGTCTGATTTTCAGCAGTTTTCAAGAAAACTCGAAGACTTCCGCATGATTGTCATGCATGGAGTGGAGGAAGCCCACAGTCACGGAATCGATCGCGGTGGTGTAAGAAGGGTGGCTGGTGTCTTCGTGTGGGATAAAACTAACATGAGCAATGATAGGGGTTGAAGCGATGGAGTATGTGGTATCGGATGGGGCTTGAAGATGGGTGTTCAAAGGATCGAGCTCGATGATGCGAATGCCATGCATGGCACTTTCAACAATGGGAGGTCCGTCATAGGACATGACAACGTGGTAAAGAAGCGGTGTGTCCCATGACAAGTTGGTGGTATGCCCATACCAAAGGCCTCTTGGGCGATGATGAAATTGATCAAGACCTTCTCAAAAGAAGGAGGCGGGTGGTGGGCGCATGCTCGGGAAGTGGCACAAGCAGTGAGCCTTGCTATGTGGAAGCGTATCGCCATCAGGCGGACTTACGGTGTCTTGGATACATCCCCAGGCATCCACGGATCGAGGTTCTCCGGATCTTGAAGAAGAGCTTACCTTGAGCCCCATCGCAGGCCCTTCGATTTACAGGCAAAGGAGGTTTGTATAAGTGAAAAGGATTGTTCAAAGGCCCAAGTTGTTTCTTTGAGTGCGGAGGATGAAGACCGAGGCAGGCGTGTTGGAGGACAACGCTGGATACCATATGGCAACCTCCACGTCGTCGTCCAAGCGGAGGTTAACAACGGACAACGCTTTGGGTGAGAATGGCAGTTTTGTGAAGAAGGGCGTGTCGAAACCTAGCTGTAGTTTTAGATTACGCTTATTCGGGGCCCAGTTGAGACCGAATAGCATGAGTAACCGGATCCAATGTATTAGGATTCAGACATAAACTTCATTATGCCATGTGTCTATCGGTGCCATTTTGCAAGTGCACATTTAAAAACGTCCCTCTTCCATCATGGCTTCATCCGTGCCCGCTACTATTGTCGTTGTGTGTATGCCTCAATTGTGTTGTTCATGACTTAGGGGGCCAAGAATGGTCCATTGTAAGGAGACTGTGATTGCTTTACGTGTTTTAGGTACCGAGTAGGTTTCGTCAAAGGGGTTCTGCAACACCGAAAGGGGGTTCGTATATTAACCTCCTTACAGGATTACCATGTTTTCTCCTCGACGAAGGGAAGGACCCAATGAAGAAGATGAACCTGCAGCTAAGAGGGCAAGGTCCATTCTGTTTGGGGAAGGGCAACCAACTGCCAAGGGAGACAAAGGGGGGTCTAGTCAAGAACCCATCGACCTAGCATAGTTTGTGAGCATGGAAGCACTTGAGTGGGTATTTCCTTTTGGGGGAGGTAGCCATAGAGTAAAAAGACAACGCTTAAATGCTCATCAAGAGACAACTGTAAGTAGGAACATAGAGTAGGTAAAAAGTCACATTTTAAAGGGACCATTAAGGCTCAAGTGGTAGGCGAACTACATCAAAATAATAGGATTTGCAAGGAATGAGCTAGCAAACGTGATAGCAAAAGTTAATGTTTGCCGATAAATAACAATTAGAATAAGAAGAGGAAGCTTGGGGTCAGTTGAGGCGTCTAGCGCCGGGAAGAAATTTGACGCAGTGATGGGCTCTACCCGTAAGAGGGGGCAAGTTTGAGAAGTAAAGAATCGCATCTTGCGCTCCCAAACTCGCGAGTCCTTTGCTCCTTGTGAAGGAATTTCGTCTTGAAGCAGCACAAGCTAACGCAATATACGTAGAGGTAGGGGGGTTTGCGGTGGTGAAATTAGCGGAGGGCTCGCTCCCAGCGGAGTACCTCAGCAGGGGTGAGAGATTGCTCCTTGTGAATGATTGCTGTGAAATTGCTTTAGCTTTTAGGTGGGTGGCCGATGCCTACTGAAACTCTACGGCTTGAGGGTGAGACTCGGGAAAAGACTCTGGAGGTTCTCATTGTATGCAGTGCAAATCCCGACTAGACAGCAGCCCAGGAAGAACTTGTTGATTCTGAAGAGTGGACCCTAGGCGGTGTGGACCTCGTAAGGCATTATTATCGTAAGGCAAAATGAAATCGAAATCAATGAGCCAGAGGGTGGTGTTAGAGTAGAAGGTTGTGGAGTACAATGGAGTAGTGGAGTAGGTGTGTAGAGAGTGGAGTGGGTGTGTGAGGATGTGGTGAAGAGGAAAGGTGCAGAAAGTAGCATAAGGCCCAAGGTAGAGCCTAAGGGAGGGTCCCAATCATGCTGAAAAGTCGGCTCCAGTGGCAATGAGGGAGCTGAGACAGCAGCTGTGAGGCGTGAGTAACCACTTGATTGAGATTCGGGGTCCTTGGTCGCCCATTGTGGGCCTACCTACAACCCGTGGGGAGGGGCAGGGGGCCTCACGAGCATCTGTTGTCATTGTAGGTCGGAGGTTGACTAGCTTTTCCCTGGAGGCGGCCACGAGTGGGTGTATGGTTTCTTTGTTTGAGGGAGAGTGAGAGGATGCCTTGTCTGTAGGAAAAGTTGGTTTGAGGTGAGCAAGTGTGTAGCATGACCCATTTTCGCATGATCGACAATCGGAGATCTCATGGGGCCAAAACCAATGCTCACGATAATGATTAGGATAAGTGTGGGCGCTAGAGGTTGAATTCGGAATTTCCCATGATTTTCCTCCTACAAGCACGGTGAAGTAGCGGGCGACCAGCTCAGGTCTCTGTGCAATTCAATTGCTTTGCACTTTGCATCAGAGTGAGGGAGTTAGACTCGTACCTGAATGAGACTCTTGCCATGTCTAGCGAGGAGCAAGTGGTAGGGAATGTTTTTTAGTGGATTACATATCTTATTTAAAAATCAAAGGGAAAATACACTTATCCCGGCATTACCAAGCAGGAAGAAAGGTGAACAATTCGACCGTGTCCGGCGAGGAGGTGTAGCTGCGGCCGCGGATGCCAGCCCTGATAACATCTGGCATGTCATGGACATGGTCACATGGTCACATACGATATGACGCATTTGTGAGAGGAAGGCTGCAGAAAGTTTGGCAGATGGGTACACCATACTCCCCGTCTTGTTCCTCCCGGATGGTCTCACCGATCCTATTTCGACCCACAAACGGGATTCCCGTTTAGCTAGCTGAAGCCCATTAGTGTGTTGTTCGCCATCCCCATCCCCATCCCCATCCCCATGCTCTTCAGGTGTTTACTGGTGGTCCGTAACAGCACTGGCCGTCGTGGGTGCTCTCTACGGATGGGACATTGGGGAGGCGTGCGTGCATAGACGATTGACTCTCGGCTTGACAACACACAGTTCGAAGAAGAGAGGCCAAACACGAAACAATGGGTCCCTGTTACAACACCTTACATACTACATAGGCCACCTTGTGGTAACACCTTACATACTACATAGGCCACCTTGTGCAGTATGGCAGACGACCTTGAGGAGCGCATCATGGTGTTCAGCAACGTGTTCGGGCGTATTGCATCCGCTTGTTGTGGCAGCGATGGCTGTTGGGGTTCTGGGTTTTCTGGAAAGAGCTCCAGCTCGTCTAACTTCGTGCAGCCAACCGATGGCGCACAACCAAGTCGGGAGATGCAGCACCTTTGCAAGACAGCCAGCCCGTCCACGAAGATGGTTGTCTGGGGACGGGTTTTCCGGCGAGGCCCGTCGTCAGGAGAAGTTGTGGCGACAATTTTTCTGGGACCCAGCACTTTGGTGGGATAACAGGCAAAATGGGAAGGGCCTCCTTGCTGACTTCCGGCACCGGCAGTCCCAAGAGGTCCTCTGGTTGAACAACTTGTACAAACCAGCTTGGGTGGATTCGCAGCTTGCTGCTTTGGATGCGGGGATGGGTTGTCGTGCTTCCAACAGGACCATGCATGTGCCGGACCGCCGGAGGCCTGCAGGTTACGATGGGGGCGTGACGGCTGAAACTGTGAGATGGCTGTGTCGAGAGGGCCATCTCACCGAGGCTGTTGAGGCTTTGGAAGTTAGTCTGCAGACAGACCATTGTGTTTCCGGATCTTTGTTATATGCTGTCTTGAGGAAATGTGTGGCTAAGCAGGATGTGGCTCTGGGTAGCCGCGTGCATGCGTTTGCTGTGAAAAGGGGATATCAATCAGATACCTTCCTGGGCTTCCACTTTCTGCGAATGTATGCTGCTCATGGCAGGTTGCAAGATGCTATGGACGTGTTTGAAGCCGTTGCCGAACCGGATTCCTTCACGTGGTCTGCCATAATTTCGGCGCATGTTAAACACGGTCAAGACAAGGAGGCAATACAATTGTATCATCGGATGCGCAGGTCTAAGGTGCAGCCAGATGGGCATGTGTTTGTTGCAGCCCTTCAGGCTTGTGCAAGGGGATCTGACTTGAAAGCTGGGCAGCAGGTGCATGCTGATGTGTTGGCCAATGGCGCTGGGCCTAATTTGTTCGTTTCGAGTTGCTTGGTGGACATGTATGCCAAGTGTGGCAGCCTGGAAAACGCTCAAAGAGTGTTTGGCAGTCTTGGCCAGAAGGATGTAGTGACGTGGAATGCCATGATATCCGGGTATTCTCAGCAGGGCATGGGGCAGGAAGCCTTTGGTCTCTACAGTGCTATGCTGAAAGAGGGGATTGCAGCACCTGATTGCGTGACGTTTGCATCCCTCCTGAGTGCATGTGCAAGTGTGGGTACTCCAATGTTGGAGAAAGGGAAACAGCTTCATGCGCAGATTAAACAAAAGGGCTATCAAGGTAGCTTGTTTTTAGCCAACAGTCTGGTGGTCATGTATGCAAAGTGCGGCAGTTTGAAGGACGCCCAGAGAGTGTTTGACGGACTTGGTGAAAAGAATGTGGTCACCTGGAATGCCATGATATCAGGGTACTCCCAGCAGGGGATGGGGCGGGAAGCCCTTCGTCTCTACAGTGCCATGCAAGAAGAGAGCATCTCTGTACCCAATTCTGTGACATTTGTCTGCCTCCTGCAGGCATGTGCAAGTGTGGGCTCCATGGGATTAGAGACAGGGAAACGGCTCCATACTCAGATCAGTGATCAAGGATACCAAGCTGATGTGTTTGTAGCTAACAGTTTGGTGAACATGTATGCAAACTGTGGCAGCTTGGGGGATGCTCAGAGGGTTTTTGATGGACTTGGTGAAAAGGATTCAGTGACGTGGAATGCCATGATAGCAGGGTATTCCCATCAGGGTATGGGACTGGAAGCCCTACGTCTGTATGCCGCTATGCGAGAAGAAGGCATCGCTATGCCCGATTCTGTGACATTCGTGTGCCTCCTGCAGGCGTGTGCAAGTTTGGGCACCCTGGCATTGGATAAGGGGAAGCAACTCCATGCGCAAATCAAGGAAGGAGAACATGAAGCTGATGTGGTTGTAGCCAACAGTTTAGTGAACATGTACGTAAAGTGTGGGAGCTTGGAAGATGCTCAGAGAGTGTTTGACAGACTTCGCCTAAAAGATGTGGTGACATGGAATGCCATGATGGCGGGGTATTTGCAGCAGGGCATGGGGCGGGAAGCGCTTCTTCTCTACAGTGCTATGCTAGAAGAAGGCTCAGCTGTACCCACTTCTGTCACATTTGCGTGCCTCTTGCAGGCATGTGCAAGTGTGGGCACCCCAGCTTTGGAGAGGGGGAAGCAGCTTCATGCACAGATTATGGAACAGGGGCATGATGCTAACGAGTTTGTAACCAGTTGTTTGGTGAGGATGTATTCAAAATGTGGCAGCTTGAAGGACGCTGAGACTGTGTTTGGCGGTCTGGGTGAAAAAGACGTGGTGACGTGGAATGCCATGATAGCAGGGTACCCCCAGCAGGGCATGGGGCAGGAAGCCCTTCATCTGTACTGTGCAATGCAAGCTGAAGGTATGGCTGTAGCTGATTCTGTGACTTTTGTGTGCCTGTTGCAGGCATGTGCAACTGTGGGCACACCCGCCTTAGCGAAGGGGAAGCAGCTTCATGCACAAATCAGAGAACAAAACCATCAAGCTGATGTTTTTGTCACCAGCAGTTTGGTGAACATGTATGCAAAGTGTGGCAGCATCGAAGATGCTGAGATAGTGTTTGACGGACTTGGTCGAAAAGATGCGGTCACTTGGAATGCCATGATGGCAGGGTATTCCCAGCAGGGCATGGGGCAGGAAGCCCTTCGTCTCTATGGTCTTATGCTAGAAGAAGGCATGGCTGTACCAGATGCGGTGACATATCTGTGCGTCCTGCAGGCATGTGCCAGTATAGGTGCCCCAGCTTTGGAGCAGGGTAAGCAGCTTCATGCTCAAATTGAAGAACGAGGACATCAAGTTGATACGGTGGTAGCCAACAGTTTGGTGAGCATGTATGCAAAGTGCGGCAGTTTGAATGCTGCTCAGATACTCTTTGAGGGACTTCGTCAAAAAACTGTGGTGACGTGGAATGCCATGATAGCAGGGTACTCACAGCAAGGCATGGGTTGGAAAGCTCTCAGTCTCTACAGTTCTATGCTAGAAGAAAGCATGGAACCCGATCTTGTGACTTTTCTCTGCCTTCTGCAGGCATGTGCAAGTATGGGTGCTGTGGCATTGGAGGAGGGAAAGCAGCTTCATGTGAAAATCAAAGAACGGGGACATGAATCTGATGTGCTTGTAGCAAACAGTTTGGTGAACATGTATGCAAAGTGCCTCAGCTTGGAGGATGCTCAGAGACTATTTGATAGTCTTGTCGTAAAAGATGTGGTGACGTGGAATGTCATGATAGGAGGGTATTCCCAACAGGGGATGGGGCAGGAAGCCCTTCTTCTCTACAGTGCAATGAGAGCAGAAGGCATGGCTTTACCCGATTCAGTCACATTTGTGTGCCTTCTGCAGGCATGTGCAAGTTTGGGCACCATAGCATTGGAGAATGGAAAGGAGCTCCATGCCCAGATTAGAGAACAAGGATATGGAGGTGATCTGTTTGTATCCAACAGTTTGGTGAGCATGTATGGAAGATGTGGCAGCTTGGAAGATGCTGAGAGAGTCTTTGATGGACTTAGTCAAAAAGATGTTGTGACATGGAATGCCATGATGGGAGGGTATGCCCAGAATGACATGGGGCAGGAAGCGCTCCGCCTCTACAGTGCGATGCAAGAAGAAGGCATTGTTGCACCAGATTCAATGACATTTGTGTGCCTCCTGCAGGTATGTGCAACTGCAGGCACCCTGGCATTGGACAAGGGGAAAGAGCTTCATACTCAGATTGAACGACGAGGTCTTGATGTGGATATGTTTGTAGCCAGCAGCTTGATTGACATGTATTCAAAGTGTGGAAACTTAAAAGATGCTCGGAGTGTGTTTGATGGACTTGGTCAAAAGGATTTGGTGACTTGGAATGCCATGATTGCAGGGTATTCCCAGCAGGGCATGGGGCAGGAAGCCCTTTGTCTCTACCGCACAATGGAAGAAGAAGGCTTGGCCGTACCTGATGCTGTGACATTTGTATGCCTGCTGCAGGCATGTGCAAGTTTGGGCACTCTGGCTTTGGAGAATGGGAAGGAGCTTCATACTCAGATCAGAGAACAAGGGCATGAGGCTCATGTGATTGTAGCAAGCAGTTTGGTGAACATGTATGCGAAGTGTGGGAGTTTGGAAGATGCTCAAGGAGTATTTGACAAACTTGGTCGGAAAGATTTAGTAATCTGGAATGCCATGATGGCAGGGTATTCCCAGCAGGGTATGTTGCAGGAAGCTCTTGGTCTCTACATTGCTATGCAAGAAGAAGGAGTGACGGTACCAGATCCCGTAACATTTGTCTCCCTCCTGCAGGCATGTGCAAGTGTGGGTGCCCCTGCTTTGGGAAAGGGGAAGGAGCTTCATGTGCAGATCAGGGAACAAGGACATCAAGATGATGTGTTTGTAGCCAACAGTTTGGTGAACATGTATGCCAAGTCACGGCGACTTGAAGCTTTCAGTCAGTGTGTGTTTGACACACTCAGACCAAAAACTAATAAGGTGACATGGAATGCCATGATGCTTGAAATTACTCCCAGCAGGGTATGGGGCAGGAAGCCCTTCATCTGCACAATGCTATGCAAGCAGAAGGCAAGACTGTACCCGATACCGTGACATTTTTGTGCCTCCTACAGGCATGTGCAAATGTGGCAGCTTTGTATCTCGGTAGGCAGCTACATGCACAGATTTTAGAACAAGGGCTTCAAGCTGATTTGTTTGTTGCTGGCAGCTTGATTAACATGTATGGAAAGACTGGGAGTACAGTCGATGCACAGCAAGTTTTTGATATGTTGCCTGAAAGAGACGTCGTCATCTGGAATGCACTGATTGCAGGCTACACCTGTCAAGGAGACAGTGAAGTGGTGTTTGACTTGGTCCGGAGAATGAAGGAGAATGGCATATGGCCAGACTCCATCACATTCCTTAGTGTATTGACAGCATGCAGTCATGCAGGTCTAGTGAACAAGGGCCGAGACTATTTTGAGGTTATGAGCAGACACTACGGCATCCGTCCCACGGTTTACCACTACACATGCTTGGTGGATCTCCTGGGTCGAGCAGGACAACTGGATGAGGCACTAGGTTTAGTTACAAAAATGCCTGGACTGCCGAATGCCACTGTTTGGCGCACTCTGTTAGGTGCTTGTCGAAAGTGGTGCAATGTCGAGGTGGGATTCCTTGCTTTCAATGAAACAGTGAAGCTAGACAGCCAAGATGCCTCAGCGTATGTGTTAATGGCAAACATATACACCGGGGTCCAGATGTGGGAGTGCGCAGAGAAGATGCAATCAAGGAGAAAAAGGATTAGGGCATGGAAGCAGCCAGGTCAGAGCTGGTGGACAGACGGGAACGGGTTGGTGCATAGTTTTCTAGTGGGGGATGAGAAGCATCCCCAGTGGACGCAAGGCCACATGTAGGCTTGTATCTGGCGAATGTGTTTGTTGGTTAAACTGTCCTGCAAAGGATATGTGAAGCGGTGCCAGTTAAACCCCGGCGCGCCTAAGCAGCTTTTCAGCTATTTTTATCGATTAAAATATTTTTAACGATAATTAATTATAAAAATAATTTGGAGGAGGGCCCTGCCTCACCGTTCACAGGATGGTCCCTTTAAGGCGTTTCAGGTCCCCTGAAGCGAGCGTCGAGCGAGCGGGGAGCCGAACGCAGGGCGGAAAGTTCCCTCCACGGTTATTTGAGGAGCATTGTACAGAATATTATGTCATCCCGGGGATGGGCACGCCAGACTCCATCGGAAAGTTCCCCCCGCGGTTATTTGATTATACGGTATATTTTGTCGTCCTATGGATGGGCGTGCCAGACTCCATCGCATGAGTTCTTCAGCGTGAACATTAGGTAAATAAAAAAGCTTGACTTAACTGAAAAGCTTTGGGAAAGGGGAAGGAGCTTCATGTGCAGATCAGGGAACAAGGACATCAAGATGATGTGTTTGTAGCCAACAGTTTGGTGAACATGTATGCCAAGTGCGGCAGCTTGAAGCTCGGTCGGAGTGTGTTTGACACACTCGAACAAAAAACTGTGGTGACATGGAATGCCATGATCGCAGGGTACTCCCAGCAGGGTATGGGGCAGGAAGCCCTTCATCTGCACAATGCTATGCAAGCAGAAGGCAAGACTCACACGCGTGACATTTTGTGCCTCCTACAGGCATGTGCAAATGTGGCAGCTTTGTATCTCGGTAGGCAGCTACATGCACAGATTTTAGAACAAGGGCTCTGTCGATTTGTTTGTTGCTGGCAGCTTGATTAACAATATGTATGGAAAGACTGGGAGTACAGTCGTAATGGTCCCTACCATGCGAAGAGCAAGCCTTTTGACTGCATGATGGGATAAATATTTATCCTCTGTGATATCAACCCTAACCGATTTCCCTACCATGTTGAAACATCATATCTCCTTATAAAAAAAGTGCACAAGTAGAACTAGGAATAGAGAAGCCTTGTTGATCGCATATCTTGGAATCTTTGTGATCCATGTGACACCTCATACTGAGTGATTGAAGATAGTTCTTTCCGTTATAAAATCAGCGCCACGGACTTGATCGACATACTGAAGCAAGGTCCCCAATGCGGACGCATCACGAAAAAATTAAGGTGTGGTGGTCTCAAGACCACTGTCTGGATTGACTCGAAAATGAGTTGACCATCCCCTTTTCTAGAAGGGGTTGGGTGGTGGTGCGAGCCACTTGTAAAACTGGCACCATCCCACAAAGATAAAGATAAATGGACAATCGATATGATGAAATGTACATCGATACATTGATTGTACCTAGCTGGCTGGTCTTCTTGGTGATTCTTGTGATATGTATCTTACACATCTTAGATACAATTTGTGTGCGGTTTTTAGGTTTTAGTACATTATTGAACTGGTTGCTATACTTGATTGCATCGTTGGAGAAAGTTACTTCCTTCCACCTCTCGCCAAGACACGTGGCCTCCATCCACCTCTCCTCAAGTCCTTTTTTGAATCTCGCTTGTTTTGTTTTGAGTAGTCATTAATATTCTTTAGATTTAGAGGCTGAAAATGTATCAATGAACAAAAAACGTAATCACGAGAACAAAACATTCTCGCATGTCTAAGCCATTGACGGTGATGCGTCTAGAGTTCACCCATAGGCTGCATACGCGTGCATCGGAGATACCCTCCTCCAAAATGTGGTCCACTCTGCGACCAATGCCCAGAGATAAGTGCTCAGAACTTGTAGTCATTATATAATATATTTCTTCATGAGTAGAGTTGTACAATATACAAAGAGGAAAGTCTATGGAATACACTCATCTTTTTGGACATCGCATGGACTTTGCAATAAATATGTTTATTTTATGCATATATTCAAGTTTACTACAAACACATTTCGCCATGTTCATGTTCTTGAACCTTGTGCTCATTGTTCAATGTTAGGATGTGTCCATAAGTTGCAAATGCATTTATATATGTATGCGCTCATGTATGCATATATATTTGTTAAGCATATTAGTAACAACAAGGTTTGTTCTAAGTTATACTATAGGACCCATCGTTAAGACCTTTTCCTACCCTATATACTGAAATGTTTGTTCTAAACTTATAGCATAGAACCAATCGATAAAACCTTTCCTATATTCTTGGAAAAGCTTTGTTTTAAAATTATAGTATATAAGACCATCTCCTATCCAATATCCCCATCTTGAATTCCAAGATGTAGATTAATAATGCACTCCCCATCGTTGACTAGATCGCTTATACAAGCTCTCTTTGATCATGTTCCAAAAGGCAATGGAGACTTTATTAAAAAGAAGAGATGAGAAAAACTATCTACCCTGAACCGAGGGGGGATAACCCCCTAAAGCTCTCTTTGATCATGTTCCAAAAAGGCCTTTCATGATCACCTACATGTTTCACGAATGTTTTGATACAACGATTTGTCTTGATGTTCTTGTTTCAAATTATTTTTCAGAATTTTGTACACTCATATAGCATTTCACCATATTAGTCATATTTTCATGTTGTTTAAAAAGTTTCACAACAACAAACGAAACTTGATAACTTTATGTAGTAGATTTTTCAATCATCTTGAAATGAATAATGTTGATTCAACTAGCACTTAAGCTCATCAAGAGTGTATCAAGATTTACTTTATATTATAAAATTCATTCTAATAATATATATTTAAAATAAATTTTAAAAATCATTATCGAAGAAACATAAAGACATCGCTATTCATCTTCGTTATTTGTCTATATATATGTGAGGGTGTTTCCTAAAAACATAGGTATGAAGTACTCAAACTACCTGGTTGGATGAGCACTTTAGAGTAACCAAGCTTGGTTGGTATGAGTACTATTATTGGATGAGCACTTCATAGTTACGAAGCTTGGTCGGTATAAGTACTATTATTGTGGCCCAATCATTCGTTTAAAGGTTTAAAAAATCAGCGTTTGAAGTCATGAGTCATATGATGTTTTACTTTTGTACATTTATGATTGAAGTATTTTGATATTATGAGCCGATATTTACTTGAGCATCATAAATTTGCGGTTATTTGATTATACGGTATATTTTGTCGTCCTATGGATGGGCGTGCCAGACTCCATCGCATGAGTTCTTCAGCGTGAACATTAGTAAAATAAAAACTTGACTTAACTGAAAAGCTTTCAGCTTTTGTGAGATATCCTTCTCATTGAAGGTAAAGCACAAACAGCCCTTTACTCATACATCATTGGAATTCAACACGGCCTAACAACACTGGCCAAGCTTCCTCAAGACCCTTCCATCACTTTCCAAAACGCACTTGTAATACATAAGCTTGTAATCCTTTGTGATGATACAGATGGTCTGTTGGCAAGAGCTCCTCGCTCTAATTCTCCAGCCACATAGAGCACAAGGAGGAAGGGGTGCATGAGAATGCAGCTACCCTACCTGTGACGAAAACCCACACATGTACCTATCTGACAAGACCACTAATCAACTAAGCACTCCTTCCAACAAGCTCTTGACAGGCGGATAGGCCGTGTGGGTGAGACAACTACATACACTGGTAGGGCGTGACGAGGAGCGTCCACAATCAGATGATAGGACAGCTTCCAATCACACCAACGTGATGAAGAGGAGCTGGTTGATACTCTCCGCTTGAGCAAACATATGCAGCTCCTCGCTTTAAGTCATAGCTTGGGCAGAAGGGATCACGGCTTGCTTGGATCATCGGGCTCATCCCTCCACACAAATCTTATCTTCCCAAATTATCCCATTTGCCGAGGGGCACTTGTTGTTTTGGGAGTAGGGCGCTAAAGTTGGCTGGCCACCTCCTCCTACGTTTATGAGGTGCCTGTTGAAGCATCTTTGATCGGTTATATTTCATTACAACACACGATTAAGCAAATCTTATCCCGAGAACATTAGAGGTCAATCGACATCCTTACAAAATATTAACCCCAATTAAGTCCCCTACCATGCCTAAACATTTTTCCCCGAAAACATTAGAGGTCAATATACATCCGCACAAAATATCAACCCCAATCGAGTCCCCTACCATGCCGAAACATTTTTCCCCGAGAACATTAGAGGACAATATTTATCCTCACAAATATCAACCCTAACCGATTTCCCTACCATGTTGAAACATCATATCTCCTTATAAAAAAATAAGTGCACAAGTAGAACTAGGAATAGAGAAGCCTTGTTGACTGGCATATCTTGGAATCTTTGTGATCCATGTGCTCTGAATGTTGAGAGGCATGGTTCTTTTTTTCCGTTGTAAAATCCGGCATGGTCCACTTCCATGCAGCATACTTCGCTTAAAGGTCCCCAATGCAGACGCATCACGAAAAAAAAATTAGTGATTGGAAACATACACGGATTGACTCAAAATGAGTTGATTCAGCGTTCTAGGGTTAAGGTGTGGTGGTCTGAAGCCACTTCAGGTCTGAACGGCACCATCCCCTTGTAGAAGGGGAAGCAACATATGAAAAATAGTGAAATGGACATCGATATGATGATTGTACCTAGCTGGCTGGTCTTCTTGTGATATGTATTACACATCTTAATATTTGTGTGCAAGTGCCTACAATTCCTTAGGTTTTAAATTGAACTGTTATTATGACGGATTGTGATTAAGTTGGAGAAAGTTACTCTTCCACCTCTCGCCAGTACGTGGCCTCCATCCACCTCTCAAGTCCTTTGAATCTCGCTTGTTTTGTTTTCGTGGTATCATTAATATTCTTTAGATTTAGAGGCTGAAAACAGAATACGAGAACAAAAAAACAGAATACGAGAACAAAACATTCTCGCATGTCTAAGCCATTCGGCGAGTACGTACTACCGAGTTCACCCATATAGGCCATACATCGCGTACGTGGAGATACCCTCCTCCAAAATGTATCTGCACGACCACGTCTAGAGATAAGTGCTCATGAACTTAGAACTTGTAATGTCATTATATAATATATTTCTTCATGAAGTAGAGTTGTACAATATACAAAAGAGGAAAGTCTATGGAATACACTCATCTTTTTGGACATCGCATGGACTTTGCAATAAATATGTTTATTTTATGCATATATTCAAGCCTACTACAAACACATTCGCTCATGTTCATGTTCTTTGAACCTTGTGCTCATTGTTCAATGTTAGGATGTGTCCATAAGTTGCAAATGCATTTATATATGTATGCGCTCATGTATGCATATATATTTGTTAAGCATATTAGTAACAACAAGGTTTGTTCTAAGTTATACTATAGGACCCATCGTTAAGACCTTTCCTACCCCATATACTCGGAAATGTTTGTTCTAAACTTATAGCATAGAACCAATCGATAAAACCTTTCCTACCCCATATTCTTGGAAAAGCTTTGTTTTAAAATTATAGTATATAACACATCGCTAAGACCACCCTATCCAATATCCCCATCTTGAATTCCAAGATGTAGATTAATGCACTCCCCATCGTTGTGACTAGATCAGTTATACAAGCTCTCTTTGATCATGTTCCAAAAGGCAATGGAGACTTTATTAAAAAGAAGAGATGAGAAAAACTATCTACCCTGAACCGAGGGGGGATAACCCCCTAAAGCTCTCTTTGATCATGTTCCAAAAAGGCCTTTCATGATCACCTACATGTTTCACGAATGTTTTGATACAACGATTTGTCTTGATGTTCTTGTTTCAAATTATTTTTCAGAATTTTGTACACTCATATAGCATTTATATTATATTTTCATGTTGTTTAAAAAGTTTCACAACAACAAACGAAACTTGATAACTTTATGTAGTAGATTTTTCAATCATCTTGAAATGAATAATGTTGATTCAACTAGCACTTAAGCTCATCAAGAGTGTATCAAGATTTACTTTATATTATAAAATTCATTCTAATAATATATATTTAAAATAAATTTTAAAAATCATTATCGAAGAAACATAAAGACATCGCTATTCATCTTCGTTATTTGTCTATATATATGTGAGGGTGTTTCCTAAAAACGGTATGAAGTACTCAGCTGCAAAAGTTGGATGAGCACTTTAGAGTAAACAAGCTTGGTTGGTATGAGTACTATTATTGGATGAGCACTTCATAGTTCTGGCTTGGTGATTATAATTACTGTTGGCCCAATCATTCGTTTAAAGGTTTAAAAAATCAGCGTTTGAAGTCATGAGTCATATGATGTTTTACTTTTGTACATTTATGATTGAAGTATTTTGATATTATGAGCCGATATTTACTTGAGCATCATAAATTTGCAGTTTATATCTGTGCTAGGTGAATTTTTCCTATGGCTTGTTGAAGTAATGGAGCTTACGAAATAGAGGTTGACTTATATGACAGTTAAGTTGAGATAATGGCGGAAGATAATGCAGCTCTAAGCAACATACATGTTCCTAATTGGCTCATGCACTTGGTGGACATTCGAAATGATTTTTTCCCATCCGAACCTGGAGAAATTTCCGAGAGCAAGAAGCAAAGGCCTTGCAATTATCATGTACAACATCTTGGTTCTGAACACTAAAAGAGAGAGCTGAATTTGCAAAAATTCTGTGTTACTTGTAACAAAGGACCACTTTGTGCGATTTGGGTACAGCAGAGTCATGCCGATCATAAGATAATTCATATTCGAAGATGTACGTACAGGGCATCCATAGACATCAAGGAGAATAAGGACTTACTTAGAGCTGAAAATATTGATCTTTCACATATCATCACCTGTCGATCCAATACATTGGAAGTATATTTTTTGGGTAAACCAAAAAATATGATATTTGGGAATGATGACTTCACACCAAGAACTTGCAAGCATGAGAGCTACCAAGAGAAGAGTGACATTGCAAATGCAACAAGGGAGCTGGAGCGGGGGCGGGCGGATGAGGGAGGGAGGCGGCGGTGAGGAGGCGGAGCGGGCGGGTGGCAGCGAGTAGCCACAGTGCAGGTAGCTACAGTGAGCGGCGGTGAGGAGGAGGCAGCGGGCGGGCGAAGGCGGTGAGGAGGAGGCGGGCGGGCGGTGAGGAGGAGGCGGCGGGCGGTGAGGAGGCAGGCGGGCGGTGAGGAGGAGGAGGCGGGCGGGCGGTGAGGAGGGGCAGTGAGGAGGCGGTGGCGGGGAGAGGCGGGAGGCGAGGGCAGGCGGGGCGGCCAGGCGGCAGCAGGCGTGGCCGGGCCTTGGCCAGCCTTGGCGGGCGGCCAGCGAGCGGCGGCCGAGCAGCGGAGGCAGGCGGCGGCAGGCAGGTGCAGCGGAGGCGGCGCAGTGGCGGCGGTAGCCAGGCAGCGGGCAGCAGCCTTGGTCGGCAGCGAGGCGCGAGCAGTGCGGCGGTTGGCGCGGGCGGCGAAATGGGCGGCGGGCGGCGCGGTTGCGGGCGGCGCGGTGAGCGCGAGTGGCGCGGGAGGCGGCTGCGGGAGGCGTCTGGTGCGAGCGGGCGGGCGGGCGGAGGCAGCCGGGCACGCAGGGCGGCGTTGCGGAGTGGGCGGTGCCGTCGGTAGGAGCGCAGTGCGGTACCGGCCCGATTTGTGCGGGCGGTTGCGGTGTCTGCCGTGGCGATGCGAGGGCCAGTGAGCGGCGAGCTCGGGGCGAGGCCAGTGCCGAGCCTGTCCGGGGCGAGGCAAGGCCCGGCTGCGGTGGTAGTGTGCCTCCGGGTAGGTAGGCGGGTTGGCAGTGGCGAGCAGTGCAGGTAGCGGTTGCCTACGGCTCCGGTGGGGCCAGGCGGAGTTCCGCGCCGTGTGCCACGAGTTCTGCCGATCGTGTGTTCTTTGGCGGTGGTGGGAATTTATTTTTCCCAATTTTGTTCGATTCCTTTTGATGGTGGTGGATTTCCTGACTTTTGGGTTTGCGAGTTGCGGTGCGGGCGCTAGTTTGGTGGGTCGGCGGTGGTTACGTGGGTTGCGTCCCTCTAGGCGAGCTCTTTGGCGGCCTTTTGGGGTTCGCCATCACAGACTCACACTCAGTATGTGAGTCATTTTGTCCCGGTCCCGGTACCTCCTCGTCGCCCTCCATTGGCGTTTGCGGGTTCTTTTAGTACCCTTCCCAATGGGGGTCTACACCTCCATGGCCAGTTAAGGACACGGGTGTCACATGCATGCTCAACTCTCTGCGGTGTCGAGGGGTGAAAACCCATTGGGCACATGCATAAAGATTTCGACTCTACTTGGGCTGCCCAAGTGCACATTGCGACCTCCTCCGATTCCATGATCACGAGGCTCCGGCGTCGATGTCCATCGTGGGGTACCTCTCTCTTCACAGGAATGGTTGCGGTGGATCACATACTTGGGATGTTTGAAACCCGCTTCCATGCCGCGCATCTTCATGAGCTCCCGCCACCTTCATGATGATGCCGTTTGGCGTTAGTCTTCCCTTGGATCGCCTTGCGCTCGATCCCAGGGGCGAGTTAGCTTGGTGCCTTCTCCTGCTTCTCCCCCGGTGGTGCCTTCGGTGTTCTAGGGGTGGGGCTTCTGGGCATCGGGAAGTTGCTAGCCGTCTTGAGCGCTTTGGTGGTGGGCATCCCTCCAGGAGGAGGCTTTGCGTGCTGCCAAGGCTCGGGCGGAATCCGCCCGGTTGGAGCAGTCCGGGTAATGCAACAAACTGCGTCGTTGCAAGGCGAGCGGCGGTGGTATGCTCATGTTGCCGAGGCTCTTGACCCCTCCCTAGCCCCGCTTAGAGACCATTGTTGCCCTCGTGCCTCCATCCGGCTCCCAAGGATGCCATCCCCGGACATATCGACTACGTCCGGAGGATCCCTTCTCTGGACAGGCGGCTTTTGCTCGCTCTCTCTCGACCCACGTCTTTCATCTGCCGGGTTGTCGGGAATGGTGTTTGAACACCTCGGGGACCTTTTCTCCCGAAGATCCATCTAGCGGCTTCCAGCTCTTCTCTGGCTGCGGTGGCTCGGGGTGAGGCCTCCGGATTTCCCATGTTCTTGCGGCTAGCGGGCTTGTCGCTATGGACAAGCGCCTTGTCAGGCGCCCACTCGCGGTCGGAAGCCTTCATGCGACTACTCGGCCCGCACTATTGCCCTTGATTGCTCTCTTCTGACACCTCAACCCCTTCAATTTGGCATTGCCACTCGTGAGTGCATGGTGCTTGGAGTGAAGGCATGCCTTGATACCCACCGGGTGGGTGGTCTTACGAGTTGATGTCGAGAATGCCTTCAATACCATCTCTAGGGCGTCATCTTGAGGAGCTTAGGGATCTTGGCGGCGTTAGGGAGCCTTATACCTTTTGTCCGGTGCTTCTCGGAGGTCCTCCAACCTCTACTACCCTGAACGCGTCTCTTGAGTTCTTGTCTACTGTCTTGGAATCGCGGTACGGGCAAGGCGACCCCTAGGCGGTGCTCTCTTCGCCATTGCTCACTATAGGGCCCTATCTAGGGCCGCCTTCTCAGCCTGTGTTGTGTCTTCCCTGTTGGCGACTCTCACATCCTCGGGCACAGGGACAAAGTTAAGGAGGCCTTTGAGCTCTTCTCTCATGAGCTTTCTGGTGGGCTTGAAGGTCAAGCATCCAAGTCTGTCAGGTCTCCGTCGGGATTCTACCTACTTTGCAATTTCGGGAGATTGCTCGGCTCTGGGGCTGCAGTTCTAGGGGTCCCCGGTTCCCGACTTCATCAGCTTCTGGACGGGCTCTGTCGAGGACCTCCATGTCGAGGACCTCCCTTGTGGCCTTTGGAATTCTTTCCTCTGTTTTGCTAGGCGCCACAGTTACCTCATCCGTCTGTTGCCTCCATCCCACGACACTTTTGTCCGGTGCGGTTTGATAGGAAGATTATGGATACTCTCGGGGACATCCACAGGCTCGGGGCTTTTGAGTGCCCTAGGCGTCGGCCCGCAAGCGTCCTACCAATTTGGAGAGTGCGCTCTCAGTCTCTTCCCGGCGGCTTTCACAGGATTGGGCCCTCTACCCCTTGCTTTGGCTTCTCGGTTCATCCTCCATAGCAGGCCCTTTGGAGGATCTCGTATCAGTGTGGAGGAGGAACCTTCTCTCCAAAGCGTCCTTGAGGCAAGCTAGGGACATGTTATCGGTGGATGCTCGGAAGGACTTCCCTCCTTTCTCGACATTTATTGATGGTTTCGAGGGGTTGCGAGCATCTGCTCGAGCGGCTCGGCGGGCTTTCCGATCCCTCCGGGACCCCTCCATCCCAGGTCCACAAGGCGCGGCTCGCTCTTGTTACAGGAAGGCGCGGGTGCTATTGGCCGCCCATGCATACGGGTTTTCACATCGCACCAACCACCTTCACTCTGCGATGCGATTCGGGCTGCTCCGGACTGTGGCTTCTTCGCTCCTTACTTGCGAGTGCGGCCTCGATGATTACGGGTACACCTTGCTCGTTGTCCCTACGGTCGCCGCGCCCACTCACGGCGCCATCCAGCGATGTCATGTTCGCCGCCATCGCGGCGGCTACATGGCATGGAGGGCGGATGTATACTCTCTCCGTCTGGTCGTTCAATCGGTGACTGCCTTGTCTGGCGACCGGTTTGATGGCGGATGTGGTGGTTCGATCCTACGAGACACCATCTCGCTCGGTCATCACTAGCAGTCGAGTTGGGACTGCCGGGCGGTGACTCTCAAGGTCATAAATATTGCGGGATGCAAGCGGGCCACCTCTTTATTCCGCTTGCACTAGAAGCGTATGGGGCAATGGTGAGGACTTTGACAAATTTGTCAAGTCTGTGCCATTACCATGCGTGAACCGCGGTCTTGGTGTCCCTCTCGTACTTCACGGCATACTTGACAGCGGGTTTCAATTGCCCTTCAGCTGGCGCTCTCAGCGATCCTCCACAAGGCGGCGGCGGTGGGTGGCGCATCTTCCTCTACCTCCGTGGTTTGCGGGCCGTTTATTCTTCACATATGACATTGTGGGTGCGATGGGTGACTTTAGGTAGGGAGCTTATTTGCTCCTCTTCACCTCGACCCTGGTCCTCTTTGGTTGTCCCCCCTCTAGATGGGCTTTTCCATCGTTTTCACCTCAATAAAATATTTTCTTTTTTTTGGGTAATGAGCAACAATTAGAAAAACCAAATGGTAGGCACAATTTATGCAAAACATGTGAGAGGACCTTGATGAAGCAACATATTGACAAAGCGGGCGTGGTTTTGCGGCATCAATTGCAAAGCCATAGTTATAAGTACCGGCCAATATGAAGGATTATCTCTTATCATGAATCAACAATCTTAATGGGAGGTGTTGGCGGATGATATAATTGCGAGGAACATCACTTGTAGGACAAAATTAGTTGTGCCCTTGCACACGGCGAAGGGCGTATCAGCGTCATCTTCAGAAACACCATGCAAGAACTAGATACTTGCACCTTCTAGTACAAACAAGGCGGCGGCGGATGCTCTGCTAGAGCAAACAAATAACATCCATCGCGATTCAAAAAAGAGGCAAGTACTAGTTTCATTTTTCCCCTTCTTTCTATTCCTTTCAGTTATGCCATTTAATTAGTTTCATGGTGACATATGATTCAAAATTAGATGTGATATTGGTACCAATTTTTATATGATCCATATTTCAATGCAATGCGGTCTATAAAAGCATAATCCAAGCAAGCAGCATTTTGAAGTTGGGTTTTTAATCGACATTTTTTGGATGGCATCCATGTCTTGAGCGAAGACCTCAAGAGCATCTAAATTTTGTTGTCAATTTGAAGATCTCGATGATACTTGTACTGAATGCATACATTGTGGTATAAAACCTATGCATAGTAATATGTTGCTTTGTTGCGAGAATCAAACTTATGTATATCATCTATAGGATGGTAAATGCCAATTCTTGTCCTCATTAACATTCTAAGAGCTACTAAGTTGTGAACTTTGACTTGTTAACTATATCAATGTAGTTATTGGTTGGTTCTCAAGAAGCTCATTAACAATGGTCAATTAAAGGAATAAAGCGTAGATTGGCGTTTTCACGAGAGAAATTCGCAAATATCTTTATGTTCAAAACATAATATAGTACTACTTGAAGATAGAATATACAGATATATTATCCAACAACATCAAGTGCACATATATGCCCCCTAAAGGTACATAAAATATTGCCAAAGAATTGGGTACATACATGACATGTATTGATCGGTAGATTGAATCACGATACTTAAACAAACTTCGCACTTTAAGGTTTCTCTCAAGAAAAACCAAGCGGCTCCTATTCAATGAGGAATGACCCATATAGGCTTTTATATAAGAATAATAACTAGCTAGTGAGGAGGCGCCATTATCTTTCACATTGTTGATGCTACGCACTTTAAGGTCTTTGCTCAAGGAAAACCAGCCCCTATCTAATGGGTAATGACCCATATAGGCTTTTATGTAAGAATAAATAACTAGCTTGCTAGTTAGAGCACTTCATATCTTTCTTTGTGGGTTGTTGATGGCGTTGTGTTTTAAAAGCAATCATCACAGAACCGCCATCAACCCCTTGCGGAATGAGCTAGAGACATAGGTCCGATCTCCCGAAGGAGGATGGGCGTCACGATAATCATTATCGAGCCGCCGACCTCGCTCGTCCGGATTTTGAGGTTTTGAGGTTTACCGGGGAATGGCTATCGTCGTGAGCACGCAAGTAGCACTCGGTGGCGTGGGGCCGATTACAAAGATACTCCGATAACGGGTTTCAATTGCCCTTCAACGCGCCTCAACGCGATCCTCCACAAGGCGGCGTGAGGTGACGATCTTCCTCTATCTCCGTGGTTTGCGGTGCCGCTTATTCTTCCCATATGACATTGTGGGTGAGGGTGACTTTAGGTAGGGAGCTTATTTGCTCCTCTTCACCTTGACCCCTGGTCCTCTTTGGTTGTCCCCTCATAGATGGGCTTTTTCCATCGTTTTTCACCTCAATAAAATATTTTCTTTTTTTGGGTAATGAGCAACAATTAGAAAAACCAAATGGTAGGCACAATTTATGCAAAACATGTGAGAGGACCTTGATGAAGCAACATGGTCGACAAACGGCGTGGTTTTGCAGCATCAATTGCAAAGCCATAGTTATAAGTACCGGCCAATATGAAGGATTATCTCTTATCATGAATCCTAACAATCTTAATGGGAGGGTGTTGGCAGATGATATAATTGCAGGAACATCACTTGTAGGACAAGAATTAGTTGTGCCCTTGCTTCCACACGACGAAGGACGTATCAACGTATCATCTTCCGAAACACCACAAGAACTAGACGTACTTGCACCTTCTAGTACAAACAAGACGACGGCGAATGCTCTACTTTCGAGCAAACAAATAACATCCCATCGCGATTCAAAAAAGAGGCAAGTACTAGTTTCATTTTTTCCCCTTCTTTCTATTCCTTTCAGTTATGCCATTTAATTAGTTTCATGGTGACATATGATTCAAAATTAGATGTGATATTGGTACCAATTTTTATATGATCCATATTTCAATGCAATGCAGGTCTCGCAAAAACGCCAATCCCAACCGAGCAGCATTTTGAAGTTGGGTTTTTAATCGACATTTTTTTGGATGGCATCCATGTACTGAAGCGAAGACCTCAAGAGCATCTAAATTTTGTTGTCAATTTGAAGATCTCAGTGATACTTGTACCTGAATGCATACATTGTGGTATAAAAACCTATGCATAGTAATATGTTGCTTTGTTGCAGAATCAAGCTTATGTATATCATCTATAGGATGGTAAATGCCAATTCTTGTCCTCATTAACATTCTAAGAGCTACTAAGTTGTGAACTTTGACTTGTTAACTATATCAATGTAGTTATTGGTTGGTTCTCAAGAAGCTCATTAACAATGGTCAATTAAAGGAATAAACGTAGATTGGCGTTTCACCAGAAATTGCTGCAAATATCTTTATGTTCAAAAACATAATAGTACTACTTGAAGATAGGAATATACAGATATATTATCCAACAACATCAAGTGCACATATATGCCCCCCTAAAGGTACATAAATATTGCCAAAGAATTGGGTACATACCATGACATGTATTGATCGGTAGATTGAATACTGAATACTTAAACAAGGCTTCGCACTTTAAGGTTTCTCTCAAGAAAAACCAGCGCGCTCCTATTCAATGAGGAATGACCCATATAGGCTTTTATATAAGAATAATAACTAGCTAGCTAGTGAGAGCTGCTTCGTATCTTTCCTGTTGTTGATGCTACGCACTTTAAGGTCTTTGCTCAAGGAAAACCAGCCCACCCCTATCTAATGGGTAATGACCCATATAGGCTTTTTATGTAAGAATAAATAACTAGCTTGCTAGTTAGAGCTGCTTCATATCTTTCTTTGTGGGTTGTTGATGACGTTGTGTTTTAAAACGAAAATCTGTCACAGACCCGGCTGGCCATCAACCCCTTGCAGAATGAGCTAGAGAGACATAGGTCCAGTCTCCCGAAGGAGGATAGGCTGTGCGATAATCATTATCAGGCCAGCCGACCTCGCCTCGTCGTCCGGATTTTGAGGTTTGTCCGAGTTTACCAGGAATGGCTATCGTCGTGAGCCTGCAAGCTAAGTAGCAACTCGGTGGCGTAGGCGCGCGGCGTGGGCATTTGGGCCGCCAGGCACGCCGCTAAAGGCGCTTTGGGCTTGGAGAACAAAGGGGCTGCGGTTTGCGAGCGATGCGTAAGCCCTGCGCGGGGCATCCGCAAGTCAGGTAGGGTTCTCCACAGGGACAAGTCTGGTGGGGCCCACCACAAGGATAGTCGGGTGGGGGCCCACCATAGGGACACGTTAGGTGGGGCTCTCCACAAGGACAGGTTAAGTGGCGGCCCATCATAGGGACAGGGACCGGGTAGGGCCCACCATTGGCCGAGTACAGTGGTGCCCGGGTTCAAATCGGGGTTCTCTTTCAGGGTATTCTCTGCCATGGGGCCTTCTTGGACTTCTGCTCGGGTCACCCCTTGCCTTGTCTGTGGAAAATTTTCACAGCTCGGGGGGTTAGGAGCCACATTGGCTTAGTTCACAAGGACCTCGACCGGAGAATGTGGGAGGCTTAACTACGGCTGTCTTCTTCTTATGTTCCTGGTCCCCCGGCTCTAAGCCAAGATTCTCAGTCTAGGCCTTCTTCGGGGCCCTGGCGGTGGCTTCACAAACAAGCTGATAACCTTTTGGCTCTCTACAAAGCCCGTTTTCTTGGACCTCGCCTATTTTGGTGCCTCCTGAGGCGCCTTCAAGATGAAGTCCGTCTTGCCTATCGCCTCCCCTTGGAGTGTCTTGCACAAGATCCCCGGGATGAGGTTGCATGGGCGTTGTTTCTTTTTCTCCTCAGGTGGTGTCTTCGGTGTTCCCGCGATGGTTTGTCAGGTCACTGGGAGGTCACCTCCCATCTCCGCCATTTTCATGCTAGGGATTGGGAGGCTCTACAAGAAGAGTACGAGTGCCAGCGAGGTCTCGGTCAGACTCCGCTAAGGTAGATGGTGTTTGTCCGGACCGTGGGAAGGCGCATCTTAAGCGGTGTCTTTTGCTTGGTCGCACTGGGGAGTCTGCTCGGGTTGCTCGAGCTCTCCGACCGGAGCTACTTGCGCCAACTTCAGAGGAGACTATTAGCGCACTTCATGCCCTCCATCTGATGTCGAGCGACCCCATTTCGTCGGACATCAAGGATTACTTCACTGAGGAGCCTTTTTGTCTTGATAGGAGTCAGCTGCCCCGGCATCCGCCCGCGCTTTCGGGAGGAGATGCCGGGATGGTCTATGACCATTTCCGAGATTACTCTACCCCCGAGGATTCCTCTAGCGAATTCTCTGAGTTGTTTCTTTTGGTGGCTGCGGTGGCAAGGGGGGAGACCCCCTTCCACATTGCTCAAGTGCTGGGGGCCAGTTGCTTGTTGGCTATGGAGAAGCCCACTGCCGGGGTTCTCCCTATTGCAGTAGGGGAGGCGTTTTGCGGTTGCTGCCTTTTCTATTAACGTTAGTCGCAACATTGTCATCCAACTTCGGAAGCAATTCTAGGGCCACCTCAGCCCACACCAATTTGGCATTGCTACTCGGGTGTGAGTCCGCGGCTTTCGGAGTGGGGGCTTTCTTGGAGTCCCATCCCGCTTGGGTCGCATTACAAGTGGACATCGAAAATGCTTTTAATGCGGTCTCTAGGGCGACCATTTTTGACTAGCTCAAGGATGCAGGTGGGCAGCTTGCCAACCTTATCCCTCTTGTCTGCTGCTTTTACGGGTATCCTTCCAATCTCTAATATGAGCATAGGCCCGCGATCAATGGGGTTTCAGTGTTGGCCTCAGCAGCAAGCACCATGCAGGAGGATCCGTTGGGGGGCGCCCTTTTGTCATGGCTCATTTCCGGGCTTTGTCCATAACTGGCTCCTCGTTTTAGGATTGTTTGTATCCCTCGATGGCGGATGACACCTATATCATGGGGCCTGGTGACTGGGTCAAGTGGGCTTTTGAACTCTTATCTCTGGAGCTCTCCCGCCTCGGTCTGAATGTGAAGATTTTGAAGTGCAAGTATGGTCCTCCTTCGGCGTGGTGCCCTCTCTTCAATATCCTGAGGGGGATATTGCTTCCGCATAGGGCCTTCGGGTTTTAGGGTTCCCAGTGGGGCCCCCAACTTTCGTACAAGAACTCCTGGATGCGGCTTTGCAGGAGGACCTAGCACATATCGGCGATCTCTCCCAATCGAGGGATCCACCGGTGGTATTCGGTAATCTATCTTCTTGTTTTGTGCGCCGGCCAGTCTATCTCCTCCGCACAGTTCCGCCTTTCACGGGATTCTTGTCCAGCCTGAGGGGTTTTGACAGGCAGGTTATGCAGGTGCTGGTCAACATCATTGGCCCGGGCACCTTCGAGTGCACTGTCGAGGACTTGGCGAGGCGACAGCTGTCCCTCCCTGTCGCATTTGGGGGCATTGGTCTTTTGGCTATGGAGGCATCTGCGCCGGTGGCTTTCCTTGGGAGTTAGGCCCTCTCTGCTCCCATCCTGGTCTCCCGTTTCGCCATCAGGAATTCTCGCATTTTGGAGTCCTTCATCACGGGAGTGGAGGAAGGCATTTTTCCCCTATAGGTGTCCCTCCATTTGGCTAGAGTTTCCTACCTACAGAGGCTAGGGCTGCCTTGCCTTCTTTTACTTTGTTCACCGAGGTCGGATTCTGTGGGCTTCAAGCGTCAATCCTGGAGAAGTAATATCGGCAAGCGCAGGTAGCTCTTCTTCGGGACTCGTCCATCCACTGGGCAGCTCGTGCCTGTCTCCACTCTTGCTCAGGTATGGGAGCATGTTCATGACTTCTTGCTCGGCCTTGCATCCAGGCTTTCCGAATCGCACCAGCCTCTTTTTCTACTATGATGATTTTTCGCCTGGGTCTAGTCCAACCTTTATGCTTGTTTCCGCCAGTCATGGAGGCCCTGTGACCCACTTTGCTCGTGTCCCGAGCCGCATTGCTATGCATGACACTGTTCGCGACGTTATGTTCACGTTGGCTAAGGAGGGAGGCTTCTTTCCTTATAGGGAGCGCCCTTACACTCTGTCTAATGGGGTTTCTCTTCGGGCGAACCTTTTTTTGATCCAAAGGGACCAAGTTTTGGTTGCAGATGTGGTTGGCACTGACCCTATTCGGGATTCCGTTAGTGAGCATGTGATCCTCAACCCTCCGGGGTGGGCGGCGGAGGGATGCGCCATGACGAAGGTTTGTAAGTACTCTCCGATGCAGCAGGGGCACGCCTTAATCCCCCTCGTCATTGAGACCCATTGGGCCATGGGCAAGGCCTTTTCTAGGTTCCTTAAGACCTGTGCCAGGAAGTACCCACAGCCGCAGGAATGGGGTTGGCCTCCCTCTTTCATGTATCGTGGTTTTCTAGAGGCGATATTCTCCTATTGATAATGATAATGATGTTCCATGAGAGGTATTCAAGATTTTTTTTAAAAAAATTGAATACTTCTTACTGAGATAAAAAAACTAATTACTTAATTGATCGATAAATAACTACTAGAAGATTCATATTTTAGTGAAGCTAGTATGAATATTTCTGTTGGAAAATGAATCTATACGTAATCCAAGAGTATAACTTCAATTATTATTGTTAATTTCTTGTTCATTCAATTTTTTTGTTATAAGAAAATATTCTTAAATTTTTATTAATTATTTAGCTATATCTCTATCACATGATATATTAGGTGAACTAATTATGCATTAAAAAATTATACATGATTCTATGAGAAATTATAGTAAATGTGTTCATGTTTTGGTAATAGGAACATATTTGCTTCAGGGATATATGTTTATGTTCATCAATATTCCTCCAAGATGGTTTGATAATTTTGTGGTTGTGCCAAGAGAGTCCACGCATGAAAATGAAATCAGGTGAACAGAGAATAACAGCGTCACGGACCGTAGTACGGCTGGGGCAAAGAATGTTTGATGTGCACACAGTCGATCCGGCACATCTTTATACGGATGCGCCCACCAGCCAGCTGTATTTGCTTCCCGCTAGGGCTGGGGGTCCGGGGAGTGGGGACTGCAAGTGCCACAAGATTAGACCAGATACGGTTCACGGCCGGGGCCAGGCAGGCTGGTGTCATGGGAAAGCCAGCCTCGGGGTCCAAGCAGTCCACGTGCAGCCCAAAAGTTGCACACCCCCGCGCGATGGCCCGCTCCAAAATGACCTGGCCTCCGGTGCTGTTCAGCCTTCCTCCACAGTATGGGATTAATCCGCCATCAGATTTCTGGCGTGAGTGGTGCGGAGAACAGCAGCATGGCGGGAGGCGAGGCTGCGAGCGGGCACGACGTGGAGACGGCGGAGGCGGATTGTGAGCCGCTCGCTGTTGTGGAGGTCGGGTACCTGGACATCGTCAAGCAGTTCACCCTGCTGGGATGGACCGCGTTCGGCGGCCCCAGCGCCCACATCGCTCTCTTCGAGAAGGTGCGCGTCGTGATGGTTGTTTTGTGAGAGTGGTGTTTCAGAGGTGTTGGTGGCTGGTACAGCGGCTGGTGGAGAAGCTGAGATGGATGAGAACGGAGATCTGTGCGGAGCTGTTTGCGTAATGGTTGGTGTGGTTTTTGTGGGAGCGGTGTCTGAGAGGTGTTTTCTTGCTGTAGCGGCTGGTGGAGAAGCTGAGATGGATGAGCACGGAAATCTACGCGGAGCTCTTTGCTTTGGGGCAGTGCATGCCGGGGCCGACGTCTACGCAGGTGTCGTTTGCAATCGGGACCATCAAGAAAGGAGTGCCTGGTGGGTGATCATCCCTGTTGCGGGTTGGAATTCAATATGGAACGTTGTAGGTCGCAAATATGGAGTGTTCCAGGCGTACGCGGTTCCCTCCACCGCGCTGTGCGTCGGGAATGTTTTCGTTGTGCTGTTGGTCTTACAGTTCATCGCCGTCGACTGAGAAACACAGAATGTTTTAGGATTGGGAATGTTTTCGTTGTGCTTCTGGTCTTGGTGAGATAGTTCATACCTCCATGTACCTAGATGGAGTCGCGTAACCTCTGATTGACCACCGGGCCAGATCTCTGTGACGAAGATTGCGTTCTGGGCTGATGGTATCGATCCTGCTGAATGCTCGCAGCTGGATTGCTGTCTGGAGTGCTGTTCCAGTACCCCGGGGCTTTGATCATGACTGGTATCGGGGTGTTTGCGTACAAGCAGCTGGAGCATCCTAAAGGAGCGCTCAACGGGCTGGTTTCTGGAGTGTCGGCTGTGGGCGTGGCCCTGGTGGCGTCTGCAGCCAAGTCCATGTCCTACAAGCTTTGCGCGGGGCCTCTGCTTGCGTCCATCTCTGCGGCAGCCGTGGTGATCGCCTACTACTGGCCCAGGGCCTACACATTCCCGTGCCTCATCGTTGCCGGGGGCCTCATCACCCTGCTTTCCAGCTCGTACAGGAAGGAGCCGCTTCCTGCCATGAAGGTTGTCACGGTGTCGCCATTTGTGCACGTGGATTGCAGCTTTCTCGGCCCTGTAGTCTGTGTGAGCCCGGTGGTGGCGTGGAATGGAGGATTAACGATAAGTGATGAATGGAATGTTCATGGCGTGGTGATCTCCACAGGCAAGGGATGAGTCTGTGCGTTCTCATGGTTTCAACATGTTCTTTGGAGGGAGCCTTCTGCTCCTCTGGGTGGTAGTGCTCATAACTTCCATCCTCCTCGTCAGACTCCTGGATGATGCTCCTGCCCCACTGCGCTGGTGGGAGGTTTTTTACAGAATTGGGTCTGTCATTTTTGGAGGCGGTCAGGTATGTGGATAGGCTGGTCCAGGAGCATGTATCGTGTCATGTACTGGGCGTGCCAGATTGTCGTTTACCTGCCGTGCTGCCTGGAGCTTGATCACGTCTTCCACACGCCCTGCTAGTTCTGTGGTCGCCTTAAACCTTCTCTGTCGTGTTATGCATCCGTGCAGGTGGTTTTGCCCATGCTATACAACGGTGTGGTGCAAACGACATGTGATAAAGATGGGCTGTGTGTAGACAATCCCGACACTTGGGTCACCAGCAAGCAGTTCTACGCTGGCCTGGGAGTCGTACAGGTGTGTTGCAGCACTCACCCTCAGCTGTTTTTCCAAGACTGCAGCAAGCATCTGTCTTCCTTACAGCATTTCCAATTATCGCCTGTTCAATCTTGCAGGCACTGCCCGGCCCTCTCTTCAACTTCTCCACCTACCTTGGCACCATCATCGCTCTCAACGCCGGGTACGTTTTCATTGTGGGTGCCGCCCTGGCCTGGTGTGGCCTCTTCTTCCCTGGCATCATGCTCATCTTCGGAATCATGCCATTCTGGGGCCGCTTCCGGAGATGGCCCATGTACAGGAGAGCTCTGCCAGGCTTCAATGCAGCCGGAGTGGGTCTCATCACAGTCAGTGTCTTCACCCTCACCTTCGGAGTTCTGGAGCAGACCAGCTTCCCTGTGACAAGCCTGTGTCTGGGCATCCTTGCCTTCGTCGCGGTGGACCAACTGCACTGGTTCGAACCTCTTGTGGTGATTGTGGGGGGTTTATTGGGAATTGTTGCCTGGAAAATTGGCATGAAATGATAACTACAAACGGGATCAGAACATGGTCTGGGAGTGACAACCGATCCTCTTTGCGGACTTGACATCCTTCAGCACTGACTGCAACCTAGTCTTCAGCACCGTCACTGGTTGCAACGTAGTCTGCCGAACAAACGTATTACTAGGTTCTGCTATAAGAAATGATGGGTTTAGAGACGTTAGAAACGTATTGTGATGAGAATCGCCAAGTGTGTATTGCAATCTGAAGCACATGAGGAATATACTCCGACCACCGCGGTTAATTTTGGGACGGCTTAGTTTCTAACCGCAGCTGGTAATTGCGGACGGACGACGCGCTAAAGGAACGTTTGAATAATGTAAACAAGGGTTTCATCAACAGCGCACAGACTCGTCCAAAATTCCCCCCAAAAATCAACGCGCACAACTTTCCTCTCTCCCCGCATTCTCCCTGCACTCCTCGCTCCCCTTCCCCTTCCCTTCCCTTCCCTTCCCCTCCACCTTCCCTCCGCAGATTTGAAGAAGCTGCTGCAGCGGCGTGCAGGAGCCGCTACTCCTTTCCGGATTGCAGATCTGGCAGCGGCGGGTCGCGGGGATTGCGCCAGGTGCGGACTTGTGCATAGGTCAGGTGGAAGCTTCGCTCCTGCGACCGTCCTTGTGGTTGTTTCCGAGCGGATCCTGCAGAGCCGGTGTGCACGCTGTTTTCCCCGGGTAGTTTGAGAAAATTGCGTCCTTGCAGCTGCGATCTGCGGAGAAGGGAGCTTCACGAGGCATTTGGATGCACCGCAAGCTCTCGATTGAGGTACTGGTGCGAGCTGCCCTGTCCCTGTGCAGCTTGTTGCTTGCGCTGCCGTATTGTGCTGGTTTTGTGCGTTCTGTTCCTGAAAACAATCGGAGCTTGGCCGATTGAGACAGTATGGTGCCGGAGTGCGCATTGTTGGGCCTAGTGACGGCCCCTTGCTGACCTTGCTTCTGAGTACCGCCGGGGGCAAGATTCCTCGGTTGTTTACTATGTTGATTTCGGAGGGCTCATTCTTATGTATAGGATGTCTCTCCTGCTCCTCGGTTACTGATGTAAGATGCATCCGTGGATGCTTTTCACGGATGCTGCACTTCGTGTTTGTAGCCCTCCGTTTGCTAGTGTACCGGCTCCATGTTTGCGGATGTGCTGGGGTCGTAAGCCTGTGAAGGAAGTTTTTTAACATGTTTACTTTCGCTCCTAAACTCTGTTGCGTCCGTCTCTTTTGCCCTTATGCAGGACTATGTTCTGGTTGTTGTCTGTTTGCCGTAGGCTACAGGATTTGGGCCCAGCACTAAGCAGCTACATATCCAAGTGTATAAGTGAGCAGGAGGCTGATAGTCTGATATAACCATGGGTCAGCAGTCCTTTGTGTATAGTTTTGTGGCCAGAGGCACTGTGGTGCTAGCTGAATACAAAGCCTTCCCTGGAAACGCAAATGAGATTGCGCAGCAATGCCTGGAGAAGACGCCAGCCTCTGCCGACAAGGTGACATACACCTCCGACAAGCACACTTTCAACTATCTACTCGAAGGTGGATTCGGTACGGCTTGCTCCTTGTGACCTCCTGTTTCCTTCCAGAATTGTACACTAGAGGGTGTCGTACACAGACCTGTGATGCCAGCTGGTTGTTGCCATCAGTTGGCTGGTTTGAACGAGTAGCGCGCCAGTGTGATGCAAAGTTAGATGACTCCTCATGTGCGATGATCTGATTCCGGCTGTTTGCTATGTCACAGCGTACCTGGTTGTTGCCGATGAATCACTGGGAAGACAGTTGCCCTATGCTTTCCTGGAGCGTGTGAAGGATGACTTCAAGAAGCGATACGGAGGAGGAAAGGCTGACACGGCCCAGGCTCACAGCCTTGACAGGGAGTTTGGGTAAGAAGGAGAAAGTAACTTGAGGCAGTGAGCGTCTTAGCCGTGTCATGGTGGAAACGCCATCTTTGGTGGAAAGCCTGGTAACTAGAGTGTGTGTAACTGGCAGACCCAAGCTGAAAGAGCACATGCAGTATGTGACGGACCATCCAGACGAGATGAACAAGCTGACGAAAATCAAAGCTCAAGTTGAACAGGTGAAGGGAGTGATGGCGGATAACATAGAGAAGGTACGTTTCCTCTCCGTGCCCTTTGGTACAAATGTTCGAGTAGGGTGTCTTGGAAGGAGGAGGGAACCAATGCATGAAGCAAAGGCGCCAGGTTAACCGTATCTGACGGATTCCACTTGTGCGAGTTAGGTTCTCCAACGGGGTGAGAAGATCGAGATCTTGGTGGACAAGTCACAGGTCCTGCAGGATCAAGTGAGCTCTCCGATTAATCTGCTGCACTTACTGTCATGGGCCCGGGTTGCTTGATTTAGGTCTTTACGTGTTGCGCATGAGTTATCAGGCAGAGTCTGTGGCACGTGACGAGTCCTGTATAGGCAAGTAGCGTTCCTATTGGTGCAGTCGGATTTGACGGGTGCCACGTTGGATTTTCCCAGGCCAATCTGTACCAAACTCGGACGAAACAGCTGAAGAACAAATTCTGGCTCCAGAATATGAAGATAAAGTTGGTGGTCCTGCTCATCCTCGCGGTGCTAGCTCTTGTAATCTGGGTGTCCATCTGCCGAGGGTTTACGTGCAAATGATTCGAACATGGTCCCCGGCCGTTGGGGTTGGAATAAGTTGCTCCCTATTATTTTTGCATTATTTGGGTCCCGGGGGTGCCCCCGCAAGTGTGCGTCCGAGTGATCCGGAGTGGGCAAAGTTCCCGGGCATTGCATGGCATGCCATAGTGGTGGCAGCCGGCATCCGGCACCCGTCACCCGTCCGAGGCCGAGGCCGAGGCCGGGCCACCGCGGGGGCATGCAATGCGCGGGAACTGGAGCTGTGTGTCAGTGTCGTGGGTCAACCCGCAATTACCTACATGGAAAGATTTACTCGAGCTCAAGTGGGTCGCGGCGCACGCCGGTGTGTTTGGACACAGTTCCTGGCCCCCCCCCCTCGTCATGTTGACTCAGCCTGGCGTCAGGCTGAGCCTCCCATTTGATGCCAACTACTCATACGGCTACCTGAGCTCCACCGGCATTTGATGAACAAACGTGCATGCGCCTAGAATCCATTCCACACCTTCCACACCCCGACCCCGGCCCCAGCCCCGGCCCTGGCCCTGGCCCTGGCCCTGGCCAGCCCTGGCCCAGGCCTGCCCCCATTCTGCCACCCGCGACGCGGTTGCCCATGCCCATACCAGCGGTCAAGATGCAATCGGTCAAGGAAACGAGCCCACACGAAGGATCGGACCATGCTTCCAACCTTGTATGGATATATTCTTGCGTGTATGGAACATGGTAACATTGGTCTCTTTGTATACACAAGAGAGCAGTCTCTTCTCCATCCAACATGTATTTACACCAATCCATGACACTTGTACACACGCTCATCCACCTCCATGTTGTCCTGGGTTTGTAAAGCCACGAGCTTGCTTGCGCAGCTGAGTAAATGGTCCTCTACACCAACCCCCACACGCACGGTTATGCTTCGCAAGCCTCACACGGTGTCGTGAGGCAGCAGGCTACAGGCTAAAGGAATTAATAGTAGATTATTCACTCGACTGGAACCCCCACGCATTTAAGAGCCTCAAGTGGTCGTGAGGCGGGTGCTAAAGGAATTAATAGTAGATTATTCACTCTCCAGTCGAGGACACTTTGCAACACGACTCCCCACGTGACTATGATTCGCGTACTTAGGTTGAGCATCCAATGATATAAGTTGCGAGTTTCCCCCCACCACGTCATTGGCGTGTGAGTGGATCGCTCTTCCACCCCATCCGATGCCTTTGGCGATCTAACTGTCGACTCGCTTCCCACCACCATGTCGGTCGGCGAGTGATCGATCCGCCTGCGCCATCCTCCGACCCCACCATCAAGTCTTTGCCACATCTACACAGACGGATGGATGCAGCGAACCTCTAGTACCTTCTCCCAAACAGTGCTTGTGTTAGCTGGATGGATTCGGCCTCTAGTACTTTCTTTCTGCTTCTATTTAAATGGAAGTGGAGGTTGGACGTCCCAAACAGTGCTTGTGTTAGCTGGATGGATTCCGAGAACCTCTAGTACTTTCTTTCTGCTTGTATTTAAATGGAGGTGGAGGTTGGACGTAACGCGCATGACAACAGTAACATATTCCTTGCACTGTGATGGAAACACAATCAGAGTGCCAGAGTTTTTGTGGATGGGAGCTTTGTCAGCTTTGCCTTATCTTAAATCGACGTACATGTAACTCTTGAGTGAAAATTGTAGTATTATAGAATTGCTCCATGGATGGATGTCGTGACATGGAACTAGGAAACACCATATGTACTACCATGTCACAGGACTTAGAAACATGAGACTATCAATGAGCGATATTAGCTACTATGAATATCTCTTGTGTCAATTTCTTGTCATTGTTACCAGTTTTTCTAATAGAAAATGTTTAGTGCGCCGGTATGCCGGCGCATGTTTCATCATTGTTATGAATTTCTCCAATCAATGATGCTTATGCGCCGGTATGCCGGCGCAAAGACAAACCTAGTTCGCTTAGGACGTAAAATATATGATACAGATATCTAGCTTTATAGATATAAAAAAACCTTGAGGAAAAGCTAATCGTCAAAGATTGTGCCGCATGATTGAAGGCTACATATGTAACATTGCAGCAGGTAGAGAAAGCATGCATCCATCGAAGGCGAGGCATCCATCCCATGCGAGAGACCCAGGAGCGGCTTTACTGTGGGCAGAGCGTGAAGTTACCACGGGCAGAGGAAGGCGGCCAGGCCCGAGCCCGAGGCCAAGGCCGAGGTGGGAGAAGAGGACAGGCATAGTTGGAGGGTAGGGCTGTGTTGCTACTCGTCTGTCTCCGTCGAGACGCTTACCTGCCGCCTCTCCCTCTTCATCCTCTCTTCCTTCACTTGCCTTCCTTGCTTCGCTGCCTCTTTCATGCGCGCTGTGCTGCTGGGCTGTGGGCTGTGCACTGCCTCTCTGCTCCGGCTCCGGGCCCCCGCTGCTGCCCTTCCCTTCCCTTTCCCTCCCCTGCTCGCCCTTCAGAGCCGAGCCCTGCCCTGCCCTGCCCCGCCCCGTGCTCCGTCCCCGCTCCCTGCTGCCTGGGCCCCCCTGCTTGTTTGTGCTCGTGCGGCCTCCCCCCCTCTTTACTCGCCACTCCCCCCATCGCCACATTCCCGAGCCAGTCTCCCAACTGCTCCGCACCCTGCCTGCCCAGGGTGTTCCGCCCTGCTTCCGCCTGCGATCGGCAGAGGATTGTTCCGCGCAGCAACCCAGCGGCCTCTGCTGCCCCTCCCCCGGGCGCCGGGTCCCCGGGCGTGCTTGTGGGTGCCTCCCGGTGATGGTCGGCAGGAGGGCCGCTGCGGTGGGTTTGCCTGCATCGACGCCTCGCGGGGCTCCTGATTGCTGCCATTCCAGGAGGGAGGGCGCCTGGACCGTGGAGCGTGGTGGGCGATTTCTTCTCCCAGGAGGGAGCTCTGGGCGCCTCCCCGGACGCCTGTTTCTGCTGCCTGGCCCTCTGAATTGCCATGCCGCCTGCTGCTGATTGAATGTTGCACCCAATTGCCGGCTTAGCGTCTGCATTGGCTGGTCGCGGTGGGCCTGCTGCCTCGGGCCTGCCCAATTGCGGTGGGTGAGGCTCCTCTAGGGTTGCTGGGTGTTGGGGCGGGTAGGATCGCGCGCCAGGTCCGCGCTTGCTTGCCAGCCCGGGCTTTGTGTCGGGCTGGCGCAATTCTGGGGCCTCATCGCCCTGCTTACCAAGGTGCAAGCTTTTGAAGTCTGATTGTGGCATGTTGCCGTGCAGGAGGTTCCTTTAGCGTGCGTGCTCGCCATTTCATCTCGCTGGTTGCTCTTGCTCTTGGGCTTGGAGCCCCCGGGCCTGCCTGTCCACCTTGGTCTCGGATTTTGCTTCGCTTCATGTACATGAGGCAGAATTAGTTGTGCTCGTGTAACCATGGTTGCCACCAAAAAGAGCCCTCATCTGGAGGGCAATTTCGAGAGGGATGCCCGCAGAGGCGGCGGCACCAGCGGCGTCGTCGACTCCAGGACGGTCCCGGCCAATCCCAGGGAGGAACTGGGAGGTTTCATCTTCATGTGTAGCAACGAAACCATGGATTTGGACCGGCACCTGTTTGGTATGTTTGACTTCTCTGACCCTGGTATGTGTGCCCTCCCTCTCCCTCCCTCTGCTTCCTCTGCATTTTGCCCGCTGAGCTGACCGCGAAGCCGTTTGCATCTGCTGCCGTCAATTGGATGCTGCTGCTGCAATGCTGTTTGAGGTCACATGAACCCATGTCCTTGGGTCGGATCCACAGCGTTCGCCCGTCGTCTTTGCTGTCATATTCAGTCTGCGGGTTCTCTGCCCTCCGCTCACTGTCCGTGCAATTGGTGGGTACAGGGCTGCCGCAGAGGTACCAGGACGTTGTTCGTGCCATACAACCAGGGTTGCCGCTTTTCCTCTATAATTATTCGACTAGGAAGCTTCATGGTGTTTACGAGGTTTGTGGCAGCATTGTCCTTTCCCCTTTTGTCTCGCTTTCTAGGGTTTCTGTCTTTGTACGCACTGGTTGTATTGTAGTGGTTGCATCCTGGATGTTTGTATGTATGTATGTACGTATGTATGTATGGGCTTTTTGGGGGTACGTACGGCTGTGTTGTTCTACATTTCCTGAGCCCGTTGATGGACTCGGTGCCTGACCTTCCGGCTACCCTGATTTTCGTCCTTTCCGTTCTGGGCTTACGACTGACTGCACAGGCTTCAAGTAATGGGGCCTTGAACATAGAACCAGATGCATGGGCGGCAGAAAGCAAGGATCTTTCCAGGAATGGGAGGCCTGGGTCGAAGTATCCTGCACAGGTAACGGCCCAGCTGTTTCATCATCATCAATCTCCTGTCTGGGAGGAAATGTTAGAGAGTGTTTTGTTTATTCTTGGACAGGTAACGGTCCAGCTGTTTCATCACCATCAGTCTCCTCTGTGGGGGGTAATGTGAGAGATTGTTTTGTGTAACGTTTCTTGGGTTGCCTCTCTTCAGGTTAGAATGCGGCTCCGGGAGCAGCGGCCACCTCTAGACGAGGAGGCTTTCCGTCCAGTTTTGCGACATTATGAATATTCGAAATTTAAGCTTGATCTCACTAATGAGGAGGTAAAGCTTGACCTCTCCAGGGACGAGGTAAGGTTGTCTCTTGTGTCTTGGTCTGTTCTGTTTGTCACTGTTGTGGGCTAGTATCAAGGTAGGTATTTGATGGCTTTGCATTCTTACCGAGTGAGAGCTGGAATGACAGGCGGAGGCATTACTCAGGTTGTTTGGTTTATTGGACGACAAGGGTGGCTGGCAAACAGTGCCTACCAAGAGTAATAAAGTAAACCGTGGCCATCATGTGCCTAACTCTCCTGCTGGCATCAGGCGGAGGATAGCTCCTCTAGCCAATGGCACCGTTACGAACGGCTCTCCAGCCTTGATGACTCTGAATATGCTTGCAACTGAGGCGTCAGCTCGTGGGAGGGAGAGGGAAGGCAGGGTGGACAGCTGTGCTAAATGGATGCGCAGGGATGACTCAGATTCTTGCAGTGGCTCCTCCAGTGTAGGGACTGTGTCAAGCTGGATGGGGCATGAGGAAGATAAACCCAAGAAGGTTTATGTTGCGAATGGCATCCATGTAGATGCCAATGGTTCAGGCACAGAAGACAAACCTCAGGATGCGAAATTCAAGAAAATGGAGCATCCAAATGGGAACTCTGAGGTGAACCATTGTGGTGAAGTGGGGTCGAGTTGCACAGACACGTCACATTCAAATGGCTCAGGGGTTGGCAGCGAGGCCAACTCTATGTCGAGCCATAGCAGGGGCAATGGGAGAGCTGGCTTTGCTTCTTACAGCGCAGCTTTAAAGGCTGGCATGTCACCAGCTTTGCTGGAGACCTCTGGTGGGGAGATCCAATCAGGGTATGGTGCAGATGGTGGAACTGGCCTTGCTGCCAGCAGGTTAGAGAGCCTCAAACCGATACCTGACCTGACTACAGAATTTAGCCTAGTGGACAGCATAACTGACAAGAGCAAGCTGAAGTCTCCTGCTGCCAGTCGCAGCCCCAAGGCCGAGCCACAAAGCATGTGGGTGGCTCATCCAAAGCTGAAGGTGGATGCCCTCCAGACTCCTAGCAAAAGAGGAGGCGTGGAGGATGCTAGCAGACTGCCATCTGCTTTGCCTTTGGCTGAGGACAAGCAAACTGCCTCGGAGGGAGATGCCAAGAGAGGAGACAGATCGCAGCCTTGGAGCAAGCCTGGGGCCTTGCCCAAGTCCATGTTTCCTGATTCTGCCGGAAATGGCCCTGTTGGAGGAGCCAATGAGCCTCAAAGGCTGGGTGAAGTGATTGTTGATGAAGCAAGAGGTTCGGTAGAAAGGGGTAGCCCCCTGGAGGAGGGAGAAGTTGAACTACATCATAGCAAATCTGGAGATAAAAAGAGTGCATGGCAAGGCAATGATGCAGCAGTACTTCGGAGGTTACATGATTCTGATCCTGCCGTGTCCAGTACGTCTTTGAATGGTTCCTTGAGATCAACAGCCGAGGTATTGAAAGAGAAGACGGACTCTGCTACAAAGGATGTCCCGGTTCAAGCAGCAGAGTCAGATGAGCCTCTGAGTGGACATGAGATGGCTACGCCGAAGGTCCAGCAGATCCAGCACGATCAGAACCAGGTGCCCCCCACCTCTTCTCACAATGCAAAGATTCATCCACAGTTTCAGCATAGCAGGTCTGTACATGAGCCACGCAGGTCTCAGTTTGAGTATCCGAAGCACGATAGGCATGTGGAGGATCGCCAACCCCATCACAGGAAGCAGCCACTACCTGCTGAGCTTCAGCAGCACAGTGTACCAATGGCTCATGCACGCCAAAGCCTGGTTACCATGCGTGTACCGACGTCACCTCCACCACCCAATATGCATCATGTACTCCCTCCACCTACCTCCTCATCTCTCTACAGGGAGCGCCGTGTTCGGGCAGGTAATGGTACTGGTGATGGTTTGCAGGGTCTGACTTACAGGCCAATAAACAGGAATGCTATTGAGGGCGAACTAGGAATGCAAAGCCCTTTAGCAAATGGCTGGGCTTACCAATCGCCAGTTGTCCTGGCATCACCACCTTATACTTCCCTACCAGGATATCCTCCAGGAATTTATGTGCATCAGCAACAGTTGGTCTTCTCGCCTCCCCATCCAAACGTGGACGCCCTTCATGCAGAGGTTCTTGAGTTCGCTCGGTCGGTTGGACCCTCACCTGAGGCCCGTCGGCGGGCTGAGGCAGCAGTTGATTGTGTGAGGCGGGCTGTCAAGGAATTATGGGAAGGGGGAGATGTTGAGGTCTGCACCACTTTCCATTCATCTGCTTCTGTTTTTGGCTTTGCCTCTTCTGCAATATTGCTTTTTGTTGGTGTTGATCTTGGGTGCACCTGTCCACTTTGTTAATAGGTGTATGGCTCATTTGCGACTGGCCTTTGCATTTCCCACTCTGATGTGGATGTTGCAGTGGTGAATGCGCCACCACCCAGCACTGAAAATTTGGAAGGAGGTCAGCAGTTGGGGCCTGCAGCTGCTCTTACAGACTCGCTTTATAAGGCACTGAAGAATACCAAAGAAAAGGTTTTTGCAAGCGTAGCTCTGATTCCTGCAGCCATTCCAGTTGTGAAGCTGCGCTGTACACCAGATGGCGCGACGGATAAGGGCACCCCTGTTTCAATTGATGTGACTATTGGAACTGGAAGGAAGCAAAATCCTTCTGGGGGCCTGTCTCCTGCAGAGAATTCAACCATCAATTATCACAACGGTCAAGCAGCTAGAGAATGGGTGATAGAAAGACTCAGGCAGCTTCCTGCTTTGGCTCCTCTGGTAGGTGTCTTTGCACGTTTCTTGTTTGTGGCTCTGCAATGATTGTCAACTACTAGAGCATTTTGTGCTGTGGATTTCCAGGTTCTTCTGTTGAAAAGCTTCCTCCATCAGCGCTCCTTGAATGATGTGTACTCTGGGGGCCTGGGGTCATTTTCGCTGACACTCATGCTTGTTTTCTATCTTGAGGTAATTGTGAGGTTCTGAATGCTTTCTGCTAGGTCAGTGTTGGAAGATTTGTTACAGTTGCTTTTGGCCTTGTGGAACCTTACAATCTTGTCTGGCTCTCTGTCTGCAGTGGGCACCAATTTGGGGACTGCCGCAGGAGACACCTTTAGCCCGCTCTTTATGCTCAACAAATGCTTCTGTGGATACCACCCATTCTGCTTCATCTCGTGATGAAGCTGATGAAGTTGATGACGATTCCTCGATTTCTTCGTATTGTTCGACAAATACTTCAGCTTCAAGTTTATCTAATGAGAGCACTACGATGAGTGGAACGAGCGCCACCTCAAGTCGAACACTTGATGGGTCTCGCCCTGATGCGGCTGTTGGTAACTGTTCGCATGTCTCCAGGGAAAGCAGACCATCACGAACAGCAGCAATAGCGGAGGAACTGCTGAACGCAATGGAAGCTGTGCCTGCACCTGGTCTTGGTGTGCTTCTGCTGGGGTTTCTTCGGTGGTTTGAGAGTACGGATTTTTCTCGCGTCCAACTTATGCTGAAGGTAAGCACTTGCAAACTTGTATGTTCTTGTCTCTGTCTCTGAAAGGCATGTGGTGTGCTCATTTTCAGCTCTTGTTAATCTGGCCTGATCTCAATCAACATCACAGGGAAAAAGTGGTCAAGGTGGGTACATCCCTGTGAAGGATTTGGCTCGTGCCCGGTGCACCCTTTTGTGGATTGATGATCCTCTGAGACCAGGAAACAATATTGGGGCAGGCTCCTTCCAAATGTATGAAGTACAGGTGAGATTTCTCCGAGCAGGCGGTTGGTCTTATGTGGGAACGGCTTTTTTCTTTGATGTACTCACTGCCTGGCTTGTGGTGGTTGCAGAGAGCATTGAAGGAAATGCTCAGCATTTTGTCCCAGATTCCTCTTGTACCTATATTTCCCCCAAGTGAAAGGGTTGGTATGGGACCTGGGCGGAGGCGACCACTTTACTTTCTCGATCAATTGTTTAGTCGTGGGGCTCTTTCATCGTAAATAACAATGCCTCAAAGGGAGAGCCCTAGGTTTTTGTAGACATGGGTCACGGTTTTTTGAAGTGACACTATGACGGGTGGGGAAGTTATGCTCCCCTACATAACCTTGCATTGTTACCTGGGTTCAAGATAAGAAATCGGTCTAAGAACCCATGCTACCTCCTTCCTCACTGCTGTTCATTATTTGATGCTGGCCAATTTGGAGAGATGAGTACTGCCATTCACTTCCAGAGACACAGGATGGTGTGACTGGATGCCTTACAGTGAAAGGCCTGGTTTGATTGGATGCCCTACATGGGAAGGCCTGAGGGTCAATGATGTTGGTACAGCAGAGGATTATTACGAGGGTAATGGGGTTGGAGGTTGTAATGTTACCTCCTCAGCTTCAAAAAATTTTGTCTGGTTGTTTCTGTTTCAGATAAAAGTTCTCGGAAGACTTCAGTATAATGGGGTGAGCCTGAGCAACGGCAGTGACACCCACAGAGTGCACTCATGAATTTGGATATCTGAAGAAAGTCTTCTTGTTTCTACCGAGAAAGCTACAGTTGCAGGCTCAAGATGTGCTTGGACCTGAAAATTGACAGATTCTATGTTGACGTTGCAAACTCAGTTTTTGTACATGTTGCAGAGCAACACTCTACAGATGAGGTGCGTTGTTGTGCATACCATGATGGTGGTTGGTGGCGACTCTTGTTTGAAACTAAGCTGTCATATCAAAGTGCAGAGCTGTATCGCAAATCACCTGTGGGAGGAAAGTCAGATGGTGTTTTGGTTAGGGAGCTCAGGCAACGAGGTTGCTTAGGGATCTTTCTGTAAACATGCTGGATTCTATCACCCTGTTTTGTCAGAACTGGATTTTCCAGCTTTACTGTTGTAGCTAGCACTCACCTAGTAGCTTATATACATGAAGGGATGGCTGAAGGGACTGCCCCTAGCAGTATATAGCTAGAGACTTGCCATGAACTTGGGTGGCTCGTTTTGAAGTCACTAGACATTAGTAAGTCTGCCCATAGGTAGCACGATTGTCCTAGTTTTCAGTTGCGGGCGATCTCAAGCCGGTCTGCAGGCTTTACGAGGAAAAAAATGATAACAAAATTGGCTTGCCATGTAAACAGGTCACGCAGTTCCCCAAGGGAGCTTATTTGGCTGCTGAACAATGTGGCAAATTCCACATTCCAGTGATTACGTCTGAGTTGGAATTGCAGATAATACAAAACGCTCTATATTGCCACTACGGCTATCCCTTGCTTGCAGCATTATCCTTAAGCACTAAGGTTTGTGTAGCTACATTTTCGACATCCATCTGCAGATGTTGAACACTCTATTAAACCATTGCAGACATTAACGACACGCCAGTCTCCACCAGACATTTTCAATACTACGTGAAACTCCCAAATCACGAGAAAGGGAGCTTGGATGTTTTGCTGTACAACACGATTATACTGAGCAATCTACCAAACAACTCTCACAGTTACGAAGGGTTACGATCCCGAAGCACGACAGTGGGTAGAGATGTTTCCTTCCGCCGGCAGTGTCGACGAAGGTAGTGGAGAAGCAGCCGTGGTCAACGTTCACCACGGGCCTGCTGGCCCTGGTCCTGACCCTGACCCTGACCCTGACCCCGGGCCTCGGCCTGCCGCTGCATCTTTGCTTCATACTTCCGCTTACGTATGTCTTCCTGCATCTTAAACTGCATTTCCTTGAGCTTCTGCATAATCTGCAAATACTCGTCCACAGTCTTCCCAGGCGCGTTGAACCTAGGACATACTTCTTCCTCATCTGCCATTGCCTCCTTCCTCCTTTCCTCCACAGCTTCTGGCGAAAAGTCAGTAACCTCCGGAAGAGGAATGAGTTCAGGGCTCCCTGGCCTACACGGTCACCAGCACAACATCAACCTCGACACACACACAACTCAACCAGCCGACAGAGGATTTGCAAAAGACATGCAAACGAAATCCACTTACGGTCTTGGCCGCTTTGGCATGTGAGCCCGGATAGGTTGGTACGCAACACCTTAACACGGAAAACCAGTCGGTGAAGGAAATCGGAAGTTAAGCTCCAAGAACCAGAAACAAGAAGGAAGAAGCGGGGAGGGAATGGCTAATACCCCTGTAACTGCCGCTACGAGAGGGAGCAACAGACAAAGCTGCCGGGATGTAGTGGCGGCGAATGACAACGCCGCGGGGCTTCAAGCTGGCCGCGTAGCAGGCCCGCGCACCTGCCATCGCTCCTCGAGTGATCACCTTGGTTGCCGATGGAGACGCCATTGTCGAATTCATCACGACCGGGGAGGGTACGGGAACTAGCAGGCGGGGATTCGAGGGACAGACGGCGGAGAATGTACAGGAGAAATGAAATCTACGAGGCTCTCCAGCCCTAAAAGTCCGCGTCCCCTGCCAGGGGTTTAAGAAGCGATTAACAAGGAGTTACATAATTGGATTTTTTTCTTCTCTTCTTCTTCTCTTTGGACCCGGTCATGGCAAGGCATGCGTCGCACAGCCTGAGCAGCCTGCTGTCACGCGTCACTCTGTCCTCGTCTCCGTCCCCTCTGCGACAGGCCGTTTGCCAAGGTAATGCAGCCGTTGCATAAGTGCTGGATTTTTCAATCCAGCTTCAGCACTGGTGGAGTGTTCCTTCCTCGTAGTTACTCAGCTTGCGGCCTTGCCGGTTGCAGACGTTCCAGGGGGAGAGGTCGGAGGTTTGAGTCTCGTCTTCAGGAGATGGGCCACTAAGAAGGCTGGAGGCTCCACGCAGAATGGGCGTGATTCGTTGCCGAAGTATTTAGGAGTGAAGAAATTCGGCGGCCAGGTACGCCTTCTCCCAAGGGTGTATTTTGGCCTGCCACTGTCGATGGTGGACAGTGTTTTGAGATTTTGTGACCGGTATGCAGAGAGTGATCCCCGGCAACATCATTGTGAGGCAAAGAGGCACCAGGTTTCATCCAGGAGATTTTGTTGGCATGGGCAAGGATCATACGCTCTACGCGTTGTCTGCAGGGCAAGTTCGCTTCGCCAAGAACAAGCTTACTGGCCGCAAATGGGTTCATGTTGAGCCTGCAGGGGGCGCACCTGTGCATCCGGTTTATTCCCGTTCACAGGGTCAAAGTCCGTCTGGCCCGGTCGTAGCTAGCAAGCAGGATGCTACGCCGATGTAGTTGAAGGGGCACTGAATATGTTTGAATTCTCAGGGACGAACGTTGTGTCTCGGCTACACTGAATATCCTGTAATGAACAAGCCTACGAAACAATGAGGACGAGCTACCAACTAGCATGGTATCAAACTTCGAATTGTCGACTGGTGAAGGGGCCTTGATGTTTTAGCTTGTGTTAGCAGTTGGTTATCCGCCGCAGGTTGAGTTCCAGTCAAATGCTTGGAATTTACCTGACCCCAATAGACAATGGAACATTTTTTGACGGTGTAACAGTTCTGAAACCATCACATCGCATATTGAGCAACAGTTCACAAAGTAAGAAAAGCACTCACTTGACAAACGGGATTTGGGATGCGAAGACAGTCCAGATTTAATCCCGCACTCTTATTATTACACCTGTTGCAACAGCAGGCGAAAATCAGGTGAGGATCTTGTTCATACTGCTACCAAAACGGGCCCATATACAAAGAATGTCCGCCGAGCATGGGAATTATAAGCGAGCACAACGTACCTTGCACAGAGCTACCAGCGCCCAATTCCAAAACCAAAATGTGGGACTGAGTCCCTCACCGTTAGCCTTCTTTCCTCCTCACAGTGAGGGCTTTGCTTTGGTTTTGTGGCCAAGGCTGTTCACCAAAGCCCTCCGAGTGCACACAGGAAACATGTTAATGTTGGGGATGGGTAGCTTGGTCAAAACGTAAACAAAGCTAAGCTGATCTCTGGCAGTGAACAACGCAACCTCGTTGAACCATAAGCACATAAACAAATTGGTCCTTGGTGTGTGCTGGCGAATGATAACGGAGGCTTCAGCCAATGCTGCAACACAACCAGGTCCTTAGAAGGTACTGAAGACATTTTCAAGACGACAAGAATGATTTGTCCAAAGCAAATGCTGCCAGGCTTTCAGACTCACCTTTGTGGCCTTCTATCTGTGCTTTCCTTGGCAATCCTTCAGACTCGTACTGGCCAAGTTGAGCTGCAACCTCCCCAGGTGTTGCTTTATGTTTTTGCACAATTGCAATTCCTTCTTCATAAACACAATCCCGTGCCCCATGCTGAGAAATGGCAAAAGTAGCTTGTGGCCGCCAGAGAAGGGCTTCAAACACTCCCAGAGGATCTCGACGAAACTGTGATTTTGAATCTACCCAAACAGAATACTTGGCGTTTGGAAACAGTCGATGACTCAACATCTGTAGAAGAATGAAACAAAAATTCGAATTGTTGCAATTTGCCGGCACGAAAAACACTGCAATCCTGGAATTAAACGCAAAAAACTGAACATCCATAGAAGGGAAGACCAACCTTTGGAACCTTTCCATTTTTTCGCTGATCAGAGAAAGGTAGATTGTCAACAAAGACAGCTCTCCAATGCCCTATTTTCCTGCTCACTTTGTCAGGGTATATTCCACGTTCCTGCATAGCTTGTACTGTCACGTTATCCCAGAACGCTACATAGCATACCTGCCATATAGGTACTTGTCCTGTTAGAATTCGAGATCCAGGAGCTGGATGACATAATGGTCGGCAACCTAGAGATCAACACCTTATCAAGAGAAGCACTGGACATCCCAACAGGCTGGTACAGGTCATCTCCTCCGCCAAATATGCAAGTCATTACGACTGCTTCACACTTAGCCAGGAACTGTCTATCTGGTGCAGAGATGTCAAATCCACCGTGCTCATGGCAGAACCCACAATGAACAGCCACAGTTTCACCAATCTGACAGCAACAGGGCAAACATCAGCTACGCCTCACGACAGCTCGAGTTCCTTCCAAGCTCCTAGCACAAACACGCATATATGGGCAAGCACAGCGAACGGACCTTGAAGCTCGCGCTTCTCGTTCTACCTGTGAGGTTCCCAGTAAAGAGATTCGTACTTCTATTTTTGTGGAAAACCAGGGATTGACCATCAGACCCGTCGACCTGTAATAGTTCATTCTCATAGTAGTTCATGTAGTGTAGGTGTTTGATGGTGTCATCACCAGTCTGGGGAGGAAACGAAAGCTTCTCAAGTTCTTTAACAGGAAGGAGCTTCAGGCAAGCTGCAAATACGAGACCACGGTCATAGACAGCTAAAGAGGGCCAACTAGCTGACAGCTCCCCACCTCCCTTTCCCCCACCCCCGCCCCCTTCCCTGCGGCCCCCAACACCTACGTTCCAGAGTCCCATTTCTCCTTCTCATTGGCATGTCCAGATTATTCAGCTTAGACTTTGTACTGCCAGGCTTCTTCGCGTCCTGAGAGTCTACACGTCCACCTGCAAGAGCCCATCCGCAAATTCAGCTGATTGACCAGATGCTACTAGCTGCCCCTGGCAATTGCCCAAGAGATTTATCACCTGGTCTGGCATGAGGAACCTGAACGGAAACAAACCAAAAGCAAAAGAGGATTATAAGAGCTCCCAATCCCCATGCCCCGCAACTTCTCCTTTCTAAACCTGCGCAGATCCGGAAGCCGTGGTGAGACTAGACTTTAGCATCTCAACTGTCGTTAACAGAGCGGTCACAGATAGAAGCCCTCACATAAGTCACCCGGCACCCGTGCGAACCTCTTCCTCCTCCTCTTTTTCTTGGTGTCGTCGGAATCGAAATCTCCTCCAGAAACAGGCACAGAAATCGATCCAGGTGAGAGGGTGCTTGAAGACCCCAATTCGCGAGAGGAAACACGTGAAGGGAAGGTGGGCACCCGGGAAGCCATCTCTTCGAAGACTACAAATACAGCTTACAAAGACAAGTCTCCGAGCTGCTTCATTCGGTAACATTCCATATGTAGTGTCAGACACAGAGCATGAGTTGCACTAGGGCTTTGCATATTAACCATCAGAGCAGATGACTGGAGATCAAAGATGGGGAACAAATTAGCCCGCACAACCCAGGCATCGGCTTCGGAGTACTACCTGCAGGATCTGCCAACCACTTTAAATTTGGTGTTGAAGGAATCGCTGGGCAGAGGCCGCTTTCTAAAATCCATAGTTTGTGCGCATGATGAGGGATGGCTTGTTGTCAAGGTCTACTTCAAGCGTGGCGAATTTCCCGATGTGAAGGTGATTTGCGTCAATATGTGGTTCATGTGAAGAAATGCCCTGTTTCTGTCTAACCTCAACGGTATTGCAATTTTTTCTAGCTGATCAACCAGTTGCGTCTTTCATTCCTTCAGGCTCATGAACGGAAGCTGAAAGAAATCAAGGAGAAACTAAAGGATATCAAGCATTCACATGTTTGGCCCTTTCAGGTGACTTAGCTTGATCAGCTAATATCAGCTTTCTCATTCCTTGCATCTTTTGCTGAAATTTGAGCTTCCTATGTGGCAGCATTGGATGGACACAGACAAGGCTGCCTACCTCATACGGCAGTACTTCTACAGCAATCTCCATGATCGCATGAGCACACGCCCTTTCCTGAGCATCATAGAAAAGAAATGGCTGGCATTTCAGGTTAAAATATACCAGAGATTTAGGTTGCCAGGAGTCTAATGATGTGGGCTTGAGTGAGTTTCTCCAGCTGGAGAAACTACCTTCAGTCTTGGGAACATGGAAGAGAGATTTTTGGATTAAGTCCTGAATTTGCACTCAGTTTCAGTCTTGAGATTATGATACAGGAGTTTGATTGAGGATAGAGCATGGTGATGTGTCAAAATAAGGATTGTGCCAGATCTCAATTTGAATCTATGGTTTTGCAGCTACTGCATGCAGTGAAGCAGAGCCATGAGCACAAAGTCTGTCACGGTGAGTCCTTTACAAGTGGCTAGGCTTGTGATCTGATAATGCTACCTTTGCCATCTATTTATTGTTGTTGAGAATGGTTGTCCTGAGCAGGTGACATAAAATGTGAGAATGTTCTGGTAACGTCCTGGAACTGGGTTTACCTTGCGGACTATGCCTGCTTCAAGCCAACATATCTTCCAGCTGATAATCCTGCAGACTTCTCATTTTTCTTTGACACTGGTGGCAGCCGTCGCTGCTATCTTGCACCTGAGGTAAATCGTCCTTATATCTACCTACGTCTTCAAAGTGAAGTGAGAAGTTTGTAGCCCAGCCTTGTATTTAAGCCAATTGTGCTTCTTGTCTTTGCAGCGATTTTGTGATCAGGTTCCGGTGGGCGATGGCCCTCTGCAACCTTCAATGGATGTGTTCTCACTTGGGTATCGACATCTTGATTCCCTCTGGTTTCCAGTAGATAGTGTCGAAGTGTCTGCACATGAGCAGCAAGTGATTGCTTGTGTGATTTTAGATACGGTACGTTAGTCAAGTATTTCTGCGTAGATCAAAAATCTGATACCACTTATGTGTAATGGTTCTTTGGTTGTCGGGTATTTATAGGTGTGTAATTGCAGAGCTCTTCCTTGAAGGTCAAGCTATTTTCACTCTTTCACAGCTTCTCATGTATCGGAGGGGAGAATATGACCCAAGGCCTTCTCTGGAAAAGGTGAACTAAAGCTTTTCTTGTACTCATGCTTTCTTAAGGCGTGAGTGTGAATACATGTCAGGTTGCGCAGAGCGACTTACTGGTGGGATAATTTGCTTCAGATTCCTGATTCTGGAATATGCGAGATGGTTTTGCACATGATACAGCGGAATCCAGAATCCCGTCTGTCGGCACATGAGTATCTGGAAAGCTGGGCACCTACATTGTTCCCAAGCTATTTCTCACCACTTCTGCACAATTTCTTCTCTTGTATAGTTCCCCTGGACCCAGACACGAGGGTGAGCTCTCCTTCTTTACAATGCACATTTGTAAGGCATCAGTGTCATGAAATGCCCCTCTATGTAGATGTCCTTGGAGCCCGTTTGATCACTTCCAGAGCATGGACTTGAGAGCTGCCAGATGATTGAATCTATTAGTGCATCTTATGAACAGGTGGCAGTCACACAAGGTGCGTTCCCAGAAATTCGAAAGCAAATGTTAGCAGATGCAAAGCGTAAAGTGGAAAGAAAGCAAACAGGAGAAAGACATGCTAGGATATTTAGTGGTCGTCAGAACGATGGCCCAGGAGGCCAGCACGCTTTTGCAGGATCCAACCGTACGCATGGTGCTGATGGCAGTGCAATTGGTCGGAGATATGGACGTTCCAAGACCATCTCAGGGGATTCCCATGTGAGTCTGCTGTCAGACATAAATGCACAGTTGAGAAATGAGCGGATGGCCAGTGATGTAGGCCTGCCTTCTACAGGTGTTCCTTCACAAGTCAGATCCTTCAAAGACGAGCATGGTGAACGGGATGATGTTCTGGATAAATTCAGTAAACGGAGTCTGGGTAGGGCTAGGTCCGTGAACATAACACTCTCAGGTATTCCAACTAAAGGCTCAGAAGCAAAGCTCCCTCTAGGTGTGATACGAAACTTGGGGATTGTGGAAGAATCTTTTTCCCTGGATGGAGACCACGTCATCTCTGATGTCCAAGTACCCACGACCTCAGGATCCCAAGTTCGCATAAAACCAGCATCACTTGCAATGGCAGATGCAGCTCTTGCAGTGGAGGAGGTTATAGTTGAGCAGGTGAATATGCGAGGTCTTGATCCTGCTCGTCTATGTGGACACTCTTTTGCATGTATTCACCTGACTGCTGGATCTAGTTCTTAACTGCCCTTCACTTAGAGTGTGCTTTATTATATGCAGGTCTACGAGAATCAAGTTAGAGAGCCTGGTGGTACGTTTAGTGAATGGCCCTTCTCAACTGGAGAGTCGAGTGAAAGTGGTGTGAAAGGTGCAGGCGGGCGGCAAAAGGGCGACGTCACTCTTCCTTTAGAGAGTGGTTGGATGTGGGAGGGCGATTGGGAGGTTGACTTAAACTGGCTAATGAATGGTATGAAGTGTATGTTGTTATGCTCCAGCAGCTGCTGCCTTACAACGAACTCAGTTCAAGTGCTGTGTGACATGTCTGTCTTTTGCAGGTGTTGGAGTTGATAGGGAAGGATGGAGATATCGAAAGGTGGTTGCACAAGACCTAGAAAAGGCTGTAAGAGGTTATGCAACCGCTGCACAAGGTGAGAAACAAACTCAACAAAAACTGGGAGTGCGCCAAGGGCTTTCTCAAACGTGGACAGCAGCATGTACGCCTGATTGCACATTGAGACGAAGGCGCTGGTTACGGAAACGTAGGAGGCGACTTCCCACTCCAGTTCAAGGTGCAATCAAGAGTGGGTCTATGCCAATAGCAGGTGGAAGCATTGATTCATTGGTGGTTGCAAAAAGTCCAGAGCAGGGTTCTGGATCGAAAGTATTAAGGTGTGACGGCATGGTTCTTATTGCTTCCCTGTTATGCTCTTGCCTGAGGAATGTTAGGCTTCCACAGGCACGGAGAGGGGCTGTTCAGTTGCTGCAAGATGCCTCGGAATTCTGTGATGATGATTGCAGACTGCAACAAATCATTCCATATGTTGCTGCCCTGCTTTCTGATTCAGCAGCTATAGTACGGTGTGCAGCTCTACAGACCCTCTGTAATGTGGTGTCCAAGGTTTCGAGCTTTCCTCCAGGTGATGCAAAGCTTTTTCCCGAGTACATCCTCCCACTTCTTTCCATGTTGCCAGATGATCCAGAAGAAAGTGTCCGCATAGCCTATTCAGATAACGTCAGTCTGATTGCAGAGACTGCTGATAGGTGTCTCAAAAACTCCCAGTATATCAGTGATTTAGGAGGCCTAGACAGCCCGAGTCGTGCCTTTAGGGTCCATACAACTGAGAAGCCACCTCTTCCCAGTGTTCATCAGCATACTGCCAGCAAAATTGAGAATGAGCTTTCTCAGTTGCGTGAGGCATTAGCTCGAGTTATTCAAGAGTTGGTCATTGGGCAAAAGCAAACACCCACGATCAGGCGGGCACTCCTGACACATGTTGGGTCACTTTGCAAGTTTTTTGGCCAGAAACAGAGCAATGACTTCCTTCTCCCAATACTGCCAGCCTTTTTGAATGATCGGGATGAGCAGCTCCGTTCTGCTTTCTTTGAGCATATCATTCATGTGTGCTTATTCATAGGCCAAATGAGTGTAGAGGCTTATCTGCTCCCTTATGTAGAACAGGCTCTGAGTGATGTTGAAGAGATTGTCGTTGTCAACTCCTTGAACTGCCTAGCTGCTTTATGTTGTCATAGAATGTTGCGGAAGCGTGTGTTGCTGGAAGCAGTAGAACGGGCAGCTCCACTTCTCTGTCACCCAAGCCAGTGGGTTCGGAAGGCAGCGATTACTTTTGTCGCTGGGACCAGCTGCAATTTGGATATTGCAGAAGCCTATTCACTTTTATCTCCCATTCTATCTCCCTTCCTTCGAAGAGAACCTGCCTCATTATGCTCAGAGGAAGCTCTTATGCCTTGCTTGAAGCCGCCTATGTCAAGAGAGGCCTTTAACAGGTTGTTGAGTGACATTATGTTATTAGAAAATCCTTCTGATCAGCTGTGCACCAAAGTTGTGCACCAACGGAAAGGAAATTCTTCTGAGCAGCTGTGCACCAAAGTTGTCCAGCAGCGAAAAGGTAGGCAGAGGTCACCGTCGCAGAGCCAAGTCAAGCCACTGGAAAGAAGTCGGTTTGGGAAAGAGGCTGACATTGCCTCGGCAACAGCAGACTCACGGGGTATGAAGAACTTGGGATCAAAGCTGCCTTCCTTGCAAGGGCTCACAAGTTGCTTTAGTGATGAAGTGGAAGGCTCTGAATCGGGGGATGGTGAAAAACTGAAAGCAATGGAAGGCTATATTCGCAACTTATCAAGCACTATGCAAACTAGAATGCACAATTGGGAGGTGGAAAATACGGAGAAGCTACAGAGTTCGGCTCTTGGACTGGCCTCTGGAGTGGGAACAGGTTATTATTCACACTATGATGGTACATCGGAAGGTATCCCCTTGTACTGGGTTTCCGTTAATGAGAAAAAGCAAGATGGCCCAAAAAAGCAAGATGGGCAAGCGGTTGTATTTGATGCAAGCCCATCTAGTAACGAGGAATGGAGCCGAATCTTTGGTGCACGTCAGGGTAATGTGCCTTATTTCATGACAGCTGTTGCAGGCACACCCATGGGGAGCTCCTTAGCTGTGGCTTCATCTCAATGGGCCACGATTGGAGCTACCCACTCTTCCATGGTGCCAGCAGATCCATACCAAAGTTCAGTTTCCATGACTGGATCTGTTTACAATGGAGGTCATTTCATGTATGATGTGACAAAGGACGCTTACAGGAGAGATGGGGATGGCAATGTGCTACGCACATCCATTCAGGCTGTGCCTGTAGCATCTTTGGATTCTTTTGTGCAAAGTCAGAGTGGACCAAGTGCAGATGCTTTGGTTGACCAAGACCCAACCATGGAGGCGCTTGGGGGAGGGGAACTTGAAGGTTCTAACTGGGATACTTCTTGGCGACCAAGAGGAGTCCTGATTGCACATCTGCAAGAACATCAACAAGCGGTCAATGAAGTGGCTGTGTCTAGTGATAATGTGTTTTTTCTCAGTGGATCAGATGATGGGACAGTGAAAGTTTGGGATTGCCGACGTCTGGAGAGGGATATTTCATTCAGGTCAAGACTGACATATAGCTGTAAAGCTGGGCGTGTACTTCATGTGCAAACATTTGGCAGTGACCATAAGGTAGCAGCTGCAACAAGTGATGGTGTGATTCATGTATTTAATGTAGATTATGTTGCTCGTGAGGGCAACAGTGCAGAGAAATACTCGGGCTTCTCAGAGATCAGGAAGCTAGAATCGCAGGAGGGGCCAGTAACATCTTTGCAGAACTTTTGTGGGGAAGGCACTCTATTACTGCTATACAGCACACTGAAAGATAATATTCACCTCTGGGACGTGCGAAAACAGGTGGATGCTTGGTCATTGAGCGTGGAACCTGCACAAGGCTATGTTACAGCAACTGCGCTCGACTTCAACTGTAACTGGCTCGTATCTGCAACATCTAGGGGCTTCCTGACTCTGTGGGACTTAAGGTTCCTGATTCCAGTAAATACTTGGTGCCATCCCTCTGGATGCTTCATCAAGTGTATGTCCCCCCTGCAACCTTGGTCTTGGGATCCGTTAAAACCTTCTAGACGTCCATTGGTGTATGTTGCAGCAGGACGGAACGAACTGGCTTTATGGAATGCTGAAGACGGGAATTGTCTTCAGGTGACTTGTCTCAGCCCAGTCTCTGAGCCTTGTTGTGAGGAAGAGCCTGACTGACTTCGTGTCATTTATTAGTTCGTGGGTAGTTTTGTCTATCACCATCCAGTTCTTGAAAATTTGTCGGGTTGCAGGTGTTGCAGATGCAAGGAGACACAGCAGCTTCCGAGACACATGAGCTTCCTGCCGCTTTGAAAGAAAGTCGGTTCCGTACAGATCAAATCGCTACTCCAAAAGAACGGTACAAAGTTGAGGAGCTCATTGATCCACCACCTCAACTTCCTGGAGTTCGTGCACTTCTGCCCCTTTCAGGTGGTGCCTCCATCATATGTGGAGGAACAGATCTGCGGATTCGTCTATGGGATCGCCTCAGGTACAGTTAAAGTTTTTGAAGCAGGAAAGTGATACCTGCTCTTCCTGGTCCTTCCTTTTTCTGATTCTCTTGGTGTTGTGAAGGCCTGGGAAGAGCTACTGCGTTTGTGGGCCAACAGTAAAGGGACCTACAGCACCCGATTCCCAGGTCTACAGTACGACGGTCATCTCAGGTGTCCGAGTCGTTCAGGTGACTCGTGATCTCTGTACATCTTATGGTAAAACTTTCTAGGGGAAAATTCTCAGCTGATCTCTCTCTTTGTTGTCTTCCGTAGGAGCATCCTCCTTTGGATGGCAGCACCAGTAGTAAGGTGAAAAACTCATCGAAACCCAGCATTGTAGCGGCAGCAACAGATACAGCAGGGTGTCACCGCGACTGCATCACATCCCTTGCCTTGGCTCAAACAAATCAGCGGCTCCTAATCTCCAGCAGCAGGGATGGGGCAGTGAAAGTGTGGAAATAGTCCCTACTTCTCACACCTCAACGTCTTACAGTTCGACTACATGTTGTTCTCGAGTGTACAAAGGCTAGGTTACACATACATTCAAAGGTCCACGATTGGGACCCCTGTAAATCATGTATGTATGCGGCATATGTAGAGGGCTGTGCCAGATTCTCTTTAGTATCATTGCAACGAATTTGACGAAACCTACGGGAGCTGTGAAGCCCTTCCGGTTGGCTCTTTCGAGTACTTGAGAGATCTTAGCCGTAATGAAGGCATTTTGAGTACCGATGGGCCAAGATTTGGATGACCAGAGTGTGGCAGCGGCCATGGACGTGGATCTGGATGGCGACGCTGTTGACGTAATGGGCGACGCTTCTTCAGACAACAAGCCCTCTGACTCAGACTTCTTCAATTCCTTCGAGGATGATTTCGATGACGCCGACATTGCCTAGGTCTAGCGCGCAGGTGCCGCTCTCGCTCCTCCAACGCTGGTATTCTCTCTTGTCTAATTCAGAGTGTGGCCGAACTTGGGGAGATGATGAGCTTTGCATCGGTGAATTCCGAGCTCTAAATCCATCAGGTTGCGTAGATATGCGCTGGATGAGGATCATTGTAAGGTCTCTAACACCTCTCCTCTCTGAACCCAGGATGTGCAGATGGAGCCCTGCGTGTGGCCTGGGTGGTATTACCATCTCACCTAACTTATAGCGCTCGAAAGATTGAAAGATTCCATATCAAGTTTGAGGAATTGCAGTTGGCTGGCATCGCAGCTTGGATCGGGTGTTGTTTGTGTGTGAAGATCGGGCCGTAAACAGGCTCTTTTTCGCCTTTTCTGTTCGAAAATGTAAACCTTTAGTGGAAGACGCTGATTCCCTCGTAAGATGTTGTCCAATTTTTGCAAGTTTGGAAATTGCCGTTGTTATCCGCGGACTTGGTGGAAGTGAATGCCTCACACACCCTGGTGTTTGATGCACCCTGGCCATGGAGAAAACGTCCCCCACAGGCATGGTCTGTACAGAGGAGTGAATCGTGAACGAGAGTGTCCTCCTCTTGTGAAGGAGTGGCAGATTCGATTGCCCCTGGACAATCGGGAAGCCCTAACCTGCAAATGGCAACGGTCATGCCATCGATCGGCGGCGGGACGTCGAAACAAAATCAGGGGCAATTAAAGAAAGGAGACGTACACAGGAAATCATGCAAGACTGAGCTCGATCTTTGTGTTCCCTGCATGGCGGAGCCCGAGGGGAGCTCCACGTTGTTGATTGAGGAGGCTGTCCGTGTGCCAGCTATGGCTGCAGGGCCGCAGCAGAACTGGTTGCATGATCTGGAGTGTTTTGGTCTTCCCGCGTCGCAGACTGAGGTGGAGGGAGCTGTGGAGGACTTGGAAAAGCGGGGCGAGGAAGTCACCTTGGGTGCACTCGTGAATTCTTTGCTGGATGCCCGCGCCTCGAGTCCCCGCTCCCACCTTCCTTCGAGCCCGCGGCTTGCCATTTTTTCTTGCAAGGAGGAGGAAATGTGCTGTGCGGAAAGGCAGCAGAGCCGGGAGCTTGAAGCGGAAACGGATGGTGAGTCTTCGGAGGGGTTAGGGATAAGCGAGCAGGAGTCGGCAGGCTATGGTGGAGACACGGGGTGTGCTCCGGATAGTGACACACGTTTTGGAAGTAACGAAGCAGGATGCTCGAAGCCAGCATGGTGGTGTGACCTCGCGTCGCTAGGGTTCTCTGAGGCTCAGGTGGAAAGAGCTGTGGAAAGCTTGGAGAATGCAGGGAGAGAGGTGACAGCAGAGGTGGTGGCGAACGTGATCTTGGAGAACCTTGGGGTCGAAGATGCAGCTGCAGCTGGAGAGGAAGCTGAACCTCGAGGTGGTGAAGATGATCGGGATGGGAGAAGTTGCGACATGGACGTGGACGTCAAGGATGTCGCTGATGCTGCTGGTGAACGTAATGTCGATTCCCGGTTGGAGCAGCTAGTAGAATTGGGTTACGACTTCGACGTCGTCACCATTGCAGTCAGCTACCATGCACTTGATGACCCTGTGGAGAAGGTGGTGGACTGGCTGGATGCCTACTTACTGTCTGACACTCCGAGCAAGCCTAGAACCGAGGGAGTGGACTTGGTTGTGGAGCAAGTTAAGAGCATGGTGCAGCTTAGCCCTCGTTTGGAAGAAGCTATACGGAAGCATGACTGCAAAGATGTCACGGAAGCACTGGACCTGCAGAAAGCTTTGGAATTGCAGGAACTAGTGGAAGGGGATGACCAGCTTAACGAGTCAGATACTTCTAATCGTCGGAGACGTGCTTCTGCGCGTGACTGGGACCCGGACGTCATCGGTACAGATGAGGATCTGGATTCCTATGACATGGGGCAAACAGGTCCTGGCTGGGAGGAAGAGTTTAGCATGATCAGAAAGCAGAGGAAAACGAAGCAGCGCGGTGGTAGGTCTACTGTTTATACTCTGCAGAGGGAAGACCATTACACCTTCGGAGAAGATTCGAGAACAGGGTTTGGAGTTCCTGGTGGGCCTGTTGTTCCTCGGAGGTTACCGGAAGATTTGGCTAGACCTCCGTATTTCTACTTTGAGAATGTGGCAACGATGCCAAAGTTCGAATGGGACAAGATCTCCAATGAGCTGTATGGCATCAAGCCAGAGTTTGTGGATGCTTTGCACTTCTCGGCCTGCAGAAGGGCACGAGGCTATGTCCACAACCTTCCAGTAGAGGGAAGACAGCTACTGATTCCTCAGCCTCCTATGACCATTCAAGAGCTTTTTCCAGAAACTTCGAAGCACTGGCCTGCCTGGGACCCCAGGAGAAAGCTCAATTGCATAGATTCTAGATCAGCATGCCACACTGTTGTTGAGCCCATTGTTGAGTCTATCAAACAAAACGGAGCTAGACTTGTGGAGGATGAGGACTTCCGGAAGGAGGTATTGATAGAACTGAAGAAATGGAACTTAGTTTGGACAGGACCAAATCAAGTCTCGCCCATGAGTGCTGAAGAGATGGAGGTCGTTTTGGGGTATGACGCTAATCATACCAGAGGTGTGGTGAATAAAACCGACCGATGGAAGTGCTTAGGAAGTTGTTTTCAGGTGAACACGGTTGCTTATCATCTCTCAGTATTGAAGCCCTTGTTCTCCGAAGGGATAAACGTCATCTCTCTATTTGCGGGCATAGGAGGTGCTGAGGTTGCGTTGCACAAGAATGGCATCAAGCTCAATGTGGTGGTAAGCATAGAATTGAACGATAAGGTTAGGCAGGTAGTTTCTAATTGGTGGCAAGTCACAGGTCAGAAGGGCCTTCTGGTTCATCACATTCATGACGTGAAGGATTTGACAAAGGATAAGCTAGTAGACCTTCAGCGTAGATATGGAAAATTTGACCTTCTAATTGGTGGAAGCCCTTGCAACAATTTGTCAGGCAACAACAGGGTGTCTCGAACAGGTTTGGCGGGTGAGCACTCCAGTTTGTTTTATGAATATAAGCGAATACTGGACGACTTAAGACTGCTTACAGGCCCCCCTTGATCGTGTGTTTTCCGTCAACATGGCGCTCTGCAACGATAGGACGGGATGATCGGCAGCCATGGTTCCTGTCATCCACTTTTAGCTCCGGATGCCCTCGGTCCTCTCATAAAGGTGTCCACGGGTCTACAGCAGCGGCAAGCTCGCGTGGGATTGTGCATGTAATAAGCTAAGTGTCATCCACGCAGAGCTATTGGCCGGCTCATAGTGGATACCTACTCTCAAGACCAGGGACCCCTTAACACATTCTTTCTAGTATAAACTTGCTTTCATATTGATATACTAGTGCCTTCCCCATGTCAATTCTGAATCAGAGGATGCTAAACAAGACGGAACCAAACTGTGGTTTGGATGACCCATCATGCCACACCGCGGTTGCTGGGAACAAAATCTTCAGGTAACTGGATTATTTGATCTTTCTAAACGTTACGTATAAAAGATCTTCCAGGACACCTTGTCTTGAGCATCAACTGACGTCGTCTTGAATAGCTTTTGGAATCATTTGGCATGAAAACATGGGCTCCTTGAGGACGTTCAGCGGCAGAGTAGTGTCCAACTTTAGCCAAGTATCGTTTACAGTGTACTGTGCACTTTTTCAGACCTCTTAAGCTGCCCTGGCCCTAGGGAGTGTTGACTCCTCGTCATAGTCTGCCAGATCTGCAGTTAGTAACCATGGCACCAGGCAAGTTGGCATTGCTTCTAATTCTCAGCTTGCTGGTAGCGTCTTTCAGTGATACTGTAATGGCGGAATCGCCCTTCACACTAGCCCAACTTCAGATTCTGGCAGGGAATTCTGGTATTCCCATTTTCACAAGACAAGGTTCGGCTCTGCTTTTCTCGTTCCCGAAGGTTAAATTTACTGCAGTCGCTCCGAATCCGAGCCGATCGATTCAACGCTACTCTTGATAATTTGAAAATATTACCATGCTGTGTGCTTTGCAGGTCCTATAGGTAGTAATCTTTTCGGAGACTTCAACATCGGTGGCGTGCGTGAGTGCCCATGCTTTTTACCTTGATCAATCTAGATGTTGTTGTTGGATTTCTAGAAGTATTTCAGGTGTCCTAATCTTGTGTCTCTGTGCAGCTTTGAAAGCTGTGCTGTCTTACATCACCGACAATTCTTAAACTACAGTTACTTGTCAAATGAACTCTTCATGCGTCCAGTACCACTTTGTCACCTTGCCCAGCTCTCTGTTGTTTACGAGATAGAAAAAATGCAACTAATTGTATGGACAGTTTGGTATATTTGAAATATTATTTATATATAAATTTAAAAAATTCTTGTACAATTCGTCGATGAATATTCAAGAAGCCGGGGTTTTTATGACGTACCAAACAGGACAAAGGAAAAAACAAATTTTACGTGCAATGCATACCTAGTACACACCCCACATACAAAATAATACATAGAAAGTACCCCAGAATGAATCGACTTTGTGCTGAGTCGGAATTGAGCTTGAGTCGGAAGCCTTGTCCTTGCCAATCCCAATGTTCAAGTTTACGCATCAGTATGGCAAGCATCATTCATCGGCTTACCAATCATGCACACAACCCTAAACTCTAACAGCCTCCGTCAAGGAAGCTAAATTGTTGCAAATGCTTTGCTTGTTTCTCGGGTGACTTGTTGTCCCACCTAACCCTTCCATGAACGAAACCCTAAATCCCAGAAAGGTGTGAGTGAAGGAGCAATCGGAGGAGGGATGAAAGGAAGCGGTGCCGGGGGAGCGAGGGAAAAGAAGCGGAGTTGGATGGGAGAAAGCGACAGCGAGAGGAAGGGACTGGAGAGAATTGAAGGCACAGCCCTATTGTGTGTTTGTTTCCAAGAAAAAGTGATATTTGTAAGTAAAACAAAAGAAAGTGGTGAGAAGCCGGAAAAAAAGAACATAACTTCTAGGCTTGTAGCTATCACAAGACACAAACCCTAGTTTTCAAGAAAAGCATAGGTATCGTATATGGCATACCAAAGGGGATAGAGGGGATGGGCCATTTTTTTTTTCGCGAAACCCGTGGAAGGCGTAGGGATCTTGAGGAATATACCCTAGATTCCAGTACGGTTTCTTTTTTCACAGCACATGGTCAGATGGCCGCTTTGGCGCCCTAACCAAGAGCGGCCAAGCACCAAAGGGGAGACACACTGTGTCCTCGAAACGGGTGTCCTTGAAAATTTTATTTCACCTTTGAAAACAAAGAGACGGACACTATGTTTTCGAATGTTTCCGCCCCTACCTTGTGCCATGAAGTTTTCTCGATGGCATCCAATGGCCGCCAATTAACCTCGGCGCTACCACGCCTCCATCCGCTTGACAAACCCTACTCAGCCGCTAGCATGGGTTTCGTGATGCACGACGTCATGGGCACGCCATGGTTTGCGAACCATGCACAGGCCCACGGCCGTGTCCCCATCTTCGCAGCTATGGACTTTGCGACCGTGTATTCCTTAAGGAACCCGCGATGCTGGAAACAATGAGAACCACGATCCTCTTTCAAACAAGAAGAAGCACGATCCGGCTCGAAACAGGAAGAGGGGATGGCCAGCAGTAACATGAAAGCCGCCTTCAACCTTCACATGCAGGGCCTTCAGAGGAGGCGGCAAACCTCTCATTACAGATGGGTGCACTAAACATCGTGCATAGAACGAAAATCCCCACATCATGCCCAAGACCTTCAACAAAAACATGATTGCAGCCCTTCCATACTACCAAGTCCGCTATACATACAGACCTTTCAATTTACTGCACCTGGCCATCAGCCGATCCCAAGCTGCATCCTTTGGCACAGCCCGACTTGGGCTTCCACCATCTCCACCGATGACGAGGTCGTGAATGCTGTGATCAAGAGGAGAAGGGCCAGAAATGGTACGTCAAAGGATCACGCCAATCCGATGCATGAGAAAGGCTCGGCGAGTGGTTTAGGAGCAACCTTAGCATACTGAAATGATAGCTCACAGAAACATGCCGACACTCAAGGAATACATGCCTCACAACCAGATGGACATCCAGAGCGGGCCAAGTTAGCTCACAGTATTGCAGGCTCCAAACACAAATCCACCTTTTACCTTCCCCACACTCGCATGCAGCTGGTCATACAGAAAAGCCACCTCCTCGTAAGTGGTGGCGCAGGCGGTGGGGAGGTTGGGGGGAGGGGGAGTGTTGGCAAGGAGGCGGCGCAATACAATCCAGTCGCCGAAAATGCGCGATGCCGAAACTTGACATTTGACATTGGGAGGAGAAGCCCGCCATTTCGGTAGAACACGACATGTCGGAGGCTAAGTGGCATGAGGGGGTGGTGAACCCGCCCGGGGATGCGAGTAGGGAATCCAAGCACCGGGAGACCGTGCGCCGGCGAGGACAAGGTGTGCGGAGGCTACTAGCGAGGGCGCCGAAGAAGTGCAGCAGTCATGGGGGACGCCGGCAGCGACCGGACGCGGTTCGATCGAGGTGAGGGCAATGCACGGAATTATGGCGCGGAGTGGAGGGGGCGTGGACATGTCGGCGAACACAACGGTCCTGGAGGGCAGTGGAGGGGAGGTGGAGGTGGGGGTGGGAGGAGGGGCGGAGTGCATGGCGTGCATGGATGGGGACGGCCAATGGGCCGGGATGGATGGGAGGGGCGGAGGACCCGGCCCGCTCGCGGAGCGGTGGGAGGAACGGGCGTGAGGGGGCGGGGCCGAGGAGCGGTGGGAGGAATGGGCGGACGGGCGGGGCCATGTGCGCCCGACGTAGGGATGAGGAGGGGCGAGGCCGAGGCACAAAGCGGTGGGAAGCGGAGGGGCCGGTAGAGGGCGATGAGAGGATGGCAGGAGGGCCGGAGGAGAGGTGGCCGGGCGATGGCGCCGAGCGAATGGCGGGTGGCTGGCGAGGTGAGATGGCGCGGCCGCAAGGGAGGGGAGATGGGGGCCGAGGCGGAGAGGACGGGAGGGGGGGATGGGGAGGACGAAGGTGTGGAAAGCGAAATTTCGGAGGTGGAGACGATCACACAGCCCTCTGATACTGAAACAAAGGGCGTGCGGCAGGGTGTGGATAGGGAACGGTCGGGAGGCTGCCCTTTCGAAGTGGAGACTTTGAGGAACATCGCAGAGGGGCGGAGGAGGGCGGGACGGACATTGAAAGGGCTCGCAGGAGAGTTGGGATGTGCACCGCGGACGTTGAGGAGGTGGGCGCATGGTGCCCGGATGGAGAGGCGCTGCGCGGTCCACCGAGAACACGAAGACGTTGCAACCTCATCCCGCAACGCCCATCACGTGGCAGGGTGTGAACCGGGGAGTGAGGATTGTGCGCAAAGCGGGCTAGCGGCCGATCGTGTCGAGGAGGCGGTGGCAAAGATCGCGAGCCATGCAGCCGGAGGCCATGGAAATGCGGTCGCAGCTGCGCATCCGGCGGGTGCAATACACCAACAAAACACCCATGTACATGTGGCACATGGATTGTGAGTGTAATGGAACTTGACCAGGTCATCAGCGAAAGCCGCAAAGACAACGCAAAGATGAAGTCCAGTCCACCCAAATACACCGCGACCACGCCCTCACCGAAAAGAACTTCAAAGTCCAAGGGGTAGTTCTCTATGTGGCAGATGAGGTCGTTGTGGTCCTCCGCATGCTGCAAGAGTGCATCAAGCTCCTCGTACGACAGAGGATGCATTGGCTTCTTCGGGTCATAAGACCTGTAAAACAACTCACTCCACATATTAGGATCGGGTGAAGCCGGAGGAGAGCGTGGAACCCTCCTCCACTGCTGGCCCGCACATAATGAGGCTGCATGATGCGGGGCCTGCGGCATGTGAGGAGGAGAGGGTGGGCCGGTGCCTGCCATTCCGCCCACAACCGCAGTATGCCTGCAACACTACCTGCAGTGGCACCAGGCAGCCGTCTGGATGTCAGCCATTTGCAAGAAAAGGAGCATCAAACAATTCGGCATCACCATGGGCAGCAAGAAATGGGGACGAGGGTAGTTGGTGCTTGGTGTGGATGGGAGGATCGATACTGTGGTGCCTCCCCGCCCGCCGCCTGCCCCGCCCCACAACGCCGCCCGCCTGCCCTCCTCCCGCCCGCCCGCCTCCCGCCCGCCCGCCCGCCGCATCTTGTTGCCCCGCCTCCCGCCCGCCCCACCTTGCCCCGCCCGCCCGCCTCTTCCTTCACCTGCCCGCCTGCCCTCAGACTGACCGGCAGCTCGCCCGCCTCGCCCCTCCTCCGCCCGCCGGCCGCCCGCCTGCCCTCCTCCCGCCCGCCTGCCCCGCCCGCCTGCCCCGCCTGCCCCGCCCGCCTCCCGCCCGCCCCACCTTGCCCCGCCCGCCTCCCGCCCGCCCGCCCGCCGCCGCCGCCGCCGCCGCCGCCGCCGCCGCTTCGCCAACGCAGTGGCAGCGCCCGCTTTCCTGGCCACAAGGCGCCTACCAGCCGAAGCTACTGGCAAAAGGCGCTGCCGCTTAGAGGCGCCGCCGCCGCCGCCGCCGCCGCCGCCGCCGCCCGCCTGCCCGCCTGCCCGCCTGCCCGCCTGCCCCGCCTGCCCTCCTCCCGCCCGCCGCCTGCACCGTCGTGAGTCGCCAGCAGCCCGGCCAAGGCGATGTTCCTCGCCCCTGCCCTAAACCCTGTTGCTCCACCCTCTTAGGATATGAACCCTAAAAACGGGCAGGGGGCTTGCCTATGCCACCTAGCGCACCCTAAACTGGAACGCTGCGCGCGCGGAAAAAAAATTTCTTGATGCGTGCGCGAGAAAAAAACACAGTGAGTGCGGGGGAAAAAACCCTAAAGTTCCCTTTCTGTCTTCCGGTGACCGCGAAGTGGCTGCTTTGGTGCATCCCCTTTGGGCTACCCCATTTTGGTCGGGTTACCAAACCGGACACCAAAAGTTTTGCAGAACTCTACTCGTCTCCCATAACATAGTTCATTCAAACCTGCTCATAATCATAGTTTACATAGACTCTACTTCTCTCCCTAATAATAACATCGTCCATCTCAACCCTACCTTTGTCCATGTGAAGAGAAAACGCATTCCTTGATATAACCTACATCATGGTGTTTGATCAACTTCTCAATTTATTGATCTCTCATTCAATCACAACCATCTTAGTATTGATCATTTTTGGGGACCTAGCGTTTAATTGGAGATTTTTTATCCTCTCGTGTTTGGTGGATCTTCCAATACATATGAGCTAATAAGAACTGAGGGTACTTGCTCTAAGCATCAATGCGGAACAATAGATTAACCCTAGAGCGATGGACCAGTATTCGTTTTCACCTAGCGAAATGTTGCTACTCTTTTTTTTTAATCCAAATTAGTTCCGAGGACAGTATGCGGTAACCCTCACGAATATGCACATATTTTAGAAGAAGAGCCCTCAATTTTATGAAGTTCTTGCACCTTGAAGAAAAAGATGCTCCGGCACTTCCAAACAAATCCTCCCTACATTGTTTATGAAGCAAGTCGATATCTAGTTTAGTTCATGATATCTAGAAAAAGTTGAAGTCTAGTTCAATATACTAGATGCTAAGCTGCATGCCTCTCATGCATGCCTCCTCACTTATTTTTTAAGGAACAGAAGTTACTTAACTTCTGTAGATGAAGTGCAACACATATACTTTTTCAGGAACTCAAGGATCTTCATCACTCTTTTGTTAGTAGAATTGTCACTAGTTTGCCAAGTGGCACGATATGGAATGCTGCGAATCGGAGATATGTTGTCTGATTTACCCTCATTATTGATATTTGTGTAGTCTTGCTTGAACCACTCATTTTCAAATATTTCAGCAATAGTTATTCGCTCAGCTGGATTGACGGTTAAGAGCCTTCTAATCATGTATTGGGCACCTGGGGTCAAATCTAAAGGCATTTGGTACTCACCTTTCTCAACATTTTTGTACAATTCGGGATTAGTTTCTCCCTCAAATGGCATGTCCCCAGAAAGTAGTTCAAATAGTACCACACCACATGACCATATATCTGCAATGGCACCATCATAACCATTTTTTGAACCTACTTCAGGAGCCATATAATATGGTGTTCCACAAAATGTATGACACAATCTACCGTCCACACCTTGCATTGTTTTCATTATGCCACTCAAGTCAAAATCTCCCAACTTCAAATTATCATTTGTATCCAAAAAAAGATTATTAGTTTTTATATCTCGATGGCATATACCATTGCGATGACAATAACGTATAGCAGATAACAACTGCTGGAAATAATGCCTGGCTTTTGTTTCTGAAAGCTTTTTTTCAATTCGTAATTTATCGAGTAGCGTACCATGTTGTTGGAGCTCCAAGACCAAGTAAATATGTGTCTTGGTTCGAAAGAAATCAAACAGTTGGACTATATTTGGATGCTTCAACTTTCTCATAATGTTTATTTCGCCTTGCGTTGATAGATTATTTCCAAATTTCTCAACCATCTTCAATGCCCGAAGTTCACGTGTGCGTACATGTCTCCCAAGTAGAACAGTAGCAGTAGATCCTTCTCCAAGCATTTGTCCAATTTCATATTTGCCCACACCTGTGTTTGTGCTCTCGAACTCCATCCTTAGTTGTTATTATGATTGATTAAAACGTCTCTATACAATATTGGAAGAAGAGTGTGATATAATAGTTGACGTAGAGTCTTGTCCCAGTTATAAATTACATTAAGAGAGAATGAAAAGAAAAAGATATTATATATGAATTTGACAAGAAAGATGAGTTGTAAATAATTGAGATGTCTCAAACAAGTTTTGAGTATTTATAGATCAGAATTACAATTAAAATGGAAGTAATAGAAATAAAAATCCTATTTTTAATGATTTATAACCGAAGTCTATTTTAGAAGAAGAGCCCTCAATTTATGAAGTTCTTGCACCTTGAAGAAAAAAGATGCTCCAAGACTTCCAAACAAATCCTCCCTACATTGTTTATGAAGCAAGTCGATATCTAGTTTAGTTCATGATATCTAGAAAAGTTGAAGTCTAGTTCAATATACTAGATGCTGTCGCCTCTCATGCATGCCTCCTCACTTATTTTTAAGGAATGTGGTTACTTAACTCAGAGATGAAGTGCAACACATATACTTTTCGTGAACTCAAGGATCTTCATCACTCTTTGTTAGTAGAATTGTCACTAGTTTGCCAAGTGGCACGATATGGAAACACATGCTTACAAGGTACACTTGCGACAAAGCTATCGTCTCCTAAAAGCATTGACAGGCATCTTGCACAGCTGATAGATCTTTGTCTTGGCCGTGATACCAAGCTGTTTGCCAGCTGCTCCACATTCTTTCACAAACTGCCAAAAGTGGGCGACGGAATCGGGTCGTGAAGTTCAGTGCCTGAGTCTGCCTGGCTTGTGGCATCGGGAAATATAACTTCATCGACTGGAGCGATGGGGATGCCATGCTGCGGTACGGCTGTCTGTTTTGAAAGGCTGGCTGGAAAGAATTGAGCCTCAAGGAAGTCGTCCAGTGTGACAGTCAGATGTTCCGCCGGATCGTGATAGTCGGGAGCAACGTAGTCTTGCTTAAACCACTTTTTTCAAATATTTCAGCAATAGTTATTTCTCAAATGGATTGATGCTAAGAGCCTTCTAATCATGTATTGGGCACTGGGGTCAAATCTAAAGGCATTTGGTACTCACCTTTCTCAACATTTTTGTACAATTGGGATTAGTTTCTCCTCAAATGGCATGAAGTTCAAATAGTACCACACCACATGACCATATATCTAATGGCACCATCATAACCATTTTTGAACCTACTCAGAGCTATATAATATGGTGTTCCACAAAATGTATATACGCAAATCGCCCATCCTTTTGAACCTACTTTTATGCCACAAAGTGTATCACAATCATTGTATCTAAAAAGTATGACTCAGTTCATTACATTAGATTATCATGCCTCTCATGCATGCCTCCTCACTTATTTTTAAGGAATGTGGTTACTTAACTTCAGATGAAGTGCAACACATATACTTTTCGTGAACTCAAGGATCTTCATCACTCTTTGTTAGTAAATTGTCATGTTTGCGTGGGCGGCACATGTTGTTGGAGCTCCAAGACCAAGATAAGTTGTCTTTTACCCTCATTATTGATATTTGTGTAGTCTTGCTTGAACCACTCATTTTCAAATATTTCAATGCAATAGTTATTCGTCAACCATCTTCAATGCCGAAGTTCACGTAGCGTACATGTCTCCCAAGTAGAACAAGAGGAGATCCTTCTCCAAGCATTTGTCCAATTTCATATTTGCCCACACCTGTGTTTGTGCTCTCGAACTCCATCCTTAGTTGTTATTATGATTGATTAAAACGTCTCTATACAATATTGGAAGAAGAGTGTGATATAATAGTTGACGTAGAGTCTTGTCCCAGTTATAAATTACATTAAGAGAGAATGAAAAGAAAAAGATATTATATATGAATTTGACAAGAAAGATGAGTTGTAAATAATTGAGATGTCTCAAACAAGTTTTGAGTATTTATAGATCAGAATTACAATTAAAATGGAAGTAATAGAAATAAAAATCCTATTTTAATGATTTATAACCGAAGTCTATTTTAGATAGTTTAAAAGCGATTTCTATTATTCAGAATGAGCTTTCTTCCGCAGCAAATTTCCAAGTCAATAATGTACGTGGCGGTCCAAAACTCCTTCGCAGGGCATGCATGCAAGCCATATGATCTGTCGACGGTGATGAACACATGCGGAGGCGAAGGTGCGTTGTGGGCGGCCTTGGCCGTCGAGCAGGTGGAACGAGACCTCCTTGAATTTGATGAAATGGTTTGAATGAGTATTAACGATATGGAAACACATGCTTACAAGGTACACTTGCGACAAAAGCTATCGTCTCCTAAAAGCATTGACAGGCATCTTGCACAGCTGATAGATCTTTGTCTTGGCCGTGATACCAAGCTGTTTGCCAGCTGCTCCACATTCTTTCACAAACTGCCAAAAAGTGGGCGACGGAATCGGGTCGTGAAGTTCAGTGCCTGAGTCTGCCTGGCTTGTGGCATCGGGAAATATAACTTCATCGACTGGAGCGATGGGGATGCCATGCTGCGGTACGGCTGTCTGTTTTGAAAGGCTGGCTGGAAAGAATTGAGCCTCAAGGAAGTCGTCCAGTGTGACAGTCAGATGTTCCGCCGGATCGTGATAGTCGGGAGCAACGTAGTCTTGCTTAAACCACTTATCTTCGAAAATCTGAGCTGCAGTCAGTCGCTTCTTGGGGTCGACGACTAGCAATCTCCGGATAATGCTACTGGCCCCTGGCGACAATCCAGGAGGGATATCATAGATGGCATTCCGGATCTTCGTGTATGTGTGGAGAACGTTCCCTTCGCAGAATGGGAATTCACCAACTAATAGAAGATAAAGTACCACGCCACATGACCAGAGGTCTGCAGGTGCTCCATCGTATCCTTGCCTGTTCAACACTTCCGGAGCAAGATATTCTGGTGTTCCACAGAATGTGTGAAGCAGCCCGTCTTCCTTGACCTGATTTGACATAGCACTTAAGCCGAAATCCCCTAATTTCAAATTGCCCTCGGTATCTAACAATAAGTTGTCCAGCTTGATGTCCCTATGATAGACACCTCTCCTGTGGCAGGAGTGCACGGCACTGATGAGGTGCTGGAAATATCTCCTTGCTTGACTTTCGGTCACACCATCCCGACGTAGTTTCTCAAGCAAGTCGCCGTGTGGAAGAAGCTCCATTACCAAACAAAAATGGGTCTCTGTCTCAATCACCTCCAACAACCTGACAACGTTGGGATGCCTCAACTGTGACATGATACAAATCTCCTGTCTAAGAAGCTTGAATCCATGGCCGTTACTAAGCCTGTCTTTATCCAGCATCTTGATTGCCACCGAGTCGCCAGTGTCCATATGTTTTGCAGCAATGACAGTGCCAAACTTCCCGTTCCCGAGCACTCGCTCCAGCACAAACTTGCCCATCGGGGACTCCATGTTTGCAGTTGAAAATAATGCCGAAGTCTCTCACGTATGTAGACGCGTTTATTTTTTCTTCGTCCTTGGGGCTTCGGTTGAAAACAATGCTAAACGCTTTCAGCAACTGTCGAGAAAAAGATGTTGGCGAACGTTCTACCTTCCTCGACCCTTGAGCTTCGGTTGAATTAATGCTCTACTCTTTCACATATATATAGGAAGAAATCCCTCTTCGTCCTTGAGTTTCGAACGACGAAGGCCATTACCGAATGCCCAAGGAACGCAAAGGCCAAAGCCCAAGGAACTCTGTAGACAACATAGACAACAAGGTGCTCTCTCACTTCTGAGATAAGTTTTTTGGTAAGCTGCAGCGGTGTGATTGAAAATAAGCAATTTGAAAGTGGTGGCTGGAAAGTAAGGAAATGCAGGCAGCAGATCAGCCATGGTCACCACATTTTGGTTGACAAATATCCTTCCTCTCCGGAGATTCCAGACCCAAATTCCTTCGCAGGGCATGTATGCAAGCCATCTCTCGACGGTGATGAACAAACATGGCCAGAGGTGTGCTGTGAGACTGACAGGAAGACTCTGGACTGTCCATGGACCACGGCCTTGGCCATTGCGCAGTTCAAACGAGACCTCCTTTTTGCTGATATGGTTTGAATGAACAGTAACGATAGGAAAACACATGCCTTCAAGGTACATTTGCAACAAAAGCAATCGTCTCACTGGTTTCGCTTAGATACTGCACATAGCAGACACAGACTTTGTGGATCTGCTGAAGGCTTGGTAAAGCCTCAGCTTGTACATATGACCTGATCAATGAGAAGTATACACTATAAAAAAAAACAAAAGCTATCGTTTCCTAAAAGCATTGGCAGGGGATTTTGCACAGCTCCCGCATCTTTCTCTTGGCGGTGGCGCCAAGCCGTTTGGCAGCTGCTCCACATTTCTTCACAAATGATGACGGAGTGGGGTTGAGAAGTTCAGTGCCCTGGAGAGGGGTTGAGAAGTTCAGTGCCCTGAAGTTCAGAGCCACCGGAGCACTGGGGATGCCATCCTGCGGTACGGTTAACTGTTCTGAAAGGCTGGTTTGAAACAGTGGAGCCTTAAGGAAGTCGTCCAATGTCACAATGGCATGTTCCGCCGGATCGTGAAAGTCAGGAGCTACGTAGTCTTGCTTAAACCACTCGTCTTCGAAAATCTGAGCTGCAGTCAGTCGCTTCTTGGGATCGACTACTAGCAACCTCCGGATAATGCTTCTGGCCCCGTGCGATACTCCAGGAGGGATATCAAAGCTGGCATTCCGTATCTTCGTGTATGTGCGGATAACGCTCTGGTCGTCGAATGGGAACTTACCAGTTATTAGACGATAAAGTACCACGCCACACGCCCAGAGATCTGCAGCTGCTCCGTCGTATCCTTCCTTGTCCAACACTTCCGGAGCAAGGTATCTGGGTGATCCACAGAATGAGTAGAGCAGCCCATCTTCACTGACCTGATCTAACATAGCACTTAAGCCGAAATCCCCTAATTTCAAATTACTTTTTGAATCTAACATTAAGTTCTCCAGCTTGATATCCCTATGAAAGACCCCTCTCCTGTGGCAGGAGTGCACGACACTGATGAGTTGCTGGAAATATCTCCTAGCTTGGCTTTCGGGCAAATCTTCCCCTCTTAGCTTCTGAAGCCATAGCTTTTGAAGCAAGTCGCCGTGAGGAAGAAGCTCCATTACCAAACAAAAATGGGTCTCGGTTTCTATCACCTCAAACAACCTGACAACGTTGGGATGCCTCAACTGTGACATGATACAAATCTCCCGTGTAAGAAGCTGCAGTCTATTTCCGTCACGAACCCTCAATTTATCCAGGATCTTGATTGCCACCAAGTGGCCAGTGTCCGCATGTTTTGCAGCAATGACAGTGCCAAATGTCCCCCTCCCAAGCACTTGACCCAGCACAAACTTGCCCAAAGAGGACTCCATGTTTGCAGATGAAAGTAATGCTGAAGTCTCTCCCGTATGTAGAGGCATTTATCCTTGTCGTCCTCCTTGAGCTTCGGTTAAAATAATGCTCAACTCTTTCACATATATAGAGGAAGAGATCCCTTTCTTTGTCGTTGAACTTCGAACGACGGAAGGCCATTACCGAATGCCCAAGGAAGGCAAAAGCCAAAGCCCAAGGAACTCTCTCTACGACATTGAATCTACACATCTAAACAACAAGGTGCTCTCTCGCTTCCGACAAGAGGGTTCTGGATCTTTGACATTTTCTACTTAAAAGATTTTGCCTGTAAGTTAGGGCAGGCTTCCAGATGTCAGATGTTAAGCTGGAAAGACTATTTGCAACTAGTCACCATATCATGTTGCCCTTGCAGAATGTGGGTTGCCGGAATCTGCAGCCGGGACTCCGAAGCCAGCTGCATGAGCCTCAGATAACTCTGCACTTGTCAAATGACCAGGTTTTGCTCGATCTCTGTCACACCGATTGGTTTGCTCACCTAGCAGCACAATCTCGTCTATGCGCTTGAATTGCCAAGGCCAGCGCGTGTTATATAGGAACTGTCGCAAATCAAACCGGTTGTCCTCTGGCGAGTAGCTCTGTTAGCAACAAGAAGTTAGTGCATACCACAAGGAAACAAAACAATTGAACACACAAGATTTCAAAATTGTGCCTTTCAGTCACTAGAGACTCGACTATAAGATAGTCAAATTAGCAGCAATACTGGACTACAACGCACCAACATCAAGAGTCTCTAACCTCTGCATGGTAGGAGGGTGTCAAAGTTGTCATCTTGTGGCGGTTCATGGAGTAATATTTGAAAAAGTCCTTCACCTTTATAGAAACTTCAGCTGGGGTAAGCCGACCTTGCCAACGATGGCAGAGGTGCTGCAAACACAGACAAGATGTGTGTGGAGGAAAAAGTACAGTCTGTACATGTCCAGCACCATACAGCACACTGTCAAGCCGGACTTCAACCATCGAGCTCTAACCTGAAACATTGAGACAGGACCACAGCGGAAGACTTTCCGAAGGCGACCATACATTGAAAGCTCCTCATATGTCATGCCCATGTCGGCTTCATCTGTCTGCAAGAAAGGCATGAGCATGCTCCCCTAATGCCAGTGCATTGACAATGCATTCTCAGCAGTTCACCTGGGTATAATTTTCTCGAATAGGCTCCAGCTCTGCTGTGGGTGGAGCGGACTCTATTTCAGCCAGAGTTGAATAGCCTAAATATTCAGCTCCCCATCTTAGAAAAGCACGGATATCCAGCTTGCTGATGCCTCCTATAGGATTGATGTCGGCAGAACTGTTGTCATACTGCAAAAGTGCGCAACAATCAAGACGCTTCCCTTCCTTAGCACTGCAAAAGGTAACAACAAAGAAGAGCAACTCCTACCTTTGTCAGATATCCTCGAAGTCCTTCATCCACATTTGCACTGCCCAAAACAAGGAGAAACCCTGGTCTGCCACGCACCCACGGTAGTAGTGATGCTAGCATATAAGCAAGAACCATACGGATACGAGCCTGGAGGTTTTGCAGCGCGAGATTCTCTGCATTTGTTCCGCCATCAACCTACAACAAATAACCATGTATCAGCCATGTATTTGGGCCTGATGGGCTGAAGAAGGTGATTCAAGTTCAGGAATGTTGATTAGCCTTTACCTTGTACTTTGGAGTTTTCCCTGTCATTGTATGAAACAAGGAAAGCATGGCTGAAAAAATAACATCAATTTTCACATCTAAGTGAGATGCTCCAAGTTCTTCTGCTAATCTCTTGGCCCGATCTCGTGTGCCTTCAGAGCTTCAGATGGTTGATTTAAGTTAGAGACAAAGCCTACAGAAACAGAGAACCGAAGCTACAAATGCCAGGAAACAAGTGAGACTAGGATTTTAGCACCTGTTATCAGTTCCCATGTACACAGTATGCAGAACCCGATTGGCAAATTCACAGGGATTGACAGGTACCATCCCTTTCTCATAGTTCCCAATGCGTACAGCATCTGCCAATACCTGTTCGTTCCCCTCCTTCACAGCTGGAAAACAAGAACGAAAGTGTGAGCAGTCCAAAGAATAAAAGACAGGACCAGATAGGAGACATGCATAGGTTACCACAAGTTCATAAAGCAAGGACCTTTCAGGACAAGTTGACACATGCTTCCCACTAACGCCGCCACACTTGAGCTATCTGCACCACCAGAAAGTGGAAGGAGAAAGCCACTTCCACCACTTCTACGAAGATAGTCCCACAGCCAACATGCAGGTCCGAGAGCAATCTCTTCCTGGGGAAGATGGTACCTCACCTGTTGTCCAAAAATCTCATTACCCATGAAAACACGCAACCTGAGTTTGTTATCATCTTCCCATCACTCAACAAGCTGGGGAAGGGTCTTACTGCAATTGGCAGTGATGGAAAACTCGTCAGGTCAAAGACAGCGTCTGATAGCCGAAAGTCCACCTTGACAGAAGGTTTAGGAGCTTCCTGGCTTGCCTGTTCTCTCAGACTGCTCACAGCTCCCCTGTAACTTGCCACCTGCAAGCCACAAGTCAAACGTCTACGTGGTACATAGCTAGGAAAGCAGAAATATATCATGCAATGCACAGCAAAAGGCAATCAATGAAAGGTTCACGTTGGAGACCGTACAACATCCAGGTCAACAGAAGCTGTCACAACTTCAACATCGTTCAGAGAGAATTGGGAGCCCTGAGCAACCACATCTCCATTGACAAGGATACACGCACAGCCATCTGTTCGGTCCATTTAGCAGGTAGTCAAAAGCAAGGCCACTGAAGTAGAAAGCGTTTTCTAGTGGCGAACAGAAGGCTAACCACGAGCATCCTTTAAGAAGGCTAGTGCATCTATGACAAGATTTCAGGGAATGTAGATCAATCACCATAGTATAGTCGTCCACCATCGCACCCTTGCTGATTAGCATACAAATAAATACCACCAGCTTTACTGGTTGCACTTTGCATGAGCTCAAGCCTTGTGTTGAGCTTTCGCAGCTGATGGTGACTCCCACTTCCGTTCGCAATGATATCAACTCCGTTCAGCGCAAGTGCAATGTGTGGCGAAGCTGGCGTGAAGAGCTCCTCACATGTTTCAGATGCCAGAGTTCTGGTGTGACACAAGCATGCACCCTTGCGGTCAGCATTTCAATACGAGCTCGTCAGAAACCCCAGCATGGAGCTCCACAGGCACAGAAGAACTTACGTGTCGGTGAAGGACAGATATCCATCTCCAAAGGGCACTGATGCTTGTCCATACAAATTCGTGATACTTTCAGGAAGTTGCAGGTTTACCAGCTTGTTATGATGCTTCCAAGCAGAAAACCATCGCAACTCCCGATAGTTCCCATCATTTGCCAAGAAAAGCTTAGGCCGGATGAGAAGAATTTGACCATCAAGACAGACAACCCTGCAATTATACCTAACCCCTCCTTGCTGAACGGGCATGCCGATGTCGCACACCATGCCGAAAGTCAGGTTCGAGGCCAGAATCTTTCCCAGACATTCCCACCTGGCAGGAAGCCATGAAACATGGTCAGCCTCCAGAAGAATCAGTGCATTAAAACCCACCGTGCCGCTGTCACAACAAAAAAAACTTGCAAGCACAGGGTGATGATCATACGAGTGCGTGAGAGTATCAGGCTCCGAAAAGTGGTCCTCACAGCCATAGCCGGTAATTTCCAGCTCAGGCCCCGTTCGAAAAGTTGAACCCGCGTCCTTTGACTGCTGCAGAGACTCTAAGATGCGCCTCAAGTTGCCATCAAACTCCATAGCCCATTGATTGAGACTGCATGTGGACAGCCTCACTATTCTCATTTTTTAGTTCACAGACGTCACGTCGATTGTCGATTGATGGTGTCCCTGTCTTTTACTCCCGATGCCTTCAGTCCTGACTTCACCCCAAGCGCTTCTGTCAATTGATCTTACACCAACAAAACCATCGATGCGAGTTATACAGTCCCAGTACAGTACCTCGTTTAATGCCAGGCTTGCAGCCAGAATTCCGTCGTTTTATTCCAGGCTTGCAGCCAGAATTCCGTTGGCTGTCTTGGAAGTTGAGCAGGTGCTTTTGCAGGATATCCTGAAATCTGTTGTCGATCTGCGTGTTTGTCAAACCTCGCTTTGGAATCTCCCACCTGCGGGGCCAGGCCGTCTGCTCCTGAAACACCCACGTTCAACCTTGCTAGGTTATTTTTGTCTTCTCTATGCAGTAACTCTCCACTTTGTGTGTGGAGGAGCTTGCGGCTTCCAGGGATCATGCCCTGAAAGCAGATGCACCGTGAAGGCAGATAGCTAGTTTATCTTCCCTGTGCGGTAACTCTCCACTTTCTATGTAGAGGGGCTCGCGGCTTTCAGGGCATGAACCCTGAATGCAAACGCAGCGTCAAGCCAGATGACCTTGTGGCCACCCTGTATGTACGCTTGCACAAGTAGAGCAGGCTTGAAGACTATCTGGTATACGAGTGGGATGCCTGGATGTCAGGGCATTCCATGTCCAGCACTACATGGGCAAAGAATACACAAGGCATGGCTCCCGTCACCGCACCAATCGGTGGGGAAACGGATTCTGGAGATCTTCCTCGCTTCCCGACTCATCTGCCAGCCCATTCGATGCCACAATGTGCCGTTCCTGCGTATGGCTACAGACACAATCAGCTGGTTCTTTAAATTCAAGAAGAAGCTGGTTTCGCGCCCCATGTGCATGTGCCTAGCAGTTTCCAAAGTTCGTGAGCACAACATTCTTCAGAGCATTGGACAAAGCAGGATTCCATAACCCGTGCTCAGCTGGGAGCATCCTTTTGTACAAGTAGACTCCACCCCATCCCTCGATACAGGTACACTAGCACGCAAATAAACACGTGGTATATTTCAATGGAGAAGTCACACAAGTGGCGATGTACAACCCATCTGACTAATTTACACTAGGCTGGACTGGACCTCAGGAGTAGAGCTCCCCAATGCTGCCTACTGGCAACGTCGCTGAATCCGAATTGGCACCTTGTTCCTGGGCTTCCCGACGGAAGGACCGAAATCTATACCTTGATCTTCAGCAGTCACCACCCAGCTGCAGCAGACAACAACCCAACGATTCAATCGTACAACTGTGCGGAGTCTGCTTCATACAGCCCAGAAACCTGCATCAGGCAAAACCATACCTGTATTTGGTGACAAGGTGGTGAAGGAACATTACGAGCTCCACGCTGGCCAGCTCCTGCCCCGCACACGCTCGAGGTCCCAGGCCGAAGGGAATGAAAGAAAACGGAGGTGGCTTTTTCTGCAGGCACAGTGCGGAGCAGGTAAAAAAATATATATCTCCCACTGAAGAGACATACGTAGTGACGCAAGGGGAGGTAGTTGACCCACCTCGAATCTGGAAGGGTTGAATTGAGAGGGGTTTTCAAAGATGGCGGGGTCGTGGTGGGTGGAAGTCACGTCCAGCAGCACATACCAGCCTTTGGGGATAAGGAAGCCTGCAGTGGGGAAGGGACATCTCAGTAGCCGAACGAGACACCGAGATACCGTTACTGCATGAAATAGTCATGCACAGTATGTGACAAACATTACCGTCGTACTCCATGTCGTGCTTGGCAGCCCTTAGGATGGCGTAAGCGAGGCTGAGGTGCCTTTGGGCCTCTTGGATGACCTGCAAGGTCAAGGATGCAATATTGTTGAGTATTCACGACTGAAGATTGAACTGAAGTGGAAGAAAGTGTCGTGACAGAGGAAGAAAAGAAGCAGACAAAGATTTTTGTAATGGCTGCTGGCTCACGACTACCACTGGGATTGGCCACAACTGTATGCAAGTAGATTTCGAATGAACTAAGTAGCATCGTACAGCTATATAAGATTGGCACATAGACGACGGGGGCAACAACGTGACTGACCATGTGGGTGTAGCGCATCTGGGGGCCTTTGATGACGTCCCATGAGAGAGCTCCTTCCGGCCCTAGCTCCGCTCGGAGAGCGTCGTTCTCCTCCTGCGCAGGCAGGCAGGCAGACATGGTGGATGGGATTGACGAAAATTGGTTGCGTCTCTGGATTTTCAAGGACGCCGGGGGATGGAGGAGCGCGTACCTGGAGTCGGCAGAGGACGTCCGGGTGCCGGTACACGTATTCGATGAGGCATGCTAGGGTTGTGGAGGTTGTGTCGTAGCCTGCGAACATCATGGTCACTACCGTGTCTTTGAGGTCGGCGATGGAGAACTTCCCGCCATCCTCGTCTACGGCTGCCATCATGTGCGATAACACATCCTTGGGCCACTGCCATTGCTCCAGTTTCCTCCTCCACGAAATCTCCGCGCCGATTGCTGCGTGCATGTCCTTCCGCGCCTGGACTCACAGGAGGGGCCATGTGAAGGGGCAGAAGCTGCAGGTGATGAAGCGCATGCTGTGGCTGGGTATGGAGTGATGTGAAGGCACGAACCTTCATGCCCTTGTAGTATGGTGTTCCCGGAATCATGAGCGGCACGTTGTGCGCACCGGGGACGACTCGTTCGATGTTGGAGAAGTATTTCTGGAACCCTTCTTTCGATCTCACGCTTAAGAGCACATCCAGGATGACGCCGTACGTGAACTGCGCAGGCAACGATCATGGCTCAGCCTTCAAGTTGGCACTGGTTGCTTCACTGGTATGGTTGCGGGGCTTCGGCAGAGGCAGGCTGGGTGGGTAGCTCACCTTGCGAGAAGCTTGATATGCTGACAGCTCCCCCTTCGCCTCCCAGTCCAGAAGGGTCTGGATGACGGATTCCTCGATCCTCGGTGCGATTTTCTTCATGGTGAGGGGCCCCATTGGGTCGACCAGCATGCGACGAAGGTACTTGTGCACATCTCCTACAGCATTCACCACACTACGAACGCCCAGCACGTCTCTCATGCTCTTGAAGAGCATGGTGTCCACTCTCGTGTATTCCCCGCCCAGAACGAGCTTGTGGGCCTCAGGGCCGGACACCACCACCATGGGTACACCCATGGCATGCGTCTTGAAGACCTTGGCTCCATTCCTGCACAAATAATGAAGTCGGGAGAGGAACTATGACCAATCCTGGATTCCAGGCGAAGGGAGGCGAATTCGAGAGCCTGAGGAAGGAAAGCAGCTTACAGTTGGCGTCGAGGAAGGATGAACTGGTCCCGAAGGCCTCGAGTCCGAATGGATCTGACGAACTGGAAGGTTTCTCCAACCAGGGGCAGGCCCATTCGGCCTGGAGGCAGCCCAACCTTCCTGCCACTGGGGAGTACCTTTGCGACCCCATCGCCGATCACACCATGGAAACGCAGGAAGCACTGCAGGCAAGCTACTGCCAACCACACAGTGACTGCTGCAACCGTGGTGGCAAGCCATCCAGCAGACTGCGACCCTTCAACTACGCTTACAAACATTGCTCTGATTCTGATCCTAGCTCCTGTGGATATATCTTATGTTGTGCAAATAGAAGACAGGCGCAGGGAGTTTTCCAACAACGGCAACAGCCTCCGGCAGATTGACTAGGAAATGAGTAGTACTTCAGGCACGCTAGCACAATACTACAAACCAGTTGTGAGAGCACGACAGCATGCGGAAGACCAAGAAAGATGGCTTCACCGACACTGAGGCTCACACAGCAGGGAGGGCTGGGCTGTTCAGACAGTCCTGCTGCGATTGTTGGAAGAACTGAAGCTCTGTGTTGCATCCAGGCCTTGAAAAGGAGCAAGGAGGGAACGAACGGCGGCAGTGGTGGGGACGGCTTGATGGGAAGGCCTGGTAGGCCAGGCCCTCCACCTTCGAATAGAGTCCCATCAGGATTTCGGATCAGCTGCTGGAAAGCTGCTTGGAGCTTGTTCTGACTGCAGAACCGCAGCCTCCAATACGATGGGCACGTGTCCAGATTCCAGATGCCTGCAGTGGCTCCTACTGTTCATGGGTTATGCCTGTTTTTCCAGTCTGCTACGATCTATCCAGGATTCCAGACTTCCACCTCCGACTTGCCTGAAGCGAAGCAAGCCACGTCCAAACTTGCCGTTGATGAAGGTTGAAACGCCCTGCAGCAGACTCATCACTTTAGCATCTCAACCCTATAAATAGCAGAGCCTCTCTGGGATCCTGGGACTCGAGCCCTGTGTTCAGAGCTTTTTGCTTTAGGCAGCCTGTATTTTTAGCCCACATTGCGACTCAAGACCCAGCGTGTTCCAGCAACCTTGAATGATTGACAGCAGGCTGTATTTACCTTGTGTCGAACCTAAGTCACCACACAAATCGGGCAGAAAGCAGAAGGCCCCACATGTGATACTTTTGCCTCCACCTTTGAACAGTATTGGCAGCCTGCAGGAGGCTGCCCAAGCAGTCGTCCCCGGAGTTCCTTCAACTTCCTTCCCAACATTCCACCTCTTCCCGCCGCCCTCCCCGAAAACCCTCCTGTGGTCGGAAGCCATGACAGTATCTTACGATAAACAATGATCAGATCCCATACTTCCAGCTCCCAAACAGATGCTCCCTGCCCCAGAGATGGCGGAAGCACTGGCCACCATGACCTGACCATCTCACAGCCTTCATAGTTTCATTCAAACGCATTGGTGGCCTACACGGTATGTGACACATAAACATATGTACATGGGCAACTGGTACCCATATGCTGTACACACAATGTAGTCCAATCCACTCACCACTGTAGCACATCCTGTAATACAGCCACACGGCAAGACGTGAGCCCTGCCTCTGACGTGAGCGTCGGTCGGGGGCTTGTGGTCAAATGCTGTCCATCAGACCAGATGAGAACACCTCGGCAGACACCGAGCTGAACTGCGTCAGGGCAAGTTGCAAGATGCGGTTCACCGGACCGGGCTGTGAACCTAGAAGGGTTTACGCGCGAACATTGCATCCATCCAAGTTTCTCAGCCCTAGCCACTATACCTCCTCCTCTGCCCGCTTCTGATTGTGTGAGATACTCGTACCGATTGCGGATCACAAGTGCGTAACGCCGAGCTTGGTCCTGGTCCACTTCAATGCTTCAATGCTGACCCCTTCAAAGCTGCTGAATGAGGCAAGTAGGGGGCCCGGGGCCACATTGCTCCAGTGCCCTCTGCCCTGCACTGCAGATAACGAGGCCGGAGCACTAGGACCAGGTGGTTGTGAGGCCCGGGGTTCCCGGAGCCTGGCCCTTGTTGCGGCTGGGACCCAATACCCAATGCGGAGCCTTCGCCATGTGCCTATATCCTCATAGCAAATTGGCAACAGCCAGGGCTCCTTCCATCGCCTTCAGACCAGATAACGCCTGCGTTAACTCATTCCGAGTCTGTTACAAGATCCTGCTTCTCCTTCCCCTCCTGTAGAAACACTGCCGTGTGCCTGTTTGCCTCGACCTTTGAGCGGCCGATAGTCTCGATTTTCGAGCTCCGTTCATCTCCGTCTGTTGGTCGGCCGTCCCTTAACAGAACCCGTTACTTCTGTGATGTCCATATCTCATCAAGGCATGTTCGTACCATACTGCGGTACGCATATTCCGGGTAGTAGCCAGTTGCTATATCGAGAGCGTGGTCAGTTCTGGCACAAATCCCTTTTCTGTCATACGTGTGTATATGCTCGCACTGAAACCGTATCCAATATAAAAATATCGTACATATGTGGACATGATTCTCGTACGAACTGAAACCGTATCTAACATAAAAATCGCAGGTAAAGATATTATTGAGGGGAAAACAATGATGGGTATTGCCCATCCAGTACGGGCATGAGGGTCACACAATAGGAGCAGCTAAACTCAGAACCTAAAGTCATCTATTGTGCCAACAATGTCACATGTAGCTAAGCTCCTATCTAAAGTCATCTATCGCACCAATAATATCATACGCAGGAAGAATAAACAACATGCAACTACAAAGGAAGAGAGAAAGAGAGCTAGTCTACTTCATATGAAGATGCAGGATGCTATAGAGGAAGATGGAGGATGCTGCAGAGGAAAAGGAGGCTGCGTCACCTGCCCTCATTGCCGTTTGAAGGATCATCGTTGGGAGTGCGCATGGGAGGGCAATAGATACGCGCTAACGAAAGAATGGCATAAAAAAAGAAAGGGACCGTGCTACATCATGCCTACGAGCATGGTAAGCTTTGGTAGAGGACTCGATAAATTTATCAAAGTCCTTAGCCATAGCCCATACCTTCCCAAGGTGAATGGAGCGAAGAGATAGCCTACTTGCATCCCATTGTACTTCCGAACCTTGAGAGTTTGAACAATTAAGGATTTATCCTTGAGGAGGTGGGGTCTCCTGTAGGATCCGTGACCACCACATAATTAGTGATGACCCTAGCAAAGATGGTGTCTCGATACATCAGAAACCACCACATCCTCCATCAAGACCTAGTCGCCATGGACAAAGTGACGAGGTACAAGTTAGCCCTGAGCTTCTCATCTCTAAGTAGATATTCACGCTCTCTCTAAAATCAATCAACAACATGTATCGCATCTCTAAAATCAATCAACAACATGTATCGCACATAAGGGCAAAACTGCACTCCTGGATTAGGAGTGAAGGAGATCATCAAGGGCAGACATGCACTCTCGGGTTTGGAGTGAAGAAGCTGGTGGCTGCACCAAGCCCAGGCATAATCACACCGTAATTGTGAAAGATACTGATGCCATCTGAATCCACATATCCAGGGGCGAATCCACATATCCATGGAGGAGCCAGAGTAGCAACTTGCACCTCTTTCCCATAACAAGAGCGAAAACAAGCGCTTGTGGACTTGGGTATGGGGATGGAGGAGGACGGTTTGAAAAGCGTTGTTTCTCAAGCAGGTGACTGCAACCCTCTAATATACAATATATATTTTCAATGTTTATATTATTTTGAATACAAGGGTGTCTGGTTGGCAGTGTTGCAGCCACGCCAAGCGGGTTGCTTCACGCAGCTTTTAGGCAAACTGGCAGCGGCGGACACGGCGTGGTGTGACTGCAACTTTCTCAACTACGCGGCTGACAGTGATGTCTTCCCAGCCGACAGCGCATGGAGAACTTTCACAAGCTACAGACACCGACAGAAAAAACTCGAGCCTTTCGAGTTTGTTTCACCAAACATCCTCATGACCTTGTGCGTTGATTCAACCGCATCCGGCCTCTGCGATCTGGAACTCGAACCCCCGCTGTCGGGTCACGAGTGTTCCACGTCCCTCCTGGAACACCAACAGAGCAAACTGACAAATGGTAGGAGTGCAGAGCTGCAAAAAGTTGTGTGGGCGTGAGAATTCTGGTCCCCAAATACTGCATCACCTGCAATCCACCGGAATGCTGGACACGGAGCAGTAACAAAAGTGTACCATGCATTTGCTGGTTGCTGCAGATTGATCTTCGTCGCGCTCGTTGCCCTACCAATCTTGATTTACTATTAGCCATGGGCATCGGACGGGCCGCTACATGTCCAAACACAGTTAGCAAGCGACGTATTTTCGGATGGATTCCAGCCTCTGGCTTACCCACAGCAACTGTATGCGCAGCTTTCCCAGGGCTTCGTCCCTGGCTTCATCGAACTGTATGTGATGTAGCTTTGCGCACAAGCAGCTCCCTCCTCCTCCATCTCATCTGGGAGTTCCTGATACCTATCCTCGACCCATTCCATACCTAAAATTATGTCACGCTCCTCCTGCAGCCTGCAGGGGGGCCACACTACATGTTACCTCGCCCTGTAATGTCCCTGGCTGCAGGAGTACAGGTTTGCCGAGGATTTCTGAGTGATGGCCGGTGGCTTAAGTGACTATGTCCTATACAGGATGTTCCTGGCAAAGTTTAAGTATTAGAAGTTGTGTTGCCTGGGAAACCGTGCTGCCTGGGAAACCGTGCTGCCATGAACTTGCAGCGTGCAGCACAGTCTAGCAGTACACCGGCAGGGTTGATGATTCACCTTGATTCACCCGACGAGGAAGGCCGATCGATATGTCCGTTGTCAATCTACCATGTTGATGTATTTCCTTGGAAACCATCTAGTCATTCTTTGGTCACGGTGTGACAAGAACAAGGGGAACAGGAAAAGGAATAGACGTATCGATCAAGGCATGGTCAAAACCAATATCAGATTATGTACGTGCGTGATGCCGAAAGTAGGTGAAGGTGAAGATTCTGGACTCATCTAGAGCCCACTCCTGAGGGGTTTCTTCTCTGATTTGCGAGGATCTCTTTACATACGGGGAATTTGGCATTGTGATGTCTGCCCAGGGACCGAAACTGGACTGTTTAAGTCTGTGAATCGAACCGTAAGTGCTGTGACACGGTAAGGAGACCGGGAGCAGTGTCATCACGGAGGCTGACTTGCTGCTGAATGTATGCGCAAGGCGCGTGTATCGAGAAGATGTTGGAATCTAGGTGCATTGAATGTCCCGTCCTTTGTTGAAGCATTTGCGCTGCAGCTTTTGCGGAGGCAAACTGTTTTGTCGACAATGGATGTGAGAGAATCTGCAGACCAAATTTTGTCCTGGTGAGGTAATCTGGGATATTTGGGTGGATTCCGTAGAGGCACGTTCAGGTGTTCATAGCTGTGCACCCTGCCTGGCGGATTCCTCCAGCTTGTGGTGCTGGCTGATGCCTCTCAGCTAACGAGGTCTTGGACTTGGGATCTTCGTAACCACTGTTGTTCTCTGTTTCCAGGACGACGATTTCTCATTTACGGAAGCTGTCAGCGTTCTGGCGGGTGGATTGGGAATCGTTCACATACAAGTGTAGACATCGTAAGATGTCTGTCGCGAAATCGCGGAGCTGCAACCGGGCTGTGTCCGGGGGTTGTTCATGTGAGGTATCAGGAAGATGACGCGCTTGGATATCTGCTCGCACAGGCGTGGGTGGGTCTGTGGCCCTTTTTCATTTTCAAAAGAGCGCTCTGGGCCTGCTTCGTTGGTTTGGGCATTGTCATATCAGAAATTGCGAATCTAATAAAGGAATGGGTCAGACAGGGAGCTGTGTGTTCGACTTCCTCACATTCTCTACTTACCTCCCCTTCCTGGCTATGAGAAGATTCTCATTCTCCCATGGAGCAAACGGCTCAATGTTTCTCACCTGTATTCCATGATCCATTGGCGATATCACAGCCTTGAGCAGGTGATTGCAGGAGGCTATGGGCTAGCTCACACATTCCCTAAACCCTTCCTTGAGTGCAAAACAGCAGGGATGCTCATCACGAAGGGCAGTTATGCCAACGGTTCCTTCAGCATACTAGTTATCAGTCTTGTACTTTGGATAGCCATCACAGCCTAAGCATTGTGTGTGTTAAAGTAGTCTGTGGCCAGGTGTATCCGACCCTCGTGGTCAGGGGAATGTGAAATGCTGTGACAGCTCTGTGAAACAGTTCTCATTGGAGCGACATCCTTAAATCTTGAAGAGCGCTTCTTTTACCATAGGGCAATGCCAGAGAAAGAAGAAGCCCGAAGCGCCATTGTAGTCGCACGCATCCAAGCTCCCTCCTCCTCCATCTCATCTGGGAGTTCCTGATACCTATCCTCGACCCATTCCATACCTAAAATTATGTCACGCTCCTCCTGCAGCCTGCAGGGGGCCACACTACATGTTACCTCGCCCTGTAATGTCCCTGGCTGCAGGAGTACAGGTTTGCCGAGGATTTCTGAGTGATGGCCGGTGGCTTAAGTGACTATGTCCTATACAGGATGTTCCTGGCAAAGTTTAAGTATTAGAAGTTGTGTTGCCTGGGAAACCGTGCTGCCTGGGAAACCGTGCTGCCATGAACTTGCAGCGTGCAGCACAGTCTAGCAGTACACCGGCAGGGTTGATGATTCACCTTGATTCACCCGACGAGGAAGGCCGATCGATATGTCCGTTGTCAATCTACCATGTTGATGTATTTCCTTGAAACCATCTAGTCATTCTTTGGTCACGGTGTGACAAGAACAAGGAACAGGAAAAGGAATAGACGTATCGATCAAGGCATGGTCAAAACCAATATCAGATTATGTACGTGCGTGATGCCGAAAGTAGGTGAAGGTGAAGATTCTGGACTCATCTAGAGCCCACTCCTGAGGGTTTCTTCTCTGATTTGCGAGGATCTCTTTACATACGGGGAATTTGGCATTGTGATGTCTGCCCAGGGACCGAAACTGGACTGTTTAAGTCTGTGAATCGAACCGTAAGTGCTGTGACACGGTAAGGAGACCGGGAGCAGTGTCATCACGGAGGCTGACTTGCTGCTGAATGTATGCGCAAGGCGCGTGTATCGAGAAGATGTTGGAATCTAGGTGCATTGAATGTCCCGTCCTTTGTTGAAGCATTTGCGCTGCAGCTCTTGCGGAGGCAAACTGTTTTGTCGACAATGGATGTGAGAGAATCTGCAGACCAAATTTTGTCCTGGTGAGGTAATCTGGGATATTTGGGTGGGGATTCCGTAGAGGCACGTTCAGGTGTTCATAGCTGTGCACCCTGCCTGGCGGATTCCTCCAGCTTGTGGTGCTGAAAGCTGATGCCTCTCAGCTAACGAGGTCTTGGACTTGGGATCTTCGTAACCACTGTTGTTCTCTGTTTCCAGGACGACGATTTCTCATTTACGGAAGCTGTCAGCGTTCTGGCGGGTGGATTGGGAATCGTTCACATACAAGTGTAGACATCGTAAGATGTCTGTCGCGAAATCGCGGAGCTGCAACCGGGCTGTGTCCGGGGGTTGTTCATGTGAGGTATCAGGAAGATGACGCGCTTGGATATCTGCTCGCACAGGCGTGGGTGGGTCTGTGGCCCTTTTCATTTTCAAAAGAGCGCTCTGGGCCTGCTTCGTTGGTTTGGGCATTGTCATATCAGAAATTGCGAATCTAATAAAGGAATGGGTCAGACAGGGAGCTGTGTGTTCGACTTCCTCACATTCTCTACTTACCTCCCCTTCCTGGCTATGAGAAGATTCTCATTCTCCCATGGAGCAAACGGCTCAATGTTTCTCACCTGTATTCCATGATCCATTGGCGATATCACAGCCTTGAGCAGGTGATTGCAGGAGGCTATGGGCTAGCTCACACATTCCCTAAACCCTTCCTTGAGTGCAAAACAGCAGGGATGCTCATCACGAAGGGCAGTTATGCCAACGGTTCCTTCAGCATACTAGTTATCAGTCTTGTACTTTGGATAGCCATCACAGCCTAAGCATTGTGTGTGTTAAAGTAGTCTGTGGCCAGGTGTATCCGACCCTCGTGGTCAGGGGAATGTGAAATGCTGTGACAGCTCTGTGAAACAGTTCTCATTGGAGCGACATCCTTAAATCTTGAAGAGCGCTTCTTTTACCATAGGGCAATGCCAGAGAAAAGAAGAGAAGCCCGAAGCGCCATTGTAGTCGCACGCATCCAAGCTCCCCTCCCAAGCAAGAAGGTACGAACGACGACACGTACATTTATAAGATTATCTGAGGCAACAAAATTTCGCAAGCCTTAAGACTCACGTCGCAAGCCTTAAAACTCACGAAATGTAAGATTTAAACGACCAGGCCGTAAGTTTGCTTTCTCAACAAGGGCAGCAGGTGCTGACTTGGGGTGCACCCTGGTAATACTGTGGAAGATCATTCTTGCAGGGCCCCCAAAGATGAAAATATCTCCAGACTCTAGTACCACCTTCTCAGCGTTCTCCAAGTCCCTGTCTTTTCCGAAGCAAAACTCAGCTGAGTCTCCAATCGAGAAGGAAACCACAGGAGAGCCCCTCTTCAAGGTTTCCGGGCTTTCTGCCTTATCCTGCAAAATACAACACTCGTTCAGCTGCACAGATCCTGACAACAAGATGGAAGCAGAGCCTTCAATTGGTAACATGGATTCACCTGATGCATTCCCAAATTGCCAGTCTGCTCATAGAAGTTCACGACACAGATATTTGGAACCATCCTTGGAAATGTGATGTCTTTGTCTCGGGCCTTCTTTTTTCCTCCAACCTCTTGATTCTTAGCCTTCGCTGCAGAAAGGGCTTTATCTACCAGCTTCAGAAAAATTGCCGGAATTGGAGGTGGCTCTGCGTTGTCGTGATAAGAGCGTCTGACTTCATAGGCATTTGTGTTGGGTTCCCAGTGCTTCCCAAGGCACATCATTCTCAAGTGCAAGCTTTTGCCGTCAGCATAGGATGGGGTGTAGAAGCCTCCAGGACCAAGCCCAAGCTTGCGGCATTCATTCACAATCTCCACCTGCCACAAATAGAACATAATTACACATATGCACACAGCAACAGGAGCTAGAGCGCTTGCAATGACAGCCTGCCACGGAACACCCAGCCTCACCTGCTCGCCAATCGTTAGCCAACTTCTCAAGAAGGCAATGCCGGGAGACAAGTGGTGCACAGACTCCACCTGCGGGATGCTTCTGCCCAGGCTTTCCTGCCTCTCGGCCCTCTTCACATCCAGCAATGAGGCAGCCAATTTTAAAGGCCACCCTCTTCCATCAGAGCCCTCAATAAGGGGTGGGCATATATCAAACGACGGTGCAGAAGCCGAGTTATCCATAGAAGATTTACTCCTGAAATGTTGAGGCCGGCCATCAGCCTCCTTGTTGCCTTTGCCGGTCTTATTTGGGTTTTTGCTTTCGCTGGCCCCTGAAACCGAAGCAGTAGCTCCCCCATTTCTGCTCTCCAGTCTCTCCATATTGCAAGCTTCATCTTCATCCCCTCGTCTTTCAGACCTTTCTGATACCTTTGGCAGTCTAGGTGGATAGTCAACTCCATTGCGGTTTTGGTTCCACCAATTTCCTTCAACAACCTTTACAGTGGTATCTTTCTCATGCAAACTGAAAACTGAATTGAGAAAAGGATCCTCATGCTGGACCCGGCCAGTGTTGGGAACAAAAACAGAGGTCTTCGACCTCCGCCCTTGATGTGACTTAGTACCAACAAAAGTAGGCTGCTCCTGTAGGGAGGGATTAGGTCTGATCCGGATTGCATTCCTTCCATCCACTCCTCCTGCCCCACCTGTGAGTATAGATACACCTCTCTCCCCATTCTGGTTTCCAACTTCCGAAGCAGCCAAAACCACCTGTGGCAACAAGAATTGGGATCACTCCACACAAACGATTGCTCAGAGCACCAGAGGAGGATACAGTTGCACACAAACCTTGCGACCAAGTAGATCTACAGTCACGACAACTCTCTTTCGACGTTCCTCTTCCAACGCCTCGTTTTCCTCCTGCTTCTTCCGGAGCTCCTCCTTTTCCTGAAGAACCAAAGAACAGCAAACCTGGTCAGAAGAGACAGACGACTGCTATTTCTAAGACAACCAACCCACACAAGTGATCAACTTGACAACTAGAATGAGAGACAAACCTTTGCAGACAACCAAGCATCCCCTTGCATCTGATAGTAGTCTGTCTGATCATCAATCACAGCTGTGCGAGGGGCAGAGTTCCTCCCATACTCAACAAGCCTATTTTTGAACTTAATGGCAGCAGCTTCCGAGTCTGTGGAAGCGACTGAGATAACACCTTCCAAACCAGCATACTCACTGCCTTCCCGCAGTACCAGAGCCCCACAAAAGTTGCAGGGTCCTTCACCCTCCTGCTCACACACAATTTTTCCACAAGACAGACAATTATTTACAAGCCCATGCCTGCTAGCTTGGCAATTGCAAGGCTGACCACCACGGAAAACTACTGAGCCGTCTGCTGCCTCTGAGAGCGAGACTGACTTGCCTCCTTTCTTTGCCTTTGAGGTCACTGCTCTGGTCTTCGCCACCCCTGTTTTGATGAATGAGGCCACTCCAGACACTACAGAAGGTCCCCGATCCTTACCGGACACCTGTCCTTCTGAACCTACACTCCTCTGTCTGCTCCCATTCTTGCTGCCTTTTTTGCTGCTGACAGCATAAAATTCGTCTACACCCTTCTTCGGCCGCACTGCCCCCTCTACACTTTCCGCCTTGTCACTACCTCCTCCTCTTCGCCGTAAATACTCTGCTACAATGTCCTTGCTCCGCTTGTCCCCAACGATAGTCTGCCTCACACAGAAACACAGCACCCAACTGTCACACTCCAGAAACAACCAACCCAACTCCCAACTCCACCTGAGATCCTCAAGGACCCACAAACTCACCCTGATATACTCCGATGCATCAACAGGAGAAGCCAGCTCGCAGTAGGACACCAGCGATGTCACCACATCCGGCTCCAGCTGCAGGCCCGAAGCCGAGTCGGAGCAAAGATCCAGAAGTGCCTGCTGCAGCCAGCTCGCTGTCTCTGACAGCTCCATCACCTCCGGTACACCAAACCTCAAGATCTAAACCCTCTCCCAGATCCTTCTCCCGATCGACCGAGATCCGAAACTTGAACCTTCCAGCAACAGCGCCTCAAACAACTCCGCGAAACCCGCAGCCCCCACTCCCGGCCCGTCCCACTCACACCTCCCCTTTCCCCGCAGAATCTTCACCTTTCCCACCCCTCGGTCCCGTCCCGAACCCCGACAAATGGACAGTCTGACGCAGCCCTAGCTGCTCCAGCGCCCACCACTCATCAACCTCCAGTTCAAACCACTTCCCCACACTACGACAACCTGGAGCGTGAACTGCACTCTTCTACGGTTCTCACAACCGTGTCCTCTGGCAAACAGACAGCGCCTTCTTTCGTTCATCGGTGGGCCCGGCTCCACCACCCACCATACAGACAGCGATGGTGGGCCCATCTTCAGCACAGTCCTGCATCAAGGTGGGCCTTGCCCTGCCCACCAGCACGCTGCTCTCGTAGCCCAACAAGAAACATGCAATGCCGCAAATGCAGAGCCGCATTCCCTAGATGCTCATCACCAACATCCGATTCCTACTTCTCCCCGGGCTGCAACCACCCAGTGACATTCACGAGGCGTCTCGAAAGCACCTCAGGCTCTGCTCCACCGCTTTTGCAAGTGAACTGGCCTCAATCAGTCCTTTCCCTTTCCCAAGGGCCTCAATCAGTGCCTTCCCTTTCCCTTTCCCTTTCCCTTTCCCTTTCCTTTCCATCTGCTCCCGTCATTGCTCTTTTCCAGCAAACTCGTGTCGCCGGCAGTCAAAAAAGCTCGCCAACCATAGCCCGGCTCTAAATTTGGCCGCTGATTTGCCGGATTTGGAAGCACCGCCCCCTAACACGCATCTAAGACCTATATCCGTTGGTGGGGTGTCGACGACGCCAAGAAAGGACATGCCTTCGCCGCCGTGTCACTAATCCACACGCCATACTCGCCTATAAAACCCACGTCTCCCATTCACAGCAGGCCGGTTGCGTGCTGGACCAGTTTCTCGGAAGAACAGCTCCGGTGGGCGAGTCTACCTTATCCTTGAGCGGCTGCTGCGGGTGAATTGTGCTTGTGGGTTGTGCACTTCGGTTACCTTGTGTTTGTGGGTGATCGTGGTGGTGGGTAGTATTTGGGGTGTGGGAGTGTGTGCAACAACAATTTGGGCTGAAAGTGGGAAGGTTTTGCTTCAGGATGGTGCGGTGAGTTAGTACGGAGAAAGCATACAACGTTGAAGGAACGGGAGGAGGGGCGAGGACGAGGGTCTGCAGCAGCAACACTCCAGGATGGCCGCGGCTATGGTGCGCCTTTGGTGGGCGGTGGCATGTGTGTTGCTTTTGTCCAGCCTGTGGCACGAGGGAGCGGAGGGAGCCGTGAAGGTGGGCTTGCACAAGAAGCGGCTGGATGAGAAGGGCGTCAAGACGGCCATCAAGAGCGTGAGGGAGAGGGTGCAGGGTTTGCGGCAGAGGCTGGAAGGGGCGGAGAACGGGTTGGTGGGCTCGTCCCCGGACTACGTGGCCCTGAACAACTACCTGGATGCGCAGTACTATGGCGAGATCGGGCTGGGGACTCCGCCGCAGCAATTCACCGTCATCTTCGACACGGGGAGCTCCAACCTGTGGGTGCCCTCGGCCAAGTGCTATCTGTCCCTGGCCTGCTACTTCCACTCCAGATATTCTTCCAGCAAGTCCAGCACCTACAAGGCGAACGGCAAGTCCTTCGCAATTCAGTACGGGACTGGCTCCATGTCCGGCTTCTTGAGCCAGGACGACCTGACGCTGGGAGACATCGTGGTGAAGGGGCAGGTGTTCGCCGAGGCCACCAAGGAGCCCGGGCTCACCTTCCTGGCAGCCAAGTTCGACGGAATCCTGGGGCTGGGGTTTCCTGAGATCTCTGTGGACGGGGTGGTGCCTGTGTGGAACAACATCGTGGACCAGAACCTGGTGCCAGAACCAGTCTTCTCCTTCTGGCTCAACAGGGACCCTAATGGCAAGGCCGGAGGAGAGCTGGTGTTGGGTGGAGTGGATGATGCCCACTTCGTAGGAGAGCATACCTACACCCCGGTCACCAAGCGAGGGTACTGGCAGATCGATATGGGCGATGTGCTAATTGGAGGTAAGAGCACCGGCTTCTGCGCAGGCGGGTGCCAGGCCATCGTGGACTCGGGAACCTCTCTCCTGGCCGGGCCGACGGGGATAGTAGCGGAGATCAACCACGCCATCGGGGCCACTGGAGTGGTGAGCCAGGCTTGCAAGACGGTGGTGTCACAGTACAGTGATGTGATCATCGACCTGCTCATCGCCCAAGTGGCTTCCGGGAAGATTTGCAAGCAGATTGGGGTGTGCTACGCTGCTGTCTCCGACCCTGTGATCAAAACCGTGGTGGAGGAGGAGGAGGAGCAAAAAAGCCTTGGGGGAGTGGGGAGTGATGTGGCATGCACTGTCTGTGAGATGGCTGTCATCTGGGCCCAAAACCAGCTGAGGGAGAACCAGACCAAGGCCCAGATCGAGAAGTACCTGGATGACCTCTGCGACAACCTCCCCAGCCCTGCTGGCGAGTCGGTGGTGGGCTGTGATGTTGTGCACACTCTGCCCCAGATCTCCTTCACCATTGCTGGAAAGAGTTTCGTGCTGGGGCCCGAGGACTACATTCTGCAGATCGGGGAAGACAAGGACGCACAGTGCATCAGCGGCTTCATCGGGCTCGATGTGCCTCCACCCAGTGGACCCTTGTGGATATTGGGAGATGTGTTCATGGGTGTCTACCACACCATCTTCGACTACGGCAAGGAGCGTGTTGGGTTTGCCCTGGCTGCCTAAATACGTTGCCCTGCTCCACACCGCCATCTTCACCCGTGTCTCGTTCTGACAGATCAAGTTTCGTACCTACATAGCTGCTGTACGATTCTGTGAATGGGTGGCAGCTAGAGCATGTACATACTTGGCCACCCACATCGGTTCGAACTGTTGTCGCACCTTCTGTTGTGGACTTCTATCGCTTGCCTGTCTGCAGGAGAGATTTTTGTCCATTCATGTACATATCTGCCGCTGCTTGAGACACGGCTCCCAGATATTCCGTAAACGTCTAAACGTAGTATCTTTGTAGTATTGTTTACCAATTACGTACATACTGTACCTGGAGAATTCCGTATTTGATTTTTGGGGCTTCTTACAGTTGTACAATCTGAAGAAATGCTTGTGATTTGATTTGTACTTAGGAGACGGGTACATTTGGATGTGCAGTCCTTTAATGACAAGGCGTCATAGGAAATAGGGTACGTAATAGGTACGGGTCACATGAAATCTACAATGTCTTTATTATTGTGTTGTTAAGCTGTGATTTACTTTACACCTTAAAATCATACCTTTATAATTACGTTATTTACACTTAATACTATAAACCCTTCAAGAGGGCTCTTCCTCCCGGCTTCTTCTTCTTTCTCCCCTCTACCCTTCCAGAGGGTTCTTCCTCCTGGCTTCTTCTTCTTTCTTCCCTCTCATTAAGTCCACGTCGCACCAGGTAAGCACTTCTCGTTGAAGTCCTTCAATGGCAAGGTGCCTGCTCATCCCGTGAACAACTCCATTCGATCTTTGTCTCCTCCCACCTTGACGACTCCTAGAGACAAGTCCTCTTTGCTGTCACTTCCATCGAGTTGTCCTGACGGCACCAACGTATCTTGTGTGTTGTCACTCACAAATCCTTGAAAGATTCTTCATTCAGTCACTCGGTTCCTCTGTGTCTTTAGCTAGTACCAAAAACGAGGTGTTCGTACTTCTCTCTCTTAGTCAAGACTTCGAATTCGTTCCAATGGATTGGCTGCTTGGTAGCTTCATCCGCATCAAGTGTGTCCAAGCATGCACTCCAAGGTGGTTAGTGTCCACATCACAACCCTCAATCAAGGTTAATACACTCCACTCGTTTAAATCGTGATTAGTGAAACCTCTAAGTATTTATGTTGCGCGCCTAAACACTATACAAATAGTCTTCAAATTTCTAGATGTGCCGAGTGATATGGGTGAGTTGGATACCAAGCTATAAGAACTCCACAATTAAGCACTCTAGGTATGGATCAATACTAGGATGGGGTGCCAACAACTTGGAGTTTGGAATGGATAGCCAATACAAATGGATAGATAACTCATCAAATGTTGTCCTCCTCGAAAGAAAAACAGATTTCAAGGTGATGAGGAAGGAGAGGACGGCATTTGCTGAGTTATCCATCCATTCGTGTTGGCTATCCATTCAGAACACTCCAAGCTGTTAGCACCTCATCCTAGTACTGATCCATACTTAGGATGCTTAAATATGGAGTTCTTATGAAGGTGCTCCTTTTTACCACGTATATGGTGAGTTATCTATCCATTCGTATTGGCTATCCATTCAAAACTCCAAGTTGTTGGCACCCTTTCCTACTACTGATCCACACTTAGGGTGCTTAATTGTGGAGTTCTTATGAAGGTGCTCCTTTTCACCACGATCCTCTAGGTCTCCCTTGGATGTCCTCTATGGGGTGCTCCTTTTCACCACAACCCTCAAGGTCTCCCTTGATTGTCCTCTATAAGATGGGCTTTTCCCATCTAATGACTTTGGCATCTTGGCATACGTTCATGAAGAGGATCCCGATGCTTCCTTACGCGTCTTCCGCACTGCAAGTGTCAAGACGTCCTCTTCTTCCTCTGAGCTATCTTCTCTCATAGCTGCTAAAGGTTTCTTCTTCTTGCCCTTGGATCTGGTCAATGTCGCCATGTATCCAAGCTTGTGCTCGTCTTCTTCTTGATGATGAACTGTTGCTCTCCTTGATCTTCACCTTCCGCACCAATTTCTCCAGCTTTGCGAGGCATGTCACGTAGCTGTCCATCGTTTCTTTGATGCTTCCAGTTTCTTCTGTCCACGGGACTTTGCCGGTGCCTCCTCCATGGCACCTTTCCTCGTCGTTGATTTTGTGGATGAGATTGAAGCAGATGCATTGGCCGAGGTTGCTGCTCAGTCGGACATAGGCCGTAATTCCATATGCTTCTCCCAACACGCCACTTCATTGTTCCCATACCTCCACAGCCAGGGCACGGCTCCTCACCCTTGACTCCTCCGAATGCATGTTCGCACTCATGAGGGGAATGGTCTGTCCCTCGGCACCTCATACAAGGCTCGTCATTTGGGCTGTGTGGGCTGGCTTGTCTCGCCGAGCTCCTCCACTTTGACCTCCGCATCGATCATGTCGTCCACCACTCCTACTTGTATTGGAGTGATCACTTGCAATAACACAAGAGAAAGTGTTAGCAGGCCCTATCTTATCAGTCATCTCTCGTACACTTCCTTAAGGCTGTAGTGTTGCTCCTTCGTGCTATGCACCGCTTGTTGTACCTTCATGCGCAACGCATATGGCAATGCTTGCAAATACTTCTCCGCAGCTAGTCGGTCACTCATGATCTTAGTGTCACGTACCAACCGGTCGATTCTTCGGTAAGCCATCTTCGCAACCTTGCCTGACTTCAGCTCGAAGTGTGTTAGCTCGGAGATTTTCTCATCCGTGCTTGCAGGAAACTCCAGCCGGAAGATGTCAAACATCCCTTTAATGAGATCTTGCCCACTTGGTGCTACTGCTCCGTCTGTACTAGTTCTTGCCGTAGGTGTCCCAGTTTCTACTGCAGATGTATTGGTTCCAACGGAGCTCGAACTGCTATAAACTGGTCCTCTAGATGTGCCGCTCAACAACCTCGCCTTGTACTCTCGATAGCACGCCAATGCTTCATCCCCCAAGTACTTCGGCATTTAAATGAAATCGTATCGCTTGGTGTATCCAGTCTTCAGTTCCATCTCTACACGCACCTGTCGTGAAAGCGTCAGTTATGGGGAGGAGAAGACTCTAGAGTGAAGGGGACTCTCACAGTGCCAGCGTCGCGGGACTCTCCCAGTCCTGGCGCTATGGGACTCTCCCAGGCCCGGCTACTGGGACCTCATCTTGCCTGATCGCTTTTGCGACCTAAGTCTTGGCTGCTGGCACTTAGTCTCTCAGCCACTAGCTGGCTGAGGTTTTGTTAGTTCAAGTTCTTAAGTCTCTTTTTACGTACTTAGTTTCAGAATAGCTTATGTTAGTTGTTTCATAGGCTGATTTACTTAATTAGTTGAATTAGTCCTTACAAGGACTGCTTACATCAGAATGAGGGTTTATGAACCCACAACTGCCGGGACCGTGCCACTGCGGCAAGAGTGTAGGTGATGCCAGTGCTCATGAGATGGTGCTCAACAGTATTTGTGATCTCAGCAAGGACGAGGAGATGGCGGTGCCAGTGAGGCTAAGAGGAGGGCTAGGGTAGAGACCGGCAGTTATTGAAGTTGCACCCTGGCGGCATTGTGTCCAGAAGAGTTCTTCTGCAACCCCTTTGAGAACATTGTCAAATTTGAATGGAATCTTGTGATTTGGGTGTTTGAGGCTATGGTGATTGATGGGGCAGCCTAAATGCGTGATTTCTAACTCCTAGCCAGGCAAACTGCCTAGCCCCTCACGTTTTTTAGCAGCATGCAATCCGCAATGTGGCTCAAATCATCACTTCAAAACCAAATCAGCAGATGCAGCAAAATGAACATCTTCCCTACCATGTGGAGGTATCCAATGTGTCCCGGAAGTGAAATTTTAACCGGAAAGTTTTAACCGGAAACCGTCCTTATATAGGATATGAGTTCAATGCCGAAAAAGAAGAATGGATAACTGGATTGGACCTAGATGAGTGGCCCAACATATCACACGAAGTGAAAGATCTACTACACTCAATGTTACATTTTGAACAAGAGTGTAGACCGGATGCGCAGCAAGTTTTAAACCATTCTTGGTTTTGCTCGCTATCTTATATATAAAAGATAATAATTTTATTATATAAGAATTTTTATTTGTATTATATTTTTTAATATAATGATTTTATTTTAAATTTATTCATAATTTTATTAAACCACTCTTCAGTGCCTCTTTCTTGTGAAAAAGTCTTCAAGCCATGCAAGCAGCACTCAAAAAATTGATATAGTGAAGCTGAGATTAGAGTATATTGCTACGTGTTTAGCTAATGAGTGCTTTTTGGTCATTTTCATAGCATGGCATAATAGCATCGTGACAATTTCTTATTATATAGTTACGAAGATTATAGTTACTTAATCGCATGTTAGAATCTTGACGGGTTCGCAAACCCTGATTTCTGCTGGCTCTAAGCGGGCTGCTCAACGTGCTTGTGGGAGGATCACACCAAGGGTATGCGAATGTTTTGAATCATGAGCCGGAGCAAGGTTGAACGTGGCTTGAGGTGGAGTGTGAAGATGGCGGCGTGCGAGAAGGAAAATTGGCATTTAGAGCTGGAAACGACTATTGTTGAAGTCCCACCTTTCAGTGCTGTCCACAGGAGAGAACTCCTAGCCTGCAGGGCAATGGACACGCGTTGCCTGAAAAAAGCCATCACACAAGAAAAGGGGGAGACCAACCGCATTCCTGTGGCTGTGGTAGGCTTTAGCACAGGCCTTGATGAACCGGGAGAAATCCTTGCCCATGGCCCCATGAGTCTCGATAGCAAGGGGGATGAAGGCGTGGCCCTTCTTGCATGGGCGAGTACTTGTGAACCTTCATTGTCGCGCATCTCTCTGCCACCCAACCTGGAGGGTTGATGATGACGTACTTGAGATGGTGTCCCGGGCAAGGTCTGTTACGACCACATCCACAACGGAAACCTGGTCTTCCCTTGGCCATCGAGAACATGACGTCGAAGACGGCGTGATGCGTAGCAATGCGCTGCCCACCAGCTGGAGAGCGAGGGGCTACGGCGGCAGGTCTAAACAGAGCAGGCCAAAGGTTGGACCAAACCCAGGCGGAACCTCATCGCGGTAGAAAAAGAAGCCGGTACGACTCGAAATACCTTGATGCAAGGTGGCGCTAGAAGCCATGAACCTGCTCCCTTCCCTGAGCAAGAGTGGAGGCGAGCTCGAGCTGGTCAGTTTGAGGTGCTTTGCGGAAGCGTTTGATCAAGGTTTAGTGCTTTACTAATTGATACAATTGATTACAAGAGGAGGGCTTTTATAGCCTGTGTCTGAAGAGTTGTACCTCTTCGGTACTAGATACCAAAGGGTATGACCACGGTGGGTTTAGCTAAGGTAACCATAACCAACGCGATGCATTTCTAACTCTCCTCTCAGACTAGTTGGGTTATCTAAATCAAAGAACTAATAATCATTTGCCGCTGGAGTATTGTATAAGTACTACGGTCTTCAACTAAACTCAACTCACCGATCGTCACCGGTCGCAAGTAAGATTGAAGCAAGCGGTCTACAATAGCTGTCAACTTCAAGTAACTGAACGTTCTGAGATAAGATACGCCTCACCAAATGTGTGATGGTCCACTTCAAAAGTCACATACCAACCAATCCAAGCCCTTCTCTGTGGAAGCGTGTTTTGAACTTCGCAAGGATTTTGTCAAGATATCTCAGACATGGGTACATACAGTACCTTAACAATTCCTCTCTCAGTCACGAATATAATGGTGTTGAATCTCAATATGCTTCGCATGAAAGATGTGATTAGCGACAAGAGCAATGGCTATATTGTCATATTACAACGTTGGCCCTTCCCGCTTCATATCCAAATCTTCACATAGCTTTCTTTCCCATTCATCTTTCGTGGCTTGAGTGCTTTGTACTCGATTACATTGATGAAAGTGATATTGCAGCTTGTTTTCTACAAGACCAATTAACAATGGAGCCAAGAAGAAAGCAATATGTCGAGATACTTTTTCGTGTCAAGCCCAACTGCATCGACAAAGCATGTCAAGAGTGATGCTTCTTTCCGCTAGGCTTGAAGCAGAGGCCATAATTTGAGTACCCTTGAGGTACCGTGATGATGCGCTTGAGAGCAACCCGTGATCCTTTCCTCGGATTCTCTCGAGAACCGAGCAATAGCATTTACGATTTGAGATATCGTCCGACATTACTCAAGAACATGAGAGTACCAACTCCCATACGATAAGGAATATTTTCCATCTCTTTCTTTTCCTGCTCGATTGAAGCGGCTATTGTTGAAGTCCACCTTCTTGCGCCCACAGGGAGAACTCCTAGCAGGGCAATGGACACGCGTTGCACGAAAAAGCCATCACACAAGAAAAGGGGAGACCAACGCATTCCATGGTAGGCTTTATACAGCCTTGATGAACCGGAGAAATCCTTGCCCATGGCCCCATGAGTCTCGATAGCAAGGGGATGAAGGCGTGGCCCTTCTTGCATGGGCGAGTACTTGTGAACCTTCATTGTCGCGCATCTCCGCCACCCAACCCGGAGGGTTGATGATGCTTGAGATGGTGTCCGGGCAAGGTGCATTACACCATCCACAACGAAACGGTCTTCCTTGGCCATCGAGAACATGGCGTCGAGGCGTGATGCGTGCGCCGCCCCACCGGTGGAGGCGAGGGCTACGGCGTGTCTAAACAGAGCAGCCAAAGGTTGGACCAAACCAGTGGAACCTCATCGCGGTAGAAAAGAAGCAGTCGACTCGAAATACCTTGATGCAAGGTGGCGCTAGAAGCCATGAACTGCTCCCTTCCACGAGCAAGAGTGGAGGCGAGCTCGGTGGTCGGTTGAGGTGCTGCAGGCGTTTGATCAAGGTTTAGTGCTTTACTAATTGATACAATTGATTACAAGAGGTGGGCTTTTATAGCACAAGAGTTGTACCTCTTGATTACTAGATACCAAAGGGTATGACCACGGTGGGTTTAGCTAAGGTAACCATAACCAACGATCTGCTTCTAACTCTCCCTCTCGGACTAGTTGGGTTATCTAAATCAAAGAACTAATAATCATTTGCATTTGGAGTATTGTATAAGTACTACGGTCTTCAACTAAACTCAACTCACCGATCGTCACCGTCAAGTAAGATTGAAGCAAGCGGTCTACAATAGTCATCAACTTCAAGTAATCGAACGCTCGAGATAAGATCGCCTCACCAAATGTGTGGTGACAGCTCTGATCAACCAATCCAAGCCCTTCTCTGTGGGCGGTGTTTGAACTTCGCAAGGATTTTGTCGATATCTCTGCTGTATTGTCATGCTGGGTACACATGCCTTAACAATTCCTCTCTCAGCGACGAATATAATGGTGTTGAATCTCAATATGCTTCGCATGAAAGACGGATTAGCGACAAGAGCAATGGCGACATATTGTCACAATTAAGCACCTTCACGCTTCATATCCAAATCTTCACATAGCTTTCTTTCCCATTCGCCTCTTCGTGGCTTGTGAGTGCTTTGTACTCGATTACATTGATGAAAGTGATATTGCAGCTTGTTTTCTACAAGACCAATTAACGATGGAGCCAGAAAGCAATATGTCGAGATACTTTTTCGTGTCGTCAAAAATGCATCGACAAAGCATGTCGATGGCATGCTTCTTCCGCTAGGCTTGAGCAGAGGCCATAATTTGAGTACCCTTGAGGTACCGCATGATGCGCTTGAGAGCAACCCGTGATCCTTTCACGGATTCTCCGAGAACCGAGCAATAGCATTTATGATTTGAGATATCAGTGCAGTCGATTACTCAAGAACATGAGAGTACCAACTCCCATACGATAAGGAATATTTTCCATCTCTTTCTTTTCCTGCTCGATTGATGTGTAGCGATGAAAGCTTAACACCTGGTGTGGGCGCCCGCATTCTCCAAATTGAAGCGTTTTAACATACCTACATATCTTCCTTGATGGAGATAGATAGCACCGATGGTATCTCTATGTACATGCATACCAAGAATATATTTAACTTTGCCGAGATCCTTCATCTCGAATTCTTTACTAAGGTCACTTTAATCTTGTTAACTAGTTCAATATTGTTGCCGAATAACTAAGTCATCAACATATAGTGCAACACAAGGAGCATCCTTGAGTACATAGATATTGGTGTCCGCTTCACTTTGGATAAACCCTATCTTCTTGAGGTAAGAGTCCATTCTCTCATACCATAAACGTGGGCTTTGCTTTAGTCAGTAAATAGAACGAATAAGTTTACACACCTTGTTTGGGTATTGCTCATCTTCATAGTCTTCGTTGATCCATATAGATCTCTTCTTGCATGACCATAAAGGAAAGCGTACAAACATCAAGTCGATAAATTTCAGTTAAGCTCGGCACATAAAGCCGTGGAGCATTCTCACAGGCGACCTTGACTACGGTGAATAAACCTTATCATACGATAGTCCACTCCCTCTTTCTATAACCCTTAGCCACTAGTCTCGCCTTATAGCGAATACGAGGTTCAACCTCCGGAATTTAGTTTTGAGAACCCACTTGCATTTGATGGTTACGCCTTTGGCAAGTTTACTAGAGTCCAAGTATTGTTTTTGATAAGAGAATTATATTCATCATCAATAGCAAACTTCCACTTAGTTGCGGTCGTGAAATATGCCTCTTGAAGAGTGAGAGGATCTCCTCTCAAGGGCAACATCAAGGCGTTGAAATGACTGCGGCGGTGGTGGTGTAGCCACTTGATTGAACTCTAAATCAAAGGGATCTCATTCCAGGTGTCTCGGTTGTGATGGCGGGGATACCGCCGGCTGGATCAAGTGTTACGGAGAAGGTGGAGAGGCTCTCGGGTCTTGTGGAATTAAGAGCACCAAAGTCGTCTCTGTTCATAAGGATCAACAATGGCACATTCATCTTCTCGGCGATAATAGGTATAGGTGCCGCTTGAGGTGAAGAGGCCGTGATGGAGCAGTGGCGGGACCCAGTCAGGAAAGGGCAGGAGTCAAAACTCGTGCATAAGGTCACCTGGGTCGGAAGAAGCGTGTAAAAGGAGCCGAGCGAAATCCATGGACTCAGAACGAGCAGATGCTAACCGAGCCTCATCAAAAGTGACAGTGCGAGCATATACAATAGCATGGGTATCCAAGTCAACCAGTTTATAAGCCTTACGGTCCTCGCCATAGCCAACAAATACCCGACACGGCGAGCTTGCGGCGAGGAATATTAGCATAGGCGGGTGAAAATCCGAAGATGAGTAATAAGAGGCTTATATCCATGCCAGACTCAAAGGGTGTCCGCCGAACCGACTTGAAAGAACCACCGATGCACGATGTCGCGGAAGGGTTTGGGGAGCTGCGGGCGCTGGCGGGCAGATCGCTGGCCTTTTCAAGAACCCCATTCTGAGAAGTATAGGAACCGAACCGACGGATAATCCCCTCTCAAGGCAGTCCTTAAATTGCGGTTATTTAATTCTCCGCATTGTCGATCTAATGCACCAAGCTTGCAACCGGTTTGCACCATAGTGACAAAAGGAGTAAAGGAGCCAAGGAATCACTCTTCAACTTGAGCGGAATAGCAAAGGTATAGCGACTATAGTCATCAACAATAGTCATAAAGTGCGGTCGCCAAGTGAAGGGACCGGGAGTGGACCACAAAGATCAACATGGACCAACTCCAATGAGTAGCCGAGGCGAGTAGAGTAGGATAGGGAAGCTACGTTGTTTAGCATATATACAAGGTTCACATAACGGAGGAGTCTGAAAAGTGTGGTAGCTTATCCCTAAATAAATCCCGCCTAGACATCTCTAAAAGCTTATCATGATTAATATGTCCAAGCCGAGAATGCCATAATAGGAGTCACCTTTGCGAGAACTCCTCCTCACCCAGTGGCCATGGCGGGAGGCGTGGTCGAGGAAAAGTGATCAGTGGAGAAGACATAGAGGTCATGCCGCGACGACCTCTAGCAACCACGCGACCGAGCAATAGATCTTGTGAGGAGGCAATCGCCCGCCAACTCTAGCTCGAAAGTACCGTCCTTCACCAAGTGGACGGAGATAAGATTCTTCGCCATTTGCGGAACATGTCACAAAAAGAAGGACAGAACCATCTTCAAGAGTAAAATACTTGATGCGGTGCCCGCAATAGTAAGGTCGAGTCATCGCGAGAAGAACAAAACGTTGATCTTGGTAGGAGATAATCGAAAACATATGGTGATGGCGGCAAATATGCGAGGCGGTGAGTCCAATAGCCAAGAGGTCTTGTATTGAAAGCTACCAAGCGGTATGAGGGCAATGTCGGCTCGCTTGGAGGTCGAGGCCATATTGGCGACTTGAAGGGCGCCGAGGCTCACCTTTTCTTCTGCAGCCAGCCCCAGGCACTGGAACCGCCGGAGAATGAAGGAAGGGCTGTGGAGGAGGACGACGCCGGGCCGTCAGTGACGCTGACGGCCTTTGCTAACGAACATAACTCTTTCACCACCATGCTTGAAGTGCGTTGAACTGGAAGCCTCCTCTTGAAGGAGGCAATTTCGGAGATGGAAATGTTGGGTGTGCGGCCGCCTTTACTGATGAGCCTCTCGAGCGGTGCCATTGAGGACACAAATGCTTGAAAGTCGGCGGGAAGGGAGGCCGAGTTGGACACAAGCTTCAAATTCGATAAGGAGTGCCTAAAGCGACAATGGGCCCAAAGATATCGAAACTTCCCAACATAAGTACCAATGCTCTCATTATTATGCATGCGTAAGAATAAAATTATTACGCCGTTACTAATGTCATAACATTGGTAGATTGAAAATATCTACTAGCCGCCAAGCAGTAGTAGCCCCATCAAATGATGAAGAGTGACTTCATCGAGGGGTAAGGATATGCATAGCAAGCTTGTCTTGTTTCAACCAAGAGTCGAGGGCCGGCGAGGGCCCGATGGGCTTGAAGACAGTTCCATCAACTATGCCAATTAGATCTCTGGTATTTAAGACAGAACACATACGTTTGGACCATATTTCGAACTTAGTGCCGTCGAAACGGTCCTTCTCCTTAAAATTAGATGTCACATTCATATAATTGATGATGGGAATGGGTGGCACATTTGGAGAGGTGGCCATCATGATAGGATCAAGCAATAGTGGTTAAATAGAAGTAGATAGATATATATAGAAGAACTGCCAACTCCAAGTTATAATAAGAAGCTAAGAAGGCTTCAAATATATATAGCAACGCTTGAATATGAGCAAATCAAATGTTACTTTGCTAAAGATCCCGAAGGCCAATGATGGTTAAAACGGCACCGTTTCGCGAACGGGTGCCAAAATAATGTTTTTAGGGCACCGTTCGCGAACGGGTGCCGAAAAAGAGTTTTTAGGGCACCGTTCGCGAACGGGTGCCGAGGTTGAGCGGGCGCTGGACGCCACAACCGCCCGGGCCGACCAATCTCCATCGATCCGGGGCCCTCTTCACCATTTCCTCGGCGCTAGATGCAGGGGCCGGAGAAGGCGCCATCGCCCAAAGATTGTGCGCAACCGATGAATCGAATTAGCCTCGAAAACATGAAGAGTACCGCCTCGATCCGAGTCGATTCGAGATTGGAACCGGTCTTGGATGGGATCCGATCGCCGTGAGAGGTGCACCATATGGAGTAAGATTGCAGCGGTGAGGAGATTCAAGACGGAGATTTGCAGAAGAATGGCTGTTAGGATTTGCAAATGATTTCTTTTGAATTTCAGTGGTTGGACCCCCGATATGTTGATCTGAAGGCGATGGCGATATGGGGCATTTGCACTAGGCGTGGCGGTGAGATCTCGAGATAAACCATGCTGATTTCTTCGGAATCGAGAAAGAAAATCTGCAGCAGCAGAAATCTCAACTTGAACTTGTTGATAGGTTGTTTCATGGTTTGCAGGCTGTAGGAGATGGCCGAGTGAGTCGTCAAGTTGGAGCTTGTTTTGAAAACATTGCTGCCCATACGTACGCTCAGAACCACATGTACAATCAGGATTAGTTGAATTTGCATTATGAAGTACTTTGTGAGTAACTTGTTGAGTGTTTGCTGAGGGTGTTGCTCCATCAGCATAATAGAGTTTCTTAGCAGAAACCGTGGAATGATGCTGACCTGATCGATTAGAATGGTGTGACGAAGAATTACTCTGTACTGGTGTGGTTGGAGAATAAAATGGTGAGTTGGTCTCCTTGTTGTGTGAATGATAGGACGAGGACTTCTGATTCTCATCACTTGAGATATCTCCACAGCATCGAAGCAGATCAGGATCATCACTGGTGGACCAAGGCCTTGCTGATGTTTGTTTGCTAAAAGCTCCTGTTGCTGATGATGACACCAAATTGTTTTCTAGGAAGAAGTAGGATAGCATGTAGGCTATCTTGCTCCCTAAGTTATTGAAAAGAGAAGAATTAAATCGACTATGTTTGTAGGATCGACGAGACTGCATAATTCTTCTACTTTCCCTCTCTAATTCTCTAGTTCTCTTAGCATGAATACTCTTGTGATTGTTTCTTCTTGCCATGTTGTAACTTTATGTAAAACAATAAGGAACAATGTCTTGTACAAGGAAGAATGAGTAGAATGCTAGAAAGAATAAGATGAAGAATGAGAGAGTGGCAATGAGCCATGAAACTTTAATGAATATAAAGGTTAATCATAGAAGAAGCCAAACTATTTTATTAGTAAAATATGTTTGGTTGAATGAAAGAAACTATGAATAAGTATAAAATAGCTTCTTATTACAAATACCAAAAGCATTGGAAAGGCGTTGCATATTAGAAGAACATCTAGATTCACATCATAATGCATGATGAACTTAGTAATCAAACTATGCTCGATACCAAGTTTGAGGTGCTTTGAGCGTTTGATCAAGGTTTAGTGCTTTACTAATTGATACAATTGATTACAAGAGGTGGGCTTTTATAGCCTATGCGAAGAGTTGTACCTCTTCTACTAGATACCAAAGGTATGACCACTGGGTTTAGCTAAGGTAACCATAACCAACGCGGTCTGTACTTCTAACTTGGTCAAGGAATGGAGAAATCCAGGAGCAGAGCCAGCATGCGTCGCTTCTCATGGAGGGAGGCCAAGCCTGACTGTCCAGAAGCGAGACGAATGCGGCATGACCGCCCTAGCCTCAGAGGATAGGACACCCCTAGCCAATCTTAAGGACAAGCATGTAAGGGGAAGGTGCCCTCCTCGATGCCCGAGACGAAGGCCTTAAAGATGTGGTAATCCCCAAGGAATTAGGAAATGAGAGGCCTGGATTCGGGTTGAGAGGACCAAGCTCAAGCGCCGCGCCAGATGCATTGCGGCGCACTCCAAGGGGCCTGTCGCATGAGATGAGCAATTGCATTCATGTGAGCACTTCCTCGACAGACAACCAAGCAAAACAAATCTAATATGCAAATATAGGTGCAAACCAATTTGTAACCCTAGGAGAGAGTAGCTCACACGTTGTGGCACAAACACACTCTCCCCACGAGAACAACACGCAAATTGCTCGCACATGGCTCTCGGAGTGATAACTTTGGCCTCCTCACAACAGTCGTGCATTGTATATCTAAGGACAAGCTATGATGTGAGCTTGTCCTTTGTGAAAGGGTTTATATAGATATACTAGCCCTTGGCATTGGCATATTCCCAAGATATCCTATTGGCATCAGGATATACCGGAAATATCCAAAGAATACACTATAATATGCAAGGAATATGCTAAAGCATATAACTTGTGTTTATCCACTTAGCTATTGCTAACCATGTGTAATTAACACTGATCAATGCTTAATTAACATAACCACTTCATATTAATTAATACTAATTACTTGCTTAATTATAAGTCATTAGATTAATTAATGCTAGATATAAATGAATTTTACGGAAATCAACAGCGCTATCTCTTTCTGGAATAGATGCCAATATAGCAATTGGCACACAGCCATTGAGAAATTACCAATTTGGTAGTTGCCAACAGGAGGCCTGGTGAAAACCTACCAAATTTGTAGTTTCTCATGGGGTATAAATGGGAGAGACCTAAATCCAAACTGCTGCTCCGGATTATGAACTTCGAAATCTTGTTATCCATTCTTCTTGCATGTAACTTTTCATAATCCTGTGATCTACGGTTGTTAAGGTTTGTTCAATCAAAATTGATGTTCTCCTTTATAGAGGGATGGGTGTGTTAACGAATTCATTCTCAATACTTGTTCCCTTCAGGGCACGTAAATTACCCAAAGGGCGACACCTGAACCGAAATAGTTCCTCCGCGCCATGAACTTCAAAATCTCATATTTTTTCAACTATCTTTAAATAATCCTCTGATCTACATGTTTGTTCAATGAAGATTGATGTTCTCCTTTATAGAGGGATGAGTGTATGCATGTGTATTTCGGCGCGTGTTAACGAATTCATCCTCTCTACTTATTCCCTACAGGTTTCCCTAGAGGGCACATAAATTTCCCAAAGGGTGACACCTAACCGAAATAGTTTCCCCGGGCTATGAATTTGAAAATCTCGTTATCCATTTGTTAACACACGCCGTAATATACATGCATGCACCCATACTTATATAAAGGGGAACATCAATCTTCATTGAACAAATCTTAACAACCGTAGATCACACGATTGTTAAAAGATATTTGCAAGAATGTGAGATTTTGAAGTTCATGGTGCGGAGGAACTATTTCGTTTAGGTCTTGCCCTTTGGGTAATTTACGTTCCCAAAAATCTTGGTGAGTAAGAAGCCTTGCATGAGAGGCATGCAGCCCTGGATCTAGTTAGTAAGTTGTAAGTAGTGGTGGTAAGACTTAACTTAGGGCTTAAGGAAGAAAGTCTGCTTTTAGTAGTTACTTTGGAAATGATGTAAGCCTCCCTATAAAAGGAGATGAGGCTAGCCCTAGGGAAGCATCTTGTGATCCTAGCATGGGGAGCTACACTCTTGAGGATAGGACTTTGGAGCCTAAAGGCCTTGGGAGCCTGGAGTGTGAGCATGTCTAGAAGGATCCTAGCACTTGGGGGCTCCACTCTTGTGAGAATAGGATTGTGGTGCCTAGAGGCCTTGGGAGCCTAGAGTGTGAGCATGTCTAGAAGGATCCTAGCACTTGGGGGCTACACTCTTGTGAGGATAGGATTGTGGTGCCTAGAGGCCTTGGGAGCCTAGAGTGTGAGCGTGCTAGAGGAGAGCTGTTGAGGAGGAGATCGAGGGGAGAGAGCTAAGCTCTTAGCTTAGGCAAAGATGGGGAGCTCTCTCTGATCTCTCATGTATTCTTGTTGACTCTTGCTGGAATAAACAGCAGCGGTAGACGTGCCGACTGCGAGTCGTCCCCGTGGAAGGACGGCGGGCCACTTGGAGGCCTAATGCTGGTGTCTGATAATGTTTTTGTCGCTAACTGCATGACTGCCCCACCTCCCTGAAAAGGGGGTGTTACTAGCTGCTACCATTTTATGGTTGTACAAAAATCATTAAATATATACTTGTTACAAAAATATTATAGAAATTAATTATCAAATAGGTGTGTGTACATATTATTTTGTCGTAGCTGTTGGGCGCGAAATGCCCGTTCGCGCCACCTTTCCACTAGGTAGGTACATAGGCACATACGGTAGTAGGTATATACCTACTTCACACGTTCGTGGCAATGACATAGTAACTCTCCGAAGCGACTGCCTGGCCTAACATATGAACAAATGAATAATAATAAATATCTGCGTCGAACGAAAATCAGAAGTGCGATGAACGAAGCAGGCAGTACACACAGACCAAGCGCTGAGAAATGTAAACGAGGACAGCAAATGAAAGACTCATGAGAACAACATCCCTCATATCCCCTTTCTCACGAGGAGCCATGAAAGTCGCCACCTGCTCCTTCATCACGGAAAACCTTCTGGCCATAAGCACCTTGTGATAGAGGGCATGCCACTGCAGGGAAGATTTGCTTGGAGGAGGTTTGGAGATGGGAGCACTCGCAGACGCCCTAGACTTGTCCCCTCCTACCTCTCTGCTGCCGGCCGAAGCAAGTTCATCTCCATCAGTCAGGCTCGAGGAAAGCTGTGGCTTGGCCAGCTCCGAATCAGCCGTCACCGGATCCCCACTGCGATCCCCTGCTTTGCACAGCCACTGTGTTCCGCACTTCCTGCTTTCACTTGTCGACCAGTTTTTGCCTTTGCCCCGAACCAGCCGGCCTAACATGAAACCAGATGCTCTCGGAGACAAACGCAGTCTGCTGTTGCAGACCAGGGTTCCGGCTTCCATCGCCAACCGATGAATCCGCGCTTAGACCAAGTACAGCGTTGCGATCGCTGTTGGAGCAGGAAGCTTCACGACCTCAGTACTTCTTGGCGCACGTATCCTCCTGAGTCCTACAGCCGCGCCGGGCTTTCGAAGAAGAGCTCAGGGCCAGCCCCCCAGCCTCAGCTAGGATTTCAGTTCCTTGTCACATCGAAAAGCTTCTACACTTAGCACGACGTGTTCCGCGGAGCACGGCAAAGAGATACCCTCCGCATTCCATCGCATGCGGAGGGATAAACAGCAGCAGTCTTCCACATCACCTGCAATTCCTGAACGGAGACCTTCCACCCCTGACATAGGAATCCGCGCTCCAAGGCGAAGCTAGTCACCAGTCAAGCAGCTACACGTTTGACACATTGGGCTGTAGAAACGTGTGGAGGTGACAAGTGACTCTGCAGCTTCAAAGTAACCTGTAGCGTGGGTTTCACTAGCATAATCGTGTAGCATAGATATGGCACAAAACATATGAAGGACAGAGATTGTGAATAAGTGGTCAGGTCAGAGCCTGGGCTAGTGCCCTCGAACTGCATTTTTGGAGGTTGCCTGTTGAGATAGTCCGCAAGTCTCAAAGACAAACGTCTCAGGGACCACGAATAAGGCGATGCGGAAAAGCTGGAAGACTTCTTTAGGAGATTCTGGCAGGGTTGTGGAAACAAACCCAAATGGGTGTGGACAACCCCTTGCTCGGATCCTCATGCCCGTGTCTCCTTATCCCTGCAATACGAGACTGTGATTTTCCTTGTCATGCTGAGACATGTAGATGTCATCACGCCTGCCCTTTCTGGAAGCTTGGTTGCATCAGTCCTTGAGCACACATCAGGAATGTATGATTGATTATCAGCAGAATAGGCTTCAAACTCCATCAGTAGCTAACTGCTAGATAATTATCAGCGGCATGTCATCTCAGTTGGCCTCACAATCCTTGAGTAGTTCATCGCTAGACAGGATGTACATATCATCATCTACCAGGGCACTTAGCTCCTTTAGCTTCTTATAGACCTCTCCAATTTGTTGGTGGCAGTTCTTTCCCACTTTAAATGTGTGTACCTTGTCCTCGTGCTCAATCCAACTCTGACCTGGCCTTTTCCAACCTACAGCCGACAATCTCAGTTGCTGGACTTGTTGTGCATCGTCCCATCTCAGTGCGTGAGAATAGATGTTTGACATTAGTACGTATGCTGCACAGTTCGTGGAATCGAGGCTTACAGCTCCCTGGAAAGCTCGTTTTCCAAGCTCCACGTTTCCATACTTCCGGCAGGACCCAAGCAATGACTTCCACAGCGAAAGGTCAGGCTGCATAGGCATTTGGAGTAGTAGATCTTCAATCTTGCTGAAGAGCCCGGCACGACCAAGGAGGTCGACTATACTGACATAATGCTCCATGGTTGCACTAATGCCATGATCCCGGCCCATGGTCTGGAAGTAGTACAGACCGTTATCCACCATCCCTGCATGATTGCATGCCAAGAGGAGTGAAAGAAACGTGACTTCATCTGGTTTCACACCCGCTAGTTGCATCTCCTCATAACATTCTAAGCTGGTTTCACATTGCCCTTGGCGAGCATATCCTGCAATAAGCGTATTCCAAGTGACTACGTTCTTTCGAGGCAGAGAGTCAAAAATGTGTCGTGCTGTGAGTGTGTCTCCACATTTTCCATACACATGAACCAGAGAATTCCCCACAATAACACTTCGCTGCAATCCAACATCCACAATGTCACAGTTTATACGAGAGCACAGTTTCAAGGCTCCAGCGTTGCCACATGCTTTTAAGACAGACAGAAACGTAGCCTCATCTGGCCTCACATGTTCCTCTTTCATCTGGGCATACAGTAAGACAGCTTCATCATTTTGGTCCTGCTGCACATATGCTTCGATCATTGAATTCCATGTCACCACATCACGCTGAGACAAGGTATCAAAAATGCGCCTTGAATCGGCAATGCTTCCACAGGTTGCATACATGTGCACAAGTGCACTAGAAAGGAAAAATACTGACCTGTAACCTCGTCGGACAACTTCCTCATGTATCCGCCTTCCCTTTTGCAGTGCCTCCTGCTTCAGTAGATCGCCATGTACAAGAGTATCCCCTTCCTTGGCAGCCAAGCTGCTACATGCTGCTATCAAGCTGACAAAAGTCCAGTCATCGGGATCCACGTTCTCCTCTCGCATTTGAGCATACAGTTGTAATGCCTCTTGTCCTTGTTCCTGCTGGGAGTATCCTGCGATCATCGCATTCCAGGAGACCACATCCCGTAGGCACAACGAGTCAAACACAGCTCGTGCATCTCCGAGTTTCCCAAAGTTTGCATACATGTGCACCAACGTGTTACCAACAAATACATCTGACTCGTAACCCCGTCTCATAGCTTCAACATGTATCTCCTTAGCCTTTTGCAGGATTGCCTTGCCAGTTGGCCCCTTCAACACCGTGCTCCTGTCTTTGGCCGCAAGACCGCCACAAGCTTTAAACACACTGACAAATGTCCGATCATTTGGTGCCACACCTTGCTCTCGCATTTCCCCAAACAGTTGCAAGGCCTCTTCACCCTCCCCCTGCTGAGCATATCCTGCGAGCATTGCATTCCATGCTACTACATCCCGCTTAGTCAATCCATCAAACACCTCCCTCGCAAGCTCAATGCTCCCGCAGTTTGCATACATATGAAGGAGAGTGCTACCAATAAAAGGATTGGACATGTAACCAAATCGAACAACTTCAGCATGAATCATCTTCCCCTGCTTGAGGGAGCCAGCCTTGACTGGTCTGCCTTTTTCAAACGTCTCTTCTTCTCTGACTGCAAGACGGCCACAGGCTTTCAGCACGCTGACAAAAGTGCGTGCATCCCGCCTGACACCCTCCCTTCCCATTCGGGAAAATATTTGCAGAGCCATCTCGGGCTGATTGTGGTGTGTATATCCTGCAATCAATGCATTCCATGACACCACATCTCTGTGAGACATCGTGTCAAAGACATGCTGTGCTTCCACCATGCTCCCACATTTTGCATACATATCAAGGAGAGTGGTGCTCACCGATACATCACAGGCAGTGCTGCATTTGAGAATGTCGGCATGGATTCGCCTGCCCACTTCCAAATCTGTTAGGCTGCTACAGGCTTTCAGCACACTCCTGAAAGTGTATTTGTTCGGTTGCACCCCTGCACGTTGCATTTGATCATACATACTCAGAGCCTTCCGACTTTGTCCACCCTTGCAGTATGCAGAAATGACCACCGTCCAATCGAACACCGTTGACGGTGGCCATTGCATCCCAGCGTGGACGGGATCTGCCATGGCCCCTCAGTGCTGGCCCACTTTGAGTCGTCCCTACAAGTCGCACCGACCCCTCACGCTCCATTGCGGTGCTGCAGAGGTGAGACCCAGCATCCCCATTTCATGCGCTGGCATCAGGCGTTTGGCAAGTTCCACAGCCCTGACTACGCCACAACGATGCCAATCACCCAGTGAACTGGAAAGCTTCTCTGCCCAGCATCTTGCCAAATTGCAATCAAAATGTGCAAGGGACAGGAAAGAGCGATTCCTCGGACTGCGACCCTGTAAGCCTCAAAAGACTTCGGTTGCTGTGCAAAGTGGGTGCTTCCACCACAATGGCACAGAAATGGTTCTGCTTGCTTTTCGGAGTACTGATTCACGGTCACGAAAAGCGAGGATTCTGGTTGCTCCGGAGAGGTTTTGGTTCCACCATCCGGACGTGTGACCGTTCCGTGTCCGGCATTGCTCTCACAGCTTGTGGTTCCTCCCACAGCATCACAAGCATAAGAGTACGGCCCATAGACAAAGACCATCTCCTCTGGCTGCCCAATCAGAGCTCATGGTTCCGAAGACAAAGGCAAGTGCAATTGCAGAGCGTGCATGGATTGTTCTGGATGTTATAAATAAATGTGTCTCATCAAGCTGGTCGATACAAATAAATATATCTACTCGTACAGCCAAGCCGAGGGAGGAGTTTTACGGCTACAGCCTGCTGATGGGTGGCTTGTTCAGAGCCTTTGCTCTTGCCCTGAGCTCAAATTTCTGAACCTTGCCTGTGGTGGTCTTAGGCAAATCCCCAAACACAACAGTTTTAGGGACCATATAGTGAGGCAAATGGGTGCGGCAATACTGAATGAAGTCGGCTTCAGAAAGTGGGGGAGAACCAGGTTTGAGGGTGACGAAGGCACATGGTGTTTCCCCCCACCGTTCATCCGGGCGGGCTACCACGGCAGCTTCTAGAATGTGAGGGTGGGAGAACAAGACAGACTCTACCTCAATACTGCTGATATTCTCCCCTCCCGAGATGATGATATCCTTGGATCTGTCTTTCAGCTCCATGTAGCCGTCGGGATGCATCACCGCGATATCACCCGTATGGAACCATCCTCCGCGGAAGGTTTCGTTGGTAGCTTCCACATCCTTGAAGTAGCCCGACATGACGGTGCTTCCACGCAACATCACTTCCCCCAAAGTTTTTCCATCGCTGGGTACACGAGTCATGGTGGTCGGATCCATGACAGTAGCATCTGCAAGGCCAATGTGCTTCACACCCTGCCTGGATTTGAGAGCTGCTCTCTGCTCAAGAGGGAGAACGTCCCATTCTGTCTTCCAATCGCATAATACGGCGGGGCCTCCGACCTCGGTGAGCCCATACCCATGGGTGATGTCGAAGCCTGCCTGCTCCATCTTGGCAAGAACTGCAGCAGGTGGCGGTGCTGCTCCCACAGTCATTCCTACCGGTCCCGGCAGAGGTTTCTGCTCATGCGGCTGTGCATTGATGATCATATTCATCACCACAGGGGCGCCCCCAAGATGGGTCACCCCATGCGTGGCTATGGCATTGAAGATAGTCGCAGCAGTTACCTGCCTCAAACAGACATTCTTACCAGAAAGGGCTGCGACGCCCCAAGTGAAGCACCATCCATTGCAGTGAAACATGGGAACTGACCACAAGTACACCACGTCCTTGCCCCTGTGCATTCCAGCTTGTATTACTGATGTCACGGCATTGAGGTATCCTGCTCTGTGGCTGTAGAGAACACCCTTCGGGCTTGCCGTGGTACCCGAGGTATAGTTCAGAGAGATAGGGAAGTTCTCATCTTCAGGCCACGTGATCTCAAACTTTGCATCACCCCCACTCAACAATGCTTCGTACTCCAATTCTCCATGCCTCAGTACGTACCCCTTGGAAGCCACTTGAGAATCCACCCAGTCATACACCACCACTATCCATGGCTTTCGCTGAAAAGATGGCCAAATGCTCAGAGCTTCATGCACCACTGGCACGAGAGCGTGGTCCACGAACACAGCCTTGGCCTCGGAATGTCGCAACAGCACAGAGATGGTATTGGCGTCAAGCCGGTAGTTCAAGGGAGTGAGCACAGCTCCTGCCATAGCCACCCCAAAGTGCATCTCATAAATGACTGGCACGTTGGGCGCCAGCACTGCCACCTGCACATCAGTCAAGCAGCTCAGGTACTACAACACATGGCTCATCAGCAGAACCTTAACCCTGAAGAATCAAGAATCGGACAGAGAATCAGAGACCACACCCTGTCACCTCTGACTACAGAACGAGAAGCAAGGGCAGAGGCCAGTCGACGACACCGTTCGTAGGTCTGTGCCCATGTGTAGGTCAGATTGCCGTAGATGACAGAAGTTCGGTCTGGAAAGACCAGAGCCGACCTCTCTATGAACTGCAAAGGGGTCAAAGGGACATAGTTGGCAGCACATTTAGGAAGGACCTCCATCTTCGCCTCGCCTCACCTTCACAAAATCAGCCCACAATCTGAGAGACATGCAAGCTTGGTGACCTCCTTAAAACCATCCCGGTGTCCTGGAAGTTCGAGAAACGAGAGTTCACAAAAGCTAGCCTACCTCAGCGTCGCTGTCCCTAACGCACAAAACACTCCTCTTTTCCTTCGACACACAGGGACACCACGCCAACAGAGCACCCCAATGACGTGAACTACTGCGATGCGAAGACGATGGGTTAACTGCCCTTAGCCCCACAACGAGCTGGGCATGAAACAGACAACTGACTAGGTGGCACAATGCTAAAGAAGGGCCACATGCTTGGCCCCACACAGCACTTACCTGATCGCCCTTTGGTTGGTGCATTTCCTAAGTTTCTTAAGGGTTCCCATGGAATTATGAAGCTTGCACGTGCATGACCTCGTGGAAAGGCTCGACTGTGGGCTAGCGTTTCAAGGGAGGAAATGCTACGCATTTCCTCCCGATGCTATGCATTCCATTAGAAAAGGTGCGCTGCTGGCTACTAACTCTTTCTTGGATGCATTGTTGCTGTTACTGAGCATGACTGCGTCATTCTTGTGTAGGTGTATAAAACTGCATCCCAACCGAGAATGCTGGCCTCCGCAAACTGAAGAGGTGGGACATCTCACCAGCCTGCAATCGCTCGTCAAAGATGCTCATATCTAGTCATTTCTAGGTGACATTTCACCAGTTGATAGTAGAGGATTTTCTGTCTCATCAGACAGCCACGCTTCCCTGTCCAGATGAAACTGCCCCTTGATAGGGGGAGGAAGAAACTCCAAAAAGCAGGACCCCAGCCAGGCACACCCCAAACTCCCATCCACAGTGTCGTGACTTCTGTCTCTTGCCGCGAAGGAGAGCTTTTAGTAGTTTTGGATAAATTACAGTTTTAATCGATAAATAATTCAGACACCCTCTACTGTGCGCCATTGAAATTGTGACAGGTGAAAGCAACACAAGGCCTTGGGTCTTGCCAACTCACTGCTAAGCTCAAGGGGAGTGCAACCCCACAAAGCTATCTTCCTCTCAATAGCGTGCTAAGCTTCAACCAGCCCGCATCCTTGACGACTCGCAGGCCACCTCCTCAAGCTGTTGCTCTTCATTTACAATAAAGTACAATGTGGAATCTTAGACATAGACGCTGCTTGGCTACCGCATCTATTCTCCACACAAAACCAAAGCTAGCTCTCTCATCCAAGCGCTCAACCTGGCTCGTAAAGTGACTCTCCAAACTTCAAAGCCAGCGCTTCGTGGCGTGGACGAAACCCTAACTTCAGTTTAGTTAGGGCGGTGCTCGTTTCTAATCGGGCTGTTCTCAGCATCAGTGGGGGAAAGAAGACTTTATTATAAAATAGAGAGAGGAAAAATTCGTTCACCCCAAAAACAAAAGGGAAAAAACCCAATGAAGAGCACCATGCCATGGGACTAACCCATGACACGCATTTCAAAACTACCAACCGCTCGAAGAACTTCGTGGTTAGGAATGTGAAAAGGCCTACTAATCACCGGTGTCGAAGAAGCTGCATCTCCCGCCCTCACTGTCGTTCTATATACTGCGTTAGCCAACGCCCTCTGCAGAGCGATGGAAACCCTATGCCGGAAGAAAGCAACAATACAAGACAGGGGGAGGCCAACCCCATTCCTGCGGCTATGATAAGCCTTGGCGAGGCCTTGACGAACCTAGAAAATCCTTGCCCATGCCTCCATGAGTCTCAATGGCAAGGGGGGCGTGGCATATGACATCTGCATAGGAGAGTACTTGTGGACCTTGGCGTCGCGCATCCCTCCGCCGCCCAACCTGGAGGGTTAAGAATAACATGTTCGCAGACACTCTCCCGGGTGGGATCGGTTACCACCACATCAGCAATCGAAATCTGATCCCCCTGGGTCAAAAATACACAACTCTTCTTAGCACCACACAATGAGGATGCTTGACTCTATCGACTCACCTCCCCTTAAAAAACAACCCCTCTTCCTCCGCCCATGTTGTTCCATAGTTCCCATGAACACGATGGCCAAGTGAATGAGACACAAAATCTTTGCTCAGTTCCGTCACTAGTAAGAACAGAAACAATATGTACAAAAGATAGTATTTATAGAATATGAAAAGAGATATATAACCACCTTAATAATCAACTCTAGCTCTAGCTATTAATTAACCTAATAAAGGAAATAACCATAGCGACTTATGAATAGTACCCTGATTTTGTTATACTTTATCAAGGACTAGAGAAGTAGCACTTACCTAGCTAGGACGAGCTTGTAGGATATATAAGGGAAAGCTTTTAATCAAGATTACATCATCCTCTACTTAAAAATCACTTACGTTTTGTGTGGAGAACAGGTAGACGTCACGACATGCTGTCCCCAAAAAATTAGAAAGATTAGGCCAAACACAGACAATGGTAGTCGCGAACGTAAGCAAGAGTTAAGTTCTACATCAAGGGTGCAAGTTAAGCGTATATAAAACTTGAGAATATGGCTGGTGTTGTTCATAAGCAAGAGTTAAGTTCTACGTCAAGGGTGCAAGTTAAGCGTATATAAAACTTGAGAATATGGCTGGTGTTGTTCCCGACTGGCTTCCAACATTGGTGAGTAAGGCAAAAGAGTATTTTGCTCCTTCACAATCATCGAACTCCTCCAGGAAAATGCCAGACCTTTGTCACCGCCATGATGATAATTCTAATGTTAAATATGCTGGAAAAGATAAATGTTTACAAAAATTCTGTACTACTTGTGGTGAGGGACCAATTTGTGCCATATGTGTGAAGAAGAATCATGAAGATCATGAAGTGCTTCACTTGAGATCAACTACGAGGAAGGCATCGATTCACTTTGGGGAGAATGCAAAGGTTCTTAATGCTCAACATATTGATTTGTCACTCATTGATACTACTACTATCAATCGTCTTGAAGTGTATTTTATAGCAACTGATAAACAAGTTGAACATGCAAAAGGAAAAAAACACTTGTGCAGATTTTGTACCAGAACACTAGCAAAGCAATATACTAATCAACCAGCTTGGTTTTGTTCTATCAATTGCAAAGCTCAAGCTATAGAAAGTGGAAAGGCTGAATTTGCAGGTATAACGTTGGTCAGAATTCCTAGTACACCTTTGACAAAAGATGATCATATGCCAAAAACTGCTTTATCAACACAACCAGTTGCAACTTCGACGGTAGGGTTATCTACAACAAAAAAGTCTCCAATTGAAAATATTTGCATTTCTCACTCTAAAAGAAGAAAATGCATACATCCCAATCGGGCCTCTGGAGTTGGAATTGAACCATATAGAGTCTACCATATTCTACAATTGGAGGAAATGCGTACATATCAATCGAGCCCTTAGAGTTGGGATTGAACTATATATATGTATAGTCAAATGTGTTCTATGACCATTGCAAAAAAAAAACATATGTTCTACTATCGAGTTTTAGCTAGCCTGTTGTTCGCTTATAGGTGTCGATAAAGATGATGACTCTCCAAGATGACTATTTGTTCAGGATTATGGAATCGGATTGCTTGGTGGATTTGAAATCATGACTTCGACATGATCCCTCCTAAATCAATGTTCCAATAAGTTTGGAAACAATGTTGTCCAAGTCCTCATATGCACCAAATTCACCCTTGTTGTTTTTAGCTTGTTTTAGAATAGCCTTTTGTGTTGTTATGTAGGATGCCTAGGAGGACGGCAGGGATTGGCTCCTGGGATATGTGGTTTCTTTCATAATAATAATAGTTAAAGTAGAATATGATAAAAGATTAAAGTTAGAACATTGATTAAATATAGCACGACCGTTATAGGTGATGAGATCATTGTAAGGAAAATATCTTGGGGCGAGGGACGTGTTATCCGGTCGTAGCAAATGGCGGAATGATGCCTATGTTTGGAAAAAAGCTACCTCCAATGAGATTTTACCACAAGGCCGCATGCAGAGTGCATCAAAGGCTAAAGCGATAATCGGCTGAGAGCTCCGTCCTTAGCAAGAATACGAAGCGCTTAACCTCGAGCGTTCCCTCGCTGCCATCACCGGATTTGTTGCTTGCGGGCCGTCTTGGACGCTCATCGCTGTAGGTGGTGAGTAGGTGAGACAGCAGAATTGAGCATTTCTATCCAAAACGCGGCGAAAGCTAGGCTGCTGTCGCTTTCTTTTCTTTTTGTGCCGACTTCGTCCAGGACAGCATATTCCAGGTATCAAACCTGCGGCCTGGCATTGGGGGTGGATGCAGTAGTGTTGCGCGCATTTGAAACAGAGAGACGAAGACAGGAAAGCAGGGAGGAGGAGCAGGAGGACGGAGAAGGCAGGCAAGAAGGCAAGGTTTAGCTATGGCTGGAAATGTGGGAGAGCTGTCGGGGCTGCAGAAAGTCCGCATCAGTTACCTGCCGGAGCTGCCTCCGGCGCTACTCGGAGGTGCAGTGGAGGTGATCCGTGGGGATGCCACCACGGCCTGTGATCCGTCGGATGCGCATGCCATCCTTAGGGCGTTTCCGCTCACTTACGGCCAGCCGCTGGTGCATCTGGTAGCGAGAGAGAAGAAAGGAGTGGATGGCGCGAGTCGGGGGCCGATCAGAGTCGGGGTCGTGTTCTGTGGTCGGCAGTCGCCGGGAGGGCATAATATAGTGAGCGGCTTGTTCGATGCTCTGAAGAAGCACAGCAAGGAAAATGTGTTGCTTGGATTTGTGGAGGGGACAGAGGGGCTTTTTGCGAAGAAGAGCTTGGAGATTACTGATGAGCTCCTGGCGTTGTATCGGAACCAAGGTGGGTATGATTTGCTATGTCGGACAAAGGACCAAATCAGGTCGGTGCATCAGGTGAACGATGCGCGGGAAGCGTGTGAGGCTTTGGAGCTGGACGGCCTGGTGCTGGTGGGAGGCTGCGGGACCAACTCTGATGCAGCTCAGGTGGCGGAGTCTTTTGCAGCGTCTGGGTGCAGGACGAAAGTGGTTGGGGTTCCGGTGACGTTGGACGGGGATTTGAAGAACCAGTTCGTGGAGACGGATGTAGGATTCGACACCACGTCTAAGGTGTACTCTCAGCTCATCAGCAATATCTGCACCGATGCCCTGTCCGCTGAGAAGTATTACTACTTCATCCGACTCATGGGACGGAGGTCTTCGAATGTTTCTTTGGAGTGTGCTCTTCAGTCACAGCCAAATATGGTGATCCTCTCAGAGGAGGTGTCCACCTCCAAGCTCACCTTGTTTGATGTCACTAAGCAAATTTGTGATGCGATTGAAGCCAGAGCTACGTTGGACAAGTACCATGGTGTGATCCTCTTGCCAGAAGGCCTTATCGAGAGCATTCCAGAGTGCTATGCGCTGTTGCAGGAGCTGAATGAGCTACTGAAAGAGGGGGTGGCTGCGGAGCAAATACCATCCAGCCTGTCGCCCTGGGCTTCTGCTCTCTTCGCGTTTCTTCCTCCCTTCATTCAGAAGCAGCTGCTTCTGGACAGGGAATCCGATGGAGCAGTTCAATTGTCTCAGATAGAGACGGAGAAGCTTCTTGCTCAACTGGTGGACACAGAGATGACCAGGCGCACCAAGGCAGGCACATATAAAGGCAAGAAGTTCAACGCCATCTGCCATTTCTTCGGCTACCAGGCACGAGGTTCACTGCCATCCAACTTCGACTGTGACTACGCTTATGCCTTAGGTCAGATCTCCTTCCACCTGGTGGTTGCTGGGCTGAATGGTTACATGGCTACGGTGACCAATCTAAAGCAGCCTGTCTCGGACTGGAGATGCGGGGCTGCCCCCATCACTGCTATGATGTCAGTGAAGCGATGGCTCAGGGGACCTGGTGTGTCACAGCTCGGCAAACCGGCTCTTCACCCGTCCAAAGTGGATCTGAAAGGCAAACCCTACAAGTTGCTGCTGCAGAATGTCCACTCTTGGCTGCTGGACGACCTGTACAGGAACCCTGGCCCTATCCAGTTCGCAGGGCCAGGTGCGGATCTGCGCTCTGTCAGCCTAGCCATCGAAGACCAGGACTACATAGGCCGCATACATGAGCTCCAAGGCTACCTGGACAAGGTGAAGGACATCGTCAAGCCAGGGTGCCCAGAAGACGTCCTGAAGGCAGCTCTCAGCTCCATGGCTTCCGTCACCGAGGTGCTGTCGGTTATGTCTGCTCCCGGGTTCAGGAGCATAACGAATTACTAGGTCACTCACTGCTAGAGTGCTCCAAGCAAGCTATGCTTGGTACAGGCAGGTCAGTTTTGCAGAACTCAGTCTCTACCGTCAGTGAGTTCCGTAGCCAGCCACCCCTTCCAGATTTAGGTGCCATGATGCCCATGTTCTCCCATCCAGCCAGTCGAACATGTCCGACGATCGGAGACTAGTAACACAGTGTAACGCATGGGCCAGTCTCAGCTCCTGCACGACGCCATCTCCCCACAGCAAAGCCCCATCAGGAGCTCTAGGTAGGACCCTCAAGCTGTCCACCAGCGCCCACCAGTCCTCGTAGTTTTTAACATAGTTGTGCTCGTCCAGGTACCCCTGGTTCTTCAAGGCCAGGAAGATGCCTGCCGACATCTTGGCCGAGAGGCCGACTATCCTCTCGGAGAAGTAACCTTCGTACAGAGGAAATGGAAAACACCTTGCATCCAGAGCGGGAACGCCGCCTTCCAGCAGTCTCTGCTTGTTCTCGTACACGGACGCCGCTGTGAACGCATCCAGTGGCATCTGCAAAGAGAAACCAACACGGCCACCGTCGTCACTCCATGATTTCACACACCTCTAATTAAACAAGCTCGGGTGTAAGGAGAGAAAGCAACCTGTACGAACAAGGTGGGAGGGAAGCGGCCGGTCCTACTCCCTTCAGCAATAGCCACATCGTCTCCGCCGGAAATCATTATCACGAGAGCAAACAGCTTCACTTCCATGGCGAGCAGAGCTACGAATCTCCCGCCGCTGGAGGCTCCCGACGCCGTGAGAGGCAGGCTCACGAGGCCATGCTCCTGCCGCCAAGAGTTGAGAATGGCCTTCACATTGCGCAGATCTTGGTTTGCCTCGAGGACCGTGAACATCCAGCCGCTCCCAACGCTCTTGATGGTGATGACGGCGTAGCCGCGCGAGATGCCAGCCAAGGTGATGGCGCGGTTTTCAGGCAAGCCATCGCAGCAGGAACAGTTGGGATGCGGATCCCAGTAGGTTGTCGCAGAGCCATCTCCCTCGTGCGCGATGAACAAGACTGCCTTTGGCTTCACGGGAATCTGCCACACCACATCCACCCCTTCCCGGATCTCGTAGGTGCCGGCCAAGTGCACACCTCCCGCCTCCCCGCTGTCTATGGAAGCCGCATTGCGCACCCCGCGCGAAGCTTCCCCGGCGGCTGAGCAGCTGCAACCTGCGAGCACCAATGCCGCGCACAGCAGATGCCAATGCAACGCCATTCCTCGACTTTCTACAGCCATCCCTCACTGAACGCTGGGGTCATTCGGCATGCTCAACCTAAATCAAACATACCACAGAGGCGCGGATCCAGAGATCCAGAGATGCCGCCAAAACCATGGCATGTGCATAGCCCGTTACATTCTCGGAAACTATAGAATGTGTCATCGTACAGCATCACTTTCGTGAACAGAATGCTTTCCTCCGGTGTCAGAAACGAAAATGACTACAAGAGTTCCTTTCGGCCTAGAAAATGCTAGCGGTATCTTTCGGAGTCTTCAATGTTTCTTCTTGCCCGACTCCTTGGTGCCTGCGTGTTGGAGTCTCCACAGAAGCATCCACAAAGTGGATACACCTGCATTACACATGCCCATATCACGCCCGGGACCATATCCAGCAAAACCGTACAACCCTACCCCACCGTGACAAGCCAAGGCAGTCGAGGAGGAGCAGCTCTGGCTCACCTGATATCAAGCCCAGGGTGCTAAAGTTGGCGAACGTCATCGATTTGAAGATGAGATACTCAGAGGTGAAGTGCAGCAGAGCATACAAGAAGGAGAGATGAGTAACAATGAAGAGTCCTTTGTTGTCCAGATCCCGAGCACACATGAAGCACAGCGTGCAGGTCACCAGTGTCCATATGCCGAATGTCCTCCCGTGCACTTCGGTCACTGTTGAGGCACACCATCGCCACCCACGTGATAAGCAGGAGCGAAAGCCAAAAAGGGATGGCCCTGCAAGAAGGGCTTCAGGCAGGAAGAGAAGGGCCTGACATGGCATGGCATGGCATCAGAGCGAGCAAGACTTACACGAAGATAGAGAGTAGACCGCGGTTCGGAGTCCCCAGATGTTGAAGTAGCCAAAGTAGACTGACGAAAGACGCAGAGCGCCCAACAAGTAGAGCCAGGCCGCCAACGCCTCCATTCTTTTGTATCTCGACGGAAGCAAGAAAGGAGGGGGTTCGACTAGCGTTTGGACACCAGGCCGGCCAGAGGTGAAACCTGGTCGTCAGATTGCGGAGGCAGGTTTTGTCGACTGGCGGACTTGCATATGCACGAAAACATTTGCGTAACTAGCTCAGCTGAGCTGGGTTTTGTGGCTCAGGCTTGACTCCATACTTACAGTGCTGTTACCGGAGAGGCAAGGTTGGGATCCATTGTTCTGGTATCTTTTTGAGTGCATCTGGTGTGCCGTCCATGGTGGAAGGCATGTTGAGCATGAAATTGTATCTAGCAGCATGTTTTCCTGCAGGTGAGGGTCACGAGTGGAGCAGACATTGTTCTGAAAACCGTCATCCAACCAAGAGATTTGTTTCAAGCTTTCACGTTTGTTTCGAAGCAGCAGGTGGGAAATGAAACAGCAACGACACACCTGCTCCATTTCCAGCTTCAAAACGTCTGTGAACAAGTCTTGGAAGGAACATGGGCACGTTGTACATAAAGTGGTAGTCTGTTTCGCCCACATTATTCAAGCCCACGCAGTGTCTTCTGCTTTTGCTGACATGTTCAGGTTCATGTTCTGGCTTTTGCTTTTGCTTTTGCTTTTGCTTCTAACCCGCAGAATATCGCACCCTTCTTCCTCACAGATTTGTAGCTCGGTTATGCTTGGGCTCCATGAACAGATGATGCACCAAATTCCCGAACCAACTTCCAGTCGATGTGACGCAGCCTGCCATGCCATGGTCTGCAGAAACTTCTAGAAGCCGGATGCTTTTTTGACTGTCAACCTGAGCTCCCTGAAGATATCATTTGTCTACAGAAACGGAGAGGAGACGTGCTGCGAGTGCCCCGAGTGATAGACCAAACAAAACACGTGATAGCCCCACGTGATTGCGAGGCTCATCAAGGAACCCCACTGCCATGACGGGAAGGTGAACTGTTGGGCGCCAGGTAAGCTCAGCGTTGTCCTGGCCGCAAATTCTTGAGAGGGAGGAATCTGTGCGTACTTACCACGTCGGCTGCCGCTGCCGAGAAGGTGCACTGCTGGGCGCCACGCACCTACACCTGTTGGGTGAACAACACCAACACGGCTTGCCCCAAGCCCACCTGCAAACGGACAACGCCGGTGCTGCAACTCCCATTCCTGTCTTGCTGCAACTCCCGGCCGGGCTTGCAACTTGCAAAGCTTCCGAGACCCAAAGTAATGGGCATTGTGGAATCGCCCATCTTCTGGAGTCGCTGAAACGCAGGCTGTTGGCGGTTCCGGGTGCGGCATTTTGGTGGGCAGTTGAATGGGGTCCCCCCGTGTGCCGTGTGGACGGGTCCTGCGACCAGGATCATTTCGGAGTTACGATACCTGGTAGGATCGACGTCCTTGCGGGCCGTGGGGGAGGTGTCGTTGTTGCCAGCATTGCCCTTGTGGTTGGTGTTCTCGTTGTCGTCTGCTAATTGATGTGCGCTGTGCTTTGTTGGGGACAGACCGGGCCGGATGGAGGCGTTCGGGGTTGGGACTGGCTTGGATGTGAGAATCAATCAAGTGCTGCTGCGTCGTTAACAAATGATCAGGAGGACGTCATCATTCTTGTGATGCACTAGGTTTAGCGGCATGAGATGCTTAGATTCATGGCTTGCTTCAGTGTAAGATGATGGATGCCACGCTTAACCGAGGTGTTCCAGTTCCTTGGCTGCTGTGACATAGTACACGGGATCTGTGTTGGCTGTGGTGGTCTTTGACCTGGGCAGTTGGGGCTCATTGTGACAGACTCCTGGAGGGAGCGAGGATCTCTACATGGAGCCTGAAGAGATGATTGATAGTTTGAAAGCTCAATTGAAGCAAGCAGAGGAAGCCTGGCAGGCGGATGTGGAGAGGAGAGAGTCGGAACAGACAGAGCTCGTGTTTCAGATGGAGAAGTTGAAGGTTTGTTTGGCAAGCTGTGAGGACAGCAGGAAGCAGGAGGTTGAGGTCCTGTCTAAAAGGATCAAGACTACAGATACCTTGCTTGGGTACTTGAGGTCGAAGGCAAGGATAATGGTGATACCTCCGTATGCCCATGCTTCCTGTGGGATAAGACACGAGGATGGTGTAGGGTTGGTGGACAAGCGAGGTGTGCCCATGGCGGAGTGGGATGAGGATGCAGACATGCAATTGCTGGAGGGCGTTGTGGGTTTGTTGAAGCCAGAGTGCAGTTCAGGAGGTGACGCCGGAAATGTGAGTGGAAACGGGGATGTCACTCTAGGGTTGCTAGACAGGGAGGAGGAAGAGTACGTGGAGAGAATAGCAACGGCTGTGGTGCAGGTCACGGAAGTGATGGAGCTTCTTATCAAGAGGGCGATTGTAGCAGAATCTATGCTAGACGCGGAGAAAGAAAAATCCAAAGTCAGCCAGGATGAGATCAAGGAAAAGTGTGCTCAGATTGAGAATATGTGGGCCCGTGTGGAAGAGATGGAGAGGGTTGCTCTGGGCACGAGCGGGGTGTTGAAGGAGATGCAAGTGAAGCTCGAAGACATGGAACTGGAAACCTCCAAACAGAGACTGAGAGCTGCTGAAAATGAGAAGGAACTTTCTCGAGTGAGACAGGACTTTGGAATTCTCAGGTCCAGTGTTGACAATCTCGTGAAAGCTAGGGATCGAATCAGGTCCATGGAGAAGAGGATCCAAGATGTGGAGAAAGTCTCTGAAAGGTTATTTCCCTTCTTGCTTCAACTTCTTGCTGGACGGCATTGGACAGGATTCTTTTCCCTCTGAGTGCATTTGCTTGTGCCTGTGGATCGAACTCACATCTTTTTTGTGCAATACTGTGTGCAGTCTCACTTCCCGAGTGATTGGACTGGAGGCTGGAAAGAGGCAGCAGCAGGCTGAGATTGGGAAGCTTTTATCAGAAAATGACTCCCTCAGAGCCGCTCTTGATTTCAAGGAAGCTGAGCTTTCCGCAATAGGGCACCAGGTCAGGATACTTTGCGAACATCCGGAAAAGTCAGGATTGTTTAGTTTTTAAGGAAAACATTTTTGTGGATCCTTTGATCACATGCTCTCTACTCCATCTCGTGCAAGTGTACATCAAACCGTCGAACTTGCGTTGCCCTCTATGTACTGTCACCACCGTCTTCTAGAAAACTGTTGGCCACTGGACAGCACTGAATAAGGTCTTCGACAGGTCAAGTTGTGACGTATTAGGAGGCTGCCCATGGAGAGAAACAACCAAACCTCAGAATTGTATGTCTAAAATATTCTCAATTCAGCGTATTGAGAATTTTGTAAAACAGTTTGTTCTGGAATTCCAGCTGGATGGTGTTATCATGAACATGGACCACCAAAGAGGAGACAATAAAATCATTTTACCTGTAAATTGTGTAAAAATGGTAAATAATATATCTTTTTTAATAAAGTTTTGCAATCAAAGGACCAAAGATAAAAATAATTAAAAAAAATTTAATAAAGTTTTGCTCGACAAATAAGTAACGCAAGTTGGTTCTTCATCACACTTGGAATTTGCAAATAGGTAGGAGCTCTGTGAGTTGAGTCACTTCAGTAAGAGACCATCACAATAAAACCCGGGTTAATAAATAATTCTCAACCCTTGAAAATTAATCCAAATGATTTCAATTTTTTTAAAACTTCAAATCGTGAGGCATGAATAGAATACAAAAACGAAATTTAAAACTCTAATCATGGACAAGCCATGACACAAGTACCACTAAATATGCACAAATACCAGCTAAGGACTTGCTAGGAAAAGTGCCCGACCGAATGGTGCTTCCACATGGAGCAAATCCAAGTTTTAAAATCGAAGCTCTGCTGCAGATGCAAGACCTGGAGCAAGATGAGGTGATAATCCATGCAAATTGGGGCTGGTTTCGGTGTTTGCGAGGAGAGAGGAACTGGTCCTATGACCTTCATGCGTAAAGCTCGCTTCCTTATCTCTTATTTTGATGCTCATAGAATGTTGTTGGAGGATGCACGGGCGCTCATTGCAGCGATGCAGGTCACAATGGAGCACGCTCGGTTTCATAGCTTTAGGTACCTCCCTATTAGATTTCGCAATCGGATAAGTTCAATGATGTAAGAAACATCAACAGTATGCTTCTCTTTGCTACTCGACGCCAATTGCAGGGTTTGGTTGAAATTAATTGCTGGTGACACTCTTAGATTTGTTGAAAGCTCGTATAGAATAGCGTATTGAAAGATGGTTTGCGGTAGAACCTGCTATTCTTTCCCCTTCCACCTTCCCTGCCTCAAAGCAGGGGGATGATGAGTAGATGAGTAGAGGAATGTGTAGAGGTCTTGCCTCTTGAGCTGAGTAAATGAGTAGCTAAAGAGTGGAGTTTGACCTCTTACAACCATTGTAATTTATTTATCATGAATATGAACTATCCAAAAAAAAAGGTGCTCCAACATAAATAGTCTTCAAAAAAATGTGTGACATTCCACTAAGATGGATCCTTCACCTCTCTCTAAACCATGGGAAAGAAAGCTAAAACTTTGAGCTCTAAACGTACACGAATTTAAATTTTGGGTGGTAAAACATGGATATCCAAGGCTCCCACAACAGGACGCAAAGTCGTTACTAAATCTAGACTTTTATGCTAAAACCGATGCTTTTTTATTCGAAGAGAATAATCTGCTCTTTTTTGATGCAATATATCATTCCACTTTGGATTGTGCCATCAGAACATGCATGGACCACAATATACTCACTAGTCCAAAGCGGATTATTCCGCTTGATAGTCCTCAAACCCTGTAACAGAAACTGGATTAGTTCAATCTAGAGCGGATTATTTCACTTTTATTTCACTGATTTATCATAATTTTCATATGTTTATAGAGTAGGAAAACAATAGAGCAAAAGGATGCAATAATTAGTTTGCTTTTTCCAGCAAGGAGAGCAGAAAATCTGCTGCCAACAATGTCTTCATGGTAGGGGCTTTATCTACATAGGCCAAAAGGATATTGGTTGAGTGTAGAGAAATCTTGAAAACCCTAAGTTTGTCCGCATCGTTGATGTCGGTCCTCTTGTCCCATGTCCCTTGTCATGTCGGTCCTCTTGTCCTCTTGTACCATGTCAGTCAACCCATGTTTTGACATTTTTAACACTGTCATTTCGACTAAAAAATCAACGACGAAACATAAATTTGTTTCAAGAGAAATTCAAAATTTGGTCTAAGAGTGAACCAATTTGAGTAGCGACACTATTATATGTGCACTTCCAATCAACACTAGCTAGCTAACTAGTACTCATGAGCTAGCTATTTTCTGTATACTGCGCATTCCACCTTGGCTTCCATTCTTAGCCGCATTAACATCTTTTGCATCTTTGTGGGTTTGGTGGTCTTCTTAGGTTTGATCACGTTCAGCTCTTCGATTGCTTCTTTGATAGGGTCAACAACACCAAATGATGTAGTATTCTTGGAGTGCACATGTTTGTGTTGTTGAATTCGTCCACTTTGTTTTCCAACAGTCTTTTTTTTTCCAGCATTCTTTCCTTGAGATTTCGATTCCAGCTTTGGGTCAACGTTCAAGACAATTATTTCTCGTCGTGTTGCACATGCTTGAAGCACTTTGGCCTTCAGCTTCGCGCCACTGGTCATCATCTTATCATAAAGAAACTTTTCCCTTGCAGCCCCCGCGATTGATATGTCATTCACACGTTCTAAGGATGATTCGCCTAACACATTCAAGTTAGGTTGTGGTGTACTTCTTTCGTGCCGTTGAATCTTTCTTGAGGGTTCCATGTCCCACGGTGGGGTGTGTGACGATTCAATCTTCGTTTTGATCTCCTCCTTTCTTGAAGGTTCCATGTCCCACGGTAGAGTGTGTGATGTTTCAATCCTCTTCTTTCTGACCTCCTCTTTCCTTGAAGATTTCATGTCCCACGGTGAGGTTTGTAATGTTTCACTCTTCTTTTTGACCTCCTCCTTTCTTGAAGGTTTCATGTCCCACGGTGGCGTGTGTGATGTTTCAATCCTCTTCTCTTTGAACTCCTCCTTTCTTGAAGGTTTCATGTCCCACGGTGGCGTGTGTGAAGTTTCAATCCTCTTCTCTTTGACCTCCTCCTTTCTTGAATGTTCCATGTCCCAGGGCCGGATGTGTGATGTTTCACTCTTCTTCTTTTTGACCTCCTCCTTTCTAGAAGGTTCCATGTCCCACGGTGGGGTGTGTGATGTTTCAATCCTCTTCTTTTTGACCTCCTCCTTTCTTAAAGGTTCCATGCCCCACGGTGCAGTGTCAGATGTTGTACTCCTTCTTTTTCACCTCCTCCTTTCTTGAAGGTTCTGTGTCCTATGGAGTGCTATGTAATGTTTCAATCCTCTTCCTCTTGACCTTGTCCTTTGAGCAATGGCGATTTATGATTTCGGCTACTAGGTCCACCGGTTATCCTAAAAGTTGAGAGTTATAGCATGTAAAATATAATATATTTTTAAATAATATATATATACATATATACCCTGTTTCAATTCAAACGTAGGACAAAAAACTGGATAAAAAAGTAGATAGATAGATAGACAGATTAAAAAAATAATTTACATACGATAAATCCCTAATGATCGATAAGATCCAAAATATCGAGAGAGAACTTTTTGGCTTTTGAATTGTCTTTGGCATCACTCCAAAATACTCCAGGCTATCTTGTGACCTTGAATTGGTTTTATATAAGAGAGAATGTTGTAATGAATATAGTATAAGGGTAGAGGGTACGTCTTGAAAAGCAGGTTTGTGAATTGGTTTCTAAATATGGAAAAATAAAAGTAAAATAGTGATAGGTAAGTATATCGTAGAGGGTGTAACCAAAATAGTCTAAGGTAGAGAGGGTACGTCCTGAAAAGCAGGTTTGTGATACGTAATAGGTTTTCGGAGAATTCGTCTGGTTTGGTCTGTGGACCGCGTACGAAGCCTGGAGGCTGGGGCGCGATGCCTGCCACTGCGGTGGCACCAGACTCCATCGAGCCGCAGTCACTGAAGAAACTGAGTCTCAAATCTTTGAAGCGGACGTATGAGCTCTTCGGGAAGTCGCAGTCCGAAGTGGTTGTGAGCCACGCAGTCAGTCGCAGCGTGAGGATATCGTGCAAGGTGAGCTTTGATCTTGGGCTTTGGTGGGGAAGAACGGGGTGTGAACTCTCATAGTGGTGCACCAAAGCTGTTTTTCGCGTCGTAAGCTGAGGGTTGTGCTGCCCTCCTGACAGGTGCGAGAGGAGTATGGGTCGGTCAAGGACACTGTGGGAGTGTCGGGAAGGGCTGCTGCAATCCCTGCTGCAGCACCCTCTACGTCGACTGTCCTTGCTTTGCCTGGTCCTGACCCTGCAGCACCTTCTGGTGCCCCTCCGTCGGTTGAACTCCCTGCAGCAGGTCCAGCGGCAAATGGTGCAGGTCCTGGTGCTGCGAACCCTGCTGACCAGAGGACTCTTCCAGGCACCGTTGAGAGGTGAGTGCCTGTTTCAGTGGTCTTTTTTCTAGACCTTGTTTCTTGTTTGACAGTTTTTATTGGCTAATGTACTCCTGAAAATGTAGGTACCAGCCTAGTGCCTCTGTCATGAAGAGGCTTCCTAGCAAATGGCCCAAACCAGTGTGGCATCCTCCCTGGGTGAATTATAGGGTATGAAGCGGTATTGGCGGTGTGGTTCATGGTGTGAGCAGTTAGTGCCCTGGTTTCATCCCACTCACATTCGGTGTAATCTTTTTGCAGGTGACCAGTGGACATCTTGGATGGGTGAGGTCGATAGCGTTTGATCCTGGCAATGAATGGTTTTGCACAGGATCTGCAGACAGGACTATCAAAGTAATGTCACATGGCAGCGTCCTTTTCTAAGTCCTGGGCAATAAGTGTGTCCTGCTCTTACTGATGTCTCTGTGTTTCAAGTACGTTTTTCCTTTGCTCATGAGAGTTGACGTTGAGGTGTCTGTTTTCAGATTTGGGAAACAGCCTCAGGAAAGCTGAAACTGACACTAACTGGCCACATTGAGCAGATTCGAGGTATGTCCATAGTTCTAGTTCTCCTTGAAGCGAGATCATTTTTACCTCGCTGGAGGATACGTAGATGAAATGCGTAATGCTGGAGTGACTGGGCTGCTGCGGATGTGAGCCCTTTGTGGGATTCTGCCACTGATTATGCTTATCGCCAAGAACAGGTCTTGCTGTGAGTACAAGGCACCCCTACATGTTCTCTGCTGGTGATGATAAGCAGGTCAAATGCTGGGATCTCGAATATAACAAGGTATGGGTGTGACGTGCCCTGTTGACATGGCTTTTGGTGAAGAGAATGATAATTCTGAATCTGAATGTGCCTTTGACAATGGACTAGAATGGTTATCTGTTGTTGCAGGTGATCCGTTCATACCATGGTCATTTAAGTGGAGTCTATTGCTTGTCACTTCACCCAACTCTGGACATTCTGATGACTGGTGGCCGAGACTCAGTCTGCAGGGTAAGATAAGTTGTCCTGTTGTGTTTGTGGGCTGTGTGTCTCACAGCATCCGTTCTTTTTCCAACACAGCCATATGAGATCCTTCAGAGGGACTGTCGTTTAGCTCCCTATTGTATGGAGAAGTTAAAAACTCTAATGGACTGGGCTACAAGATCTCTGCATTGTTGTTGAGCTAACTTGTGGACGTCACTCTGGCAGGTCTGGGACATGCGGACGAAAGCCCAAATATTTGCTCTTTCAGGCCATGAAAACACTGTCTGCTCAGTCATCACGCAGGCTACCGTATGTCTCTTTGTGGCACGACAGGAGGCCCTCTTCTATCTCTGTGATAACATGATGTGGTTTTGCATGTACTTAGTATCTGTGATCATTTTGCAGGATCCCCAAGTTGTGACAGGGTCACACGACACAACCATCAAGCTCTGGGATCTTGCAGCAGGCATGGCACTCTGTACTGTGGGCCTAATGCTATTGCACTGTCAATTTAAGTTGATACTGACTACAAGAGCCATCTTGTTCTGCAGGGAAATCAATGTCAACCCTTACATTCCACAAGAAATCTGTTCGAGCTTTGGCTATGCATCCATTTGAGTAAGTACACAAAACACTTTCTTCATACTGCAGTGCAGTGTAATTGTACTGGATCTCTTGGTGCCCAGTGTTGCCTAAGGTTTTGAATCAGGTTATGCAATAGCTGGTGTGTAGATATGTCGTAATATTTGGCTCATATCCAACAGGCACACGTTCGCCTCTGCATCTGCAGACAACATCAAGAAGTTTCGGCTCCCTAAAGGCGACTTTTTGCATAACATGCTGTGAGCAATAAGGATCTTGTCTCCAGCTTCTTGTAATAAGAGTGTCATGAATATTGTGGTGGTAACTGATTTTGATTTTGATATCGCATTGACAGGTCGCAACAGAGGACTATAGTGAACTGCATGGCTATCAATGAGGAGAACGTTATGGTGTCGGCTGGTAGTTTCTTGATTCTAATTTATTTCACGGCCTCCTGAGTCATTACCATGGTCAGCAGGCGTCTAACCCCCCAAATGTTGTGAATAGGTGACAATGGAAGTCTCTGGTTTTGGGACTGGAAAAGTGGTCACAACTTCCAGCAGACACAAACTATTGTACAACCTGGTACGATACAAATCTGGCTTGTCAATAGTCGCCAGGTGATTGCAGTGCATGTGAACTGTTCTATTCTAACTCGGACCTAATGGTGGATGCAGGTTCACTCGACAGTGAAGCTGGAATTTATGCCCTATCCTACGATTTGACTGGAAGCAGGCTCGTCACCTGCGAAGCAGACAAGACAATTAAGATGTGGAAGGAGGACGAGTCGGCAACACCAGAAACCCATCCCATTCACTTCAAGCCTCCCAAAGACATGCGGCGATTCTAAGCAGCTCAAAAGCGAGGGATCCCTGCTCCATTTTGAGCAAATATGCTGAGATGGTCAAGGGCCTCCCCTGACATCTCTGTTGTTTCAATTTGTTTCTCCGTAGGCCGTTTCCGTGTCGTTATCAAACTTTCGTGGCCCTTGGTTCCACAAGTTCTCGGCTTCAGAATCGCTAGGCGCGACAGCCACGCCTTGTGCGCTCTCCCCACCGCCTGTTCCTGCGCCTGCCGCGGCTTGCGAGTTCTTACTGTGCGCACTTTGTATCCTCTTTCCAACTCCGGCCTCTCACCTCGCAACAGGTCATTGCACAGCCAGATTCGACTTGTTACCTGAACCTTGAGGCTCGGGAGTAAAATCCAAGGGAACTATTTTCGTAGCGTCAATCCTAAAGCTACGGAAGCTGTTTCCGGGAGGGGCCCGACTGGACCTGTGCTTATCGGGGGTGGTCGTCGAACGTGCTGCAGCCGTGGGGACGGGGGTGGGCAGCAGAGGAGCGGCCAGCGCCTCCGGTGTCGGAGCTGGAGCTGCCGAAGGCAACTGGGGTACCACAGGAGCCGCCAAAATTCCAGGGCCGTTGGAGACTCCAGGACCTGCGTTGGCCTTAACCTTCCAAACGGTCTTCCCGACATGGACAGCATCGCTCTTGGGCAGAAGAGGATGGTAGCTCGAAATCCATTTCCGCAGGTCGGCCATGAAAGGCCAAACCATGAAATACTTGATCCCTGTCGGCCCCCTGTTATGGGACGTCTCGTTGCTAGCCGTGGGAAGCTCATCAACTCTGTGCCAGGCAATCTCGCTAATCTCCTTCCTGGTCTGCGGCTCAAACACCGTGTCACTCTTCACCCCTCCAATAATATACAATCGCAGTCTCTGCCCCGCCATGGTCACCTCCACGAAATCGTTCAACTGTATCAGCCCCGCTATGTCAAACCCTGTCTCCTCCCACACCTCCCTGGCCGCGCACCTGTGGTCCTCCTCATCCTTGTTCTTCTTGCCTCTAGGAAAACTCCAACTAGCCCCAGCCTTCCAGCCCTTCACCAGCAGGCACCTCTCGAACGACTCGTCCAGAATGATGGCCCCCGTCACCGGCACCCGAACCTTGTACGTGGTGAAGTCCTTGTAGATGTCATCGATGTGCGAAATATATGGCCGCAGCGCACCGCAGCTCTGGAACATGAGGCTGGCAAACTCTCGGAGAGTCAGGGTCTTGAGTCCCGGGTTCTGGTCCACCGTGTTGTCTTCGTAGAACCAGTGCGCCTGCTCCACTAGAAAAAAGATCCTCTCAAACGCCTGCAACTCCTCCTCCGGGGCGTTCAACACAAACCTGCTGCACAAGTCATCCAGCAGCTCCTGCGATGGCAGGCTGCGGCCTGCCGCGGCAACGCCAGCCCTCCCGGTCCCGGCACCCGCCATCTTCGCGTTCGCTGTTGCAGGCATAGCAGTCCAATAACACAAACCCTTCGCCAAGGGCAGTCATGCATCCCCTCGCTGTCCCCGTAGAGCACTCTAGAGTCTGCTGGACCGCCTCGAGTCGTACTCCACCTGTTGAGTTGCCTAGGTCACCAAGAAATTGCTATTTTACCCTCCAGTAAAACAAAATTGAATTATACAGACGAAATTAGCTTGGATATTCAAATAAAATAGGCTCCCCTGAAAAGAGAGATACTGGACTAAATACCGTATGCATTCAGCACAGCATCAAGCAAACAAGGACGCTGCTAAAACCAAAAGGGACGGAGGCAAATGCATGCCTAGCCGAGGAAGACAATAACTTGTTCAGGGCGGACTTTTTATTGTAGTCTTACAACAGCAAGGATGTTGTCTGGATAGCAGAGGCCGCTTCCAAGAGTATGCTTCTGGCAATCGGGGCAGGACAGACGAAACATAACAGGAGTCCAGAGAAGCTCACAGAATTCATTTACAATGGTAATCAATGACAGATCTCAATCTTTCGGGGAAGAGAAGTGCTTCCCAAAAGATGGCCTGAAGAAATGCTGTGTTCACCGCATGAAAGGAATGAGGAGGTACTCTGCGTAGAAGAGCTTCCAAATGAACATGTAGAAGGAGGTGATGGAAGATTTACTTCTCAGGTCCACGGCCTTGGATCGCTGTAAGAGAGCCCCTGCCAGGACTGTGTGACCAGCGATCATGGCGATTTTACTCCACAAGACAGGAGAAGAGGCCCCTACCAGCACAGCTGTAGCATATGCGGCCTCAAGTAACCACACGCATAACCAGAAGATGCGTTCTTGCCCCACTCTGACAGAGAAAGAGCGGATGCCGAAGATTTTGTCCCCTTCCACATCCGGGATGTCCTTGGCAAGAGCAATAACCACAGAGAAGAAGCACATAAAGCTGGTGGCAAATACGAGAGGCCGTGACAGAATCCCTGCTCTACCAAACACAAATGACTGCATGTGGAGGTAAAACGCGACCTGCACCACAATTGCCCTGACAGCAAGGATGCAAGTAGCAGCAGCCAAAGCGGACTTCTTCCATCGCAGCAGCGGTAGATCCATGGAGTAGGCTGTCCCGAGCACCAGGCTGACAGTCAGAGCCGCTAACAAAGGCTTGGATCCTACCAGCAGCCCCCACGCCATGCTGACAGCAGCAAAGCACACCACTATAGTAACCGCAGTAGCCAGATTGTATTCACCGGACGCCAGAGGAAGAGTGGGCTTGTTCACCTTGTCGATTTCCACATCGTAAATTTGGTTCAACCCGACGATGTACACATTCATGCACAGAGCAGGCACCAGAGCTTGGAACAGGCCGAGAAAGAAGCGCAAGGAAAAATCCGACGAATTCTGCACAGCCAGCAGAGACACAGAAATTACGCCAATTGCGGTGCCGATCACGGTGTGCGGCCGCGAGAAGCGGTAGAAGGCGTCCAGCCAGTCCGCCTTCTCCAAGATGTTCGGCAAGGACCGGAGAGGAGAAGGCCCGTCCGCTCCCAAAGGCAATGCGGTGGCAGCAACACACGACTCTCCTCCCTTGCCTTTCCCCCTCCTCCTCCTCGCCTGCGCCGGACTCCTGCTCTCGTCCAATTTCCACACCAAGGCCTTCCCTCCAAGCCCTGCTGCTGCTGCCAGCTCTGTCCGGAGCTCGCACGTCCCAGAGCAGGCGGCATTGAAAATCCTGTCCCTGACACGCACAGGAGCACTCCTTGCGGCGCTAGGGAATCTCACCAGCAAAGCCATTGCAAGCGCGGCTGGATGCTGCCAACGAGTCGGAGGCCGACGCTACAGTCTAATGAGCATGGAGGAGACTAGTGCGTTGGACAGCAACTGACGACGCGACGAAGCCAGCAAGTGGCGACTTCCGTGTTGATGCCGGCCAAATTTCCCATTAGGTCAAGTCCGGAGAGCTCCACTTCGCCCGAAAACGAGGCGCCTGATTCTCCTGACCAGGTGTCGGCCAGAAAACTATCAACAAGTGCCGTTCAATGACCGAAGAACGGGTGGGTGAACATGAGTAGAATGTGAACGACATTCACTCCGTGAACGCGCATGCATAGCCTCCAATTCCATTCCCAGACACGAAGATCCCGTTCCCCAGACCCTTAAATTAGAGCCCGTTATCAGTTAGGCCTCACGTGGAAAAAGACCATGCCCTACCCGGCACTGTTCAACAACCCCTCCGTCCCACGGGCTGGAATCCTAGCTTAGCTATAGAAGGCAAATTAACAGGTTATGTCGGGAGGAGTTACCGGCCGGAAGCGTAGTAGTCTTATCTCGACCAACCAGTTGTTTCGCCAGTACCGGGTGCAGCTGGCTCTATGTCCTCCCATCTGCTTCCTTGAGACTTCGGGGGCTGGCCCCAGCCAGAATCCGAGTTGTCCTTGGATTTGCTTCCCCAGCTATCCACAGACTCCTTGGGTTTATTTCCCCAGGAGCTGTTCGGCGTGCTACCCCATCCGCTGGTGGTATCTCTGCTATTCATGGGTGAGGCGGTCCAGCCACTGCTCCTGGTGGTAGCCTCCATATCCCAACCTGATCTGAACTGGCCCGCACTTTCTGCCGGCTGTTGCCAAGATCCAGCAGTCGCCATGTCACTGGCGCCTCGTCCTCGGTCAGACCGGTCGTAAGTCGTCTTGCTTGAACCCCACCCACTGGAGGAAACAGATCCAGGAGGCCTGTTCCACATGCTTGATGAGTTGGGGGTGCCATTGCTCCAACCACTTGAAGGCATGGCGGAGTTCCCAGGAGCTGGACTTCGAGGAAGAACCATGGCAGCAAGTGCCCGTCTTGGGGGGGCTTCAGACATAGGGTCGTTGTGGTGTTTCTGGAAGTATGATACAAGCCGGTCAGGGCTCTCAAAAAACCTCTTCCGATACTTGAACCCTTTTGGACCGACTGATATGTACTCGTGGTGAGGAGTGATGCTGCGGATAAAAGTCAGCATGAATGCCCCTGGATGATCAAATGCCACAGAGAAGCAGTAGGCGATTCTCATAGGATTGGTAGACTTCTCCATATGCAAGGCCTCATCCACCTCTGCTTTTGTGCCTCGTTTGAACTTCCTGTATCGATACATCTCTTTCAACAGGTTGCTGACAGGATCGACGTATCTTGCTATGACCTGAATGCAAGGCAACAACAAATCAGACGGCAACATCCATCAAAAGAAAGGTTTTCCACCAAAAGGAGGACAACATCATTGCACTCCTCACCAAAAGGAGCATCTTCCACACTCACTCACCTCATCAAGATCCTCATATGTCTCGTCATTAATGGTGAGTATCTTGCCAAGTCGAAGAAAACTAGTCAGATCCCTGACCTCCTTCCCACTCTCCACAATATCGATGTGTGTGTACACACCGTCATAGAATTTAAGAGTCATTGACAAATGGCTGGGCCCTTTACTGCTGGGTCGCACAATCACCTCCCCCACGTCTCTGTCCTTAAGAGCCTGAGGTGAAATAAAAAGCTACTTCAGACTCTGGTCGTGAACAAGACTTTTAAGCTGCAAGGTACAAAAAATGGGAGTTACCTCCATTGCCGCAGCCATTGATATATTTTGGAAGTGAGGATGCACTATCATCCGAGGCCTGACACCTTGGCTGCGCTTCTCTTCCTTCTTGGCCTTGACCTTGTCCACCTGCAGCTGCAACACGCTTGTATCCTCGCGGTAATAGGGGTCTTCTGGGAATCGGGCATGTCTCTGCTCATCCCTTAGTTCACTACCTCTGCAAGTCAATTCTACAAGGAATTTGGTTTTGTTGACATCTTTGATTCTACACGTAATTACACTCCCCTCAGAAACCTTCTCTGAGGGATCCATGCATTTCTCATCTGAAAGCTCTTCTTTCTGGACAATCCCCATCAGTCCAGACTCCAGATTACAGAGCACTCGGTTCTCCTGAACTTTTCTGACGGTGGCATGGGTAAGTCTACCCACACCCAGACTATCTTCGCTCTCCCCTGTCAACATGTCAAATACAGCATCATCAGATGGTTTTGTATATGGTGCACGCCATTCCCGATAGCCTTCAAGCAGCTCTGCGATGATCAGTTGCACAGTCTCTTGCTTTTTCCCAGGACCCTTGTCACCCTTATCTTGCAAGGTTGACACAAACTTCTCCACGTCCAACTTTGTAAGTAAACTTGTATTCTCTTTCACACGCTCTATGGCCATTTCTGCTGTCAAATCTTCCTCGTCATCCCTGTCATTCCCATAATCCTCAGCACAGGCAAATTCTGCCAACCTCTTTGCAAGATCATAGGACTCAGGATGAATTCGAGTATCATCAAGCACATCCATAATTTGGCTACCTGAAGCTCCAAGGCCAACTCCACGGACACGGATGAAGCCAGCAGCATTAATGAAGACATTTCTGCCGACAAGGTTGTAGGATGCAATCATCTCCTTTCTTGTATTTAGTCGTTGACCACGGAAGCAACGTTGGATATATGCTGCTTTACGTGGTCCAAGGCCAGAGACAAATTGTAGAGGTGCAAAGAGCCATTCATGAGACGATGCCATATTGATATCCACACCAACTTGATTTGTGACTGTTATCATGACCTCCTCTAATGCCTCATAGACCTCATCATTAGAGAGGTACTCCTGAAAAGGATGGAACCTAAGAGACAATATCTCCTTGCGCGGACCACACAAGGAAGCCACCATAGCCAGAGGATTCTGTAAGTATCGTCCTAGAGCGACTGCACGCCTTACTATGCCTGTGGGCAAAGAGAAACAACAATACACGAAGTCCACAGCAGGTTAGCATTTGAGCCAAGGCGACCGCAACTATGCCGACCCACTGCCTGCAGTGATGTACACGAACCTGGCTGCCCTGGTATCTGCTCCTCAGAAACTCGAGAATTTTCAAATAGAGATGGTAAAGCTTCATCAGCAAAAACATGGTCAATGATCTCCAGCCCTTCTGGCAGCTCTCGTGGATACTCTTCCAGTATCTTGAAGATCACCTGCCAAAGATAACAAGGAGCTTTCAAAATCCCAGTCACACAAGAAGTGTAGAGGCAAGAAAGTAGAGACGAGGAAGACTTGAGATACCTCGGACACTATCTCCTCCTTCAAATTCCGGCAACAAAGTTTTGCTGCTCCAACAACAAGCACGTGTGGCTTATGAACTTTCATGCACTCCAGCAGGTCTCGTTGGTTCCTAGCCTTCTTCTTTTGTAGGTCAGAAGGGGCAGTTTGTGACCTTACATGCATATGTGCAGTCTCAATCCTATCTATCATCTCGCCAGCCATGTCCAGCATCACAAACGTGGTAGGGGGGTTCCCCGGACCCCAACAGCAGGCCAAGACAGGCGCACCTTCAACCTCTAAATGATCCTCAGATTCCATCTTGGCTCGGAGATACGGAGCAACAGATACCTTCTTCCACAGTTCCAAGCCACATTGCATTGCCACCCACTGCTTTGCACGGGCAGCCAGAACCATCCTCATCTCCTTTTCCATAAATGGAATAAAATGTGAGTGCAATGCCTCTTTGAGTATCAGCTTTCGTTGTTCGTTCCATGCCTGGGCAGCTTTGCTTACACCATCACTAATATAGCACGATTCAAACTCATGCATCACCACAGTCTGAATGACCTCTTCAGGCAAGCCCATCTTCACAGTCAGCAGCTTCTCCTCTTCTGCTTTCTGAATCAAAAGCCACTGGCCATCAACAAAAGCACTGACTGGCTTATTGCACAGCCACTTCACAGGGCCATATTTATGGAAGGAGTCGATTGAAGTGTTGCCATCCACCGTGGGTTTTGTTGATAACACACATCGCTCATTGAACACATTCCTCACATATTCCCGACATGCAGGCTCAGAGAAGATCTCCACAGCTACCTGGGATTTTCCATGCCACGGCATTCAAATGAATCTCATGTGCTATACTGAGACCAGTGCCAACCATAGCACCTACACATTATCTCATAAAGTGCCCACTTACCATATGCCTTGCTCCTTTTAATGCTGACGCTGCATCACGAAACTGTGACACTGTTGAGCTTGCAGATTCTGCAGCCGCTTGTTCAGGGAAAAGCTGAGCATCCCCCATTTCATGCCTCTGCAGAGTCAAGCATAGTATGTCAAACGCGGCAGACTCCCGAATCTTGTGACAATCCACACTGAACACTACGCCAACAAACAGAGGGTCCAAGCAATCAGATGAGCGACTGCAGAAAGGTTACCTTATACATGGCTTGCAAGTTTTCTCCAAACTGCTCAGGGCTAAGCCCAAAATACTTTGTGACATTACCGAGTCCTGCTTTCCTGCATACACTGTAGTATGAACGCCTCTTGGGTCGCTTGAACTGTCCCTGCTTTTCTTCAACTTCATCGGCAGGAAAATGCAAATTGAACTTTGCATCCACGTCATCCACAGCAAGTTCTGATTGTGCTGCTTGTAGCTGCGTCAGTAACTTTGCTAGCAACTCCTCCTTTGCTGTGTCCATAAGCATGTCACTCTGCACCCTTTTCTGGTATGCTGATCTCAGACTCGTTTTTCTCCGCCTTAACAACAGCCATTTCTTATCCCAAAGCTGAACAGCCCAGAGGGCCTTCACAGGTGCACACAGACATGGAAAACGTCAGCAACTAACATGAAGTGCAACAACCCAGAAAACGGCATCAATGGACAATGGAATTCACAGTGGAGGGTGTGTGATATCTCAGCACGGCAGTATGGCCTCACAGAATGCTGTACCTCAAGGCGCCGCAGCTTGGGCTTGTCATCAGTGTCCATATCATAGCTGTAACCCCTATCTCGTTCGTCCACATATTCCCGCAACAAATCAGGACAATGTTCTTGACGGTACATTGCGATAAAAGGAACCTAGAATAACAGAATCCAGTTAAACACACATGCGAGCCGTACATCTATTTCAAAGCTTCAAGTGAAGGTTTCCAAAACATACCTCCAAACGTTTCTCATGAAAGAGCTGAAGCACGTTCATTATTTGCCTGGTGACCTCTTGCTTGTCCAGTTTTGCAAGGTGCTCAAACTCACGTCTGAGTGGCATTGCAAGTGCACCAAATACTCTGTCATAAATCCATAAAGCTTCTGCTGCCGGATCCTCACTGGCTTCAGGGAGCGGACCCACAATCTCCTCCAAAAGCTGAGGTACAGAGCCAATGTCAGGAGGTGCCAACACAGACACCAACAAACTTAGAACATATATATTACAGTGGATGAATCATACAGACCTGGATCCTTTCTGCTATATCTGTCTCCCGAATGACATCATCCTTCTCTGTCATATATCGTTCAGCTAACAGGCTTGGCTCAAATTGCTGCTCCAGCTTCAACTTTCTATGTCTTCCAAAGCCATCCTCTCCGCCCTCAATATCTGCATCTTCGTTTTCAACAGCCATTATTTCACGCTGTCTATGATCATCCAACAACACCGAGACATCCCCAAATATGTCCCGGGCTTCTTCAATTGCATAGGAAGAGATTTCTCCACCCAGCCTTGACTTCTTTTTCTTCACAGTCTTCCTCCTGAAGAAGACAACACCGAGAGTAATAATGAGATGCAGAGTCTCTGAAGTGAGCCACACTCCAGAATAGATTTCTCGTCATAGCAGCAACCCTGGGGTTTTAGGTCACCTGTAAGGTTGCCCTTCTCCATCCATGTCTTCATCAACGATAAAATCTGCCATTTCATCATCCTCCCCTTCCTCCTCCTCTTCACGATCCTCTTCTGGCTCCTCTTCACCAACATCTTCAGGGAGGCCAGCTGCATAAGACAGACTCCAATTGATATTATCCACATGGATCGTCGGCATTCCAGACCACCAGTCCATTATGCGTAAAATTTACATGCAAATACATCAACAGATTCACAGGACCAAGAACTTTGCACAAAGGCGAAGCTCTTGAAAGCAAAACCCAAACGGACATTGAAACAAAAGGCAGCTGAAAACCTTCATAGTCCCCAAACAGCCTATGTTGCAGCTCCTCTTCAGCAGTTCTCCCTCTCCGCTCGCCAACATCATCATCCGAGAGACCCTGATACGCAGCTCCGCCGTCCTCCCTCCCAGCTTTCCCGGCCTTCTTGAGCCTTTTGAACTTTTTGCTGCTATCCTTAGTAGGCCTGCGGAAGCCTTTAGCGTTGGCTTCCTCGAGCAAGTCGTAGTCCTCCTCATCCAGCGCGTAGTCATCTTGCGCATCCCACCGTTTCCGTCGTTTTTTCTCCTTCTTCTTCGCCTTGGCTTCCTCATCGCTATCTTCCTTGGGAGCTTCCTCCTCCTCATCTTCATCTACAATAAAATCATCCTTCTCGTACTCATCCTGACCTTCCTCTGCACAAGACGGTCAGAATCAGGAACTCGGAACCCCAGCTGCGGCGGCACGGACATGAACGAGGCCGCCAACGCAGCAACAACCCACCCTCCTCCTCGTCTTCCTCATCCTCGTCCTCCGCCTCATCGTCCTCGTACCGATCGCTCTCCGGCCCTGCCATGTCTTCCCGCCCACAGCTCGCACCTCGGAGGACTCGACGCCAGCTGCTACGGTGCGGTCATACGGAGTTCATTCACAAATCTTCCATTGTGTTGAGGGTAGCTGAGTTTTGAAGGGCGTCGTTTATAGCTACATACACACCTAACGAATATTTTAGTACATGTGTTATTGGAATGCTTCCCACTATCATGCTTCCTCGACAACCCGCCGTATTATGCAAAAAAACAGGTATTTCTGCTGTGGTGGCTTTCATCCAGCTACGAGTCTCCATCGCCCTGCAAACTATTGGTAAATGTAATTGATGACAGCTTCGAGTGCTCCCGGAAGACGAGATCGTTGGCTTCGGTGATAAGTAGGCTTTTTTTTATTCCAAATTCTAATATTTTGAACGATAGGTAGCTTGGGGGTAGACAATCAGGGGCAAGTTCCCTTGGCTTATAGCCATATACTAGCCCCTGGACTAATGTGGATCCGATTGTCCACTAGCCCCTGGACTAATGTGGATCCGATTGTCCACTTTGTTTGTCCATTAGCCCCTGGACTAATGTGGATCCGATTGTCCACTTCATTCTGCTTGTAGCCGTCGTCTTCGTGCCCTTCATCATCCTCAATCAATCTCGGCACTTTGTCCACTTTGTTCTGCTTGTAGCCCTCGTCTTCGTGCCCTTCATCATCCTCAATCAATCTCGGCACTTTGTACAGATTATACTACCATGACATGGTCATCTGCACTCTCTCCCATTTTGCAATGAGCAACTCATCCCTCAAGTATCTGACCTAGTCAATGGAGTTCATCTTCTTTCTTTTGTTCAACGTATTGTGTGATAAAATATATACCAAGGGCACCTTTAAATCCTAGAATTAATCATTAATTAATTCTTAGGGCTAGAAGTAGTTTTTTAGGAAGTTACTTAAGTAGTTAGTTGTTATATCGATTATGTCGGTTGCAACAACCTCTAACTGTTTGTACTATATAAACACTTGCTCTAGATAATATAATCAATGTTAAGAATCCTTTGATAATATAATCAATGTTAAGAATCCTTTGAGCAAGCATGATTCTCATCATGGTATCAGAACACCTTGCTCTTGATTTTTGAGCGTGCTACTTGCTGCCTACGAAGCTATCAATCTTCTAATGTCTATTCTATGCATCCAACAGTAAACTCCCGAAATTAACATGTTTTGTTGGTTTATTATCATCCTTATCACCCTCTTACACATCATTTGTAACAAATCAAAATGTTGTTTTGAGAAATGCTCGCAAAAACAAGGGGATACACGACTCGGATGAAGATTTGGACATCAGTCTTACTGAGTCAATTGGAGCATTGATCGAAATGGAGTCAAATCGTCAACAAGAGTAAACATCTCCAGCAGACTGCAGGTGATGTTCACTGGCAGAGGTAGAGGAAGAGGCCAAGGCCATGGCAGAAGATCCACTCAACGCTCTACCAACGCTCTACTCTCTTCCACACCTGCAAGAGGTAACATGAAGGGTGGTATTATTTGTTCTTGGTACAGAAACCAAACCACATGGAAAAGGACTGTAGAAAAAATTAGAATGGCGAGCCCAGAAAAGAGGCCCCACCTGGAGCGCATGTTGCTATCAAGAGACAATCTTCAGCAACACCATCAGCTCTCATTGTATGTATGGCATCCTCACTCTATTCAGACTGAGGACAGGTAGCAGATGAAAGCTTAAGTGGCTGTCGCACGTGCATTCTCCAAGTTGAAACATTTGAACATACCAACTACATATCTTCCTTGATGGAGATAAATTGCATGCATTTCTAGTAAGACTGAAGAGTGTAGTCTTTGAATGATCTCCTCTCCTAAAGCTGGTGGGAGTATCTTGGCTATACAATTTTGTGAGATTGCATTCAATGGGGAAGTGGGTGTGAATTTGTGGACCCGTTCCGTCTTGTTGCGCAACCCGAAAGACTTGAATAATTGGTGGACGACAAATTCGGCAAAGCTGGCTTTCTTACAAACGGACCGAATGCCTCCGTTGGGGCGCATGAAAAGGTAGGATGTGTGCCGTTAGGATGTCTCCACGGGCAGAAGATCGACAGACGCGAGGTAAGAAACGGGAGCCGAAAACCAAGCGCTTCTTTGACCGTCTGGAGACCGGGCCGACGAAGATGCCGAACAATCAGCGGCCGGCCGGAGTTTGAATCGGCCCGCGGCGTTTTTGGTTTTTGGTGTGCAGAAGAAGCGCCAAGAAGAGAGAGGGGTTGACGCGGCTGCAGGCAGCGGAAGGGAGTCGGCGAAGGGAAAGCCAAGCCAGCAGTCGAAGGCGCAGTTCGCGCAAAGCCGGCTTACGATCCACGCAATCCTGCCGATTCCCGCTGCTGGAGCTCTGGGTTTGGGATTGTGTTTCTTGCCAATGCGCTCGCAGTCGGGTCGTGGAGCCGCCGCAGCAATTCTGGCGCGTCCTGCTGTTTATGGCTGCTCCGGGGGCGGCAGTTAGGAGGTAGGTGCTGCACGGAGCCCGGGAGGCAGCAGGGAAGAGCAGGGCCGAAGTGGTGGCAGGATTAGGGCGCTGCATGCAGTGCTGCTGCCCGCATGCTGCCTGCCTGGCTCAGTGTGAGCTCTGGGGATGCCGGGTATGAGGAGGCGGAGGGAGGGCGGGAGGAAGGCAGGAAGCGGGAAGGGAAGCAGGAAACAGGGTTAGGTGACCTGGTGTAGAACCGGGGTAGTGCAATGCTGGTGGCAGCTTGGGGTGGCCCCGGAGTGAGTCCAAGGACGGGCCTTCCTTCCACCGGGGGCGGGGAAGGGTTTGGAATTTGCTGCGGTGGGAGCAGGGGGTGATGGAATGATGTTCGGTTGGCTGGAGGAAGCAGCGCATGGTGCGGCTTCGGGTGCAGGCGTGGTCCGGGTCCGGCCTGGATTTTAGGTTTCAGTCACGTGGTGCTGCTGCATGCCGTGCGAGTCACGGTGGGTCGGGGTGGATGGAGGGACTGGAATGGGTATAGGGACCTGAGGTTTGTGGTTTAGGTCTGGCAGGAGGGAGCTTGGGAGGTTTCAGGTTGTAGGGATATGGAGGCAGGACGGTGGTCGAATGGAAGGAGGTCGCGGCCGTGACGGGAGTTAGTGGGATGGATGGTGGAGAGAAGAAGGAGGAGGGGGTTAGTGACTCGATGTTCCCTAATGTTCGGAAAACGTTTTGGAGGTCGGCGTCCTGGAATGCATATCCAGGTAGGAAGTCTGCTGGAGATCAGCGTCCTCTTAGTCCGACTGGTGCCGAGAGCAATGCTTTTCCTTCGTCTGATGGTTTTGCGAACGAGAGCAATATGAAGGCGTTGAATCTTCCTCTGACCCCGCGAGGGCAGGGGAGCAAGGCGAGGCCTGCTCTGCCGACGCTGCAGCCATTGGCTATTACTCGGAAGAGTGTGGACGACTGGTCTAGGGCTGCTGATGATGGCGGGGAGTGGACCCCTCCCGTGACTCCTAACAGGAAAAAGGACGGCAGCAGGTTGAGGAATGGGCTGGAGATCAAGTTGGATATCGGAGCTGTGCAGCGGGCCAGGGATGCGTCTGAGCCCACGGAAACTCAGCTCAAGAGGGACAAATTTGCCTTCTTTGACAAGGAGTGCTCCCGGGTTGCTGAGCACATTTACCTTGGTAGCGATGCGGTTGCCAAGAACCGGGAGACATTGCGTGCCAATGGTATCACGCATGTGCTTAACTGTGTTGGATTCGTCTGCCCGGAATATTTCCCCAAGGAGCTTAGTTATAAGACTCTCTGGCTGCAGGACAATCCGTGTGAGGACATTACCAGCATTTTGTACGATGTGTTTGACTATTTTGAGGAAGTTAGGGAACTGGGAGGGCGTGTGTTTGTACATTGCTGCCAGGGTGTGTCGAGGTCCACCTCGCTTGTTATTGCATATCTCATGTGGAGGGAGGGTCGCAGTTTTGAGGATGCGTTCCAAGACGTCAAGGCAGCTAGAGGGGTCACGAACCCGAACATGGGCTTTGCTTGCCAGCTTCTACAGTGCCAGAAAAGGGTCCATGCAGTGCCGGTGAGTCCCAACTCCATGCTCAGGATGTACCGCATGGCTCCCCACTCCCCCCATGATCCCCTGCATCTAGTTCCGAAGGCTGTCAACAGTCCTGGGGTTGCGGCACTCGATTCAAGAGGTGCCTTTGTCGTGCATATTCCAAGTGCCTTGTTTGTCTGGCAAGGCAGGCTCTGCGGGACGGACATGGCAACTGCTGCTGAGACTTCTGCACATCAAGTCATGCATTATGAGAGAGCGCAGGGTCCCATTGTACGTGTCTTTGAAGGTTCTGAGCCATTGGAGTTCTGGGAAGCATTGAACAAAGGTCCTCTCAAACATGCTGGGGATGGCAGCAGAACGGCTGACAGTGAGAGTAGCAAAGTGGAGAAGGATATTGAAGGATTTGAGCACAGCCAGTCGTCGAATTCCAGGTTGAGGACTGTTGCCTCCTACGACATGGATTTTGTTGTGTTTCAAAGAGCTAAAGAAGGTGAAGTACCTGTCGCCCCTTATTCTGGACCAACTCCTCTCATACCAGCTAGAGACAGTGGCTGGAGTCGCCTTAGGCGAAAATTTTTCAGCAGTAATGGTTTGCTAGGCAAGGACAAACCACAGCAAGAGGATAAATCACCTGTCCAAGCTAGAGTTGGTGAAGCTGCTGTAAGTCCAGACGGGCAACAGCAGTCAAAGGCTGTAGATGTCCTACCAGTGCCCTCCCCAGATCCTTCTCTTTCTTCCTCCCCTTCACCTTTTTCTGTTGATTCTTTGTCTTCATCTTCCTCTATATCTTCTTCACCTCCTGTGCTCTCCCCTTCAACCTCTTTCCATGGCTCCCCTTCCAATTCTCAGTCTCATTCTTCACCAAGCTCTTCCCTTGCTTGGTCTCCACCTCTGCCCCAGACTTTTTCACCTTCACCAACCTCTCCTCGTCAGCCTTCCACCAGTGAGACTTTCTCCCTGCCATGTGACTCAAAATCTTCCTCTCCCCCACTTGCAGGGGCTAAGGTTCCCTTGGCTCAACGGAGGGGTAGTTTGTCATTGAAATTACCTGTAAATTCCTTTGATCCTCCACCTGCTCCCCGGGGGCTGTCCCGGAAACCTCGACTTCCTCCTATTGTTTCTTCTGACACGTCCAAAGTAGTTGATTGTATAGGGAAGGAAAATGGTGGCTCTAGGCTTAGGGTCTTAGAGACTTTTGGATCAGCAGCTGGAGACAAGGATGAGCAAGTTCCTAGCAAGCATGGGGAGGGTATGGAGGAACCAGTTTTGGCCAGTAAGCAACATCCATGGGTTGAGTGTTTGTCCAGGTCTGCCACTCCTCCTCCTCCCAGCCCTCATGACTTAGTTGCATCTGATGTGTCCTCCAATGGAGAGGCTGCGGAGCATGCCTGGCAGACTTCTTCTGGGACTGGGAAGAAGCAGCTTAGCAAAGTGAGCAGTACCCCCGCTCTCTATGAGTGGCCAAGAATGGAGAAGATCGATATGTTTGATGCAGATGATCTGGACTCCAAGGCAGCATTTGTTCTGTTGGCACCAGGTTCCTTGCATCCTGAGACGGCGCAGTCACATGGTTTGCTCTACGTTTGGGCTGGAAGGGATTGGAGAACACCTAGCGAGGGTAATGATGTACAGACTACTGACACTGAATTGCAGGAGATTGGGATTAACTTTATTAAAGAAATGCATCTTCAAAGGGACCTTTCTGTCCAGGTAATAGCAGTACCCCGATCATCGTGGGAAAGTTTTCTGTGCGAAGTTGGTTCTTTTGTCTGTAGCATGGCGTTAAGTGTTGTCCACTAATTGCAGGTTGTTAAAGAAGGCCAAGAACCAGATGACTTCTGGGATTACTTTGTGAATGGGTAGTACAGCTAAGAGCACAGGTTCCTCAAAGTGGAAACGGCAGGACATATGTTCTATGATTGTGCCCCCCCTCAAGAGGCGTTATCACGTCCAGGCATGCTCTTGAATTGCCCTTGTGCTTGGCAGGGAGGGGCTCATCAAGATCATCTTCCACGGGTGGAAGTTTTTCCTGTCAGCTCCTGGCAAGTCCTGCGGCTTCTTCCTACGCAGAGGCGACCGTGACATGGAGGTGTTGACCGCACTGCCTGTTGCTGTACGTCTCTGCGGTGGTTCTGCAACCTTTATTGGTACGCATGCTGGATTAGTCAGCAGAACATTTGTTTCATTTCTCATGGTGCCAGCAGCCCCTCGTGTGCAGTAAGACTGGCACCTGAAGGATGCACACTGACAATAGCTTCGTTCTGCACTTGGTGGCTATTGCCCTAGTGTATTGTCTGATCATGCCAATCGGGCAAATGTACGATATGATTGGACTTGTGGGATGCTCTTCCATTTTGAGCCAGAGACACGGCAAGTGCCCTTGATTTCAGCTTAACCTGCGTGTCGTCATGTCCATGACTGAGATTTGTGAGTCAAGTCCTTGAAGGACAATTTGTCAAGTCCGTGACGGACCATGGAACAAATCCTGGAAACATCGACCAGTATCTCAGGCACAAGATATGAACCTAAGACATCCTCAAATCAGAGACGGGAAGTTGGCTCTGCCATCTCGAGAAATGCAGGGTTGGAAGGGTTGGGAAGGCTGAGAGCCTGTAAACCTCACCCACGATTGCCTTTCCCACCCTGTTAAATCTCACACAACCCACCTTTTCCTGATATTACGTGACAGCAACTAAGAATTGCTTATTACACGTTAGGACGACTCCGCGCTTATCGAGGATGCATGTACAATCAATTAAATATGACATTGCACAGATTAACCCCACAATGCCGCTTATTCTGCAAAGTACGTTGCGAACACAGACTTATCTGTTTGCTCCAGGCCAGTTTCTTTTGGATCGATCAAATCATTGGTTTGCACCACTCACCTAGAACCCACCTATGCTCCTACTTGTTTGAACTGCTTGGAGATGGCGGTACAAAGAAGTTTAAAGACGTGATACACTGAGCACAAATACTAGTATGCACAAAAAAATAATACAGTATTACATTTAACGCGTTCTAGAGTCCAGACGTTCCACCTTCATACGGTCTAGAACGTCGACTGCAAGCGACTGGCTGGCTATGCGAATGGTATCCTCATGGCACATCTTGATAAGCTTGATGGCTATTCGAGCCATAAAAGAATTGGAGGCAACTCCAGAACTGAACACATGAATATATCAGTAAGAAATGGTCCAGCGCTGTTTAAAAACTCCTGCCTACTCCGCTGGCCTTCAAATGATCCGGCCATGGCATCTCCGGGTGCTACTTCCACGATAGGACCCAGATTCGTAGGTCTTTCCAACAATCCAACTCCGAATATCTCCGTCGTATCAGGACCACTGCAAACATGGGACAATATTTCTGGTTGAGGTCCCCTGCAAATGCCAGTGGAAGTCAACGTCCCCTGTACGAGCGACGGTGCTGGATACGGGTGCAAAGTTGCCTGTGAAACTGACGTCCTTTCCTTACAAGGCCACTCCTCCTGTCCGCCAAGGTGGGTAAGCACTCTCTTGTTCGCCCTTTAAAACCTGAAGAATGCCGGGTCCGTATTCCTCCTCTAGTCCGTAATCTGGCCCAAAGTATGTGTCGATAAGGGCTGTTGCAAAATCACTAAGCTCATCATTGACATGGTTTTGCAGTGATTCTATTGCATCAATACCATCTTCCTTTTCTACCAACCGAGGCCCTTGCCCATCCGGTAGCCACTTCATCACCTAGAGCACACAAAGAATTGAACACAACTAGCTGTCAAAAGGCCAGAAGACAAAACTTGTATATATTCGGAGCTGCTGCAACCAGAAACACTAACCAGCTCAAGAAACTGAAGACCCAGCCTTGCGGCTTCAATGTCAGGTGACCTCACAAGAGCAATGAAGCCTGGTAAGCAACCCTTATCCAGGAGCACTGTCAAATGATCCAAGATAGGCTGTGAATTTCCCCCAGCGCAGAGACACATATTACCAACAGCATAGGCTGCTTCCTTCCTCACACCAAACGCTGCTGTAGCAAGAAGATGCAGCAACGGAGGTACAGCCCCTCCCATGAACACTGCCTGCTTTTGAGACATAGTACCAGCTGTAAGGTTGGACACCACCCACGCTGCTTCCTGCAAAAGCATTTGATCCCTTCAGAACAAGGTGATCGGCACTACCAAGCTGCCACAGAACTCATTACCAACAACTTGACCAATGCAAAACGGTAGATGACAGCTCTACAGCTCAGGAACAAAGACAAGAATGGAAACAACTGTGGTGGGCTGTACAACTACCTTTTGCACACTCCGATGCTCACTCTCCAGAAAACGAGACACCGTTCCAACAAACCCACCTGTAGATTGAACATTGCGAGTAGGAAACAATGAAAAAGTTTAGTAATAAGAACTTGTAGGAGAACATAACTTGGAGCTAACTTTGAAGACTGATGCTACTTGTGGGTGTGACTTTTGCTGCTCCTGACCACCCAACATGCAGAGATGTGGCGTACCCATTCAGGTCAGGATACAAATGCCATACAGGAATACAAGCCGTACCCAGACAAAAAAAAGGGGGTCAGTCTCTGACATGCTAATCCAGTAAAGGAATAACAAGTTACCAGTTAAGATTTGACCTGCAGCAAGAAGGTTGTCTGCTTTTGTATTTTCCGTGTCCCCTGCTAAGATGTTGCCAATAGTACGTAAAATCTAAGGAAAGCCGGCAAGTCATGTTACACTTATGCCCACTCCGCAGGCACAGTAACCACCACAAACTGAACGGAGCTCAAAGTCTGGAAGTTAAGGAATGCTTACCGGAGACAACAAGCTGGCATTTTGTGATATTGCAAGGCGAGTTACAAGGGGTGGGAACAGCCCAGACCTCACCAAGACATCCGCATTTTGTTCAGACATCGATGTAAGATAGACCAGAACCCATGCAGCTTCGGTGGCCAGTTCATCATCACTGCCAATCCAAGAGCTGAAACATATTAGAATTCTGGTAATGTACCAAAGTGCAGAAACAAACTGAAGAGTTTAATAGCCATTGCCAGAGACAGACCCTGTTGCGATGTAAGTGATGAGCATATTTGCAGTATTCCTCAACTTTATCAGCTCAATGGCTGCACTTGGGTCTGGACCCTTCAGAAGTACCACAAAAAGAACAATCAGCATTCCTTCCCTTCAACTAGCAACATGTAGAACTCAGACCTCCCAAAGTGACACCAGATCCCTGCATGCCAGTTTCTTATCCAAAACATAACAAGAGCTGCAAACCTTTATCAAATTTGACATAGCCCAACAGGCTATCTTCGCTAGGGAGGTCCTTAGAGAAGCCATCAGATGGTAAATTGGAAGTAATGCTCCTTGATTGATTAGGGACACCCTCACGGAGGTAGAATCCCCAGCACAATTCCCAATTGCCCACGTACACTGTTCTGCTACTACTGGTGAAGTCTTAGGATCTGCTTCAAAGTTTCAACATCTTCAGAATTCCCACGCGACTGACTTGGGCGCATGTACTAGCATCAATGCCGCTATTAAATCAATGAATTTTTTTGTTTCGCAAACTCTGTTTCGCTACCAAGCTAGAATGACCATTTTGTCACAAACTCGTGCACAAGCAAATAATATGAACTCACCACCTATGTGGGCAATTAGAAGTGGAATTGCAGGTACCACTGCCCGCGTATGCTCTGGCTCTCCCGATGCAATGTTTGTAAGAGACCATGCTGCCTCTATCAACTGCAAGAAATAACACCGCAACATAAGCAAGGTAAAGAACAAGGTTAGCAACTTGCACTGCTAACAGCGTATGGGATCTAAATAATAAAGAAACAATGACAGACAAACTAGACACGAGTACCTGACCCTCTGAGGAGCCCAAACTAAGGCAGTCCACGAGTAGTGGCACAGCTCCCGCTTTGACAGCAACATCTAAAGGTGGCATTGATCTACAAGATAACAGCTTTCGCAAGTTCTTCAGCGCAACAAGCTTCTTAGTCGATCTCCTGCAGATAGCAAGACATCAGGATTTTGCTCCACCACAGAGCAAAAAGAGCAACAAGGGCTGTAACCACCAAAAAAACCGGCCGAGAAACCATACTGCTCAAAAATCGCCAGCTTGAGCTTCTCCACAGCTAAGCGTGTCTTGTCCTCCAGACCATCTGATTCCGCACTCTCCGTGTCCATGGACTCTCCATCGAGACAAGGTTCAGCTGTGCGGAACCTTTTTTCCCTGACGAGTGCCTCGCGTCTCTCCCTGCCCACTAACGAGGCCAGCTGCCGCCGACGCTGCCCAGCCGAGTTCACAACTGCACCAACCCCAACACAAGGCAAAAACATTATTACCACGCCCGTCCATCCTTAAAGCTAGAAACGGAGCTACTGCACCAGCTCCTCACGCACCAAACCAACAAACCAACCAGCACAGCGCATACCGTCATTTTCCTGTCTCACCTGAGGTCTTATTCGCGTGATGCCGTGGCCGCTCTCCGTTACTGACAAACACGTCCTGAACCCGCCCTTCCGAAAACTCCATGCTTCCACACCTCCCACACCTTCCCTTCACGACATACTGTCACAGACTAGGGTTCCAAGGCGCCCCGACCTCCAGCAAAATTAGCGCGAGCCAAACTCTTCCTCTACCTCCAACGTCTTCCTCCACCTCCCGCTCACCCCCACACAATCTCCCCGTGCGGAGCCACTTCACAACCACTTCCAGCCAAGCCGCCTCTCCACAGCTACCCTCTAAAGCGATCCACCCGAGCCAACTCCTCTCCCCAGCAATTCTCCACCTGCACCGACCCCGCGGCTCCCGGAATGCAAATTCACCAACGAAGCCGCCCAAAACCTCCCCCCGCCGTCATAATTATAAACGGCACCCTTGCCACCATCAAACCTTCAACCCAGTCCTTCCCCGCATCATATCAGAGGCGGCAAACTGCTCCACGCCCCAAATCCTCGGAACTATCGCCTTGCCGCCAGAACCCGCAGGCCACAGCGCAGGCTCTCCAGGACCCCAGGTCCAGCACGCCGCCGCCCGCCAAGCAGCACCTTCCGGAGCTCAAGATCCACAGTCTCGGCAGACAAGAGAAAAGGCAGCCAAGACCGAGGGGAAGAATAGGAGCTCACGCCTGCAGATACGATACGGCGAGGACACAGTCGTAGATACAGCGGACAACGGCAAATCTAGGCGACACCCAGGAATGTAAGATGGTAAGGTTGTAACTGAGACCGGCAGCTAGACCATCGCATCTGCCACTTCGGGGAAGGCAGAAAGAGCAGGCAGGCGTCTGGCTCGACTGGCCAGGCGCGTAAAACTTGGAGGCCCACGTCACCGGAGAATAACCGGTTACTTTGTGATGTCATTCCCGGTCAGCTTAACCCTCTAGGCTCCTTCCACTACTTCTAAGCGCACGCGGACGGTCGACTGTACCTGGATGTACGGCACACGTCAACTAACTTGTACGTAGACTTGAACTGCGGCAATTGTAAGCTTTAGAAATTTAATACCTATTCGGCTTATGAAACAGTAGTTGGTGTTTATCTCTTTTCTTTCTACATGAAGTCTCTCTCTATCGAAAACAATAGGAGGTGAAGGACATTTGTAGGTCCTTTTATCAGGTACAAGTTGTTAACTACAAGTCAGGTCAATGAATGAAAAATCCCATGGTAGTGGAATGAAAAATCCCATGGTAGTGGAATGAAAAATATTGAATAAAAAATTTCATCAAGTGGATTATGATAGACGATTTCTTTTTCTTCTTCATGTAGGTATTCCCAGAAAGTTTAAGTTTTGCATAGGTACCCAATATCCTATGTGTATATATGCTCCCGGGCCTCTTTAGATTATGATCTCTATAATAAGAAACTCTTTAACTATCTATCAATAATTTTTGTTAAGAAAAAGAAAGAAAAATCTTATACCCATTTATCAAAGTCCTTAGCCAACACCCTATGAGTCTCTAAGGCAAGTGGAATGAAGAGGTAGCCAGCCTTCATTCCCCTATTATAACCTAGTGACCTCTCTAGTTGCCCGCTCCAGCTGCCACTCAATTGGACGGTTTAGGATGACCTGTTCAGAGGTGGAGTCCTCGTGAAGCCAGTTGCCACCACGTCTACCATTGAGATTTGGTTACATTGGACGAGGTACAAGTTCACCGTAATCGTCGACCTGTACGTCAAACATACCAACGCTCTCTCCAAGCCATGTAACCACCTTTGAGAGTCATTGCAAACATGGTATCACAAATGGTATCATGTGTGGCAATACGTTGTCCCTCATTAGGACGACGAGCAAGATATGGTTCAAAATGCAGCAAGGGCAGAGTCGCATTCACAGGTCGAAATCCCTGTATGCATAGACGAGCCAATAGTTGATTGATTGTTGCACATCAACTCCGTGGGCTCATTTTGCTTCTCCTGAATATTGTGCAAAAACTTCCTGATCCAAAGTATCTCTTCGGTGGCAAGTGTGGTTGCTGCGTACTCGGCTTCTATACTAGATGATGTGTGTGTACTGTTTGTATCTCCTTGCAGGTCCAGGAGATGGCAGAGTGATTGTTCATCATGTAATAGGTTGGAGTGGACCTCCTAGCATCGGGGTCTCCTTCCTAATCTGCGTTTGAAAATGAGGTTAGCTTCAATTTAGTTGATCCATCACCTCTACATGTGAGTCTAAGTGACCTTCCTTTCAAGTAGTGAAGGATTTGCTTGACGTAAGTCCAGTGTGCTCTTCCACGATTCGGAAGGTATCGAGGTGTGATGTTGACTGCCTTGGCGTTGTCAGGCCTGGTCCAGATAGAGAGGTAGAGGAGGCTGCCCATGGCTTCACTGTAAGGTACGGTCATCTCTTTCGCGACCTCTGGAGTGGTTGGGCAGTCTTCTGCTGAAATTTATCTTTAACTCTTGCAGCAATTGGTATTAACACTAGCTTGGCGTCTCTGAGTTGAAACATGTCAAGCAATTGATGCACGTAGTATTGTTGATGGATGAAGCTCTTTTGGTCGAAGCTCAAACTACGCACCAAGTGCATAGCGAAGAGGGCCGATGTCCATGACATCATTTTCCTGAGACAAAAGATCTTTCACATACTGAATGATAGATGAGTCGGAGTTAGAACATTGGGAAGGTCCTGAAGACCTTCCCAATGTTCTAACTCCGACTCCTTCCGTGATGGTTCCGACCATGCAATATGACCCGGATGCGCGGCTGGGGCGCCGGCCGGCCGGCGCCCCAGGTCATGTACAGGTACCCCAAGAGCTGCCAACGCCAGATCCGGACTGGTTTATAAGATTCAAGGAAGGTGCAGGTGGTTTGGGGCACCGGCCGGCCGGCGCCCCAGCCCTGAACCCTTCCACCACAATTATCCTTAGTTGCATAGAATGCGACGATGAAAAACTTATCCTTGGTCTTCAACATATAAACACTGGTGTCGGCGGTGAGAGGTCTGAAACTACATTTCTTGAGATGCAGATCAATAGTTTCGTTCCATACCTAGGCAAATTGCTTCACGTTGTCAAACGGATTTTAATAGCCTGCAAACTTTCTTGGGGTCTTGCCTACTCTAACATTTGGTCCTCGGAATAGAAGGGTCTACAAGGATGGACTGAAAAGCCGAGCTGAGTTGTTTGTTGAACAAGGATACGTACAACCCCCTGAAATTGACTCTACAACGATGTTTTATCCAAAATTATGTGGGAGTTTGCGTGTTCGCTTAGTAGGACGACACAAAATTTGACATAAAGTTTTGAAGGTTGAAAGATGAGCAAAGGGGTCAAAAAGTCATTAGCTCTTATAATACACTAAGTATTGCTAAAACCTATACAACTATCACAAATATGAGCCTAGTTTGAAAGATAATGTTCTATGCAAGATTATGTGGCCAAAACCCTTAATTCAGAGCTACCTGGCAAGCTTGTTACCTTGAACATGAAATTTTCAAGTAAAAGTGGAGTAATGTGTACACTATGGTGCAACATCTAAAGTAAGAATAGTGGGCTGGTCATAATGTGGTATAACATCCAACTGGATTACTTGCATCTAATTATCGATATTTAATTATATAAATTTATTTTATAATATAATATTATTTAAATAAAATTATTAATTATTTTCGTTGTGATATATAATGTGATGGCATGTTCTTGGCCTCTAAATTGGTCACATATCACAAGTGGGTTTGTAAGTGGATAAGAAGACTTTATTATAGAAATGGGAAAAACCCATCCACCCCAAAAACAAAGCGGAAAAAACCCAACGAAGGGCACCATGCCAGGGGGACTAGCCCCCACGATCATGCATTTCAAAACTACGAACCGCCCGAAGAACGTCGTGGTCAGGGATGTGAAAAGGCCTACTTACCACCAGCGTCGAAGAAGTTGCATCTCCTGCGCTCGCTGTCGTTTTGTGCATTGCATTGGCCAACGCTCTCTGCAGAGGGATGAAAACCCTCTGCCGGAAGAAAGCAACAATACAAGAAAGGGGGAGGCCAACCCCATTCTTGCGGCTATGATAAGCCTTGGCGCAGGCCTTGATGAACCTAGAGAAATCCTTGCCCATGGCTTTGCCGTCCTCCATGACTTGTGGACCTTAGCCATCGTGCATCCCTCCGCCGCCCAGCCTGGACGGTTAAGAATAACATGTTCGCAGACACTGTCCCGGGTGGGATCGGTTACAACCACATCAGCAACCGAAACCTGATCCTCCGGGCCAAAAATAAATCAGCCCTAATCGAAATCCCGTTGTGTAGGGTATAAGGGCGCTCCTTAAATGGAAGGATCCCATCTTCCCTAGGAATAGAGAACATGACGTCCCTGATGGCATCATGCGTAGCGATACGCTACCCACCTGCAGAACAGCGAGCCAAGTGCATCCAAAGTTATCAAGAGGGGCCCACAGCTGCAAGTTGAAAGAGAGCAAGCCAAGAAGGACCCCACAGCGAAATTGGGTTTGTAAAGGAGTGAGACTTAGGGGTGAAACGGAATAGGATTAGCAAATAGAGAATTATCTAAACATTAGGTTAAAAAGCTCGTTTCATATGAGGAGTCGGTCCCGTCGAATAGGAGAAGCCGATTTTTCGGGTGCGAGACCGTTTGGCGCAAGGCCTTCAAGATCTGTGCGTCCCAAGTTTCTTTACTTGGTCACACTTAGTTCACGCTAACCTTCAAGCAATGTGTGTTCACGGAGGAAGTTGATGGAGGCGGCATCACTCCTGACTCGTGTGACAGAATTTGAAGTCCACTTTAACGTGTGGCACAGTTACAGTCTTCCCAGCTAGCTTGGTGGCAACTGCGTGGTGGACATGTATGCAAAATGTGACGAACTCGGGGATGCACGCAGGGTTTTTGACAGCCTGGCAAATGGTCACAAAGGATATGGTCACATGGATTGCCCTGGTAGCTGGGTAAGCAAATCATGGGCTTTGGGCTTGAATCTGGGGACATGGTTGATGCGCTGTATGTAGCCTTGCATGAGGTGTTGGCCAAATCAGACCTTGTCACTTGGGATGCACTGATTGCTTGCTATGCCTGTCAAAATACATGAGCGGGCTATTTTCAGCGGAAGGAATGGACTTTGCTGCTCCTATCACATGCGGCTGATATGAAATTGTCAGATAATTTCATGGCTTGCGAATCTTGTTGTGAGAACGATGTCCATTACGCTACACCACCACGCAGTGGAGTTCATGTCTTTGTTGTTTTCCACTTGGCAAGCATTTGCTGTCACTTGAGACAATTACCGTCTGCTTCCTGCTTCAGGACATCGGGTACTGGCATCTCATCTGAAATGAAATGCATTCTAAACCCGACTGTGCTTAACTGCGGTGTCCTTTAGGGACCGGCTTTCCTCGGTTAGAACTCAGTGACATCGAAATCCAGTACACATCCAGTAACGTTTGCCAGTTGTTTTCTTTCTTCCTCTGTTTCGTCTCCTCCTCATCTGGGACAAGGTAGACAGGGAAACAAGTCCAAGTCAGTTCTTCCTTACCGCCTTCCAGGCACAGGGTCTTTCTTTGTCCTGGAGGTCCTGGGGGACCTGGGAGACCTGGGGGCCTGTATTTTGTCGATCTCTCCTTTCCCGCCTGTCGTCGTGACCCTGTCGCGTACGCGTAGACCCCACGCTCTGTTGACAGGGCACACACCCACATAGAATCCTTGGTTGCCTTCTTTGAATTGTCTTGGTGTTAGCATCGACTCGCGGCGACTTGATAACCTACATTGTTGGGCTTCTTTGGGTACCTTCTCTGTAAGTTCCATCTTTCTGTACCCAATACTGTATGGAATGTAATGTTCCGGGGTATTGTTTGCCTTCCGCATATCATCCGTGAATGAAATCCATGTGACTGGGGCTGTTGCGCTCACGTTATCGGGATTGGTACCTACATAGGAAGCGGCGTGCAACTGTTCATGGTGGTTTTCCTCTGAAAGGTTGCGTCGAAGAATGTGTTTGATCGTTAACCGTCTCCAGAAACCTAATTAAATTCGCAGGTTTTCTGCATTTGTCGGACCGGGTCCTGTGGCGTCCTTGTGTGGCATCGCATTACTCCTGTCGGTATATTCCATCGTCACAGAGTTGATTTCTTCAATGCCGGAATGAAAGTTGTGCTGACCAGAGCGGTACTTCTGCAGGACACAGGAGCGTGATTCCATCACATGGGAGAGAGATTCTAGTATTAGTGGCAAAAATCTATACCGAATCAGAGCAGCAAGTTTTTGCGAAGAAGGTGAGCTAGCCATGGGTGACGTTTCCAAATCTGAAACTGAAGTATTTAAGGTGAGCAGACGCACTGGTCTGAAGGCTGATGGGTGATTGCTTTGAGGTTTGGTGTGCAAACATTCGGTACGCATCCACCAATTATGCTAGGTTTGTATGACATCATCTGTAGGCACACAAAGTTTGAGGTATGCAGTATGGGTTGCAAAGTATCAAAGACCATAGTCTTGGAGCCTCACCCTGTGAAAAAATCAGGCAGGCCGGCAACGAGTTCTTGCAGTCCAGAGTCAGCTTCAGTATCAAGCACAGCGCCAACTGCAGCCGTTGCAACTGACTCATCATGCAGCAACAGTCGATCTGCATCGCCTCCTGATGGTCCGGAGTTATCCTCACACTCCAATCTCGTCATCTTACACAAGAGCCCCGAAGGAAAGAGCACACCAGGCGAGGAAATCAATGAGATTGCATGTGATAACAGCAAAGCACACCCAAGTCCTGCTCAGTTGATAAGCAGTGGGTGGTCAGGAACTGCAGTATCTTCTGTTGCTGCAGACCTCGAGCGAAATCAGGATAGTGAGCTTGGATTTGCTGGCCAGGAGGTGGTGAACAGACTGACAGCCTCTCCCGGAACTCCAGGTTTCTTCAATGCTAACGGGAAGTGTGGGAGCAGCGGTGGAGAAAGTGCAGGTCATGTTCATCAGGTAGCTTGGCATTTCCTCACAGTGTAGAGCACTTTGACGGCAGGCATTTCCTCCGCGTACTGATCATATGACCTCTCCTTTCTGCAGACGAGTCAGAGCAAGTGTGCTACTGCTCCAAACTCTCCATTAACTGGACGCAGACACACCCCTCCTGGGCCAGCCGGCTTCCATTTCACAGATGCATATGCGCCATCCAATTCAGCACCCCAGTCAGCAGCTGCTACGCCACCTACAGGCGTTGGCAAGCCGCCTCTCATCAGAATTGGCAGCGGAGTCCAGCCCAAGGCCATCAGAATCACCTCTGTCACTGTGGTTCAGCAACCTGAGGCCCTGAGTCACCTGACTGGTGGTTCCCACTTCCCGAATGGATTCACCTCACAGGCTGAAGATGGTGTGGAACACAACGCAGTGCTTCGAACCACAGAACCTGTATTCGCCCACTCCATCCGTCCCAGGGTTTCAGGTCACACTGAGATCGCCGATCAGCAGCACACTGTCTCTAGTTGCAACGGAGGTCACGTGAGGGTCACCAACTCCCACTACACAACCATAGACTACGTGCATAGTTTTGTTCCCAACTACCTCACGGAACCCGAAACCACAGGTATCATGAGACCAGTGAACACCCAAACCAAATCACCCGGTGGCAAACAAAAGGCTGGCATCGGCAGGTCCACAATCTCGCCCAGGATTGTGAATGTCACCAACAGCACCACGGAGTATGTGATGAACGCGGACGGGAGGAAGATCACTGCTGTGCATCGTTCGGTTGCTTCTGCACCGTCCACTCCAGAGGTAGCAGTCCAGACTCGTATCTCTCGCTGTTTTGCCTTTCAGGAATGTCGACTGTCTCTGATCCATGGAGCATGCCTTACTGTTCAGGAGATAACAAAGAAGAGTCCTGTTGCAAATGCAAATGCCTACACTAATGCGAATGCGAGTGCGAATACAAATGCAACTGCTGGGTTCAGTTTCTCGATCGAGAGCCCAACATTGCCGGCATTGGATTCCCGTCGGAAACTGCCTCCTCTTCAGGCCTCCCCCTCTCACCCATCCAGCGAATGTAAGCTCCTGGTTTGTTTTGCTTCGCAGTCTGTGTGATCAGAGAGCAATTCCATGCCTTACCAGTATTCTTTTCTCTCCCGCAGTGAAACTTTCTAACAAAAGTGTGGACCCTTTTGTCAAGCCCTCACTGCTCTATCATACATCACCTAGTGCCGGTATCGGCACCACAGTGATGAACAACAGAAGTGCGTCTCCCTCGCCCTCCTTGTTTCGAGACGTGGAAGTGGAATCCGTGGAGTCTTCCCCAAGTTCAGCCAGCTCCAGGCCAATGGACTGCAGAGCATCTATTGACTCTTCATCAAGTTCAAGCGAGAGCTCCTCAGACACCATGATCGGGTCACGCTTCAAGCAAACTCTGGACAAGGCAGATATGATGGCTTCTGGATGGACCAACTCTTCTTCCATTGAAGACTTTTTTAATTCGAGTAAGACTCCTAACATCGACTGCGAGGTGTTGGACAAGAGAGAGCATGATTCAGGTGGCCATGCATTGCAAAACTCCCTGGACTTCCAAGATGATGCCATATCATTTGACAGCTCCAAAGTAAGGTATACATTTTGGGCAGCACCATCCGCCATGGAATTTGCACATGTTTGTCTTCTTCTGAATTTAGTAGCATCACTGATCCAGATTGGCACTTGCGCTGATTTCGCAGGCCCGGCCCCAACCGCAAACAGTGTGGACAAGTAGGTTTCCAGTACAGTGCGGAGTACTACCGTGCATAACATCAATTCATGCAGGATAATGTCACTGTAGTATATTCTTCACTTGCACGTTCCCATCTTGTAGCCCGTCTTGAGGGAACCACACAGGAGAGCCTCTGGTGGACCCTCTGTTTGGGTGGATTCTATCCGTCCAGATAAACGATGTCATTGTTAATATTTCGCTACACAGCAGAGTTTTCAGCTTGCCACCTAAGGATTTCACGATGTCCCTGATCTCTTTGTCCCGGTGGACTCTTCAGTTCACTGGATTTCATCATAGTGTTCCGTATTCGTCTTCAAATACAGTCAGGAGTGGTCTGTTCCTGCACCTTCACATTGCTGTTCAACGTTTCAAATTGGGAAAGCCATCCAGAGAACGACAATTTCGGCCCTTCAGTGCTGGAGGATGTCGTTGAGGTCCAGCCCGTCCGCTTGAGGAAACCAGCAGCTGGCTAATGTTGTCCAGCAAGTCTGGCAGCAAAGCTCAGAACAGACCAAACACTCATTGATGACTATAACCAGGCCACATTCAGTCTACGGAAACAAAGCACCTCAAGGGTAGCTTACACAAAACTATCTACAGCTTGTCGACGTGAACAACCACACTCCCCTCCCCATTATATGATACATCGTAAAGGAATAAATAGGACGAGTCAGGATTATTTGACGGAAACACTGCACCTGCTGAAGCGAGCTTTGGCTAGATCTCACCATAAGCCCGCTTCGAGATATCAGCATACTGCCCTCCCATGAGCTCCAAGACCTGCCTCCAGAGGGGCCTCTCAAGCTTGATGCACTGGTCAGTCACAATGTCTTTGGAACTGGATGCTAGGTACCACACACCATGCGCCACTTCCCTCTCCAGCTGCCCTGGCCGCCAGCCGCAGTAGCCTAGAAACCAGCGGTAATCACTGGCCTTGCTCACTCCTTTACTCACGCTATCCTTGATCCGGCCAAACCCCCCAAGGTAAACTCCCGGGATGATCTCCTTGGAATCCTCCATCTCCGGAACGCCATGAATAACCTGCGTCAAATCGTTCCCAACATCCCCTCCCATGTACAACGGCGAGTGGTAGAACTCCGGCATGTACTTCTCAAACCCCGCCAGCTGCCCTAGCTTGTACTCCGTAGGCCGGTTCAAGATGAACCCCGCACTCCCCTCCTTGTCATGCGCGAACAGGAAGATCACGGCCTGGTTGAAGTAAGGCTGCCGGATGCCGAAGGCAGTCGGATGCGCGATGAGCAGGCATCCTTTCTCCGGCTCCACTAGCGGGTGCGCCCAGCGCGGTTGCAGTTGCAGCTCACTCCCCTGCACTAGCCTCGCCCGGAACGCCCGCCAGTCGATTCCCTGTACCTTAGCCAACAGATCATCGTCCTCATCCTCCGGAGGCTCCTCCTTCCCGCCCTTGCTCCCACTCGGGCCCGGCTCGCTCTGCTCCGCCGAACACGAACACGAGAACGTCCTCCTCCGCTCACTCCAGGCCGTGGAGCTGGACGACGAGGCTGCCAATCTCAGCGTGCACCCCGTCCTAGGCCGGAAGAAGGCAGAACTCCTGCTCGTCCGTTGCAAGCTCCCGGAAGGCGTCGCCAAAGAAGCCGCTGCACCACCCGCTTGAATTCCTGCCCCCACACGAGCCGCCATCGCACAGTCCTCAGCACGCCGTCCGCTCGCGCCTCCTGTCAATCGCGAGCACGCATCGTCAACTCCCTACACCTCACAGAACTCTGCCCTTTCCGCACATCTTCGGGGCTTGCGGTCCGCCATGGAAGCAAGACAGACAGACCGGGAGCTCGCCAACCTCTCAAATCCACTGCCGTGCGTCACCAACATAAAATATCTTATGCGCAGAAGAGAAAGAAGCTCTTTCTCCCTTTCTTTCTGATGAACAGTGCGTCCCTTTTACCGCATCTCATTAATGATCTACCCACTCAAGAGGAGCTCTGTTCTGATCACGCACATCTTTAGGATGGAGGCTACATTGTGTGAGAACGTAAAGGCCCGATGTGAAATCGAGAGAAGAGCCCTGGAAAAGCTCGACAGCCGGGTGTGTGTAAAAATAGCATGTCAGCCAGGAATGCACCCGTCTCAGACGTAGCCCGTGTGGCAGATGCTTGTGAGGTCGAGGTCGCTCTTCGTCACGAGTTTTCGAACCATCTCCTCCTGCTCGCACCCTCTCCGTTGCAGCCACCACTCTGGGATGCTGGATTCCTTTCAGCGTGCAATTGGGGGGAAGGAAGCTTGTCGGGTGCTGCAACTACAGGGAATGGATTGGGCTGGTGGGCATGTGATTGTGTGAGAATTCCTGAGCCGTGCCGTGGGAGGCTGTGGCCCGGGCCCTTGCTGGGCGATGTACGGAGAGGGCTGGGAGCTCCCGCTCTCTATGGAGCAGGAGGGCGTGTCAGCGTTCACGATCAACACGAGCTGGATTCTCAAATGTGCCAAGAAGAACGACTCGTCTGCGGGAACTGTGCTCATGTGGCAGTATGCCGTGCTGGAGATTAATGTTCTTCTCTGGGCTGCCTTTTTCTTTGTGACGTGGGTTCTGAGCAAGAGGCTGGTGAGCTTGGGGCTGCTGTGGATCAAGGCGAGCCGGCTGCCAGGGCCCCCGGCTTCCCACTTCTCTAAGCATGCAAACTGCGAGAACCTTACAGGTACTGGGTCTTGTGAAGGGTTGTCAAATCGTTGAGTGTGCGTGGTTGGACCTGGTGCGTGACAGGGTGCCTTGGTTGCAGAGTACTTTCGGGCCTTGCATAAGGCGTATGGTCCTGTTGTGAGGGTGTGGCTTGGGCCTTCTAGGGCGCTTGTCTCGCTCAAGGATCGGAAGCTGGCTGAGGAGATGCTGCTCCGTGCCAAGGACCGAGAAAGAAGAATTTGTAAAGCGGTGGAGAATGCTTTCGGGAAAGGAAATCTTTGCACAGCCTCGTATTCTCAGGTTTGTTGAGCATTTAATTTTGCCTTCGTGGAAGGATTCGGTGGAGTTCTTCTCATCCTGGTGTAATGGTTATGGCAGGTTAAGCAGAAGCGTTTCTACCTGTATGAGCACCTGACGGGAAAGCTTGTGGAATCCGTGCATCCTATTTCTGTGAAGGTTGCCTTCCAGGTTAAGGATTGGGCCCAGCCTGGGAAAGATGGATGGGCAGTGGACAGCAGAAGGGTAGCACAGCACATGGCATTTGCTTCGTTATGTGTGTTTCTCTTTGGTGAGAGCTTCTTCGTCTGGCCCGGTGCCCAGGAGTTTGAAAGTGCGATGGAGGAAACCTCATCCCAGACATGTCTCTGGGCCAAGTACAATGTCGTGCCTTTCTGGAGTAGAGAGTACTGGAAGTACAGGAAGATGTGTAGGAGGTTACAAGCCTTAGCAGAAGACATCATGGGTTTGAGTAGGCAGCAAAGGATGCAGAGGAGGGGGGACGTGAATCAACGGGTCTGTTACCTGGATGAAGTGGATGCAATTGTTGCGTCCGGTGGAGACAAATATGTTCCTTTCATCAAGGACTTAGTTTGTCGCCCTGCTGACCCTAGTGTTTGCGTCATGCCGCCTGATGAGGTGAGAGGACACGTCATGGCTGTCCTATATCATGGCCTGAGGACTGTTGGAACCGTCATGAATGGCCTTCTGACAAGACTTGCACATGAGCCTGACGTCCAAGCTAAGGTCCACATTTCACCCACCTCTTGTTATGCGGGTTGTGTAGTGTCAGCCTCCAATGTGTCTGTGCTTTAAAACACTATGATGTCTTTGTGAATATAGGTCCACGCAGAGATTGAAGGGATTTGCAAAGGGAACGTTCCCACTGCAGCAAATATTAGGGAGATGCATTACTTGAAGGCTGCACTATATGAGTCTTCGCGGCTTACCCCGGGCGGGCCTGTGGTGTCTAGGTGTTCATTGGACCGTGGTGAGTACAACTGAAGGGTGGTAGAGGGTAGCACAGCACATGGCATTTAGGTGTTTGGTACTGATATGTTAGTATACTACCGTGTGAGTTTCCGTGTCGTTCAGCTGTCCACAAGTCTATGCCTTCACGCAGATTTGCAGCTAGGGGACACTGTTCTGCCAGCGGGAGCTATTTTGTCTGTCCCAGTTGAATTGCTGCAGACGGACACCCAAGAATCTGGTCAGGATGCCAGTGAATTTCGTCCTGAGAGATTCCTCTCAGCGCCTGCCGTCCAGAGTTCCAACCAGTCAGAATCTGGTTCAGGATCTACTGCCCTTCCTAACGAGAACCGGGGTTTGGAGTCAGGTAGGTGTTTTGGCTTTATAACTTGGCACAGTGCAGTTACACCGGGCCATTCTGACTGTTGGATGCTGTATTGGATACCGTGGCTCTGAGCGTGTACTGGTATGGAAGGTAATGTTGATGGTGTTCTGGAGACAGGCAGGCCAGCTTTCCAGAAACCTGGCTCAAGTCTTCTGTACATGACATATGGCTCGGGTCCAAGATGTTGTGTTGGCCAGGATGCTGCAACACAGCAAATGATGACACTTATTTCCTGCATTTTACAGCAGTTTACGGTAAGGAGTGAACTGGTCTGATTGCAGGTAGCCCTTCCTGCCTCACTGTTTGCTTAGGCAAGGATTCTGAGGCAAAGGTCTGGAATTTGCAGGTACAACCTGGTAATGATGTTGAACAAAAGCTCACCACAAGTTCTAACTTGACGCTCTCAAGCCTTTTGCTTATTCCACGCGAATGACTTGGACCCGGGGAACTGGGTTTTTTCTCTGCGTTAAGAATGAGCTTGCGTCTGTGTAAGTGGAGCCTAGAAGATGGGCTTGCACTGGGGATTTTTTGACACCTGAGTAGTGTCGTTTTTGCTGGGCACGATGGATGCTCAGGTTTTTCCTCTGATCAGGGTCTGGCTGGGAAGGACCCTTCAGAGTTGTGGGGATCTGGTCAGGGAACTGGGGCCCTTTTTTTGGACATTCAAGTGGGAGGTACTAACGGTTGATGGTGAAGGACCTGCTTGTTGGCCTAGGAATATGAGGTCGCGACCATGATGGTTGGACCTAACTTGTATGTAAATTCATGTCTCGTCCATGACGCTGAATTCTGATTGTTATTTGGAAATCAATCAATCCTTGAAATCTGCAAGGGAGCAACAACTACCATAAGCGTTTCGGGGTGCTATTTCGGACAGAGAAGCCCTGTGAAATGGTACGAAGTACTGTGAAATGGTACGAAGTACTGTATCGGTCAGTGGAGGTAAACGAGAGCATTCCATGTTCTAGCTTCTAGTCATTCGTTGTTATGGCAGGCTGCGTTTGAATAGAGATTGGGACAGAGGAACCTAGCTGGAAATGCACATGCCGTAGCAACAGGAGGCAAGGCAGGCCCCGAGCTACCTTCGTCTGACCTGACCTCAGAGACAAGGGTGCCATAGGGTGCTAGAGATTGATATAGGGTGCTAGACATTGATATAGGGTGCTAGAGATCGACACAGGGTGGTAGAGGTTACTTCTACATTTTCGAGAATCATCGAACACGGTCCCTCGATACCGTGGGAATCATCTGATCCAAAACCTGTTTCATCACGTCCGGTTTGAGCCCAGCTTGTTTCGCCGTGGTTCCGGGTGTCCTGTTTGGTGGAAAGTCGATATTGCTGGTTAGATCAGCTCCGCTTGCTGATCACCAGTCAAGAGGGCGGGTATTCAGAACAAGCCAACCCTAATCACCGGGCCTGAGACGCCCTAGGGCCCATTCTTGAACCAGCCGTAGCACGATCAACTCTACCATTCGAAATGAAACAAGAGTGCGAATTCACATCTCTCAATTTCTCTGGCTCCCCTTCAGAAATAGTGAACGGATACCTTGATCGGTGGAAAGTCGATATCGCTGGTTTGATCAGGTCCGCTTACTGACCACCACCATACAACCCTACTGTGCCCACTTCAGAGGACGTCAAAGAGTGCGGATATTCAAAACAAGCCAACCCTAATCACCGGGGCATGAAACAGGGCCCGTTCTCGAATCAGCCATAGCACGATCGACTCAACCATTCCAAAGGAAACAAGGATGCGAATTCACACCTCTCAATTTCTCTGGCTGCCCTTGAGACAACCACCAAAATTACACTACAAAACTCAAGTGACGCCTGATGACTCAGGCTCTACACCATGAAACTCCTATCCACGGTCTGCAACTCCGACAGTCCTCTTCCACGACACCAAATAATAAAGGGACCCCGCTCTTTATCGCTGTTGCCGCTGACAACGGATGGACTGTCAAAACCCTAGCCATCCAGTCCAACACCTCGCATCACCGAAGCCTCCTTGCCTCCCTCTCCGACTCAAGCAGAGTGAGGATGTCACCTTCTCGGACCGGCCCCTTTACGTTTCTCATGATCAGCCGGTTCTGGTCATCCAGAAACTTCACACGCACCTGGGTGACCTGTCCCCTGGAACCCGTGCGCCCAATCACCTTAACCACGACCGCCAGCTTCACAGATGAATCCATGGCTTACAGACTACTGCACCTGATCGAACATCCGAACAAGTAACAAGCGGAATGAGTGCCATTCACTGCAACAAAAAAAAAAACTCTTGAGCTTGAACAAACGGAGAAGCCAAAATCTCACCAGCGAGACCAAATGACGCAGCGCGAGCAAGGAGGCAAGCCCGTCACGCGTCAACGACACGCCCAAAAAGAAAGAGTGTGAAGGAGAGGCGGCTTGAAAAACGAGCTACCTCGACAAACTTTTTAGGGCCAACAGCTACTAGAGGATAAATTGACTTAAACGTTTGCCCTCGAAGGCCTAACTCTTTTCTTCGTACTAACTTCCCTTTAGCTTTAGCCCCGTAGCATGCATATATATAGAGGTACTAACTTTCCCTTCTCGATGCGCTAGCTGGACAATTTTCAAGGAGGACGAACCGAACCTTAGTAGGTTTCAATATCAAAAAACCATCACAATAGATATAGCGTATATGTTTATTGTTCTATTTGGGAGATTCCGAGTAGATACCTGTTTAGAAAACGGGCACAATATACCCACTGTACCGCCTTGGAGATGGGTGGGGATCTTTAGATCGGCAAGTGAAGTGTGTGTGCTTAACAAGTCCCACCTTTTATCATCTCGAAACTCTGGAGAGATCGCATAATTTGCAATGGCAAAGGAATGACACAAATCTATGGTAGACAGTTGTGTTATAAGCAATAAGGTGTCTTAGAAGATGGAACGGTCACCAGCCCACATGCAGGGAAGCTTGTAACAAGGACAGTTATCAGCTTTGTTCCAGAGGGACTACCGGTGGGCCGTGATCCATCAACACTAGTGAACTTGTATGGCAAGCCAGCCTTCTAGAGCATCAGCCTCCGGCCATGTTGGCATCCTCTCCTACAGGTCTGGATTTCCAGAGTGCTTGACAGACATCACATGGACAGTCTGTCTCTATTATTTCCTCTTGGGGCCTAAGCGTCTGAAGTCCTTCCTAACCTTCTGAAGTGCTTCGAAGCCTGTTCTGCTGTGAGTGTCTGACCGAGGTTCCATCTTTTGGAGTGCTATTGGACCACAGCAGATTTGCTTTCCCTGTTGCTGTTCTCAGGCTTCATCCTGTCACCTTCAATACATTGCAAGAAGGCTGGACACAGGCCTGTTCCTGAACGATGCTGCACGGATTCCCGCAAAGCTGATTGCAAACGCTCACAGTTACCATCATGGCTCTGTGGAGTGCGGTTGAGGCTTTTTAAAAGAGCTTCAGTGCTTACAAGAGCGCTGATCAGTCTTCAATTTTATTGCATCCTGCTACCATCAGCTGAGCGAGTATATGTTGGTACGGAGTTTGTGGAATGTCCTGTTGTTGGCCAAGCTTTGGACTGGGGACTCATAGGGTTGCAGAAATTCACAACGGTTTCGAAGTGGCTCTTGTGGATTCCACCGCAAGAGGCCTGAAACGCAGTCTGAACGAAGTTTGAAAGCTGGAACGTGGAAAAGCTGTTCCTAGTCCTTCTGCACAGCACAAGAAACGCTCTCGTGCTTTGACATCGACATACATTGCAATTGAGTGCTGTGGTAAATCACTTCTTGTGCCATAAGAACGCTTTCGCTAAAATCGTCGGGAAGGGTTGCAATATTCAGTGTCTAACGTGTGCGCATGTTGCTGAGGAAGATTGAGCCCAGCTTTTGTATACATACAACATACGGAGCATAAGTTTCACAGCCGTCATTCTCAGGAGGAAAGCGAGAAGAACAGTTTTTGGTGATGGATGGCGACACACGGTGTGACTGACTGCCGTGTTGGTGATTGATATTGACATTTGCTGTCATAATTGAAATCAGGGCTGTTCAACTGTTCCCTTATGCACATAGGTGAAGACCGACCCAAGAAATGGCTGCATCTCCCATGCTTAACCAGTCCCACCTTCCAAAGGAACCTTGCAAGATGTTAAAAGTAGCCCGTCTGCCAGTTGGTGGGTATATCACGCTCCCAATCCCGGCTCTTAACAGTTGTCAATGTCAACTCCTACCGTCTGGATGCCCACCTGAATTGGTGATCTTCCGAACTGGAAGACATACCTTATAAAGCACCAGCCTCCAATTTGGGCGACATCCTTGTTTGGCTTCCCAGAGGACTTGCAGTAACAGTCTAGACCATTCAGCCTTTCACATTCCTGACTTCTCCGTGAGGTCACACCTAGATTCTCTCCAGCAATCTGCAACCCAACTATTTCGCAACATCATGGGACTACCACTATGCCACTTCCATCTCAGCAGAGGAAGCAGCAGATTTGTTCTTTGTGTAGCTCTGTGTTCAGTATTTTTTGTGACTACTGCCATAAGGTTGCATCCTGATGTGTTCGAGACAGATGATGTTGAACGGCCCACACAGCTTTCAAGTGCCCAGCACACCAGCAGCTACCAGGCTCAGAAGGAACCGAAGAGACTGCAGTTTAGGCTTTCAAGAAGAAGCTTCAATGCTGACAAGGGAGGTAATCAGTCTCAGTCCAGCAGCAACTTTGCTGTGAACGGAAAATTCAAACTGACTGCCTATTTCCAAGAAGTACTGGACCGAAGTGAACGCAGGCGGAAGAGGCTAACCGGGAACCATCATCCTAGAGCCCACCGCAACAACAAGGTCAACAACCCCGAGTATGCTTCCCCTACGTACGCCGCACCCGGAGGATACGTGGTGGATTTTCTTCTTGGGACCCCTCCCCAGAATGTGAGGCTGATTATGGACACCGGGAGCAATTTGGTATGGGTGAATGGTGGTGGACCAAATCATTTCAATGCTGCCCTTTCATCAACTTACAGAGTGCCGAGCTGTGCAGATGTTATGTGCTCGAACGAAGAATCGATGCAATGCCAAGGTAAGAACCTGTTGCACATTATTTTGTCAGACTACGTTGGAGATGGAGGCCTGTTCCACAACTCCCGTCTTGTGCTTGTAGGCAATGTTTGCAACTTCGATTACCGCTATGAAGATGGAGCAAGCACGTCAGGTGTGCTTTCCTATGACGTCGTTACACTACCTGAAGAAGGAGATGAGCAGAGAAATCTTCTGCCAGACTTTGTCTTCGGACACAGCAACGCCGTCAGTGGAGAATTTGCAGATGTCGATGGCCTTATGGGACTTGGGATGGGAGCTATTTCATTTGCATCTCAGGTATATCTCGGATAGTCGACCATCTTATGTTACCAGCAATCTGACCTTTCTGTTACAACCAATGACCTTTTGTAAACCAGTTAAACTCAACAAGGAATGATCTCACAATGTAAGTATGTCACTGTTTTCGTCTGGCTCAGGTGGCTCCAGAGGAAGGGAGCATTTTCTCTTACTGCTTAGTGAACGTAGAGACCTGGGATGGTCCGTCGACTCCAACAAGTCCTTTGATCTTTGGCAGTGATGCCATCTCCAGCATAGACCAGTTCACTCCTCTCGTCAGCAACGAAGCAGGCCACTACTACGTTGGTGTAGACTCCATCTCTGTTGGAGGCCAACAACTGTCCATAGCACAAGGGACGTTTGACATCCAGAATGATGGTGCCCACTTGCTCTCCAACTCACACCAGTACTTTGAGACAGTCAGAATCATTCTCTTGCAAGTGCCTGATGAGTCACGGTTGGGTTAACGTTGGTCATGCAGGAAGTGGAGGATTCATCTTCGACTCTGGAACCACTTTCACCTACCTCTACGCGGCCGCTTACAATCCTCTTGTCCAGGCAATTCAAGCTGCTGTCTCCTATCCCACAACTTCGTACGTTGGGGATAATTTTCTTTGCTACGATCTTTCTGATGTCTCAAATCCAACATTTCCGGAAGTGAGTTTCGCATTCGCTGGAGGAGCCATCATGAACCTTGCACAAGAGAACGTTTTTGGGAATATTGGGTACGGCTACGATATTGCGTGTCTCCTCATGCTGCAAACCAGTTACGAAGAGCCTGCCATCTTGGGGAATACGCAGCAGCAAAATCGTCACATAGTATACGACTTACAGGGCCAGAGGGTTGGATGGAGCCATCCTGTGCAATGCGGTTCCGCTTGATCATCGATTTCTCATACACGCAATCTTAGCTAGTGTTTACTTCCGTGACATTCTGACCAGACATCCAATGGACAACAAAATAGCAAGAGTCCCTTCGGTAGGACCGTCGCACAGACATTCCCTAGCAATGCCTGCGCCCAGCTTGCATACACTTGATGTAGCTCCTTTGAAACCCCAAGAAACCTTGAAATCTCCTCTCCTTCTCAACCAGTTGTCCAAGATTTCAGGAAAACGGCTGCCATCTTTTGTCCACCATTGCTGGCAATTGCTGGTGAAAGCACGAATCTGTAATCCTATTCAAGGAATTGAGAACCGTCCCTTTCAAATTTGGCTTTGCGTGCAGACCTGTTGTTCTTGGATTTGCGCAAGCGTTGGGTGAAGTGTCTGCGATTCAGAAGCTGATTTGACAACCGTGAGATGATATTCAGGCCCTGTTTTTCCTTCAATGCTGAGCTCCCCCAGTAGCACTTCCATCTCCCGACCGTAGCACAAACATTCCCTAGCGATGCCTGCGCCCATCTTCCATGCACTTGATATAGCTCCTTTGAAACCCCAAGTACGCTTGAAATCTCTTCTCCTTCTCGTCGCCGTGTCCTGACTTAAAACGGCAAATCTTTTGTGCAGGTGAAAGCACAAACCTGTGATCCCATTCAAGGTATTGGAAACTGTCCCTTTCAAAATTGGGTTTGCGTGGTGACCTATTGTTCTTGGATTTGGGCAAGCTTTGGGTGAAGTGTCTGTCGAACCAGAAGCTGATCTGACAACCGAGAGATGATATTCAGGCCCACGCCTGTCTTTCCTTGAATGCTGAGCCTCTCCAGTTGCACTCCCATCTCCAAGCCTACCCACTACCCAGCATGGCGATTGTCCTTTTCACAATACTCTTCGCGTCAAGCAGTCTTCAACTTCCTGCTTCCCCGGCTGAAGCCAGCCTCCTCGGCAGAGAACAGAAGCCTGCAGATGGATTCAAACTGCGCCTAACCAGACGACACTTCCATGCCAATCAGAGCTCCGAGTCGGGACGATGGGGGAAACGGCCTCCGAGTCAGGCCTGACGTGCAGACCGCGATACGCAGAGGTGATCTCCGAATAGCACATCTGAAGGCAGTGATCGATGCAAACACAGTCAAGGTCAAGGTCTATCACCCAGATGACGCCAGCTTCGGCACCGGGTCATGTGATTGTTACAATGGCAGCAAAGGGGAATACATGGTGGATATCCAACTCGCACGCCTCCTCAGCCGTGTACCAGCTGGGTGTGGACATGGCAGGCAAACACTCCTAGGAAAAGTATATTTTTACTACAAACATTATTACATATTTCACTACAAGTATCACTACTACTATAATAAAATATTAATAGTAATCATAAAGTTGACATAGGTTACTATATTAATAGTAACCACTAATTAGCTACAATTAACTAACCATGATTCCGTAACCCAAAGTTCGTTGTAAAGTCCTCCGTTGTAACGTCCCACAAGGTTCTGTTGTAAAGTCCTTCGTTGTAAAGTCTCTAGGGCTCTGTTGTAAAGGCCTCCATCGTAAAGTCCTATTGGTTCTGTTGTAAAGGGAGCCGTTGTAAAAATCCGTAGTAAAAGGAATGTAGTAAAAGTGTACTCAAATTCAAAAACCAGTGTTGCAAACCCAATATAGATCCTACAACGCACTACACCTGCACCTCCTCCCCTACAAACCACAGAGTACACTAAAGCAGTACTCCACGCCCAGCTCGCAACTCCATGACACTGCCCCCACAAGACCAGGCCTTCTACATGAAATTTCACACCCAGAAAATCAGTCTATGGGAGAAGAGTTTTCACCCTGACCGTGGAACATGAAAATGGAGACAAAAGCATCATCCTTGAATCTTACTTATGCTGAGGCTTTCTCTGCATCCTTGGCCACTTTACGCGGAAGGTCACTCCACCATCCACCCGTCATCCAAAATATTGTTTTTGAGAATGGCATCCATGACCTTGCCATCGCATTCGTCGGGTGGACAAGCTGCCTCAACCAACAGGTTCCACACGTTAATAGCCTTGTCAACCCCCCTGTGAGTTAGCCTGGGGACCCAAAACAGGACTTGCTTTTTAGGAATTAATCCAAAACACTCGCAGCTTCACCAGCTAGTTTCCGTGTTTGCTGCCAACAGCTCTGATCTCATCAACTGTTGGTTCCCTTCCAAATATTCTTATACATCTGTCCAAAAACCCTCGCTGCCCCCCATGCCCAAAGCATCTGTAGGTGTTGCTACCCTTATCCTTCATCCTCTTCATGGCAGCAATTTTCTGCTGGGTAGGGGCTACGACGCCATCCATCTTCTCCTTTTCTTCCCTCAAGAACACCTCCCAATGCTCCGGCTTCACACTCTTTGGAACCTAGCTTGGATTTCTCTTCTGACCTACCAAAAACTTCCGGGCCTTGTTCATGACATTGTTCCGCCAATGCTCCAAATTAGAGCCAAAAGACTGCAACACAATGGCTTCAAGTGACCAAGGTCCAGAAATCGTCTGCCTGATGCATTGTTCCACATGAACCATGGTGGCTTTGGTCTGCTTCCAAAAGACACTAATGAGAGGGTTGCAAAGCCATCGGATGGTATAATGCACCCGGTCCTTCATGGGCAAGAATTTGGGAGAGTCCTGGTAGAAAAACTTGCACAACAATAGCAACATGGTTAAGCAATCACCCAAACCAGAACGAAACCCGTCCCCTATGGACTGAAAGCCTTAAAATCTCAGGCTTGAAATATTCAACCTCAAACAATCTTCATAGCATGTATTATACAAGCCTGAAATATTCAAGCCGTGCCGGCCTAAATATCCAGGCCTGAATGCAAGCATGGTCTGCTTTCCACAAAGGGTGCATGGCCGACCATGGCCCTAAATTTCCTTCAAATATTATATCAATATTAAAACCTTACTTGCCGGGTGGAGGTGTTCTAGGAGCACCTCGTGTTCCAACTCTGGCTTTCGTTTCCGCTTGGGACCCCTTGGGCCCTTCTTGTCCATAACATGGCATTCTTCTAGAATGAGCGGTTCTATCTTCCTCATCCAAGACTTCACGAGGAAGATGAGGCGCATTCGGGTGCTGCAATTGATCTGCCTATTGAGGCATTTTCTTTAAATGTGGATGTTGAGGCGCATTCGCGTCAACATCTTGCTGCTGTCCCCCGGTTGCGCCTCCTCCCCAACATCACAATCCATGGGACACTGATCCTCATGATGATGCTCACCATCTTCTAGGGTTTCAGACAAAGGTGTCTGTTTAGCCTGAACGAGGGTTGACGGCACAACAGTAGCATCTTGGGGCAAATTGGGCGCACTCTTCCCATGCTGAACAAATTTAGACCAACGTGGGCTTCTGGCTGTCAGGCACAATCGAAATGTATGGTTAGCCGCCAGAGTCACCCCGATTGACACCTGGTTGCTCACCTCTTGTCCGCCAAACCCTAAGCCAGTAGTTGTGAGACATCGTCCATAAAGCCTCGTGTCTGCAGGTGCCACAGCGTTGACCCTCACCTTCTCATCCCAGCAATCTTCCGGCTCGCCTTCGCTGTCGGACTGACACATCCTCCATTGGCTCTCGTCATCCGACTCCCCGTCCAAAAATTGCATACACTGCTGCTTTCACGATCTCTGGAGACCGCGTGCATCCCTGACGAGTCCAGCACCTACAGGCAATTCAATTGCACGAGTCAAGAGTGCCAGGACATCCATGTGTATTTGGGAGGTAAATGGGCTGCCCAATTGCACGCATGAATTCTTGTACCCACCAGCTCAGGCTGTCCGTTTCCGACATTCCCTCGTGAAATTGCCTTTCTTTGCACTCTGCAAACGACAATCCAACAAATTGCTACAACGTCAGAAGCAACGAGCAGATATGGGCCATCGAGAACCAAGGGATCTACTTACGCGATGTCATGACAATGTCCTCACTGAACGATTTTGCCTCAGACTTCAGCGGTCTCACCCTGCAAACTGTCCCGCAAGACTACAACATTGCCGTTAACCAAGAGATCGACATCTCGGGAGTGATGGGGCTGGGCCTCACCGGGAACTCCTTCATGTCTCAAGCCTGTTGTCATCCACCTTCACCAATCCACAGTATCTCCTTTCACGAACCAAAAAAACCTACAGAGTCTTGTCTGCCTTTCTCAAACACTTCAATTGTACTACCCACAGGTAGGGCATGTTAAGTTAAGTAAGGTCAGCCCTTTAGGGCACGCTTAGTATTAAGTTGCATACCAATCGGTATCCAACAAAACGGTGACACATACTACAGTGTTTTGCCTCATGGCATGCAACTGTACATAACCTTTCACGCTCACATTAATCGATATTAAGGTGGAGCAAGTATCGGACAAAAGAGCTGGAAAAAACCTAGGGCTATACATATATACATATATACATATATATATATGTATATATATATATATATGTATATATATGTATATATATATATATATATACATATATATACATATGTATATATATATGTATATATATATATATACATATATATACATATATATATATATATATATATATATATATATATACATATATATACATATATATATATAGATGTGCAGGCCAAAAGATCAAACGTCTAGTGTCATAGCTGGACCAAAGTTTGAGTAGCGTGGCGCCAATGAGAGAGCAGCACTTAATGGAGCCCTCCTTATCATAAATTTGCAAGCAAAGAGTGTTGGATCTCAACACCACTTGCAGAAATGGAGACTCTTCATCCATAGGTGCCTCCTAATTGCTTGAGGTGCCTGTAGTTATTGCAGATAACGTGCAGGTCAGGATATGCTTTTGGGTAAGCATGAGTTCTTCTCTGGTAAGAATATAACGGAAAATTATAAGACTAGACAAACCTTGAAAAAGTTCATCATGTTGACGATATGCAATATCAATTTTCTGTGTCAGATCGTGCATACTATACCATCTCTTCCAAAAGCGTTGCTACCTCAACAATGGGGCTGCAATGAGTATGCATACAGTCACCTAGATGCATTTAGTACTCAAAGCGGTTGTCCTAGTTGTACAATTTGCTGCCTGAATGAAAAATGGAAAATTAAGAGAAAAGCACTAAAGATCTAATTCAGGATGTGAAGAGGGAACACCTTGCGCGTCTCATTTGAGGAATAGCCTCTCCACAGCCCCTGTTTTGATTATTCCTTCGAGCAACACGTGGTGGAGGCTGCAGTAGCAACATGAGAATTTGATACCCAATTCACACATGATTTTGAAGCGTTGATAAGCTTTTGAACACCGCAAAATATTGTCAACAAGAATGAACAACTTAGTTTCGATGGAGCATGAGAAAGCAACTGAGATGAGAACATACTTGAGTGAAAACGATTGGAGGATTCCAAAAGGCGAACAGTTTTTCACCACAAAGGCTTCCACCATTCTCTACCACGTGGATGTCCCTAAGGCCAACAAGTTCCTGCAAGGGGATAAAATGCATGAAGCTCACTTCGGTGGTTGACCAACAAAATATGCATAAAAGTCATGGAATCTGCAGGATTACAAATAGTTTTCACAATTCGTCCATGGGTAAGCAGCAGACCATTGCATGTTGACGAGGATTGGCCATTGTGGCGCTGCAAATGATGAGTGTCAGTTCGGCTACATATGCTGCAAAACAAAAGTCTAGGAGTCAAAAGCTTGCACTGTTTCAACATGTCAGCCAGATCTGCGTGCTTTCCTAGAGATCATTCAAGGAAAAAAAAAAAAATCTCACAGTGATGACAAAGACGCTGCAGATGCCTCAGAATCATTGCTGTATGGCAGCCAACTGCTCCTCGGTATGCATGTGCTTCATCAACCACCACATATCTGCACACATGCACAAATTGCACTCCGTGACACACAATACTGAGCCACTGTATGGCCTTTCTCTGCATTTCGAGTTCATAGGAATCCATGCTATGATGAGTTCACAGACCTCAGGTTTGATAGGAACCGATGAAATTGTTCATGTGAAGGTAAAATTCGGACATGCAACATGTCTGGATTTGTGATCAACTGTCAAGCATCATCCGCTGACATGAGAGACAGCATCAGCCATAAGGGCTTTATTACATAGCATGTCTATGCATTGATCTGCTGGGTGAGCCATGCATAAGCATTCAAGCTAACAGATACAGGTTCTGCAACATCAACTTGGAAAGTGAAGGAGTACTCAGGGGGGTTATCATATTACATACAGGCCTAGCACAGTCTCGGAGCTTCAGTCGTTGATCTTGATGGGTATCACCGTCATATACTCGCATATAAGTAACAGGCACCATTCCTTCTGTCATCTCTTGCAAAGCTCGTAATCGATCTTGTGCTTATGCCTGTGGATAAATAGCTGTCCCTTAGCAGTTGCTGTTGTTACTGGTGGAGTAACAGACAGCAGGGGAAGAAGAAAGGTAGGAAGGCTTCTCTAGTCTACATAACCCTTCACCAAAACATGTCGTCAACAAAAAAATTTCATGCGAGCAGGTGACACCTCAAAAATTAGTGTCATTATTGCATTGTACCTTGGTGGGAAATAAGTACAAGGCACACGAATGTGGGTTGGCAACAAGTTCCTCCAAAGTAGGAATATTGTAACATAAGGACTTGCCACTTGCTGTTGATGTTGCAATGATGACACTCTGCCTAGAAGTTGCTGTATTGATTGCTTGTGCCTGCACGACAATCACCCCTGGTCAAACCAAGAGTTGCAGTAAAGTATACCAAGCATTCTCCCACCGCAATTCAAGTCATAGAACCTTCATAAGTACCTAAATGCTAAAAGCAACAGCAATACCTGATGGCTGTAAAATCTAGTGATACCATAGCGCTTAACTGCAGCAGCAACTGAATCAGACAACCTAATATGCAAGCTCCCATAGGGCGCTATATGAGGACTCAAGTGCTGGCAATGCACAACCTGCACAACAGTCGCAAGACTGAGAGAGCAGTCAAAATCTATCCGGATTTGCCAGAAGAAGGACAAGCCCAACCTGGTCCAGCTCCCCAGCACCCTGCTTCAGATGTTCTAACATCTCAACTGCCGAAAGCTGCTTGACATCCTGTAGAAGGAGATGAAGGAGACCTACATTTCAAACTGGACGCATCCAATCGCTTTCTGGAAAAGAATGGAAAAAGCTATCCAAGTACGACTCGTATGAGTCTGACAGGCACTGACCATGCAGCGAATGAGCTGCTTGAGAAGACGAGGCGGTCTTGGAAGAGCCGACTGCTTTGCCACTCGGTATCTATATTTGCAGATACTTTTCCCGCAGCATCTAAAAGCCCATCTAAAGTAACCTTTTCCAGTGTAAATTTTTCATCTGTCTGAACTTGGTGATATCAACATTAGGACTATTCAAGGGGCTGCGGGTACAATCAAAGAATCATAAAACATGAGGACATCACAGCAAATGTTTAGGACCTGCAGAATGTTGAGAAGTTGAACGATTGCTGCCTGGAATGCTTTCTGAAGGCCCGGTACAAATTGACATGAGTCAGAAGTGAGAGAACTTGCCATGTCACCATGGCTTAACCGGCAGTGTCCCACGAACAAGATGAACTCCTTGGCGCAGGTGCGCTGGAAGTAGCCAAACTTCGCTTTTTTCGCTTGCTTGTAGAACATCTGCAATCGCAGAGGTTCAGGGTGTTAGTTATGGACTGGGTGCATCGGCCAAACAGGCTCAAACAGACAAGACAAGTGCACTGCTTCACACCAGAAAGAGAGAGGAGTTGCACCTGTGAAGCCATGCTCAGATCTGTGCTCTTGTCCACCAGTGTGTCAAGTTTCTCCCCGCGAGCAAGTACACTGTCAATAGTTTTGTGCTGCGAAAGAAGAAAAGTTTCAGTCAGGCCTGCGAGAGTCAGTTCTGCAATTCCAACGTCAATTCCAACGTACTGTAAAGCACTGCGACATAACATACCAGGATGAATTTGGTCTCATCGAGATCCCTTTGAATTTTTAACATCTTGCCGGATTCTCCAAGGTCCTGTACTAGAGTTAACACACCAGCTGCAGGAGGCCCTGAATTGCTTACATACATGATACAGTCTCTAGGTGCCACCATACCTCTGGGGTGAAATAAAACCTGAATTTACCTGAAACCCAGGGCATCGGGAAGGTACGGCCAGGTTTCTTGGCTATCGCTGCGCGACGAATTCCCAAAAGTATTATGATATTCATCCAGAACCTGGTAGAGGGCAGTTATAACACAGACGTAAGGGCAAAGAACAAGCATCAAACCACGGGACAAACATCAAATGAACACACGGGATCACATGAACACTACTGTTATCATGGGTCACTGTTTGTTTTCAGCTTGCAGACAACCTGATCATGTTCGGATGGTTTCTGAAGTTAGCTGGTTTGGTTTGATGTTTTGTGCACAGGTGCCAACCTATGGCTTTTGATGAAGTAGAGGTGCCAGTCAGGAAATACTGTGAGGATGTCAGAGCCATGAATCAGTTCCAAGTGAGGGCAGTCGTAGATGCAGTGTCTTGACTTGTAAACGGCGTTGGACCACGAGTAAGACTGAAGACTTCCCTGCTGGTATCTCTGCTGTCTATACTTTCCAGGATAAAGTGCGGAGTCCATATGTCTGCCCCAACCAACACAGCCATTTGTAAGGTTGCTTCCAGGTTTGTGTCACAGATGTTGGTCTCTAAGCACAAGAATGTCCAGTTTGGTGCTTGTTTCCAGGATTTGATGATTCGTGGACGCGGAGGAAGCAGGATGTTGAATTTGGTTTACGTAGTGCTTATTGGAGGCAAAAGACCTCAAAGACCCACAAAGTGCTGGAATATATTTATCTGCCCCGCATAGTGAACACATTGGAGTCAGCTTTGTCTTTTATCGCTACCTACAAGAAATGTGGCGAGACGCTCAGAAAATTCCTGCAGTGTGTGTTAGGAGAGTACATGACGCATTCCAAAGTTTTAGCGGCCGCTCACAACAGGGAAGAGTCACGACCATTAGTCACTTTCGTGAGGAAGAATTTGGAGGTCCTTAGTTTGTCTATGGTCCACTATGGTCGTAGGACGTCTCTAGTGTTCCTCAGCTCGCAAACAAGGAAGGGCGTCCGTCATATTGCAGTCCTGAGAGAGAAAATTCTTGGGTACTTCTATATGCATAATGTTTCTGATGAACACATAAGCATATGGCTGTCCGAAGCACACGCGCAGCGTAACCCTACATCAGAGGACTTAGTATGGAGTTGCTGAACTTCGAGGATTTGCAAAGGATTTTTTACTCATTCTGGACTCCTGTGGACTCGCGAGTTTTAGTATGCTCGCAGGGAAAGATCCCTCTGCAGACTACTTCGAAAAGCTTTGCATCACACACTTCAAGATTCTCTTCAGTACGGTGGCCTCAGGTGGCCGCCAAAGTGTGAAATGTTCTGGCGCCTTCGACTGTGTGGTGATTGATGAAGCCTCCCAACTTGTGGAAGCAGAAACGTCGGTGATAACAGTCCCCCGAGTTGCAACAACCACTTCCCAGGGGGTGACGGCTGCTTCTCTGGTGACCAACGATGTCCATCCAACAGCCTACTACCTTCCGCTGCAATTTATCCCGTTTATCAGGCACTGAATCTCCCATCGGGCGTCTTCGACGCAACATCATCGTCAGGTAACCTTTAGGGTATCTTCACCTAGCTTGCCTAGCCTGCTCCTTCTCCCGGCATGATCTTGCGGTTCTTGATCCACTCCAGCTTGCCCTTCACCCATTTCGTTTCCGGCGCTTTCCAACCTCTCATCCACGGGATAACGGCGCACTTTACCTTTCCGACAGCAGAAGTGGACCGATTTCACCACTGCTACGAACCGCCAACCTCATCGTCGCACCAGTGCCTGTTTCGCTTTATAAAGGCATGTACTTTCTATTATGCACTGCAACAAGCTTTTGTGAAGTGTGTGTGCATGATTTTCATCATGGCTTGGCCAAGAGGCACTTGTTCTGTATGGACAAATGGAGAAGGAGGGCCTCATTGTGGGCAACCATGTTACCTTTGCTTGCGTTCTGTAGGCCTGTGCAAAGGCATGACCACTACTGCATTCTGGGGAACTATCAGCAACAGAATGTCCTGATGCAGTACGACATCCAAAACAGACAGATCGGGTGTACCGGCCCTGTGACAGACTGTGGCTCTCCCGAGGATTGATCCGTAGCTTCATTTAAGTCAAGAGACCTAACAATGCTCACTAAACCCAGACCAATTCGTGGACAGAACCCGGAGGTTGAAAAACCGGCAGCATGTCATTCATCAGGCCCATGAAACTAGACTTCCCCTTTCAAACTGGAGCAAAGTAATGAGGCTCCTCCATCGTGAACCATCCTGTTCCTGTCAAACATTGCCTTATCCACATTCTTGTGGCAGGGCAGCCACAATGGATACATAGATAGATAACTTTTACACGCTACAACAAATGCAACCGAGAGCGAAGGCGACCAGGAAGACCGAGCGGGCAGCCACAATGGATACATAGATAGATAACTTTTACACGCTACAACGAATGCAACCGAGAACGAAGGCAACCAGGAAGACCGAGCGTACCCTCACCTAACCCCAGTCCATTATCCTATCCTATCTTCCCCTTCCCGGAATCCTCCAGGTCGTAGTAGAAGAAGTGCGAGACGAAGAGCAGGTTGAAGCCGCGTACCCCTGCGCTGACAGTGGAGATGTCGACCCAGCCTCTGGCCAGCCGGAACCTGCCAGTCCCGCCGACGATTGGGAGCTCCCGGACGGGGAGAAACTGCTCCGAGTAGCCCCGGAAGCTGATGGTGCTGCCGGCGCCGAAGCCGCTGGCGTCGTTGAAAATGGCGGTGGCCACGAACTCCAGGCCGGGGCCGTTAGTGTTGTTGTTGTCGAAGACGAAGAAGCCCTTGACGCTGCCCAGGGCCGGGGAGGCGGGGTCCGGGCCCGAAGTGATGAAGGCGTCCACCACGCAGGTGGCGCCGAAGAAGGTGACGGTCTTGGGGGCCGGCTGGGTGGGCAGCCCCTCCAGAGGGGGCTGCAAGAAGAAGGTGTTGAAGCCGATGGTGGTGTTCATGTAGAACGTGATCTCGGAGTACTTCTCTTGCTTGCCTTTCAGCTTGTGCTTGGGGCTCTTCCCTGCTGCGGGAGCGGCAAGGATCGCCCCTATCAGCAGGGCTGCCAGCAGAGCCAAGCTCGCATTGTGGACGGCTCTGCGATGCTCCATCTCGGTTTCTCGGGCTACACACAGCAACTGCTATTGGACCCAAGTTCTCAATTATCCTTCGGGGTTGGCCCCAAGAGATAGGGAGGGGGAGAGGGAGGGAGGAGGGATTGGTCTGCATCGGACCACATTTCCTGCTCCGCAGGGCGCGGAGGGGAGACGCCTCGGGCCTTTCCCAGAGGAACCTGCATTCACTTTTAGCAGTGCTTTGACACATTGCCCATAACAGCTCAGACAAACGACCAATCCGGTGTCGCTGTGGGTCAATGCGTGGGGCTCGCTGGTGTCTGGGCTGCGTCTGAATCTCCGAGGCCATAAATGCTTCTGGGCTGTGTCTGAATCTCCGAAGCGACAAATGCTTCGCGCGTGGGACGTCGTCGGTGGCTATGTCATGCCCATGGCTTGGGCATATCTTCCAATACGCACTCTTCGCGTATGTAATGACATACGATGTCATATCTTCCTCGATTCGCCTGGCTTTGCGATAGGGCATGCCTTACCGTGCGCCCATGGCACACCCCGTTTCGAGCCCGCGCAGGCTTCAACTCTTTCAAACTAGCGGGGAGAGGGCTTTGGGGAGGAGATCAGCGGGGAGCGGGTTTCAAACTATGTAGCGGGGGGAGAGGGCTTCGGGAAGGAGGTGAGGGAGGGATGGGAGGGGAGGTAGAGAGGCAGCGGGAACGGATAAGGGAGGGAGCAGCCCAGGGGCAGCATATTCGAGCCCCGCCTCTAGCAGCCGGGCCGGGCACCTTTCTTGACTCCCAAGCATGCACACCCTTGATCTTGCACAAAGATGAAGTCTGTAACCCATTGGGAATTCAGACCAGGCATAGATCCTGTCTCTGAGCTGCTATTCATGATAGGGATGGTGGCCTCAAGTCGTGTTTTGCTTTGGTTCGGGCAAGGTCAAGCCCAATTTTGGAGAGAGAAATAATGTGTCCAAGTTCCATATTTGCGCATTGCGTGCAGGTTCAGGAATGAAAGAGCTCTGAAATCTCAACGATGAATTCACCTAACCACATGCCTTCACTACAACCACCTTCTCAGACAAGACAAGGAAAAACATCTGTCGGCTACGAGAAATCGAAAACGTGTTTCAACCATGGAACACCAAACGTTCCTATCCCGGCACGTCATGAAACAGACTACCCCGGCAGGTCATGTCTGCTAGTTTAGCGCGCAATCCTGAAACAGACTATCCCGGCAGGTCATGTCTGCTAGTTTAGCGCGCAATCCTGATATTCCGAGGCTTCTTGGCCTGGAGCTTTGAATCCAGGGAAAATTCAGGGTGCTTGTCATGTGAGGAATTGGAGAAAGTATTTTATGTACTGCAAGGAACTTCGATAAGCAGTGGCACAAGCAATGCTTATCGAAGCAACTTCCTCGCTCAAACTTTCAAACTGGAGCAGAGTCCTGACTGCACAGCCGAGGTCCCCTGAATGATAGCTGCAGCCTCGTTTTGCATTTCTGCATTGGGTACCAAACCAAACATGGGGATTTCGGAAATCTTAGTTGGAGTTTTGCTTGATCGTTCTGGGCTTATCAGCGGAGACTTTGGATCAGGTGTAGTTGGCAGTAGCATAGTTCTTTACTAGAGACACCGGTGAGCAGGGGCTCTGATATAGCCATACTGAATGGCACCGACAGCATGATGAATTTTTCTGGACCGATTTCCTATTTGTTTTTGGCCGTGAGGCAACTAACAATGCTCACCGTCAGGACAGTTGTTGGTCTCTACAGATGCTCATCCAGCTGCAAAATGGCAACCACATTCCCACAGCTGTGGAGAAGGCAAGCTTTATGACTCGTTTCGATAAGGAACACAGGATGTAGCAAAACCCATTGCAGCCCACATGAACACCTACCTTGAGGACAGAAACCATGTCAATTGGCTTGCGACCTAGGTAGGCATTCCTGATTCACATTAAACTTCCCCTTTCAAACTGGAACAAAGTCATAATTGTACAGATGAGATCCCCAGATAGTAGCAGCCCCGTTTTGCGTCTCTGCATTGGGCACCAAAGATGACCATGAAGCACTGTCCTATTAAATTTTGGATTAGTGAGGAGGGAAACAACAGCTTGGAGTAATGGCAACAGTGAAGACGTGAAGACAAAGGTTGCAAGTCCTTGGCAATTCTGATATACAAACCCCTCTTTTTTCTTAGCGCAATATATCGACGTCTGCTGCCATGTTGATGACACGGGATACTCATCACAGGAAGATGAAGGGTTAGGAAATTAAACAACTCGCTCTTGAAAGGACTTTTAACAGTATTCTTGACTCAGCAACAGCAGAATCCAAAACAGACCAGCCCCTTTGCCTCTACTAGCTCTTCGATCACTAAAGGTTCTTGCACCAAACTGTCTCCAAACTGTCTATCTGCCAACCAATGGCTCATCACCTCACGGTAGTTGTCTGAAGGGACCCCGTCTTCCAGCTCCTCCTGTGGTCCTTATTGTCCTTCTGCCCTACTAGTCCTCAGCAAGCTATGGGCGCCAACCGTTTAATAACATTTTCAAAACAGTGAGCGCCAAACGCTGAGAGGTTGAAGGTTTCAAGACGTGTCAAACTCTAAGCCTTGAATCCGGCATGGGTCGGAAAAAGTCCGCAACGCCATGGATAGGCAGGGAAAGCTTTCGCCAAACACGTCGAAGCATGTCGTAAGCAACAGTAAACTTCACGTTTAACTTCTTCTCCGAACGATAGAAGCAAATCACAAGGTCCCCAGCAACGTGCACATCGCTCAAAACCAAACTGTCCCGCAATGGATATGCAGGCCGCGGCAGTATGTCAGGCGGGCACCCCTCCGCGATCTGGACCCACCGCTTTCTGGCATCGTCCAGCGTCCAAATACCACGGCAGCAGTACATCAGCCTTCCACGGTACCCTGTTACAAAATACTCCTCCCACATGTGCACGCCGTGGTCGGGAAGTGGCAGAGCCCACAGGTACCGCGGACCCGGCTCCGTGCTAATCCGCACCAGCCACCGGTTCTGAATGGTGCCCTGCACCGTCCTATACACCTCTCCGTTGTAGGTCCAAGTCGGATCCCACAGATCTGGCTCCAAGTCATAGCGAGCTATGAAGCCCTTCCACTCACCAGTGATGCTGCTGTAGATGGCATGGTCCCAAAACATTATGCTCTCCGCAGGGTCCTCTTCTGGTTCCGGATTACTGATGGGAGCGGGTCCAACACGAGAAAGATAAATCTTGAAGCTGGGAAAGCTTTCTGTTGCAGTGACTGTTTCCATCACCAGGGCGACATACAAACCCCAATAGCTTTGAAGCATGGGCAAAAGTTTGAAGCGATGGTTCACCGGATCGAACACACAGAAATGCGTTCCCTCGTCTACGGGACAACTAAGGCAAACGAAACCACAGTCTGGCGCGACGGTAATATCCGCTGCTCCATTGTGGAACACCTTTGGCAAGAAAGACAAGTCCACTTTCAAGGACTTGTACAGGGGGAGACTTCGTCGCAGACGTCGTGGCTCAAAATACCCTTTAGGATAAAACGCAACGGCACACAAGGGAGGTGGCGCCGTCCGAGAAAGTGACTGGTGAAAGCTCCGCCGGGAAAACTCTGAAGCGGAGACCATGGCACGCCAGTCCCTGCACACTGCCCGGCAGCGGGCCTGCGCTGCCGCCGGTAACCGTAGCAGCACTTGTTCCACCACATCGTAAGGCAATGTCTTCCAGACCTCAGTACTAGTATGCACCCCAGTGCCTACCGCGCTGGTAGAGCCACCATCACCAAGCTCTTCGCCATCCAGCAGGTAAAGTATGAGCTCTGCATCATATTTCGGCTTTGGACCCTCATACATAGTAGGGATCTGGATCTCCTGGTTGGAGATAGCACTACTACAATGCAAGGGCCTTTAAGACGTGGCCTATTTGACGCATGATCCTTGCGTCTTTCTCTTGTCTTTCTCATTTGACGTCCACCAGGTCGAATGACGCGCTACCTCATCCGTGCATTTTGGTTGCAAGTCGGGTTGGTATTTTTTGATGCAGTGCTCATAGGCTTCACGAAAGGTAAAGCACATTTTGTGTGACCACTTGCCGGTAAGCGAGAATGGGCTTGTACCGGGGACGATGCCCGTTCACCATAATAAACCTGTGCCCACACACCGGTTCCGGGCAACTGGACGGTGGCTTTGCGGTGCATTCGGTGCCGCACTGACAGGATCCGGACCGTCGGCTTGGCGCACACGCTCCGGTGAAGAGGGCCCGGGCATATCCGTTGGGTTGCATTTGCGGTCAGTCGGGCAGAAGGGCACTTAGCGAAGAGCAGCCCCTATTTCTGCACAGTGTTTGTCAGCCTGCAAGCCATGGAAGGCCTGGTCCGAGACAGGCAGATTCCGCGCATGTATTGTCCCTGCCCCGAGTGCGAACCCTTCCAGACGAGACAGCGGGCAGACGTTTCCAGGCTCCATGTCCAAAGTTGGCTTACATTCCTTCGATCGCGGATACGCAATCATTCTCCCCAAATTGCCCGAATTGGATTGAATCAAATCTCGGGCGTCGATCTCTTCTAATTATTGTTGCTCTCACACATAACATGTCGTGCACGCAGGGTTTAGCTCTCAGGGACGTCGCTATCCGAAGACAGCCGGATGTCGCGCTTGCGCAACAAGGGTTGGTCCCCGTTCCACCAGCCATTGGCGATGGGGGCTCCCTCTCAAGATCCGGAGCCCCGCAATTCACCACCTGAGCGCGAGTAGTCTGATCCACCACCAGGGCCGGACTATACCTTGGTTGCTGGTGTTGACGACCGCTGGAAGGCATCCCTCAACGCCCTTGCCACCACACCCCTCTGAAAGGTCGAGGCTGCATGTGAAAGCACAGAGACAGAGCTCACTGCCACTCTTGCTTTGCTCAATTTCTAGGACAGGTTTGCCATATCAGATACCGCAATGACTGCTCTCTTTGAGATGGCTTCCAGAATTCTGTTGCCGCGGCCCAATTCCATGCCAGCCTCTCGCCAAGCTGCAAAAAAGGTCATGCTGCAGGTGGGTCACAGTTATCATCGAGTGCACGCCTACGTCAGTGACTGCTGTATTTTCTAGGGTGATTTGGCTGAAGAGCTTGAGTGTCCCCGGTGTGGGGAACCACGGCATGCTCCATCCGCGCCACGGAGTAAGCCTGTGGCACGCAAAACACTGTTTTATTTTCCACTTGTGGAAAGACTTCGGCGAATGTTCATGTGCCCACATCTTGCCCAGCTAATGTCCTGGCATCACACTGCCCGAAGCACAGATCATAAATTGCGCATTCTGGCTGACACCCCGGCCTGGCGAGCTGTAGATGTCCAGGACAATTTCGGGATGGACAGCCGCAACATTCGGCTTGGCATTTCTACCGATGGCCTCAATCCTGGCGGCCACCGGTCCTGCTCTTACTCCATATGGCCTGTTCTGCTGCAAATCCACAATCTTCCACCGTGGATGTCAACAAAAAAGACTTGCATTCTCATGCCGCTTATTATCCCCTCGGTGAGCAATATGGATATCTACCTACAACCCTTGCTCGAAGAACTAGCTTTGCTGTGGAAGGGTGTCCCGGCAGTAGATAGTTCACGGGCAATTCTCGACCCATCCAGAAACTTCACATTGCGGGCAGGGCTTTTAACGGCCACCTGTGACTACCCAGGCCTCGGCAATTTATGGGGACTCCAGGTGAGAGGTTACACAGCGTGTGTGGATTGTGGAAGCTGGGAATTGCAACCCTGTTGGTCAGAGTCCCTGAACAAGCTGGTGTATGAGGGCCACCGCCGTTGGTGTCCCTCCCTAGACCGCCGTAGGTATGAACTGTGCGATGCCTTCAACAACACCCACGAAACAAGAGGCCGGCCCGTCCCACACACAGTCCGTGAAGTTGTTGCCCAGATGGAGCGCGGTGCGGCCGAGGATGGCGGCCGTCTTCTTTGCTGAGTGGGCGTGAAGCGGCCTTGACCTTTTTACATATCGCCATACCTCGAGGTACACTCATTCTTCACATCATGCTCGTTTAGCGAACCCGCTAACGTGTCCACGTCATTGGGCTTGAAGCAAATCTGGTTGCCTTGCAGAATCTCCACAAGCTATGGACAAAGGACGTCATGCATGTTGAGGTAAACAATGCCCAAGCATTGTGGAAGGTGATTACGGGGAAATGGGACACTTTGAAGTGCAGGCAGGACCTTGAAGAAAAGCGATTCTAAGCCACGGCTATGGCTGTGGAAGGAGAGTGTATCGACAACCAGCTCCCTCGGGCATCATATGTTATAGAGAATATTGACGCGATTAAATTCGAGCTTGCCAATATTAGGCCACCAACCGGCTTCAACCTTAGTCGGTGCTTCTCGGGAGCGAAGTAGCGGACTCAAAAGCCACGGCATATCCTGCTGCGATGCCTCCCAATAGCATTACGCCGTCTTGATGGAGAGGAGTACAAGGCCGTGACTAGCTTGAGCGCATTGTACAGGTGATTGTGTCAGAAGGTCATACCCATTTCCGAAATCTCTATCATGCGACGACATGCCATCCATACCCTAATTTCATTGGGCGGGTTATGCCACCTACCTTACGGAACATCATGCAACATTTGGTAATCCATCTAGTCGACGGTGAGACATAACACAGTTTATCGTTGGATGTATCCTATGGAGCTACATGTTAGTGTTGAAGACACATGTTCGACAACGTGCAAGACCCGAGGGAAGCATGGCCTCTGGTTACATGGCTATGGAAGCGATGCATTTCGCATCGAGTACCTTGCCGCCATCCACCACAGCCATGCACATCTTTATGGCGTCGCCTCACGAGCAGGGAACAACCCATTGGGCAAGCCGGATGGTCACGCTCTCGACTTATGATCACTTGCGGCTCCACGGTATCTACTCCAACATTCGGAAACATTAGAGCCTTGTCGTCAAGCATTTGATGCACACATGTCCAAGACAAGGACTTCAAGACATGGTTGAGGGAGACATCGATCGTGAATGGGATCACATGCCCAACTCGGTGATTCTGCAATTGCCAGCAGGCCACGTTTGAAAGTAAAGTCCTATCGTGGCTTGGATTCTCATGGCTATCACTACCGGACTATTGAGGCAGATGAAAATCGGAAAGCGACATAGGACTCATGGGTTTACAGACGATTTCACATTACCGCCAAGTATCGGCGAGTATTACGGCGCATCCGCGAAATTCTAGATGTACGGCGATGGAGGGGCGTTCGGTTTTCATCTTGATGTGGAGTGGTATGAATGTGACATCAGCGAGAGCCTCCATCGTTGAAGCGGGATTTCGATGGGTTCCATGTTGTGGACACGAGGACGGCCTTACCGTTATCATCGCGATGCCAGTGGGCCATTCACATTTCTGCACATTTGAAGCGGTCTTGGCACATCCGATGTCATGCCCGCAAAGCGTGGATGATCGCACACCAATTCTCCCAAAATCGATGGGCGGAGTGAATTCAACTTTTAATTATTCGGACATTACGAGTTTGATAGCCTCGAGCTTGCTTCCAACACTCTCTACACATCGACCGTGTCCCGAGCAAATTGCTTAAACGAAAAATGCTTGTAGCTATCGTGCCCTTTCCACTAGCCATATGTCGCATCATGCGAAGAGCATGTCCGTTTTGTCTAACACGTTCAAAATCCACGATCGATCAAGTTCGGATGTCATGCGGTGGAACCAACAATGCAACTTGCAAGCCACACCCTCGAGCTTTTCAAGACATCTAGGAACTCGCCAATGCTTACTCCTTTACGCAATGCCTTGCCACATCTTTGTGTCCTCCACCGCAAGATTTTCAATCCCTACATGGAGTCGGAGGGCTCCCGAGGCAACTCGGACTTCACTCAAGCGGAATGTTGTGGCGGCATTGCTTATTCCTAAGACCTTGTCAAGTTCAAGCTTTAGAGCTATGGCGACTTCAACCTCAAAGTGGCGTCGTCGCGGCTTAGTGTTCGGGATCGTATTCTCAAACTCAGCTCCCAATCGACAAGCCAAACTTCATTTGCCTCCCAATTTTCAACGAGCCTCTTGCTCGGCCCGGTCCTTTTCTTATCCGAATCCGCTGTGAAATTGCACACCTTGTCTTCATGTTCAAGCGGCGAGGAACCCGGCGCCATCGCCACCACCTCTGGATGGCTATGTGAAGGTGCGAACCGGTGTTTGAGCGGATGCTACTGAGCTGCACAGGCTTTGTTTGGTGGCTCTCCATTGCCCTCCACAGAAGTTGCACCAGCCACGAGCTTCATAAGTTGAAGGTGTGGCCCCGCATTAGGCAGCAACGGCCTATCACAAATTTACGTCACGGGTATCCCGTATTCACAATGAGAATGGCGTGCAGGCTGATAGTTGGCAGGCTGACATGTTGTGAGCTGCCTTCACAGTGACGGTATGCTCACGCCAGAACTCCGGAGTAAGCCTACGTCGGAAGGCGTGCGGATCTGAGCGTGTAATCCATGCCATGCACAGGCGTGAAGATAGGGTGGGGCGCCAATGTCATTGTCGGACATCCGATGAGAGGCGTGTAAATGGATTACAATTTGAAATTGCGGCGGGAAGAAGGCAATGGAGCTGGGCATGACGTCATGCTCGTGGCAAGTTTGATGGGAAAATGTGCGCCGCTCTATTGCCAATCTATGGAGGAGATCGGATGTGACAAGCACGCCAAATTTTCTTTGCTGGCAGCGGCATGTCGAAATGGCGAGATTGGGGTGGGATGGTGACATGGGTACCCCGATCGAAGACAATAATTTTACGAAGGAGAGGAGGTCCTTGGCGAGAACATTTAGACGAGCTTGAACATGTGGCTACCAGAGAGCAACTGTCAAGACTTTGGACAACACGAGGAGGGACCGGCAGGCGGATGTAGGGATAGGGCGTGGCCGCTGGAAAAATGGGCTTCTCGATATGCGAAGTTGGCGGTATTGTCATGGGCACCGAGGCCTGTTGATCTTGTCGCTTGGCGAAGGGAGACCAGTAGACGGTTGTCGAGCTCTCATTCACCAGCATGGGAGGGATGTGGTTGAAGCTGAAATCAAGAGGCAAGCAAACCTTGGGCGGAGAAGTCGAGAGGTGCCACCGGCCTTTGCTTTGGAGGGTTGGAGGGAGAGGAGAAAGCTTCTTTCCAAAGACGCATGAGCAGGCTTGTAATGGCATTGGGGTGTCATGGACTCAGCAGTGTGGATGTGCGGCGACAACTTGTGGAGTTGATGGCGGAGTACCCAAGAGCCACAAACCTGGATTGGATTCGTCGCAAGTTTGTGAGGAGCGATCGGGAGGAATCATTATGTGATGAAGAGGGTAAGAGAGGTGCGGAGGAACCGAAACAACGGAGATACAACAAGCGTGATGCAGGAATTACGGAAGCCCAATTTCAAGCCACAGTAGAAGGCGTCAAGAGGCAGCTAGATGTGGGGAACATGGCGTGAAACAACAACACAAAGGCGCTCGAGGCCCGCATTGCGAAGCATGATGCAGGGCACAAATAAATATGGTCGAAAGGGAAGATGGCATCTAGGAATGAAGAGATGGAGTCGAGTGGGTAGGGGGTTTGTCGGTGGGATCAAGTGGTGAGTTGGACAGCTAAATAAGATGCAGCCTGATTTGATCTACACTCAATTAACGGCGTTTGTGGGTGCTATGCGGTGGGGTTGAACTGTTGGAACTACAACACAACGAGGAGGCGGATTAACAATGCGAGGCATATCAAGAATGGGGCTGAAGTTTCGGAGAGGACACCTCGGAAGGCACAAATTTGCGGATATGGACATGGTGTTGTCCTCCCAACCAAGCCAACCGCCCACAAGCAGGAGGATCATCACACGAAAATACATGAAGCGAAAGTCGGTTAGTCTTTGGATGAGGCGCTTCTAGGTTGCTTGAATTTGTATGTCATGAGTTGCTATAATTCCGGGCATGTGATTCCACTGAGGTGGGATTATGTTTGCATCTTGATGCAGCCTTCACGCGCCGGAGAGCACGAGCTCTCTACGATGATAGATCATGGGGATGATAGCCAAACAAAAGTGCCCTCGGCAGGAATGGAAACGGTGCGGTGAAGGAGAAGAGGGCGAAGCAACGGATGCGGGCAGTGCAAGCATGCTATGTGAAGGAGAAGAGAGCGAAGCTTCCCCCACCTTCAATTCACGCATCCCGTCTGGCGTAGGTCTAGCAGTCGGTTGTCGAATCGAATTTGTTGCCGAGATTATAGAAACTCATTAGGTGTAAGCGAAAGTCGGGATGACACGTCGTTGACCATACAGGATATTATATTATTATCCTAATATATTGAAATTACATACGATTCAAATCCAAACTCACGTCGTGTAACCATGTGGTACGTCGGCGTGTAACCATGTGGCGGCGCATTGCATCGATGTGTGAAGGTCGTAAATAGGCGTGGCGATCGTATACCACAGCAAAAGCATGGGGCGTACTCCATTACACGAGTGCGTCGGGCAACAAACCCCTATTACGGTAGGGATGCGGGTGGGCGGCGTGTGTCCGTGCGGACATGCCACTTCTTGGTGCGGGAATATTTGCCCTACGGCTGGACGGGAAGATTGAGCACGAATCCGGCCGCTTTGAGATGGTAGCATTCGTCGTGCGGTGTATGCGATTCGCGGCCTCTGGCCGTCGTCATGGGTTACCCGATAACTTCCCACATTCTCCCGTCAAAGCGGATTCAGGCGCACTAACAAAGACGCAAGATTGACACGGTGGGCTCACCTGCCGGTGCGTCAAATAACTGCGGAGGCATCAAATCGGCGTTATTAAACACGTCTTATAACGGCCTGCATTGTAGTAGTGTAGGGAACTCCTCATTCTCCGCATCGTAATCTTCGAAGGGTACCGATTCGCCCTCTTCAACGCTTTCGCTCACCATCTCATGATCACTCCAAACCTCAGGCTGTTCAATTCCCTCCATGTCCTCTAAGTTCCTGGTCCCCATAGCGCCCATGCCCTCTGCTTCCACTACATCTTCCATATCTCCTATGTTCCCGTTCCCGTTCCCCGTCTCCTGTTTCGGCTCCTTGGCCAATAATGTTCCGGGGTTGTATTAAAGCTCCCTCCCACTCCTTTTCGATAAAAACTAATTAATTATAGTAAGTGTGAAAGTTTCAAAAATACTTGAAATGAGTGGCCGAAAACTAAAAAATGCAAAATGGTAAGTGCCGAAAACTTGTTGGTGTCCACACACTTCGGTCGCTAGGAGCGGGAGAGTGCACACCTCAGCGCGAGGAGGGGGAGAGCGTATACCTCCGCGGGGATCCAATCTCCCGGTCACACATCAAGATTGGATTCAATCCTTCGAGGGGTCCAATCTGTGTGCAGCTCGAGCACTGCACAGAGATTTGCAGCACATAGAGTAGCTATTGCTGACATTGGCAGCAGCGGCAGCTGCTGTTGTTGCAAAGATTTGCAGGCTTTGTTGTAGATCGGGCTGCTAGAGTGGGAGAGGCAGCATAAGATGCAACAACAATAGTAGCACCTCTAGGGTTTCCATGGTAGTTTCCAGCAGCAGCATTCCGGTAGGGGCGTGGGTTAGCGTTGGGCTGTCCACGATTTCTTTCTCTGGAGAAACAGGGTGTGCATGTGCAACCCAACAGGCATCAAATGGGTCAATCGAGGATGTTGGGTGCAGGCGGTGATCAGCACATGATAAACGTCCCGATGATACGATCAATATGCAGGCTAACAATGTACGTCAGCATGCAAATCCTGGTTGAAGTTCGTGTGTGCTTTCCTCATGCGATTAGTTGCTTAATGCAGATATGGAAGCCCTACTTATTATTGCCACTTTCATGTCTCGGCATTGTGAGAAAGATTTACTTCCACCAATGATTCTACAGAATCTTGATAATAGTATTGGATGCAGAAGAACTTCATTTATGCGCCACAACAAGTGTTGAAGATGCCCTATCTTTGGTCATGGGCATGTAAATATGCATATATTAAATCAGGTCACATATCAAATTTTACTATCCACATAACTATACAAGTTAAAAAAATTATTACTATTTAAGTCTCAAAACAAGACCTACCTTTAAAGATATGATCACTTTTATAAGATTTTAATTTTTTTAATTTTAGAAGACTTTATTTTCGTATGAGTTTTCTTATTTTATTATATCATAAAAATAGTAATTACTTTCTAAACTTTTGAACCTACGGTATTTGCCATCCTTCCACAAAATTTGTAATGTATATGATTCATAACTTGTTGACCTGTATTGTCAAATCCTTGCCATCCTTCCACACAATTTGTAATGTATATGATTCATAACTTGTTGACCCATATTGTCAAATCCTATAAACGTTTTGAGAATGGAACACGGCTGCTATACAGTTGTTTGCCCTCCCCATGAGAATAGAAGATGCTTGGTACATAAATCACTATAACAATCTTCACACGATTGTGAAGATAACCAACATCCTCCAACCCTCTCAACATAACCATCTTCATCTCCAACCCTATCCGTCTTCATTTCCAAACTCAACCATCTTCATCCCTAATCCCCACCCTTTCATCATGTGAAGACATGTGTGGATGATTTGTATTCTTTAACTGTCAGCATATTTGTTTGCACATGATTGTGGGATCTTTAACTATTATATATTTGTTTGCACATGATTGTCACCCTTTCATCATAATTGTCTTCATATGATTATGTGGATGAACTCTATTCTTTAACTCTCTCACCGTATTTGTTTGCACATGATTGTGAGATCTTTTCACTCTCTCTTCTTCTTCTTTACACCATATTATTTTTTTTACATAATTCTAAGAATGACTGGTATTTTCCCTCTGGCACCCGATGCGTTCATGGGGATTGCGATGATGACCGGTATTTTATAACCCTCCACATGTATGGTGTTCATGGAATTGTGAATACAACCAGTATTTGACAACCCTCCTCCAATGGTTGGAGGAGGATTGTCAAATGTGTTACGGTTACCGTGATGGTTTTCATCAAATACCTACGCTCTTTACCTTATGATCTTTAAAAGATTAAAAAAAACTAAATTTCTCAACCCTTTTACTTTGTAATATTCTCGTAGATGATAAGATAGCCTATACATTTTATCCAATATTATTAACAAAATACTATTACCATACTTGAGATAGAACGAGAGGGTGCGTACGTGAGCGTCCCTCTCATGAGCCATCAGCTTGCATTGTTTGATTCATTTCCCACACTCCCACAAGCATGGTTTGAGTGCTAGCTCACCGAACGCTGGACAAAACCGGGTGGCTTGGGCGCCAGGCACCTTGTTCGGGCGTTTGGGCCAGACCTCCACTCAAAGTGGAGGTCCGGGTCCTACCCTCCCAGGCGGTGTTCCTGGGACCCCGCCAAGGGAACGGGAAAATGTCGGAGGAGGCGAGAGATAGAGGTGGGCAACTGCCTGGTGGATAGGGGATATGGATGCAAAATATGTATGTATCTATTTGTTAGAGAGTATTTAGTGGCGCGAAGACCACACTCAAGGGAGGTTGGTGCGCCCAAGTAGATTGGAACGATTTTTACCAAAATAAATTTGCTCAACCGGGCTGAAAGATTATGAAAGGATGGGGCTAGTAATGGTACTAGTGAAATAAGGTAGAAAGATGAAAAGTTGAAAGAGGTAAAAAGCTAAATTAGTAGCTGCCATATTGAGAAGATGCATGTGTTGCATGCTTCATGTAATCTCTTGTTAGAGTTGCATGCTTCATGTAATCTCTTGTTAGAGTTGCATGCTTCATGTAATCTCTTGTTAGAGTTGCATGCTTCATGTAATCTCTTGTTAGAGGAATTGCTACAACCATAAAAAGAGCTGCCTAGAGAGGACTCTTAGTGATCAAGATGCATGTGTTGCATGCTTCATGTAATCTCTTGTTAGAGGAATTGCTACAACCACAAATGAAGAGCTGCCTAGAGAGGACTCTTAGTGGTCAGTGGTCTATAAGAATCCCTAGATTTAATAACTACATAGTTGAGGTCAGACTGCGGGATATATAAGGGCTAGAGCAAGGGCTTTGAGGAACAAGTTAGACTCACTCTTTGGGAGAGTAGACAAGTGTGCGCTGCAAGCTTTGTGTTGAGAGAGCTGTGGAGAGCTAGCTAGTGAGCTTGTCGTGGAATCAAGGGCAGTAGTCAGTTGGGCACAGATAGCCAGATTACAACAATGTCAAGGGCAGGACTCAGTTGGGTGTAGATAGCCAGATTCCATTGTTGTTTTCTTGCAATAAAGAGCAGCACCTCAAGAAGGTGGCTTGTATGTTGTCAGTGGACGGCAGGCTACTTGGAGCGTAGTGCTGTGTGTGGTGAGGTTGAGAGCGTTGAGAACTTGTGGAGTGAATTGGCTAGGTCCTAAATCGCTGGGAAGCCAGCAAAAAGATTACGAAAGGATGTTCCCCATCCCAGCATTATCCGTCTTGTCGTCGAGTATGTGCACCCAATCTTCCACTCCACCACATGGTGTGATGGTACTCCACCACGATGTTGTTGCGATGGTAGAAGATGCGCATCTTTCACTCCACCACATTTTACATCCCGATATCCCGATATTTGTTTGCACATGCACAAACATTGTGTGGTCTTCGCGTACAAAAAACAGCAGCATCTGTCACGCACAAGAATAGTGAGATCATTAGTACGCAATAACCCACCCTGTATAACAGACCAGGCCTTGAGCCCAACAAAGGCAAAACAGAGCGTGATAACCCTGTATAACAAACCAGGCCTGGAGCCCAACAAAGGCAATACAAAGCTCACGCTATGCCTCTGGGCCAGGAGGTTCTCAGGTTTTAGTACTGTACATTGATCTAAGGGCACCTACGTTATCAGAGTCTTCCTGTTTTAAGTAGTATTTTCCATCGCATTGCCTACAGCTAACGCACTGAGCTGATCCATTGCAGGCTTGCTTTCTACTGCCACCACCACCACAATGTGGTTCCCGTAGCCGTAGGGCATAGGTTTCCAATGGACGTGCGAAGTTTATTCCTGGCTGTGTAGAGGTGCATTCGCTTGGAACTCTTTCGAGGCTCCCAGATTGCGAGGGCCTGTCTTTCTGCCGGGCCGAGGAAATTTTCGTGTCCCAAAGGGCTTGACGCCATGGGCAATGTTTGCCACCGATGCCTTCCCTTCTGGCCATTCTTCAGGCAGGAGGCCCAGGACCAGGAGACGCGGGTACGGATCGAGGAACGGAGCGTCGAGGACCAGGAGCCGCGGGTGCGGATCGAGGAACGGAGCGGCGAGGACCAGCAGCCGCCGGATCGGATCGAGGAACGGAGCTTCGAGGTGCAGCAGAGGCCGCTGGTGAGCGGGGAAGGGAGCGGCAGCAGCACAGTCGGCACAGACGCTGCGCCGCGCCATTTCGCCACATCTCGGAAGCTGCGATTCGGGTTCAAGATCCGGGGAAGGGATTTCGGCTTGGAGCTGCCTGCAGAATGCACGCAGGTGGAATCCGGGGATCACAAGCTGGCCGTGTTCGAGGGCGGGGAGTTCGATCGGCACCTGGTGGATTTGCTGCGGTTGGAGAATCCGGAGCTGTGCTTCGTGCCGATCTTGGAGAAGAGGCGGCTGGTGGTAGGGGACTGCGTCCCGGCGAAGCCCAGGCGGTACAGCGTTGCGAGAAACCTCATCCTGCAGGTGGCCAACGGACTGGCGCGGTTCGGGCTGGAGCAGAGATGGATGTTTCACAGCCCGGGGATACTGTACGTGTACCGGGAGCGGAGGATGCAGTTCTGCCCGGATATTGATGCCACGGATCGCGAGGCGGCTTTGGCTGCGGACAGGGAGCTGCAGGGTCCGGGGAGCGAGGCTCTGGTGTACTATGATCTGCCGATGCTGCTAGCGCTGGAGGAGATGGTGGAGTCGGATGATCCGAGAGACATCGACAGGAAGTGCCGAGAGATGGTGAAAGCCGGCGCTGCGCGCACTGTGGTCGGGCTCTTTGCGTGGGATCCTGCGAGGCCGGGGGAGTTTGACGGAACTGTGAAGGTGTATGAAAGGGATTCAGATACGAGATCGCGGTTGGGAGAGGAGGCCAGGGATCCGCATTGGGATGTTGTGGTGAAAGAGTATCATCGGCCGAGATTCTTCGAGCTGGACGGCTTGCATGCAGGCATGCGGCTATACATGCCGAAGGTGGCGGAGTACGCCTGGCCGCAGGTGACGACCGGGGTCGGCAGCTGGGACTCGCCCCTCGATGCTTGCTGCGATGTCCGAGATCCGGAGGTAGTGAAGGAAGCCATCAACTTCGTGGAATCGCTAAATGTGAAGGACAGCAACGGGAGGCTTTGCATGGTGGAGGCAGCGAAAGCGGGCGACAAGACCCTTCTTGATTACATGCATCGGCACGGCGCATCACTCGGCGGGGAAGGTGAGCACATTTGTGATGCAAGTGGCTTCTTGTTCTTGGAGGTGATGGCGACGGTGCCTTTTCGCTTTTGCTTTTCACGACAGTGCCTACTTGCTTTTTATGACCCGATGGTGACATTACCTGCATGTAACATTTTCACGACCCGAGAGGGTGACAGGAGGGTGATGGAGTGTTTGTTGGAATGATGACAGACGGGGAAGGTGTATCTCCTTACCTTGCAGCCAGGGCGCACCAGCGTGCGGAGGCGTGTGAATGGCTGGAAGAGCGTGGGTGTGTGCTGCCCAATCCGCAGACGGCGTTGGATGAGGCGATACGAAGTCGAGAAACAAGAGTAGTGGAGTACCTTCTGCTGGCAGGGGAATCGGAGAAGTGCGCTGTGAGTAAAATCTTTCTTTCTTCCCGTGCAAAAATTTGCTTTGCAGTCCCGCTTGTGGTTGCAAGGGCATTTCGATGAATTTATTCGTGCTCAGAACATGCCTCGAATGTTTTGATAGGCGGGAGAGCAAGGTAGCTGGAGTACAGCGTCTCTCTCTCTATCTTTGCGGACTGCACAGAGAGTGAGGAATGAGGACGCAGTGAATATGCTGGTGGACAAGTGTTGCAAAAATTCTCTACTGGCCCGAGGCTGCTAGCCCACGCTACAGCAGGACTACCAAGCCTTGTCCTCCGACCCCTCCATTCTCCAACACCTCCTGGACATTCAGTCACTGCCCGACGACGAACCGTCAACATTTCAGGCGGGCAAGCCACAGTCTCTTCGCTATGCTAGGATTCAAGGTGACCTGGGTTCGGTTCAAACAAAACACTATGCACTAAAATGAAGCGCCGCGTGTAGCCGGGGATGTATCGGCCAAGAGAAGCGTATGGGGAAGAGTCTATCATATTTCCCATTCGATTCGTCACTGCCTGCAAACTTGGGGACCTGTCTCAACTTACGTACATGTGAGGGAACTGTCACCGAGGTAGCAAGCACAGACAGTCAATTCGCGCAACTGGTCAATTCTTACTGACAAGTGCCTCGAGGAAATTCACAGCAAGTTTGCTTTCTCTCGATATACTTGCAGGAATATACATGACACTGGAGTCTGGGGTGGCTCCCTGCTACCTTTGGGCAACTGAAGAATCTGCAACGATGATGATATGCTGCTTGACCTATCGTAGTGGTTTTTCTTGTACTACAATATGAACATTACAACGGCTGCAGAAGTTCGACTTGTGCCTCTGCCTCGATGGTACATATGCCCAGCAAAAAGACAGTCCTCTTCCAATCTGAGGAGCCTCGAAAGAGTTTCAAGCTCGACACAGCCGGGAATAAACTTCGCACTGAATCAGTTGCGCATCCGCAGCTGGCGAGTACTAACTATCAGGTTTTTCAAAAATGCTTTCCCGATGCCTCTTGAGCTTCAGGAGAAGCCGAGTGGCCTCGGTCGTGTGTGTACATCTTGTGTGCTATTTCTCAAATGAGTGGAAGATACAAGCTGATTGCCTCCAGACTGCAGTATGACATGAGGAATCTCACACCCAAGAATTGGAACGCCAAAGCATCCATTGCGAGAACGGCTATTTCGCATATGTCGTTTCCCTTGCCCGTTATCTATCTGCCACTGGAGAGGGAAGAGGGAAGGGTCTGGAAACCATTTCTATAAAGGTCTTACGCAGGAAGTAGTGTCCGACTGAGCCCGAATCATGGCTGCTGTCAACTCCTGCAGATCCACTTGTTGAGGAGGGGCCGCGCCGGACGCCATCCCCCTGTCAAGCACCCTCTTACCCAGCAAGGTGCATACCCGAACCATCTCCACCACATCGACCTTATATAGGCTTTTTGTTGAATATTCCAAGACCGAAGGCCAAGGAGTATCAAGTTCATAGTCCAAGGACTGATTATTATTCAACCTAGAAAACAACCCAAAACTCATAGGCCACGGACACTTTCTAGTATAAATATTCCTTCCTACTAACAACCTAGCCTTTCTTAACACCAAACTTAGCAAGAAAACAAAAAAAAAAATCACCCAAAGACACAATCCAACAGGGAGTTTCCAGATACCAGATTGTTTACATACTCCCCTTCTCATTTGTTGGCGCCCTCGCCAACTTAGGTGTAGTATTTCTTGACCCTCCAACCGTTGACCCTGGTTGGTAGGGGCGGCCCGTTTAACTGTTGGAGCTGTATGGAGCCATTTGCGAAGACTTCTAGGACTTTATATGGTCCCATCCATCGAAGGTGAAGCTTGCCGGGAAAGTGCATATATCTATTGTCATATAGTAGGGCCAAGTCACCATGTACCACCCACTCTTGTTTCCGCAACCGGTTGTCATGCCATGCCTTCGTTCGCTTCGCATGACAACGCATTCTATCCTACATGTGTTTGGCGGTGACAAGGCGTTCAGTTGGCTTTCCTCAACGTTCATGCGGTTAGATTCCTGGATGCGCAGGGTAGGAATTTCAAATTCAGCGAGCATTCAGAGTAGTCGTGGGGTGAGGTAGTACGGTGTTTGCTGAGTCGTTATTTTTTCCGCAGTCCTGTATGCCCAAAGTGCCGAGTGGAGCTTGAGATCCCAATCGTATGCATATTCCACCGTAAGTTTGTTCAGGATCCTGCATAAGAGCCCGTTTGCCCTCTCCGTCAACCCGTTGGCCTTCGGATTATAAGGAGTTATTTTCACATGGTACGTTGAAGTAGACCGTCATATGAGAAATGACCTCATTTACAAAGTGCGACCCCCTGTCGCTGACAAGCTCTAGGGGGCATCCGTAGCGGGCAATAATCTGCTCATAGACAAACCTGGCCACAACATGAGCTGTGTCGACCTGGAGGGCCTGCGCCTCCACCATACGCGTGCAATAGTCGGTGGCAACCAGGATGTACTGATTTTGGCGGCTCCTCGTCTTGGGCTGGATGGGGCCAACAAAGTCTATGCCCCATTTTCGAATGGGGCCGGTGCGAGATTGGGACCAATGGCCATTGGGTTGTGGCGGAGGTTTGCCAACCCGTGGCCGCGTCTACGTTTCACAAACTCCAGCATCTGATGCATGCTCGGCCACCAATACCTGTTTCAAGAATTTTCCACGCAAGTGATGTGTGCGTGAAATGTCCTCGGCTTCTCAAAATCGTGCAAGCGAGACAACACGAGGAATCTGCATCTATTACCCACAAGCTTTCTCTTCCATCCGGTCCCGCTTGATATAATTTGTCTACATGGCGGACAAATGGATGCGAATAATGCGAAGGCATCTTGTTGTTGCCTCGAAAGGTCAGGGGATCTTGCCCGATTCGAGGAACTCAAATATTTACCGATTCGGGAACTCTATACAATACTCCATGACAAATGACTATTAGTTCTTTGATTTAGATAACCCAACTAGTCGAGAGGGAGAGTTAGAAATGGACCCGCGTTGGTTATGGCTAAAAGCAACCCAGTGTGGTCATACCCTTTGGTATCTTGTCTTGAAGAGGTACAACTCTTCATACATAGGCTATAAAAGCCCACCTCTTTTAATCAATTGTATCAATTAGTAAAGCACTAAACTTTGATCAAGCGCTTCATAAGCACCTCAAACTTTGCCGCATTCCACCCATACACACACACTCTCTTAATTTTGGAACACAACCAGGCAAAGGGTAAGGAAAGAAGAATTCTCGGGCGTCACGGCGTTACAAGCAAGCTCCAGACCCGCGCCAATCCTCGATTTCCTCCTCCGTTGTCGTGAGGAACTCTATCACCCTTCCCCACCGGTTGCGAGCAAGCTCTCGACCACCCATAGGAGTGTCTCGCGCACACCACCTCCGTCGATCGGCCGTCTCCAACCAGCCACGCGGCGTGGGGATCTCAACCGAGGGTATCGATGTGAGGCACAAGCCCCTTTATACAGTGGGGCGTCATAGCCCACGAATATCCAGTCCTAAAAGCATTTGAGCAGGCGCTACAATTTCGGACGGCCTTAGGTCCGAGGATGGCATCCTACCTAATCCTATCAAAGTTCTATTCCTAGGATGCCACTACTCCCTGTCTCGTTATCTCCGCCCTCCTCCGTCACAGTGCTTTGGCCCTTAGTTCTCTGCTGCCGAATCCATGGACCCTCCTTCCTCGTCGCTAGTCGGTAAATCCTCCCATAAAATCTCCACCTCGCTTCCCCTTTGGTGAGCTCCTCGCACCTAATCGCGGGTGTGTCCTGTTCTGAGCTCCATCCACCCTTGCTTGCTGTTAATCGATCTGGCCCCTCTTCCACCATGCCGGGCTTCCTCCTCCAGTAAGCTCCTTCAAGGCGCCTCAGTCTAAGCGAGTCCCATAGAAAGCAGTGGAAGAACCATCCACTTCGAGTCCTCACTTGCAAAAGGTAAGCCCTGGTCCCTCCTATTCCCACACGCACATGGACAGTAAGGTTAAGCACGCGTTCCCCATTCACATAGAGACCAGGAACATAAGATCCCTCATCCATGTGCCGCAACATAATATGGCCTCCTGCTGCAGATGAGGTGCTTACCCCCTCCTCCCGTGGACTACCCACCGCATGAACCATGCCTTCGAAGGATGCCACGTTGCCTCCTCTTGCGCTCATGGTTGCCTCAGGCGGGTTCTCCAACGTCGGTGGGGATTTCCGCTGTAGTAGACTCCACGGCGGTCGTTTGTTCCACGACCATGGTAGGGGTTTGCTCTGCGGTCGTCTCTCCCTTCATTCCATTAGTGGCTTCTACTACCTCGGTCGTGAACTGCTCCTCTTCCTTTCCCCTCTCCTTCGGCTCGGCCCCGCCTCGTCTACGTTCCGCTTGTCGGGCTGCCAACGGACCTTCTCCCGCAGGCTACCTCTTGCTCTTGGGCACAGTTCTCCAGCATCTCTGATTTGCTTCATGGGCATCATGTCCCATCGAGCCATGGCGATTCCTGTGACTCGTCATGGTGTAACTCCTCCGGGCCTTGCGTAAATCCTCCTGGATTTTGATCCTCACCTCCTCCGGTGCACCTTGTCTTCCTCCAACTGTCGCCTAGCCTCCTCCTCATCAGATTTAGCCTTCACCACTTCCTCGACCGCACCTCCATACGGAGCCGGTGAGTGCCAGCGGACTTGGTCCAACATGTCCGTGAGCCCGAATCATGGGCTGTCAACTCCTGCGGATCCACTTGTTGAGGAGGGGCCGGATGCCATCCCCCAGTTAAAGTTAGAAAGCAGTACTATGTTAGAAAATAGTAAGTCCCAAGTTCGATTACATTAAAATGGTGTGCTATGCACACATATATAACCTTTGCCCTTGTCATACTCTCGATAGTATGAAACCCTACCTCGCTCTGGGATAGTCCTGTATACTTCTAGGACTTATACTCATAACTTCGATATGTGATGTGTTGCACCAATCCTATAGATTTCTAAGCAGTTCCTCCATCAGTGCGCACCACCGCTGGTCCTCGGCCTCCTGCACGAAGCGGCAAGGCAGAAGACATCGGCCGCAAACAATCTCCATGGCGTCAAGCCCTTTGGGACCACGAACCTCCCTCGGCCTCGATGGTACATATGCGGCAAAAGGCAGTCCTCTCCCAATCGAGGAGCCTCGAAGAGTTTCAAGCTCGACCACGGGAATAAACTTCACCTTGAATCGATTGCGCATCCGGTAGTACTAACTATCGGGTTTTCAAAATGCTTTCCCAATGCCTCTTGAGCTTGAGAAGCCGAGTGGCCTCAGGCGTCGTGTACATCTTGTGTGCTATTTCTCGGATGAGTGGAAGATACAAGGCGATTGCCTTTCGCATATGTTGTTTCCCTTGCGTTATCTATACCTTTGGAGAGGGAAGAGGAAGAGTCTGAAACCATTTCTTTGAATGTCTTACGGAAGTAGTGTAGCTATGATGTTTTGAAGCACTTGTGCTTGCTAGCTGATTTAGCAACGACATGGAGGAGGGAGAATGGCGGTGGCGGCGAGGCGTGGGGAGTTGAATCGGATGTATCGAATAGGAAATTCCACCCTCGCGTAAAATTGGTGTGTCGAATTGGCGTGAGGCTTGTCGAGAAAGGTGATCAAGGTACTTACTTTCTCAACCTTTACAAGAAAGAAGAGTTTATTATAGTGCACTTGGGCGAATTTTTCATCATGGGACTTCGGCATTGTGTGGGAGAAGTGGCGGAGCAATGTGAAGCGACTTGGGCGTGTTTTCTATGAGCGTTTACGTAGATGGCATGTAGGTGAAGGCAGCTACATAGGCTATTTATGTCCGCTAAGGATGGAAGGACCATCATGGACAAAGATAGTCTTTGCGTAAAAGAGATTAAAATCCGAGTATACTTACGTACATCCGAACTAAAGCGGTTATTAAATGAGGAAAGCGGAGAAGAAGGCGAAGACTACAAGGAGTCCAACAAGGCTCGCCGAAGATCAAGAACGACATCAATACCAAGAAAGATGATTTATTGAGGCGTGACCCTCTTATACTACGCCCAAGTCGGCGCCTTTATTACACCCCTATTACGGTGATGGCATTTCGTATACTAATCGCCTACCATCCTATTTCCCCTCCTATCTCCTTCGTCGGTGGGGTGGGAAGGTCCGGTTCCGCCTTGGGATTGGTGGTCCAATCTCCCGTCACAGTTGCGGGCGCGCAATCGGATGATCCGTGGCGGGACCCCTCCTTTCTCCCGGAATCACATCGGGTTGGCTCGGCGGTCGGCGCCCGTTACCACGTCATCCTCCTCGCCTCCCGTGGGTCCCCCGGTGGGGCCACCGCTATCTGCTCCCCTAAGCGTAAGTCGAGAGGGGCTCCTCCTTCTTTTGGTCCGGACCTCGAGGTCGGTCTCCGATCTGAACTCCGAGTCAGTCTTATTTCTGAGTCCCGTCTGTGGGTCGGCCTCGTCTGAGGTTCGGACCTCGGTGTTCAGTCCGGTCCCCAAGCTCGGACCCCTTATGGACCTCGTCTTGCTAGGTCCTCATCCCTACCCCGACCCTTGTCTTGGGTCGGGTTGGCTCCTCCTGCGCCCCTTTGGGGCCGTCACCCCTTCTCCCGGCGGGTTGCGGTGAACTTACCACAGGGTCCGTTGCGTCTCGCTCCTCTTGAGGCTCTTCTCCCCAGTGGTCTCCAAGCAGGGGCCACTAGAGTCCCGTCTTGTCCCCATGCCCTTAAGCCTTCCGGTCCCCTGCGTGGTGGCGGGAGGCCTCAGGGGCTCGGCGTGGTAATAGGCAAAGTCCGAATCCACTTGTTGGATTGCCTCTTCCACGTGCCCGAGCACCGATACTCCCTTCGCCATAGGTGCTCGGGAGGCGTCTTTGCGGCTGTTGGACCACCTCCCTGCCGGGTTTGATAGCGGGCCGGGCATTGAGCTCAGGCGCCTCGGTCACCATGCATTGCTCCACCAACTCCAACTCCGTCGCTTCGCTCCGCTGACTTACCGGCCATAGCGGCGTTCCCCTTCACTTCTTTCTCAAGCGGACTGGCTTCTTATGCACTTCCGGTGCTCTCGCTTCTCCATTCCATTCATTAACTCGCCATCTCCCTCTCCAGACGGTCGGGCAGCTCTGCGGGCCTTGAGTCCTTCTCCATTTCGGCGTCACGCTCCCATCCAGCGTCTGCCTCGTCGCCAGCTGGAGCCGCTCTATTTCTCGTTCTGATCGACCACGCCTGCGGACCATTCCTCTCAATGGTAGTTTGGGCTGACTCAAGGTCTCCTTGCGGTCTTCCATCTCCTTCTTTGCTCCACCTCACGGAGCTGAGTCCGGAGATCCTCCATCTCCTTGTCACGAGCTTCCTGGGCCTGGCTGGTCTGCGCTTGCTCCGCCGCCTCCTGCTCCATCTTCAGGCAGAGCTGGAGGCGCTCTATCTCCCGCTCGAAGTCTTGGACTCTCTCGTTGAGAACCCCCTGCTTCTCCGACGCGTCTTGGAGTTGTAACTCCAAGGTGTCCTTGCTGTCCTCCAGCTCCTGCCGCTTCCCTTCTACCTCCTGCTGCGCCAGGTCCCGATTTCCGGGTCTTGGCCTCCGGTGTTCTGCAGCTCGTCAGTGCTTTCTTCTTTTCTCGGTCTTGATTGGCCGTGGCTGCGCCTCCTCCACCGGTTCGATCACGCCGATGGTGATCGCGGTCGCTCTTGCGTGGCTTCCGCCTCCTCCTTGGCCACCTTCACAGGCTTCTCGACTTGGCTGGTCTGGTCGGGCCGCCTCCTCCACCGGTCCGAGCCCTCTCGCTTGCCGGGGCCTCTTAGCCTCTGCGCTACCCTCTCACTGCGGAGGTCCTCGGCCGCGCTTGGGCCTCCTTAGCACCAGCTCCTCCGGTGAAGGAATTTAGTCGGTCCTTGCGAATGGACGGACTTCCTCTCGGCCTCCCGTTTCCCCTTCCTCAATTCGGCCGAGCTTGGCCTTCCTCCTTGCCTCCTGGGCCCCTCCAGCTGCTCACTGGAGGAGTACCATGCCTCGGGTGGCTTCTACCTCCTGGGTCTTCTCGGCCAGAGACCCCAAAGCATCCTCCATGGTGGCAAGCCGTGTTTCTTCCACGGCCGTGAGGCTCCCACAAAGTCCGTAGTGGGAGGCGGGTCCATGATCATGAGGACCTCCATACAGTCCGGAGTAAGTCGGTGGGTTCTCGGACCTAATCGGGACCCTTAGGTCACGAGTCTTTGACTCAGGAGCTTCACCCTCCTTGGCCCTTTGGCGCGAGCTCCTTCTCGCCCTTTTTCTCACGGGGCTCGGAGGAGGTGAGGGGTCAGGAGCAAGCCCTTTTGCCTCTTCACAGCCGGAGGCAGGGGCCGGCTCAGTGCTGCGCGGTGACCTCCTGCTCCTTGGGCGGCGTCCCTACGCCTCCTTACCGCCTCTTCACTTCTTGCCACTCAGGTAGGCGGGGTAAGTCTTGGCACCGTCACGAGGTCTTTGCGTTGTGGATCTTGCGTCTCTTGGTTCCCCGGTCCGTGAGCTCCGGTGTGGTTGTGGGTAGTGGTGGGCTATTGGGTCGGCCTCTTCTCCTTGTGCTCGGTGACCGGGAGGAGGGAAGCGGGGTTCCTCCCATACTTCCACAGGTGGTGAGGGGTCCGTTCAGACGTATGGAGTCGAATTCCCTCGATCGTCCTCCTCCGGGTCCGTTTGGCCTTGAGGTCGGCCCCCACCTCGGCGCCCTTGCACGCTCCACTTGGCGGGGCCTCGGTCCTTTGGGCGCCCTCAGCTCTCCCTCCTTGAGGCTCGAAATGTCCCCATACATGGATCGGTATGGGGCGGCCCAGTGAGGCTCTCGCTCCTTAGCTTGCGGGCCTCTGAGCCGAGGCGAAGATAATCCTTCCCAGTCCGCCCTCTTCCCCAGCGGCGCATGCGAGAATACCAGCGGTTATCACCAAGGTGATCCACCTTGGTGGCGAGTTCAATGGACAATGATCCGGCTACCGCCTTACTCGGTGTCGGCGGTCGGATATCAACCAGCCGTTGGTGGTCCTCTGCGTTCGAGCCTCGGCGCATCGCGGCGGCCCTATCTTCCCGCCTTGAGGGGCTCGGCACCACACCCCTTCTTCCTCCTTTGGGCGGTTGTAGGCGCCTCGGGACCTCAAGGTCCATCGCCTCGGGTCCTCCGGAGGTTCTTGGACCGAACCTCCTTGTTGACCGCCGCCAACATCTTGGGCGAACTCCGGACGGGAGTCGAGCGTCGAGACCTGGAACACATCCAGTGCCACTCCTCACTAATTCTCCGCTTCCTCCGGGCCCAAAGTCCGGATAGCGCGGGTCACAATGTTGCGCTCACGAGGTTCCATGGCTCCCAAACCTCCATGAGCTTTTGGGTGCCATCGCCGTCTCCCCTTGTTCTGTGGCTGGCGAGGAGTTCAGCGATCGCCCTCCTCGCGCCCGCGTTGCTCAACCCAGTGAACCACGCTCGAAGGTGCTTGGGCGCTCAAAGAGATAGCGCCGAGCCGGGTTGCGGGCGCAGAAAGCGAGGTGTCTCGGCTGCGGTAATGACCTTCCTTGACGCGCCTTTGGGAGTAACGCGGGGCGCCTCTTCCTGTCCGTAGCGCGGTGCATGGCTTATTGACCTTACGCCTCCGCTTACACTGCTTACGCGCGTACTCCGGCCCGCGCGCGTCCGCGGGCGTGAATACTGCCTGCGGCAGGCTCAGTCTGGCTGCTGCATGCCGACCTCCACTCGGGGCCGTCCACGTGGCGCCGCCTAGTCTGTCCTCACGACTCAACTTCTAAGTTACTTTCCCTGGCGTACTTATCCTGTTTTGACTCGGAGTGGGGTCCGGACTTATCCGTTACCGGCGTAGTCGGTGCACGCCATAGTAGGTCGAGTCGTTGCCCACTCGAGTCCGAGTATACTCCGAGTCGGTCAGTGCTATCCATGCTTATTCCTCCTTTTCCGCCTTATTTATCCTCCGATCCTCTGAAAAAACAAAACCCTACTTATTTCTTCCCCAAGGAAGTGCTTACATATGCATATTCCACCGTAAGTTTGTTCGGGATCCTGCATAAGAGCCCGTTTGCCCTCTCAACCCGTTGGCCCGGATTATAAGGAGTTATTTTCCTGTGGCGGCGTTGAAGTAGACCATCATGAGAAATGACCTCATTTACAAGTGCGACCCCCTGACAAGCTCTAGGGGCATCCGTGGCGGGCAATAATCGCTCATAGACAAACTGGCCACAACATGATGTCGTGTCACGGAGCCTGCGCCTCCACCATCTGCGTGCAATAGTCGGTGGCAACCGGGATGTCTTGATTTTGGCGGCTCCTCGTCTTGGGTGGATGGGGCCAACAAAGTCTATGCCCCATTTTCGAATGGGGCCGTGCGAGATTGGGACCAATGGCCATTGGGTTGTGGCGAGGTTTATAAGTGGCGGGCGTCTAACGTTCACAAACTCCGGCATCTGATGCATGCTCGGCCACCAATACCTGTTTCAAGAATTTTCCTGCAAGTGATGTGTGCTGAAATGTCCTCCGGCTTCTCCGTCGTGCAAGCGAGACAACACGCGAGGAATCATGCATCTATTACCCACAAGCTTTCTCTTCCATCCGGTCCCGCTTGATATAAAAGTCTGGCGGACAAATGGATCACGAATAATGCGAGCATCTTGTTGTTGCCTCGAAGGTCAGGGGATCTTTGCGATTCGAGGAACTCAAATATTTCTACCGATTCCGTGAACTCTATACAATACTCCGGTGACAAATGACTATTAGTTCTTTGATTTAGATAACCCAACTAGTCGAGAGGGAGAGTTAAATGCAGACCGCGTTGGTTATGGCTAGCTTAACAACCCGTCATACCCTTTGGTATCTTGTCTTGAAGAGGTACAACTCTTCATACATAGGCTATAAAAGCCCACCTCTTTTAATCAATTGTATCAATTAGTAAAGCACTAAACTTTGATCAAACGCTTCATAGCACCTCAAACTTTACATGATGCCCACCCATACACACACACTCTCTTAATTTTGGAACACAACCAACGGGCAAGGGTAAGGAAAGAAGAATTCTCGGGCGTCTGGCCAGGCGTTACAAGCAAGCTCCGACCGCCCGCGCCAATCCCTCGATTTCCTCCTCCGTTGTCGGAGCGCTCTATCACCCTTCCCCACCGGTTGCGGAGCAACTCTCGACCACCCATAGGAGTGTCTCGCGCACCACCTCAGCCGATCCCGTCTCAACCGATATGCGTGGGGATCTCAACCGAGAATTATCTCGATGTGAGGCACAGCCAAGCCCTTTATACAACGGTGGGCGTCATAGCCCACCGAGAATATCCAGGTCCTAAAAGCAATTTGAGCAGAAGGCGCCCTACAATTTCCAGACTGACCTTAGGTCCGGGATGGCATCCTACCTAATCCTATCCAAAGTTCTATTCCTAGGATGCCACTGCTCACTCTCACGTTATCTCCGCCTCCGATCACAGTGCCGCCCTTCGTTCTCTGCCGAATCCATGGACCCTCCTTCCTCGTCGCTAGTCGGTAAATCCTCCCATAAAATCTCCACCTCGCTTCCCACTGCGTGGGCTCCTCGCACCTAATCGCGGGTGTGTCCTGTTCTGCTCCATCCACCCTTGCTTCTGCCTATTCGAGAATCGGCCCCTCTTCCACCCACGCTCGGGCTTCCTCCTCCGTAAGCTCCTTCAAGACTGCCTCCGTATAACAGGGAATCAACCCCCATACCCGGGCACAGTGGAAGGACCATCCGCTTCGAGTCCTCACTTGCAGAAGGTAAGCCCTAGTCCCTCCTATTCCCACACGCACATGGACAGTAAGGTTAAGCACGCGTTCCCCATTCACATAGAGACCAGGAACATAAGATTCCTCATCCATGTGCCGCAACATAATATGGCCTCCTGCTGCAGATGAGGTGCTCACCCCCTCCTCCCGTGGGCTCCCCCTGGCCGCCTGAACCATGCCCTCGAAGGATGCCACGTCGCCTCCTGCTGCGCCGCTCATGGTTGCCTCAGAGGTGGGTTCTCCAACGTCGGTGGAGATTTCCGCTACCCCGGTAGTAGACTCCACGACAGTCGTTTGTTCCACGACCATGGTAGGGGTTTACACTCTGATCGTCTCTCCTTCATTCGGTGGTGGCTTCTACCTCGGTCGTGGACTGTTGCTCCTCTTCCCTTTTCCCTCTCCTTCGGCTCGGCCTGCCCTGCTCGCTTGTACCGGGCCGCCAACCTTCCTTCCAGAGGCTACCTCTTGCTCTTGGGCTGCAGCAGTTCTCCCGGCATCTCCTCCGGTTGCTTCATGGGCATCCTTAATCGAGCCATGGCGATTCCTGTGACTCGTCATGGGATGTGCTCCTCCCGGCCTTGCGTAAATCCTCCTGGATTTTGATCCTCACCTCCTCCAAAGGCTCGCTTGTCTTCCTCCAAGCTGCTCGCCCTAGCCTCCTCCTCATCGAATTTAGCCTTCACCACTTCCTCGTCGCACCTCCATGAGCCGTGAGTGCCAGCGACTTGGTCCAACATGTCCGTGAGCCCGAATCATGGCTGCTGTCAACTCCTGCGGATCCACTTGTTGAGGAGGGCGGCCGGATGCCATCCCCACACAGTTAGAAAGCGATTACTATGTTAGAAAATAGTAAGTCCCAAGTTCAAGATACATTAAAATGGTGTGCTATGCACACATATATATATGCCCTTGTCATACTCTCGATAGTATGAAACCCTACCTCGCTCTGGGATAGTCCAGATACTTCTAGGACTTATACTCATAACTCGATATGTGATGTGTTGCACCAATCCTATAGATTTCTAGCTTCCTCCATCAGCGCACGACCACTGGTCCTCGGCCTCCTGCTGAAGAGCGGCAAGGCACAGAAGACATCGACGCAAACAATCTCCATGGCGTCAAGCCCTTTGGGACACGAACCTCCCTCGGCCTCGATGGTACATATGCCCGGCAAAAGGCGGTCCTCTCCCAATGCGAGGAGCCTCGAAGAGTTTCAAGCTCGACACGGGGAATAAACCCGCCTTTGAATCGATTGCGCATCCGGTGGCGGTACTAACTATCGGGTTTTCAAAATGCTTTCCCAATGCCTCTTGAGCTTGAGGAGAAGCCGAGTGGCCTCAGGCGTCGTGTACATCTTGTGTGCTATTTCTCGGATGAGTGGAAGATACAAGTGATTGCCTTTCGCATATGTTGTTTCCTTGCGGGTTATCTATACGCCCGGAGAGGAAGAGGGAAGAGTCCGAAACCATTTCTTTGAATGTCTTACGCAGGAAGTAGTGTAGCTATGATGTTTTTCGAAGCACTTGTGCTTGCTCGCATGGCTGATTTGGCAACGACATGGAGGAGGCTGAGAGAATGGCGGTGGCGAGCAGGAACTGGGGGGAGTTGAATCGGGATGTATCGGAATAGGAAATTCCACCCTCGTACGCGTAAAATTGGTGTGTCGGAATTGGCGTGAGGCTTGTCCGAGAAAGGTGATCAAGGTACTTACTTTCTCAACCTTTACAAGAAAGAGAAGAGTTTATTATAGTGCACTTGGACGGAATTTTCATCATGGGACTTGACATTGTGTGGGAGAAGTGAGCGGAGCAATGTGAAGCGACTTGAACATTTTCTATGAGCGTTTACAGAGATGGCATGTAGGTGAAGAGCAACGCTACATAGGCTATTTATGTCCGCTAAGGATGGAAGGACCATCATGGACAAAGATAGTCTGCGTAAAGAGATTAAAATCCGAGTATACTTACGTACATACGAACTAAAAAGCGATTATTAAATGAGGAAAGCGAAGAAGACGAAGACTACAAGGAGTCCAACAAGGCCTAGAAGATCAAGAACGCGACATCAATACCAAGAAGATGATGATTTATTGGCAGCCCCCTCTACGAGTCGGCGCCTTTATTACACCTATTACGGTGATGGCCATTTCGGTATACCCTAATCGGCCGCCTACCATCCTATTTCCCCTCCTATCTCCTTTCGTCGGTGGGGGAAGGTCCGGGTTCGCCTTGGGATTGGTGGTCCAATCTCCCGTCACGGCAGTTGGCGCACCCAATCGGATGATCCGTGAGGCGGACCCTCCTCTCCCGAATCGCCGTTACGGCGGTCCGACGACCCGCTGGCCACAACGCCATCCTCCTCGGCCTCCCTGGGTCCTCCTGGGCCACCGCCATTCCCTAGCGTAAGTCGGGGCTCCTCCATCGCCGAGTCCGACCGAGGTCCGGCCTCGACTCCGAGTCCGAACCTGTGAGTCCGCTTATTTTCGAGTCCCACTGGGTCCGCTCTTCGGGTTCGACCTCGTGGTCCGATATTACGGGTCCGTCCCCAAGCTCCGACCCCCGTGGACCTCAGATCGCTAGGTCCTCATCCCTACCCGACCCTTGTCTTGGGTCGGGTTGGCTCCTCCTTTCAGGCCGCCTCCCTTCTCCAGCAGTGTGCGTGAACTCCCTCGAGGTCTGGCCCCGCCTCCTCTTGAGGCTCTTTCCCTCACGCTGCCTCCAAACAGGCCACTAGAGTCCCCGTGGCCGCCCCATGCCCTTCTTCCTCCGAGCCTTCCAGGTCCGCCTATTTGCAGCAGCCGAGGCTACCGCTGGGAGCTCGTGGTAATAGGCAAAGTCCGAATCCACTTGTTGAATTGCCTCTTCCACGGTGCCCGAGCACCCGATACCCCTTCGCCATAGGTGCTCCGGAGCCGAGCGTGCGCCCGCTTGTTGGACCACCTCCCCGCCAGTTTGATAGCCGGAGCCGCCGCTCACGCGAGGTCAGGGCGCGGCCACCTCCCGCAACCGCCGCTGTTGCTCCACTCCAACTCCTGCGCCTGCTCCGCCACCACTGCCATAACGCAGCTGCCCTTCCGCCTTCCTCAATCGGACCAGCAGCTTCTTGTCCGCCTCAAAGGTTTCGCCTCCGTCCATTCCCGTAACTCCGCCATCTCCTCTCCGCATTTGGCCGGGCAACTCGCTGATCGCGGCTTCGCCTGTGTCCTTCTCCATTTCGGCGACCCCGCCTCCCCTGCTCCATCGCGCCCGTCGCCAACAGTGGAGCCGCTTATTTCTGCTCGTGCCGCGACCGCAGACTACCATTCCTCTCAATGGTAGTTTGAAGTCAGCCAAGAAGTCTCCTTGCGGTCTTCCATCTCCCCGCCGCTCCACCTCACGCCGAGTCCGAGATCCTCCATCTCCTTGTCGCGAGCTTCCCGGCCGGGCTGGTCCGCGCTGCTCCGCCGCCTCCTCCATCTTCGTGCAGCCGGAGGCGCCTATCTCCCGTCAAGTCTTGGACTCTCTGAGAACCCTTGTCGCCTGACGCCTTGGAGTTGTAACTCCAAGGTGTCCTGTCCTCCAGCCTCGCCGCCTCCCTTCTACCTCCTGCACTACCGAGGTCCCCGATTTCGGTGCCGGCCTCCAGGTTTCGCACGGCTCGTCTGCTTGCTGCACGCCCCGCCGGCCTTCGGGCACGGCTACCCCACCGCCTCCACCGGCCCGATCACGCCGATAGTGATCGCGGCCGCTGCCGTGGCTTCCGCCTCCGGCCACCTTCACTGAGCCTCCAGCCTTGGCTCGTCTAGTGCCGCCTCCGCCAGTCCCGAGCTCTCGCGCCCGGCCTCTTCCGCCTCCGCTACCCCTCTCCGCAGCAGAGGTCCCCGCTGGGCCTCCTTAGCTCGCTCACCGCTCCTCCACTGAAGGAATTTAGTCCGTCCTGCGAATGGACCAGACTTCCTCTCGGCCTCCGGCGTTTCCCTTCCTCAATCCGCCGAGAGCTTGGCCTTCCTCCTGCCTCCGGCCCTCCAACCGCCTCCCGGAGGAGTACCATACGCCCGGTGGCTTCTACCTCCGGGTCTTCTCGGCCATCCCAGAGACCCCAAAGCATACCGTCCATGACGGTAGCTGTGACCCGCCGGTGTTTCTTCCACGGCCACGTGAGGCTCCCACAAAGTCCGTAGTGGGGCGGCATTTCATGTCCGCTGTGGACCTCCATCAGCCCGAGTAAGTCCTGACTGGTTCTCGACCTAATCAGACCCTTAGGTCCCGAGGCCGAGCCCCGAGCTTCACCCTCCTTCTCCGGAATCACATCGAGGTTGGCTCGTGGTCGGCGGGCCGTTACCACAACGTCATCCTCCCCCAGCCTCCCGTGGGTCCCCTCGGTGGGGCCACCCGCTATCTGCTCCCCTAAGCGTAAGTCGAAGGGGCTCCTCCTTCTTGAGTCCGGACCTCGGTCCGGTCTCGGTCAGAACTCCGAGTCAGTCTTATTTCTGAGTCCGTCTGCTGGGTCCGGCCTCGTCTCTGGGTTCGGACCTCGGTCGAACTTATTCTGGGTCCTCCCAAGCTCCGGACCCTCTCATGGACCTCGTGCTGGGTCCTCATCCCTACCCAGACCCTTGTCTTGGGTCGGGTTGGCTCCTCATGCGCCCCTTCGGGGTCACCTCCCTTCTCCCGAGCAGGTTGCGGTGAACTTACCCTGAGGTCCGTTGCGTCTCGCTCCTCTTGAGGCTCTTCTCCCCCGCTGCCGTCGTCTCCAAACAGGGCCACTAGAGTCCCCGTGCTGTCCCCATGCCCTTCTTCCCCTTCTGAGCCTTCCAGGGGTCCGTCTATTTGCAGCGGGCGCTGAGAGGCTTCTACTGCCTTCAGGAGCTCAGCGTGGTAATAGGCAAAGTCCGAATCCACTTGTTGAATTGCCTCTTCCACGTGTGCCCGGAGCACCCGATACTCCCTTCGCCATAGGTGCTCGGGGTGGCGTCTTTGCCCGCTTGTTGGACCACCTCCTGCCGGGTTTGATATGGGCGGGGCTTCACGCGCAAGGCTGCCTCGGTCACCTCCATGCAGCCGGCTTGCTCCGCCGCCTCCGCCGCCTCCTCGGCCTCCGGCGTTTCCCTTCCGCCTCCTCGGCCTCCGGCGTTTCCCTTCCGCCTCCTCGGCCTCCGTCCATTACGGCATTAACTCGCCATCTCCCTCTCCAGACGGTCGGGCAACTCTCTGCGGCTGCAGCCGCCAGTCCTTCTCCATTTCGGCGTCACGCTCCTGTTCCATCGCCGTCACGGCCTCCGTCGCAGCTGGGCCGCTCTATTTCTCGTTCGTGATCGCGACCGTCCAGACTACCATTCCTCTCAATGGTAGTTTGGGCTGACTCAAGGTCTCCTTGCGGTCTTCCATCTCACGCTCTTTGCTCCACCTCACCGGTGAGTCGGAGATCCTCCATCTCCTTGTCGCGAGCTCGGGGCCGGGTCCGCTGCTCCGCCGCCTCCCGCCCATCTTCGTGCAGAGCCGAGGCGCCTATCTCCCGTCAAGTCTTGGACTCTCTGAGAACCCTTGTCGCTCCAACGCTGCCTTGGAGTTGTAACTCCAAGGTGTCCTTGCTGCCCTCCAGCCTCCGCGCCTCCCTTCTACCTCCCGCATGCGCCGAGGTCCCGATTTCCCGGTGCCGGCCTCTTCCGCCTCCCTTCTACCTCCGGGTCTTCTCGCCTCCTTGGCCCTTTTGCCTCTTCCGCCTCCCTCCACCGGCTGATCACGCCGATAGTGATCGCGGCCGCTTTGCTGTGGCTTCCGCCTCCTAGCCACCTTCACTGGGCTTCTCCAGCTTGGCTCGGGTCTAGTCGCCTGTGTCCCGAGCCCTCCGCTTGCGCCCGGCCTCTTCCGCCTCCTCGGCCACCCTCCTCGCAGAGGTCCTCACTGGGCCTCCTTAGCTCGCTCACCGCCTCCACTGAAGGAATTTAGTCCGTCCTTGCGAATGGACCAGACTTCCTCTCGGCCTCCGGCGTTTCCCTTCCGCCGAGAGCTTCCTCCTTGCCTCGGCCCCTCCAACCGCCTCCCGGAGGAGTACCATACGCCCGGTGGCTTCTACCTCCGGGTCTTCTCGGCCATCCCAGAGACCCCAAAGCATACCGTCCATGACGGTAGGACCGCCGTGTTTCTTCCACGTCACATCGGTGAGGCTCCCACAAAGTCCGTGGGAGCTGCATTTCGCTCCGCCAGGACCTCCATACCGCAGTCCGAGTAAGTCCGACTGGGTTCTCCGACCTAATCAGACCCTTAGGTCCCGAGGCCGAGCCCCGAGCTTCACAGGCTGGGTGGCGCTTGCTCCGCCGCCTCCTGCTCCATCTTGAGGCTGGGCGCTCTCCACTCGAAGTCTTGGACTCTCGTTGAGAACCCTTGCTTGCTCCAGCGTCTTGGAGTTGTAACTCCAAGGTCTCCTTGCGGTCTTCCATCTCCTTGTCGCGAGCTCCTTCCGCCTCCCTTCTACCTCCTGCGCCACAGGGTCCCCGATTTCCGGGTCTTCTCGCCTCCTTGGCCCTTTTGCCTCTTCCGCCTCCTCGGCCTCTTCCGCCTCCCTCCTTGGCCCTTTTGGCGCGAGCTCCTTCCGCCTCCCTCCCACGGTTTGATCACGCCGATAGTGATCGGTGATTCGTGGCTTGGCCTTCCTCCTTGGCCACCTTCACAGGCTTCTCGCTTGGCTCTGGTCTGGTCGGGGCCGCCTCCCTCCTTGGCCCTTTTGCCTCTTCCGCCTCCTCGGCCTCTTCCGCCTCCTGCTGCGCTACCCCTCTCACTGCAGGTCCTCGGCCCGCTTGGCCTCCTTAGCTTCATTTGCTCCTCCCAGTGAAGGAATTTAGTCCGTCCTTGCGAATGGACGGACTTCCTCTCGGCCTCCGGCGTTTCCCTTCCTCAATTCGGCCGAGGCTTGGCCTTCCTCCTTGCCTCGGCCCCTCCAACCGCCTCCCGGAGGAGTACCATACGCCCGGGTGGCTTCTACCTCCGGGTCTTCTCGGCCATCCATGCGAGACCCCAAAGTCCATGGCCCGGTGGCAGGCCGTGTTTCTTCCACGGCCGAGTGAGGCTCCCACAAAGTCCGTAGTGGGAGGCGGCATTTCAGATCCGGACCTCCATAGTCCGAGTAAGTCGGTGGGTTCTCGGACCTAATCAGACCCTTAGGTCACAGTCTGGCTCGGGCTTCACCCTCCTTGGCCCTTTGGCGCTCCTTTTTCTCACAGGGCTCGGAGGAGGTGAGGGGTCCGGAGCAAGCCCTTTTGCCTCTTCATCGGAGGCAGGACCCGGCTCGAGTGCAGGCTGCCGGTGACCTCCACTCCTGGCGTCCCTTCGCCCTCCTTCGCCTCGCTGCCACTCAGGTGGGGGTAGAGTCTTGGCACCGTCACGAGGTCTTTGCGTTGGTAAAATGTCTTGCGTCTCTTGGTTCCCTCGGGTCCGGTCATGGTGGTTGTGGTGGTGGGTGGGCTATTGGGTCGGGGCCGCCTCTGCTTTGGCTCACAGGAGGGGAGGAGGCGGGATTTCCTCCCATACTTCCACAGGTGGTGAGGGGTCCGTTCGGACGTATGGAGTCAGAATTCCCTCGATCGTCCTCCTCCCGGTCCGCTTTGGCCTTGGTCGGCCCCACCTCGGGCGCCCTTGCGCTCCACTTCGGCGGGGCCTCCGTCCCGGCGCCGCTCAAGCTCTCCCTCCTTGGGAGCTCGAAATGTCCCCATACATGGATCGGTATGGGGCGCCCGAATGAGGCTTCTCGCTCCAGCTTGCGGCCTCACGGCCCAGGCGAAGATAATCCTTCCCCGCCTCTTCCCTTGTGCGCATGCGAGAATACCAGCGAGTTATCACCAAGGTGATCCACCTTGGTGAGAGTGTTCCAATGGATAATGATCCGGCTACTCTTACTCGACCGTCCAAGGTCAATATCAACCACCGCTGGTTGTCCTCTGCCCCTGTCTCAAGATCGCCACGTGCGCCCTATCTTCCCTTCGCCTTGAGGGGCTCGCACCACACCCCTTCTTCCTCCTTTGGGCGTAGGCCGCCTCACCTCCAAGGTCCATCGCCTCGGGTCCTCCCGGAGGTTCTTGGACCGAACCTCCTTGTTGACCGCCAACATCTTCCGGCGAACTCCCGACCAGAGTGATGCCGAACGCCCGACCTGAACACATCCAGTGCCACTCTCACTAATTCTCCCGCCTCCGCCAGGGCCCAAAGTCCGGATAGCGCCGGTCACAATGTTGCGCTACGAGGTTCCATGGCTCCCAAACCTCCGCAGTTTTTGGGTGCCATCGCCGCCTCGTCTCCCTTGCCGACCGAGTTCGCCGGCACGAGGCGCCGCCTCCGCTCGCTCCAACCCCGGGGAACCACGCTCGAAGGTGCTTGGGCGCTCAAAGAGATAGCGCCAGAGCCGGGTTGCGAGCGCAAGAGACCGCGAGAATTGTCTCGAGGTGCAGAAATGACCTTCCCTTCGCCGCGCCTTTGGGAGTAACCGGGCGGAAGGCGCCTTTTCTCGTCACAGAATCGCCAGAGGATGGCTTATTATGACCTTATGCCTCCGCTTACTCGCCTTACGCTGCACGGCCTGCGCATGGGCGTGAATACCGCTATAACGGCCCCGGCTACGGCCTGCCGCCGTGATGCCCGACCTCCACTCGGGTCATCCACGTGGCGCCTAGTTTGTCCTCACGGCTCAACTTCTAAGTTACTTTCTCGCATTTATCATGTTTTGACGGAGTGGGTCCGGACTTATCCTGCTACTCCCGACGTAGTCCGGTGCCATAGTAGGTCCGGGGGTTGCCCACTCCCCGAGTATACTCGAGTCCGAGTGCTATCCATGCTTATTCCTTCTTTTCCGCCTTATTTATCCTCCGATCCTAAAAAACAAAACCCTACTTATTTCTTAACCCCCAAAGTCCGTAGCCCACATATGCATATTCCACCGTAAGTTTGTTCGGGATCACATAAGAGCCCGTTTGCCTCTCCGTCAACCGTTGGTTGTCCTCTGCGTTCGAGCCTCGGACGCGTTGCGGCCCTATCTTCCCTTCGCCTTGAGGGGCTCGCACCACACCCCTTCTTCCTCCTTTGGGCGGTTGTAGGCGCCTCTTCCGCCTCCAAGGTCCATCGCCTCGGGTCCTCCCGGAGGTTCTTGGACCGAACCTCCTTGTTGACCGCCAACATCTTGAGGCGAACTCCGGACGGTGAGTCGAGCGTCGGACCGGGAACACATCCAGTGCCACTCCTCACTAATTCTCCCGCTTCCTCCGGCCGGGCCCAAAGTCCGGATAGCGGGTCACAATGTTGCGCTCCGAGGTTCCATGGCTCCCAAACCTCCGCAGGCTTTTTGGGTGCCATCGCCTTCGTCTCCCCTTGTTGCTGGCGCGGCCGGAGTTCGGCCGCGATCTCCTCGCGTTCGTTGCTCCAACCCCGGCGGTGAACCACGCTCGAAGGTGCTTGGGCGCTCAAGAGATAGCGAGCCGGGTTGCGGGCGCAGAGGCTGCGAGGTGTCTCGGTGCGGCCAGACCTTCCCCTTGACGCCTTTGGGAGTAACGGCCCAGGCGGGAAGGCGCCTCTTCCTGTCGTAGCGCGAGTGCATGGCTTATTATGACCTTATGCCTCCGCTTGCACGGCCTTACGCGCCGCGTACTCGCCTTACGCGCGCGCGTCCGCGGGCGTGAATACACCGCCTGCGGCCCCAGCAGGTCGGTCTGGCCAGCTGCATGCCCGACCTCCACTCAGGGCCGTCCACGTGGCGCCGCCTAGTCCGTCCTCACGGCTCAACTTCTAAGTTACTTTCCCTGGCGTACTTATCCTGCTTGGACCTGGAGTGGGTCCGGACTTATCCCGTTACCCCGACGTAGTCCGGTGCCTGCCATAGTAGGTCCGGGTACGTTGCCCACTCAGTCGGAGTATACTCAGTCGATCCAGGTGCTATCCATGCTTATTCCTCCTTTTCCGCCTTATTTATCCTCCGATCCTACTGAAAAACAAAACCCTACTTGTTCTTAACCCCCAAGGAAGTCAGTAGCCCACATATGCATATTCCACCGTAAGTTTGTTCGAGGATCTCACATAAGAGCCCGTTTGCCCTCTCCGTCAACCGTTGGCCGGATTATAAGGAGTTATTTTCACGTGGCGAGCGTTGAAGTAGACCGTCATATGAGAAATGACCTCATTTACAAAGTCGACCCCTCGGCTGACAAGCTCTAGGGGCATCCGTAGCGGGCAATAATCTGCTCATAGACAAACTGGCCACAACATGTCGGCTGGAGGGCTGCGCCTCCACCATCGCGTGCAATAGTCGGTGGCAACCCGGGATGTCTTGATTTTGGCGGCTCCTCGTCTTGGGTGGATGGGGCCAACAAAGTCTATGCCCCATTTTTGAATGGGGCGGTGCGAGATTGGGACCAATGGCCATTGGGTTGTGGCGGAGGGTTTGCCAACCCTGGCGGGCGTCTAACGTTCACAAACTCCACAGCATCTGATGCATGCTCGACCACCAATACCTGTTTCAAGAATTTTCCTGCAAGTGATGTGCGGCGAAATGTCCTCCGGCTTCTCCGTCGTGCAAGCAGACAACCAGCGAGGAATCTGGCATCTATTACCCTGGCTTTCTCTTCCATCCGGTCCGCTTGATATAAGGCATCTACGTGGCGGACAAATGGATCTGAATAATGCGAAGGCATCTTGTTGTTGCCTCGAAGGTCAGGGGATCTGCCGATTCGAGAACTCAAATATTTACGCGATTCGAGAACTCTATACAATACTCCGGTGACAAATGACTATTAGTTCTTTGATTTAGATAACCCAACTAGTGAGAGGGAGTTAGAAATGCAGACCCGCGTTGGTTATGGCTAGCTTAGCTTAACCCGCGTGGTCATACCCTTTGGTATCTTGTCGAAGAGGTACAACTCTTCATACATAGGCTATAAAAGCCCACCTCTTTTAATCAATTGTATCAATTAGTAAAGCACTAAACTTTGATCAAAGCGCTTCCATAAAGCACCTCAAACTTTCGCCCATGCCCACCCATACACACACACTCTCTTAATTTTGGAACACAACCAGCGGGCAAAGGGTAAGGGAAAGAAGAATTCTCGGGCGTCTGGCGGGCGTTACAAGCAAGCTCCGAGACCCGCCGCGCACCAATCCCTCAATTTCCTCCTCCGTTGTCAGAGAGGAGCGCTCCATCACCCTCCTCCCACCGGTTGCGGAGCAAGCTCTCGACCACCCATAGGGTGTCTCGCGCACACCACCTCCGTCGATCGGCCGTCTCCAACCACGCAGGCGTGGGGATCTCAACCGAGGAATTATCGATGTGAGGCACAAGCCAAGCCCCTTTATACATGGGCGTCATAGCCCACCGAATATCCAGTCCTAAGCATTTGAGCGAAGAGGCGCCCTACAATTTCGGACGGCCTTAGGTCCGGGATGGCATCCTACCTAATCCTATCAAAGTTCTATTCCTAGGATGCCACTACTCACATCTCGTTATCTCCGCCCTCCTCCGTCGCTGGCCCTTCGTTCTCTGCTGCCGAATCCATGGACCCTCCTTCCTCGTCGCTAATGGTAAATCCTCCCATAAAATCTCCACCTCGCTTCCTGCTGGTCGACTCCTCGCACCTAATCGCGGTGTGTCACATTCTGAGCTCCATCCACCCTTGCTTGCCTGCTTTGAGAATCGATCGGCCCCTCTTCCACCCATGCTGGGCTTCCTCCTCCGTAAGCTCCTTCAAGGCGCCTCAGTCTAGCAGTCAACCCCCTACCCGAGCACGGTGGAAGAACCATCCACTTCAAGTCCTCACTTGCGAAGGTAAGCCACAGTCCCTCCTATTCCCACACGCACATGGATAGTAAGGTTAAGCACGCGTTCCCCATTCACATAGAGACCGGGGAACATAAGATCCCTCATCCATGTGCCGCAACATAATATGACCTCCTGCTGCAGATGAGGTGCTTACCCCCCCTCCTCCGTGGACTACCCACCTTTGAACCATGCCTTGAAGGATGCCACGTTGCCTCCTCTTGCGCCGCTCATGGTTGCCTCGGAGGGTTCTCCAACGTCGGTGGGGATTTCCGCTACCCGGTAGTAGACTCCACGATCGTTTGTTCCACGACCATGGTAGGGGTTTACGCTCATGATCGTCTCTCCTTCATTCGGTGGTGGCTTCTACTACCTCGATCGTGGACTGTTGCTCCTCTTCCTTTTCCCCTCTCCTTCCTCGGCCTCGTCTAGTTCCCGCTTGTACCTGCCAACCGGACCTTCTCCAGGCTACCTCTTGCTCTTGGGCCTGGCAGTTCTCCCATCTCGATTTGCTTCATGGGCATCCTTAATCGAGCCATGGCGATTCCTGTGACTCGTCATGGATAACTCCTCCGGGCCTTGCGTAAATCCTCCTGGATTTTGATCCTCACCTCCTCCGATGCTGCTTGTCTTCCTCCAATTGTTTCGCCTCCTCCTCCTTCAATTTAGCCTTCACCACTTCCTCTCGTCGCACCTCCATACGGGCGGTGAGTGCCAAGCAGCTTGGTCCAACATGTCCGTGAGCCGAGATCATGGCTGTCAACTCCTGCGGATCCACTTGTTGAGGAGGGGCCGGGATGCCATCCCCTGTCAAAGTTAGAAAGCAGTTATGTTAGAAAATAGTAAGTCCCAAGTTGATTACATTAAAAATGGTGTGCTATGCACACATATATAGCCTTGCCCTTGTCATACTCTCGATAGTATGAAACCCTACCTCGCTCTGGGATGATCTGTATACTTCTAGGACTTATACTCATAACTCGATATGTGATGTGTTGCACCAATCCTATAGATTTCTAACGGTTCCTCCATCGGGCGCACGACCTTGCTGGTCCTCGGCCTCTGCACGAAGAGCGGCAAGGCAGAAGACATCGGCCGCAAACAATCTCCATGGCGTCAAGCCCTTTGGGACCACGAACCTCCTCGGCCTCGATGGTACATATGCCGCAAAAGGCAGGTCCTCTCCCAATCCCGAGGAGCCTCGAAGAGTTTCAAGCTCGACACAGGGAATAAACTTCCTTGAATCGATTCGCATCCATGATGGCAGTACTAACTATCGGTTTTTCAAAATGCTTTCCCAATGCCTCTTGAGCTTGAAGCCGAGTGGCCTCGAGGCGTCGTGTACATCTTGTGTGCTATTTCTCGGATGAGTGGAAGATACAAGCTGATTGCCTTTCGCATATATGTTGTTTCCCTTGCGTTATCTATCGCCCTTTGGAGAGGGAAGAGGGAAGTCGGAAACCATTTCTTTGAATGTCTTACGAAGTAGTGTAGCTATGATGTTTTGAAGCACTTGTGCTTGCTCATGCGATTTGGCAACGACATGGAGGAGGGAGAATGGTGTGGCGGCGAGGCGGGTTCTCCAACGTCGGTGGGGATTTCCGCTACCCGGTAGTAGACTCCACGGGTCGTTTGTTCCACGACCATGGTAGGGGTTTACGCTCATGATCGTCTCTCCTTCATTAGTGGCTTCTACTACCTCGATCGTGGACTGTTGCTCCTCTTCCCTTTTCCCCTCTCCTTCGGCTCGGCCTCGTCGCCCTCGCTCCTTGTACTGGCCACGGACCTTCTCCAGAGGCTACCTCTTGCTCTTGGGCTGCAGCAGTTCTCAGCATCTCGATTTGCTTCATGGGCATCCTTGATCTGAGCCATGAGCGATTCCTGCTGACTCGTCATGGACTGTAACTCCTCCCGGGCCTTGCGTAAATCCTCCTGGATTTTGATCCTCACCTCCTCCAGTGCCTGCTTGTCTTCCTCCAACTGTTTTCGCCTAGCCTCCTCCTCATCGAATTTAGCCTTCACCACTTCCTCTCGTCGCCCCTGCACACTGAGCCAGGTGAGTGCCAACGCAGCCTGGTCCAGCATGTCCGACTGAGCCCGAATCATGGCTGTCAACTCCTGCAGATCCACTTGTTGAGGAGGGGCCTGGCGGATGCCATCCCCTGTCAAAGTTAGAAAGCAGTTACTATGTTAGAAAATAGTAAGTCCCAAGTTGATTACATTAAAAATGGTGTGCTATGCACACATATATAGCCTTGCCCTTGTCATACTCTCGATAGTATGAAACCCTACCTCGCTCTGGGATGATCTGTATACTTCTAGGACTTATACTCATAACTCGATATGTGATGTGTTGCACCAATCCTATAGATTTCTAACGGTTCCTCCATCAGCGCACCCTGCTGGTCCTCGGCCTCTGCACGAAGAGCGGCAAGGCAGAAGACATCGGCCGCAAACAATCTCCATGGCGTCAAGCCCTTTGGGACCACGAACCTCCTCGGCCTCGATGGTACATATGCCCGGCAAAAGGCAGGTCCTCTCCCAACTGAGGAGCCTCGAAGAGTTTCAAGCTCGACACGGCCGGGAATAAACTTCCTTGAATCGATTGCGCATCCGCATGGCAGTACTAACTATCGGTTTTTCAAAATGCTTTCCCAATGCCTCTTGAGCTTGGAGAAGCCGAGTGGCCTCAGGCGTCGTGTACATCTTGTGTGCTATTTCTCGGATGAGTGGAAGATACAAGCTGATTGCCTTTCGCATATATGTTGTTTCCCTTGCGTTATCTATCGCCCTTTGGAGAGGAAGAGGAAGAGTCTGAAACCATTTCTTTGAATGTCTTACGAAGTAGTGTAGCTATGATGTTTTGAAGCACTTGTGCTTGCTCATGGTGATTTGGCAACGACATGGAGGAGGGAGAATGGCGGTGGCGGCGAGGCGGGGAGTTGAATCGGGATGTATCGAATAGGAAATTCCACCTTGCGTAAAATTGGTGTGTCGGAATTGGCGTGAGGCTTGTCAGAAAGGTGATCAAGGTACTTACTTTCTCAACCTTTACAAGAAAGAGAAGAGTTTATTATAGTGCACTTGGACGGAATTTTTCATCATGGGACTTCGGCATTGTGTGGGAGAAGTGAGCGGAGCAGTGTGAAGCGACTTCGGGCTGTTTTCTATGAGCATTTCTGTAGATGGCATGTAGGTGAAGGGGCAACGCTACATAGGCTATTTATGTCCGCTAAGGATGGAAGGACCATCATGGACAAAGATAGTACTGCGTAAAAGAGATTAAAATCCGAGTATACTTACGTACATCGAACTAAAGAAGCGGTTATTAAATGAGGCAGAGAAGAAGGCGAAGACTACAAGGAGTCCAACAAGGCTGCGAAGATCAAGAAGCTCAGAGACATAGTCCGAGAGCCTAGGAATGTGGAAAGAGAAAATACTTGTGAAGCCGACACACTAAAAAGAAATGTGAGACCGAATATCGGCATAGGCGGGACAATAAAGAGGAAGTGTGAGTGATTCGGGGTCCAAGGAGCAAAGCTTGCAGATCCTTTCGTCTTGGGAAGGGGTAGGCTTGAGCCAACGGTCGGTCTCAATCTGGAGGTGGTGGGAGCAAACACGAAATTGACCTATGAGTGTGCGGAGTTTGAAGGATAGGGGGAACTGAGTAGCAGGGCAGGGTAGGAAATTTACCAGAGGGAGGATTAACTCGGAGCTCGTCTTTGTAAAAGCGGAGTCTAGAAGTGAGAGGGGAGGAAAAGGAAAGAGGGGACCAGGTGAGGCGAAGGTATTTTAATTTGAGGGTCCTGCGAATGGAGTGGTTGGAGGGATGTGAGAAAGGGGGAGTTGGGAGGAGGGAGAGGGCCAAGCAGGGAGTCTAAAAGGTTCAAACTCGAGTCTTCTAAGCCAGTTGGCAGCTTGAGAAAGCCAGCAAAAAGAAGCCTGTGGGTCAATATTGAGCCAAAGCGAGCGGGAGGACCTGAAGGCAAGGAGGTGGTAAGGGGGATCCAAAATGGGATTAGCAAGGACGCATCCGCAATGCAAGGGCATGCCCTTCATGCCACTGCAGAGCGTATGAGCTCCATTGTTCAGGCCCCTACGTTGGTTTGATGTTGATCACTAACCTGTGTGTGTGTGCTACAGAAATTGGTGTGTGTGTGCTACAGAAGGTGACTATTTGTGCAGGAGTTTCCCTTGTCCGTTATAACGGCTGAGCAGCTAACCCAAGTTGTGTGACCAAGTAGCAGCCAGATGTCCGTGGGTGCTAATTCCCTATGTCAGTGTGTCTTGGTAATGAGCAGCTGAGCAGTGTGCTTACATCGAATGGACGTCTAACATACGAATGATTGCATGCCGTTGCTGAAAGGCCTCGAGCTCTCATCAATGAGGTCCCCACAATGTGTTGGAAGTAGACCATGTCCCCTCATGTTTCTACTGTCACACAGTGTCCCCTCACGTTTCTACTGTCCAATGCAGGAGGTGGTAGTGTCATAAAGGTATTATCCTGCCTTAGGCCTACCATCACCCCATGTGTGAGGAGTCCTTAACAGTTCTCATGGTGTGCCTAAGCTACTTGCAGCAAAGGCATCCACGTCTCTATGGAGACCCATCGAAATACCCATCTAGCTTAACAAGCGGTGTTCTTCTAAATGTGTGTCCATTTGGCTTAAGCCAAAGAGGCACAATTAAGAGACAATTTTGTAAGAACACCGCATTTAGACAAGCATGTGCATAAAGGACATGTATTGAACATTTGGCGAATCCACGGCCCTCTACTTGCGGTGTATTTATAAACACATATAGCCAACTTCATTACATATATATGAATGAACAAGACCAATTACAACTCAAATCTTAGGAAATATGCACAAAGAAAAAAACCTCTCAACCATAATTACCAAAAATGTAGAAATACCTGTTAATGATAATTTGTAAGAATATACTCCTACAAAACCGTGCACTTGATCCTAGAAACATCTACAAGGAACCCAAGAAGATCCATAATTATGACCCAAACAAACTACACATTTGATCAAAAATAAGGTAAATGCATCTATTCTTTAGAGTACTTCGGCTTAGATAATCCATCCTAGAAAATACCAATGGCAACATCCATCTTAGAAAATACCAATGGCAACATTCATCCTAGAAAATACCTATGGCAACAACATGATGACTACCTATGAGCATGTCAAATAGTACACTCTCCAAGCTAAAAACCCAACAACCAAACCAAGCACACGCATAGCTAGCACGAATAACACAAAACCCTAAACATACAAAACACTACGGTAAGACCTGGTCATTCCATTATTGCGCATTATATGAATATTACCAACACCTTCATTAAGGTATGGAACTATCACCTAAACACCCATGATTTAAGAAAGACATCTATAATAAATAAAAATAATTAGTATCATGTAACCCTTCTTCTCCTTCATAAAGTTTGAACCATCAATCACTGACCACTCATCATAAGAATAGTCTAAATTCAAAAACTTTAAAAACGATAAATATTTTGAATTTTAAAAACCATGAAAGGAAAAAACCTCAAAAAGAAGAAAACTTGTAACCTTGGCACCTCAACAAGAAAAAATGTAATTTTAAAAACCAAAAAAGACCATAACTCTAAATTTTCAAAAACCCAACAACCAAACCAAGCACACGCATAGCTAGCACGAATAACACAAAACCCTAAACATACAAAACACTACGGTAAGACCTGGTCATTCCATTATTGCGCATTATATGAATATTACCAACACCTTCATTAAGGTATGGAACTATCACCTAAACACCCATGATTTAAGAAAGACATCTATAATAAATAAAAATAATTAGTATCATGTAACCCTTCTTCTCCTTCATAAAGTTTGAACCATCAATCACTGACCACTCATCATAAGAATAGTCTAAATTCAAAAACTTTAAAAACGATAAATATTTTGAATTTTAAAAACCATGAAAGGAAAAAACCTCAAAAAGAAGAAAACTTGTAACCTTGGCACCTCAACAAGAAAAAATGTAATTTTAAAAACCAAAAAAGACCATAACTCTAAATTTTCAAAAACCCAGAAAACCTATGACACAAAAACCAAAAAAAAACCTATTAAAACTTAGAGTTAGAAACAGAGTTGATCCCTCCCCCAAAAGATCTTATTTTCCACCAACGCTACAAAACAAATGCCACAATAACCTGAAAAAAACTCTTAAAACTAGTGTTCCACAAACACCTAAAAAAAACTTTAAGAATTTATGAAAAGAAACTTTTATGAAATATGCTTGTTAGACATATCTCAAAACTGGTATAGGAAAAAATTCCATCCAAGTGGACTGTAATAGATTTCTTCTCTTCTTCGTCAATCCCAAAAACAAAGATCTCTAAAATATAAGTATCTCTACAACTCAAACTTCTTAAAAGCCACGAGATAAACTCGGAGAATATGTTTGTTAAATGTATTTGAACCCTGTATCCAACTTCCGACCTTGGAAAGATGGATGAGTTGTCCACTAATCTAAGCTGTTGCCTAGAGGTCGATGTGGTCGTTTCCTCCAGCCATCTGGCTTGGAAAGGATTCTGGTAGAGAGCACATGTTGATTATGACTTTTCACTCTATGGATGATCGCCTCCAGTTATGAAGGCTAGGTCTATGTTACGGACAACTCAGTTATATATCAATGAGGATCTTATACCATTGCAATGGAAGACTAAGAAGGAGAAGTCAGTTATATATCAATGAGGATCTTATACCATGGCAATGGAAGACTAAGAAGGAGAAGTCAGTTATATATCAATGAGGATCTTATACCATTGCAATGGAAGACTAAGAAGGAGAAGTCAGTTATATATCAATGAGGATCTTATACCATTGCAATGGAAGACTAAGAAGGAGAAGTTACCCGCTTTCAAAGCAGCTTATGCGCTGTAGGTCAAGTGATTTCTTTCCTAGGATTCGTGGAGATGAATTGGTAGTGTTTGGCATTTATTCACGCAATTTCATTGACACTGTTAATTGATTGAAGATTATTTATCTTATTTAAATTTTATCTTTACATTAGTCCAGACTATTTTACCACAATCTATGTAGTTATCATATTTCAGTCCCATGACGGAAATCCGTCCTTAGTGGACTTAAATAATATTCCTCTTCTTCTTCCGTTGGTTGAAGGCACGACCCAGATGGTGGCGTTGAATCGATTGTAGATCCTGCCTTCACTGAGTTCAAGCACGACACTTTAGTCGCTATGGCTGATATCCCCATCAAATGTACCTGGTTTGAAAGATGAGCGCCCATCAATGAAGGGCTGTGCCTGGGAAATCCTCTACACAATCAACACCATCCTTTGTCTGCCGGAGATATCTCGTCTATCAGGCCTTCACACAGCAGGGAAGGCCCCGGCAACGAGAGAGGGGCTCTCCTGGGCCAGGTCCTTCCTGAATGTTGACAGTTCGTCCCGTTCGTTCTCGCACAGTGAGTTAGTATCCAGAAGGTGTTGGAGAATGGAGGGGTCGGAGCGCAAGGCCGCATGGTAGTGATCCAGCAGCGTGGGCTTGCCTCCTCGGTCCAGTAGAAATTTGACACGCTCCACATTAGACACCTTGATGGCGATGGACAGCCACAACGGCAGCGATTGCGGCCTCCAGCTCACAGTCTGCCTTGCCTCATCAGCCTTCGCTTTGTTTAATAACAGACGGATGTTCGCTGGATCGCAACACTTGTCCTCCAGCATTTTCAATGCGCTCTCATTCCTCACTCTCTTTGCAGTCCACAAAGAGAGAGAGAGAGACTGTGTACTCCAGCAACCTTGCTCTCCTGCCTATCAAAACATTCGAGCCATGTTCTGAGCACGAATACATACGTCGAACTGCCCTTGCAACCATAAGCGGGACAGCACAGCAAATTCGAGCACGGGTAGAAAGAGAGGTTTTATACTCACATCAAACTTCTCTGATTCCCCTGCCAGCAGAAGGTACTCCAGAACTCTTGTTTTCCCACTTCGTATCGCCTGATCCAACGCTTTCTGCAGATTGCGCAACACACACCCACGCTCTTCCAGCCATTCACACGCCTCCGCACGCTGGTGCGCCCTGGCTGCCAGGTAAGGAGAAACACCCTCCACGTCTGTCATCATTCCAACAACATTCCATCACCCTCCTGTCACCCTCTCGGGTCGTGAAAATGTGACATGCTGGTAATGTCACCATCGGATCGTAAAAAGCAAGTAGGCACTGTCACCATCACCTCCAAGAACAAGAAACTACTCCATCACAAATGTGCTCACCTTCCCCGCCCAGTGATGCGCCGTGGCGGTGCATGTAATCAAGAAGGGTCTTGTCGCCCGCTTTTGCGGCCTCCACCATGCAAAGCCTCCCGTTGCTGTCCTTCATATTCAGCGACTCCACGAAGTTGATGGCTTCCTTCACTCCCTCCGGATCTCGGACGTCGCAGCAACCATCGATGGGCGTGTCCCAGCTCCCGACCCCGGTCGTCGCCTGCGGCCAGGCGTACTCCGCCACCTTCGGCATGTACAGCCGTATGCCTACATGTAAGCCGTCCAGCTCGAAGAATCTCGGCCGATGATACCCTTTCACCACGACATCCCAATTCGGATCCCTGGCCTCCGCTCTTAACCCCGATCTCGTATCTGAATCCCTTTCATACACCTTCACAGTCCCGTCAAACTCCCCCGGCCTCGCAGGATCCCACGCAAAGAGCCCGACCACAGTGCGCGCAGCGCCGGCTTTCACCATCTCTCGGCACTTCCTGTCGATGTCTCCCGGATCATCCGACTCCGCCATCTCCTCCAGCGCTAGCAGCATCGGCAGATCATAGTACACCAGAGCCTCGCTCCCCGGACCCTGCAGCTCCCTGTCTGCAGCCAAAACCGCGTCGCCATGCGTGACAACAATATCCGGGCAGAACTGCTTCTTCCGCTCCCGGAACACGTACAGCGTCCGCCGGCTGGGCCACATCCATCTCTGCCCCAGCCCGAACTGTGCCTGCGCGGTGGCCAGCTGCGGGATGAGGAAGGTCGCAACGCTGTACGGCATGGGCTCCTCCGGGATGCGGCCCCCTACCACCAGCCGCCTGTTCTCCAAGATCGGCACGAAGCACAGCTCCGGATTCTCCAACCGCAGCAAATCCACCAGCCGCCGATCGAAATCCCCGCCCTCAAACACAGCCAGGTTGTGATCCCCAGATTCCACCTGCGTACATTCTGCAGGCAGCTCCAAGCCGAAATCCGTTCCCCGGATCTTGAACTCGAATCTCAGCTTCCTTCCACCCCCTTCCCAAAACACCAGCGGCCGCTGCTGGTCCTCGCCGCTCCGTTCATCGATGAGCACGGGCCGCTGCTGGCCCTCGGCCTCTTGTCTGAAGAATGGCAAGAAGGGAAGGCATCGGCCGCAAACAATGCCCATGGCGTCAAGCCCTTTGGGACACGAACTTTCCTTGGCCTTGATGGTACAAATGCTCGGCAGAAAGACAGGCTTCTGGCAATTGGAGGACCCTCGAAAGAGGTTCAAGCGAATGCAGCTCGACACAGCCGGGAGTAAACTTTGCACGTGTCCTTTGGAAACCTATGCCTTACCGCTAGGGGAACGACATTATGGTCGCAGTAGAGAACAAGTAGCCTTTCCTAGGCATAGCACTGTATCCCGTTGCATACCCTCAGGCTTCTCAGAAATGCTTTCCCGATGCCTCTTCAGCTTCAGGAGAAGTCGAGTCGCCTAAGGCGTGCGTATATGTCTTGTGTGATATTTGTCAGATGAGTGGAAGACGGCCATAACAGTAAATGGGAAGCGGGCCCAAGAACTGGGAGCACAGCCACAGGTACGAGCCAAGACGCTTTCTGAAGCCTGTACACACAGCAGCTCTTAAACCTCACCACGATATGTTAATCTGAGCATGCTACAAACATGCTGCATCGGGTGGAAAAAGCTGCCTATACGCTATTGTTCTTCAGTGCTTCCATCGTATCACTGCCGTAGCCGGGATCGAGCCCTGGTTACCGGGCTCACAGGCGGGGATCCTTACCATCTGCAACGACGACAAGAACAACAACCTCAGCAACAGCAACAACAATTCCGAATTGTGACGCAGTGTTAGGAACATGCCAAGAAATCAATCGACTGCATACAGAATTCAGGTGCTCCTTTGAACGACCAGTAGCTCTCGCCATGCTTCTGTACTTTCAAACTCAACATGTAAGCAGCTAGCTTGCAATAGAGGCAACCCTGTACTGATCCGCCAAATACTTGTTGCTGCAGGAGTTTCGCATTTATCCCATTCGATTCATCGCTACCTGCAAACCTGGGGACTTGTTTATTGCTCCAATTTGCACATCTTCCTAAAACGTGGCAGCCACAATTTACTTCAGATCCTTGTGTTCGAGTACGTGAAGAATGAAACCTGATCTCTCTCTCTTTGGTAAGATTACCCAGATTACGTCAAACCCAGCAACATCTTACTCGATGACAATTTCAGCGCAAAGCTATCTTTGATTTTGGAATCTCAAGAGTGAATAAAGAGATCGACACTTACATCTCCACCAGGCCAGCTGGTACGGCCGGCTAAGCAGCACAGCCCTTCCCTAATCTGGTCCGCAAACACCTACTACTTGAGGCACACAGTCTTTGGCCGCTGCAAGAGGTATCTAGATCCGTATTACTTCTTACAGAGGCAGCTAACCATGGACAGAAAGGATACAACCTAGTTGGATGCAGCTACCGAACCTTGGAGAGACGGCTGAGTTGTCCACTAATCTAAGCTGTTGGTTGCAGGCAGACCCAGATTCCGAAATGGTGGCGTTGAATCAATTGCACGACGCTTTAGGACATCGATAAAGATAAAAATGTACCACGTTTGAAAGACGAGCTTCCATCAATGAATGTATGTGCCTGGGAAATCCTCTCCACAATCTACACAGTCCTCTCTGTCTGATGGAGATGAGATATCTCGTCTCAATAGGCATTCACACAGCAGGGGAGGCTCCAGCAACGGGAGAGCTTTTCCCCTGGGCCACGTGCTCCCTGAGAGCCAGCTCTTCGTCGTCGGTCAGTGACTGAGTACACCGAAGGAGTTGGAGAATGGATCCGGAAAGGTCGGAGGCCACGGCTTGGTAGTAATCCTGTACCGTGGGCATGCAGCCTTGGGCCAGTAGAGATTTGACAAGCTTCACGTTGGCCACCTTGATGGCCATAGACAGGCACAGTGGCAGCGATTGCGGCCTCCAGCTCACTGCAGTCTGCCTTGTCTCTTCAGCCTTCGCTTTGTTTAACAACCGCCTGATGTTCGCTGGATTGCAACACTTGTCCTCCAGCATTTTCACTGCGTCCTCATTCCTCACTCTCTGTGCAGTCCGCAAAGATAGAGAGAGAGACGCTGTACTCCAGCTACCTTGCTCTCCCGCCTATCGAAACATTCGAGGCATGTTCTGAGCACGAATAAATTCATCGAAATGCCCTTGCAACCACAAGCGGGACTGCAGAGCAAATTTTTGCACGGGAAGAAAGAAAGATTTTACTCACAGCGAACTTCTCCGATTCCCCTGCCAGCAGAAGGTACTCCACTACTCTTGTTTTTCGACTTCGTATCGCCTCATCCAACTCCGTCTGCGGATTGCTCAGCACACACCCACGCTCTTCCAGCCATTCACACGCCTCCGCACGCTGGTGCGCCCTGGCTGCCAGGTAAGGAGATACACCCTTTCCGTCTGTCATCATTCCAACAACACTCCATCACCCTCCAGTGTCACCCTCTGGGGTCGTGAAAATGTTAGATGATTTTAAGAACGCCTTGTTTATAAGCATCCTGCACTTCTATCGGTACCTACATGGGGTGCCTAAAGGGAGTGGATGGCCTTGGTGGAAGTAGCTTAGGCACACCATGGTGTAAGTTGTGAGGTACCAAGTCATATGACAAGAAAATGTTACATGCAGGTATCACGTATCCAGGTTTTTCCAAATTATAAGAATGTCGTTATTAAGCATCCTGCATTTCGAGTGGTACTTAGATGGGGTGCCTAAAGGGAGTGGATAGCCTTGATGGAAGTAAGTTGGGCACACCATTGTACAAGTTGTTAAGTATCTAGTCCCATGACAAGACTAAAATATATTCTCCGTCTTCTTCTTCTAATGTCACCATCGGGTCAGAAAAAAGCAAGTAGCCACTGTCGTGAAAAAGCGAAAGCAAGTAGGCACTGTCACCATCACCTCCAAGAACAAGAAACTACTCCATCACAAATGTGCTTACCTTTATCGTCGAGTGATGCGCCGTGCCGGAGCATATAATCAAGAAGGGTCTTGTCGCCCACTTTCGCGGCCTCCACCATGCAAAGCCGCCCGTTGCTGTCCATCATATCCAGCGATTCCAGGAAATTGATGGCTTCCTTCACTCCCTCCGGATCTCGGACGTCGCAGCAAGCATCGATGGGCGTGTCCCAGCTGCCGACCCCGGTCGTCGCCTGCGGCCAGGCGTACCCCGCTGCCTTCGGCATGTATAGCCGCATGCCTGCATGCAAGCCGTCCAGCTCGAAGAATCTCGGCCGATAATACTCTTTCACCACAACATCCCAATGCGGATCCCTGGCTTCCTCTCCCAACCCCGATCTCGTATCTGAATCCCTTTCATACACCTTCACAGTCCCGTCAAACTCCCCCGGCCTCGCAGGATCCCACGCAAAGAGCCCGACCACAGTGCGCGCAGCGCCGGCTTTCACCATCTCTCGGCACTTCCTGTCGATGTCTCCCGGATCATCCGACTCCGCCATCTCCTCCAGCGCTAGCAGCATCGGTAGATCATAGTACACCAGAGCCGCGCTCCCCGGACCCTGCAGCTCTCTGTCCGCAGCCAAAGCCGCCTCGCGATCCGTGACATCCATATCGGGGCAGAACTGCTTCCTCCGCTCCCGGTACACGTACAGCATCCCTGGGATGTGCAACATCCATCTCTGCTCCAGCCCGAACCGCGCCTGTCCGCTGGCCACCTGTAGGATGAGGTCGCTCGCAACGCTGTACGGCCTGGGCTCCGCCGGGACGCAGTCTCCTACCACCAGCCGCCTCTTCTCCAAGATCGGCACGAAGCACAGTTCCGGATTCTCCAACCGCAGCAAATCCACCAGCTGCTGATCGAACTCCCCGCCCTCGAACACGGCCAGCTTGTGATCCCCGGATTCCACCTGCGTGCATTCTGCAGGCAGCTCCAAGCTGAAATCCCTTCCCCGGATCTTGAACCTGAATCTCAGCTTCTGAGAGGTAGCAAAATGGCGTGGCGCAGCGTCTGTGCCGACTGTGCTGCTGCCGCTCCCTTCCCCGCTCACCAGCGGCCTCTGCTGGACCTCAAAGCTCCGTTCCTCAATCAGATCCGGCGGCTGATGGTCCTCGCCGATCCCTTCCTCGATCCGCAGCCGCGGCTCGTGGTCCTCGCCGCTCGGTTCCTCGTTCCGAACCCGCGGCTGCTGGTCCTCGCCGCTCCCTTCCTCGATCCGAACCCGCGGCTGCTGGTCCTCGCCGCCCGGTTCCTCGATCCGAACCCACGGCTGCTGGACCTCGCCGCTCGGTTCCTCGATCCGCACCCGCGGCTGCTGGTTGGCGCCGCTCCCTTCCTCGATCCGAACCCGCGGCTGCTGGTCCTCGCCGATCGGTTCCTCGATCCGCACCCGCGGCTGCTGGTCGGCGCCGCTCCCTTCCTCGATCCGAACCCGCGGCTGCTGGTCCTCGCCGCTCGGTTCCTCGATCCGAACCCGCGGCTGCTGGTCGGCGCCGCTCCCTTCCTCGATCCGCACCTGCGGCTGCTGGTCCTCGCCGCTCGGTTCCTCGATCCTAACCCGCGGCTGCTGGTCGGCGCCGCTCCCTTCCTCGATCCGCACCCGCGGCTCCTGGTCCTCGCCGCTCCGTTCCTCGATCCGCACGGGCTGCTGCTGGTGCTGGGCCTCCTGCCTGAAGAATGGCCAGCAGGGAAGGCATCGGCCACAAACATTGCCCATAGCGTCAAGCCCTTTGGGCCACGAGATTTCCTCGGCCTCGGTGGTACAAATTCTAAAACAGACCTCTCGCAATCTCAGGAGCCTCGAATGAGTTGCAAGCGAATGCACCTCGACACAGCCAGGAGTAAACTTCGCACTATGCCCTACCGCTAGGAACCAGATTGTGGCGGCAGTAGAAAGCAAGCAGCCTGTCCGAAGGTGAGGAGTGCTGTCAGGCTTTTTAAAAATGCTTTCCCGATGCTCTTCAGCTTCAGGAGACGTCGAGTGGCCTCAGGCGTGCGTGTATATCTTGTGTGATATTTCTCCGATGAGTGGAAGATACAAGCGGATTGCCTCCAGACTCCAGTATGACATGAGGAATCCCACACCAAGAAGCAAAGCGCCAAAGCATCAATTGCTGGAACGGTTTTTTTGTTTTTGTCGTTTCGTCTGCTCGTTCCCTATCTCCCCGTGGAGACTGGAGAGGGAAGAGTCTGGAAACCATATCTACAAAGGTCTTATGTGGGAAGTAGTCTGGCTGTGATGTTTTTTGAAGCACTTGTGCTTTCTCGTCTGGCTGACTTGGCAACGACGTGGAGAGAGGCTGGGAGGATGGCGGTGGCGAGCACGGACTGGAGGGAATTGAATGGGGATGTTTTGATGTCTTACCTCGTTTGTCCAATGCCACCCTTGTACGCGTAGAATTGGGGTGTAAGAATAGGAGGCAACCTTCATATTCTGGTGCTCAACCCGTTGTCCAGGGAAGGAACACAGCTTCCTGCCTTACCTCTCGGTTATTCATGGCCAATAGTGGTGAAGATGGTTCAATCTGCAGACCTCGAAGAATACAGTACTTTGGTTTGCTTTTCCAGGGGGGAGAAGTTATCTATTTTCAGTCGGAGGTTGGTATCCTGGATCACGTGTGCTGCATGGCCTAAACTGGCAGACTCGTTACAACACATTCTGAGCGTGATGAGATCTTGCGCGGAAGGAACATTGTACTGCCTCTTCCAGCGTGCAGATGTTCGTCCCTCGAGCATAGTAACCTGCAGTATTTGTAGAGGCGATTCGATCTTGAGGCTGAGGAATGGACAGCCATCACCAGACTGCCTAACAGAGTGAAGGAACATTGTACTGCCTCTTCCAGCGTGCAGATGTTCATCCCTCGAGCATAGTAACCTGCAGTATTTGTAGAGGCGATTCGATCTTGAGGCTGAGGAATGGACAGCCATCACCAGACTACCTAACAGAGTTGTCGAGAGGACAGCCATCACCAGACTACCTAACAGAGTTGTCGAGAGGACAGCCATCACCAGACTACCTCACAGAGTTGTCGAGAGGACGTGAGTATTAGAATATACATCCTAATATGTGGGGAAAGCCCCTAATGAAAAGTCACACCGCTTGGTGGGAAACTATATAAGTGACTATGTACCTCAGATATCTTTATCTTTCCTTTTACATCAGTTCCCTCTCTCTTGATCACATCTTTTGCTCACATTCCAATATGGTATCAAAGCATGTCATTTGATCTCATGGCTAGGATAATGGCTAGGATAAGATTACTCTTATACCTTGGCCGATGGTGGACCAAACGCGATCTCTACGTCCCGCTATGGCTGGAAGCCATTGACAACCTTCATTGGCTCGCTGATGGATTCGAACGCACCGAATCAAGGCAATTATGACAACTTACGTTGCATTACTCGCCTAAGACTATGTCCACGCACACATACTAACCTTGACATAGACCTTAGCTCCCTACACACAGGATAATTAAGTGCTCTTTAGGCTAAATCCTTTTATTAGGTAGGCTAAGTTTTTAATTATATTAATTTTTCTCTTTAGAAGAATTAACTTAAAACATTTTAGAACCTAGCGTCAGTATCTGCTACTATCTCCCTAGGTTTAGATTTGTAGAGCTACGCTCTCCACCTTTAAAAATGCACTCTTTAGATGGGGAGGGCATTATTGCTCTCTCCTCCTTCAGCACTTTTGCCTCATTATCCACTTATAATGGCAAGACGCAAGAGCGCATCTACACGCAGACGCAACAGGCATTTATCTAGAGCGCGGGCTTCCACAAACATTTATGGGAGCAATTCTAGGGCCTCTCAATGGATTAACCATCTGCCGCCACCAGATGTTCTCTGTTTTTATCGACCTACATTCCACCCCCCTAATTGGGACTGGGTCGGAATGCCTTTAGAGGTCCCATTAAGGGAAGTGTCCCGATTGTATTTTCCTTATTTAAAAATAATAAAAATGTTATAAACTTTAAAAAAATCAAAAAATACCCCAAAAAAGAAAATTTAAATTTTGATTGATAGGTTTCACTAAAAATAACTTTTACCAGTTCTTTATATAGTTGTTTGAAAGCTAGCACTCTCTCTAAGCAGCATCAAAAAACCTCTATCTATCATAAAGGAAAAAGCTTAGCTGAAGAGTCTTCAATCACACCTAAAAGTCTATTGTGCTTTCAAATAATGGATTCTTTTTTCTTTTTTTTAAAAAAAAAATTAGTAAAAAATTAGAAATCTTATTTAGGGAGGTGAAACTAACATGAATGTATGTTTCAAAAGGTCCCAATTATCATTTAGGGAAATGTCCCATTTATTACATTGTAAACTAAAGGGAGTAGGATGGGAGGTCCCATTTAGAGAGGAATCCCATTTATAGAATTCCCAATTAGGGGGGGCCGACTGTAGTTCATATCAACAAAATGATCCTCCTACGAATTTATTAGACTTTATTGCGGATTGCCGCTGCCCGAACCCCGGCTGCCCTATACACGTTCGGCGTGAAGACAACAATTTACCACTTGCTCCTAGGCATTGGAAACAAGGTGCCCCACATTTTGCTACTCAATTTCCTAATTATCCAAGCTATCATCATTATTCCCTCCATTCACAATTTCAGCGCAAAATTTGATCCAAAATGGTGCAAGACGGGTGTTCCCAAGCCGGCCCCCTTATGAACCGTTATTCGGGTTTAAAGGGGGTGAAGGGGGGCTTTCACATTCCAATATGGTATCAGTTGCCACAACCTGGCGGTGACGAGGATTTGGGCCTGGATATCTTCTTTCCTTCCTCTGATGATGAGGTCCCTCGCCCTCTTTCTCCGGCGAACCCATCTCCTGTCCTACGGCGCTCTACCCGAGTGCGTACCCTCAACAGGAAAGCTATGGAGAACTTGGAACATTTCAAAAGTCTTTCCATCGCCCCCTCTTATACTCAGGCACTCGTGTCCACCCCGGACATCGTAGAGCCCACCACTTTAACTGCAGCCCTCTCAGGACCTCAAGCTGCCCAGTGGAAGAAGGCGGTCGACGATGAGTTCCAATCCCTCATAGATAACAACACTTGGCGCCTCTGTGAGTTGCCTCCAGGTCGCTCCGCTGTAGGCAGTAAATGGACCTTCAAGATCAAGTACAACGCCGACGGCACCATCGACCGCTACAAGGCCCGGCTTGTGGCCCAAGGCTACACACAACGACCAGGCGCAAACTACGACGCAAATAATCTCTTTCACCCGTCGTCCAGATCAGTTCCCTTCGTGTTATACTTGCTCTTGCTGCCTATCACGATTGGGAGGTGGTTCAGCTAGACGTCAAAACCGCCTTCCTTTATGGCCGTCTCGAAGAGGAGATTTACATGCGCCAACCAGAAGGCTACAAAGTCAAGGGCAAGGAGGACTTGGTGTGCCTCCTCCTCGGCAGTCTCTATGGCCTCAAACAGTCGGCCAAGAATTGGAATGCCCTCATGGACGAGACACTCCTCGCCCTCGGTTTCACGAAGTGCCCCTCCGACGGTAACGTTTATATCCTCCGTTCCGGGGATGCTTTGGTAATCCTCGCCCTCTATGTGGACGACTGCATCCTTGCAAGTAATGATAAGAACAGCGTCTGTTCTGAAAGGGGTTTCTCCTGTCAAAAGGGGTTTTGGAAAAAATCCCAACCCTATTCCGCAAAAAACCGAAGTTGGGCTGGTTTTTGTTAAGTTTTGTAGGTGTTGATCCATCGGATTCGGGCATTCTCGGCCCGGGACCACTTCTGTCTGTCATTTTCCTGATGGCGCCTTGCACTCGTGCACTCGTGTGCATGGATACTTTGTCGGTGTGATGAAGTGACCAATTCTTCCATAATTTCGCATGTCGAGTTTCTTCAATTTGTGTGGTTCTATATGTTTTGTATACTGGGGGCTAGGCGCGCATAAGTGCGCCTAACAAGGGTATGAAACTCAGCGCGCACAAGGCAAAACTAGTGCGAAATACATCATTCGACTGAGGAAATATGTCTTCTTGGAGGTCTGTGGATGTGGCGGAAGCCTGGACGACATAAGAAGTTGCACAAATCGGCGGACGTCCACATAGACAAGTCTCATCTATCTACCCTATGCCCTAAAGGTACAAAGAATACCCTATCACCTTTCTATCCTCTACGGTGTTTCCGTCTCCTTCGTGACCTTGTGCCGGATCATCATCAAACATGCCTTCAAAAGTTCGATGCCGTCCGGTTCCGTTGCCTCTGCCGCGGGGTTCTTGTCGCGATTGGCCGAATCGAAGTCGGATGTCTCATCACCAGCGCTTGGCGAACTACACCACCTCGATTTCGCGATTTTCGTCCAAATCATCATTTTCCTCCAATGCATCTCCTCTCGAACTTGGTGGTCTCATGTTATCTTCAACCTGTACCTTCTTCCACTGGTAGATGTTGAAGTTCGAATAGCTTTGTCTTGATAAGCTCCACGTATGCGGACTTGTAGAGTGCTATCCCTTGCAAACGAGAACCCGTATGCCAAAATAAATGTCTCCGATATCAACACGATCCAGTGCTTGGGTCGCCTCCGTTGTCGCAAACCCTCTCTATCACATTGTGTGGAGCCAATATCTCCTCGGTAGGTACCTTCCTCAAACGCATTGCTATTCTCTGTCACCCACCGGACAACTAGGTAAGGTTCGTCACATAAGAAATCCAAGTCTTCCACTGCAATCCGAAGGCTGTTACGATCGTCATCTCACATGGGACTGCAATCATATGGCCTCGTCGATCTCGGACACATCCCCATCGAATCTCGCCAACTCGATGGTCCGCTCCGGTGGCCTAAAATTCCGACATACATGTGGCCAGTTGCGGGGTTCGAGCTGGGCGGAACAAAGACATCCGAACGTCGATGGGATTTAAGTTCCGCCTCGTCCTGTTGTACCACTCCCATGCTTTTGAAGATCTCGATGGACTCCTCCTCGATTTTGTCGCAAATATCGATCGTGATGCCCGTAACGAGTTCCACCATACTTTGTCTTCCGAGATAGATATTTTTGCATCGGTTCTTGAGGGCTTTCCTAATGGCTCAATGATTTATGCGTGTCGCGGGTTTGCCATGCGCTTGAAGTGGACATAAAGGCGCCCCTTATATCTTGGTATTCTCAAGGAACTCCAAACCCTCCAACGGTTCCCAATGTGAACAAGTAGAAAGTGCCTTGCCACGAAGAAGCTATTAGTGGCTCAGACTCTTTCTTCCCTTGAAATTTTGAATTGATCGATAACTATGATTGTGCAAATTCCTTACGCATCTCGTGTCCTCTTTACCCATCCCATTGGGCGGACAAAGCTCAAATCGGCCACCTCGAAACCATTTTCACTTGGATTGGGTGTATAAGCGATGAAGCAAACTCATAAGGGTTTCGAGTGACATTGCTTTTTGTGCCCGAGGCTTTTAGAAAAGCACGAGAACATTTGGTCAATCGCATCATGTGTGTGCCCGACAAGAAGGAAGCCCACCTTCACCTTATCGAAGACCCGCTTCGACAAGCATACTCAAGTATGCAAACAACAACATATTCTTGTTTTCTCTGGTGTGTTGTCCGGTTGCAAGTAAAACGCCTTCGCGTAACCATCTCATATGTGAGAATAACATCCGGATGATATGAATAGTTAAGTTGGCGTCGTTCGAATATTCGAAGTTCACATACACCACGGTCTTCATAATGTTGTTGTATACCAAACAACCCACAACATGGACCCGGATGAGACCATCCGCAAAATCCTTTGGAGGCGGGAAAATGTGGAGCTCCGTCTTGCTTTGGTCCATCCGTCTATCGCCATACCAATGTATTTGCTCGGTGGCCTTTACACTTCAAACGATGTTTTGCAAGTTTTAGTCGCTCTCTTGATCGTGGCCGATGTTCACGAAGATCTTGCTCATGGACCTCATCACGATAAAATGGATCACTTGGTCGAACGTTGTCCTTAGTGCGCGCGCAGCGCGCGCAGCGCGCGCGCGCCGCCGTCATCGCGAGCGCTCCACTCCGTGCGGTGCGCGCAAGTCGCGCACCCGCACGGGATCGCGCACAAGTGCGCGCGCGCGCAGCGCGCGCACAAGTGCGCGCACCCCATTTCCATCCGCTGTTGCTACCTCCTGTGTGAATGCGCGAGCTTGTGCGCGCGCGCGCGCGCGCGCGCGCACAAGTGCGCGCAGTGGGCGAGAACAAGCAGACAAGAGGCGGAGTGCTCATGATTCCATGGAAGTCAAAAGGAACTCGGATATGAAATACCTTGTTCTTGTCGGTTCTGGTCATCTCGATGCAGTCTTCAACGCTTCGCATTGGACGATTTTGAAAAACGACTACACTTTGGTATCTTCACTTTTGGAAAATGTTTCTTCCATAAGGCATGTGAGAATGAGAGCGTTGGTCAACCGACTCTTGAAACCTCCCGCTTGTAGTCCCGGAATATCTCTCCTTTGGTATATGAATCGCAAGTTAAAATCAAACATTGGGCATGCGTTGTTTAGCTTGAAAAACTTTTCCATCCAAGCAATGCATTCGAACATGATCTTGATTGGGCGTCCTTGGAACTTCAGGATTATGGTGTGTTCGTTAGTACTGCTTCAAATGTTCATACCTCCGCCATCCAATGCGTAACACTTTTCCGAAACTTGACACAACATTGCAACTCTCCGGAGAAAATTGAGAACATTGCGACCGATAGGTTGCTTGTTCTACCTCGAGCAATCCTTGCAAATATATTTCCTCATTCGAGGCAATCCCAAGCGATATCCGAGGCTCTCTATATTCTTCTTTCCCAATTGCAAAACAACTCGCTGAATGCGAAGACCATGTTGTGTATTTCTTCAACGCCGACATGGTCCTCTTCAATCTCCGGCTTGGATAATGTCTACGCCGGACAATGTGGACTCGAGGATTACATGCGGCTGGATGCCACCGCTGGTGTTCGTGCCCGCATCCTCCTTCCCGCAAAATTCGGTCCCATCATTCCCGACCTCCTCCATGGAGCGATGAAGAAACAATTTCATTGCATTCCATCTTCACCTCGTTCCTAATGTCCGGATTTGGCGTGGTATCCGAATGCTTGGCCTACCTCCCTTCTTCAACCGGAGTTGTATCGATGATGAGACCTTCCGATGCCTTCCATGCTCGGAGTGGTGTCCATGATTGTCACCTTCTCAATCTTCCGCACGAGATCTGAAGGCGATGCGGCTACAAAAACATCAATCCGTGAAACATTTTGAGACCAACCACGCTTATGGCCTTCCATTCGCCCGACTCCGACCGCACGAGTAGGATGGAGAAGCGCCCATTTCACCGCTCCTTCAAACTTGATGTGGTCCAACTATGAGACGAAGAAGTGCTGCGTACTATGGAGTTTGTCCATCTGTGTTTGAACGTTAAAATATGCATACATGATTATGGTGGCAGGTTTAACCCGTTATAGTAGCCGCCAATGTTAATTACCAAACGTTCGGCTTGAAATAAGGGCTATAACGGAAACCCTAACCTAACCTTCAACCCGCAGTTAGTTAACCCACGGTTAGGCAAGTTTGAGATTCCTTCCGCCTGACATGGGCAAGAGCGCGCTGTTGGTCGACTGCGAGCGAGCGCTGTGCACTTGCTTGAGCGATTGCGCGCTGACACAAGGCATCCGCGTTGCATGGGAATCGTGGATGCGCACATGTGAGACAAGAGCGCCGCTGCTGGTGGGCGACTTCGTGTGCTCTTGAGGCGTGCATCTCCCATGTGCATCTGCGACTTGAGGGTCTCTCGTGACAAGGAATCCGTGTTGGGCATGAGTTGTGTGCTTTGAATCGGTCGGTTGGAGCGACATAGGGAAGACAGCGTTCTTGTCCGTCTTGCTTGAGCGATTGCGGCGTTTCGACACAAGGCATCCGTTTGCGAGAATCGTGGATGCGCACATGTGAGATAGGCAAGAGCGCGCACGTTGCTGGTGGGCGACTTCCAGGTGCTCTTGTAGGCGTGCATCTCCCATGTGCATCTGCGACTTAAGGGTCTCTCGGTGACAAGGAATCCGCGCGTTGCTAGTGGGCGACCTGCATCCTTGATTGGAGGCGGTATCCGGCACAAGGGCTCCGCGTTTTGAACAGGCGCGCTGTACTTTGAATCGGCGGTTGAGGGCGCCCAAGTGACATAGGCCAGAGACCTCTCGGCGCAACCTCATGGCGCTTGAGGCGGTCGGACGCAAGGCAACCGCGAGTGAATAAACCGGTGTGAAGTCTTCGCGACTGTGTGTGTTCGCCCAAAATCGTGGGTGACAAAAGGCCTCGGTCTCCGTTTGGCGAGGCGGTGGTCTTGGTTGCAGCCAGCCTCGTTGCTGGCTTATGTTATGCACCCTTGGTGCTTGGTGTGAAAGGCACCCGTGTTTGGGTCATGGCAGCCTTGGTGCTTGGGTGTGGAAGGCACCAGTGTTTGCTTGTGGCATGCGCCTTGCTTGGTTGTGCCGAGTTTCGCGTTTGTGGCGAAAGGAGTGAAGAGGCTTGTGAAGAAGAGCCTCAGAAGGGAGCCGAAATAGCGTTTCGGATCTATAATTTGGCTTGTTTCATGAAATGAAGACAACTTCAACATTCCATTCTTTCCTGCAGGTTGCCTCCGTTTTCCTCTAATGCTTGACGTGTGCATCTGCGGTTGATGACATGTCCATCCCATGCGGTGCGTGCAAAACAGCCAACTTTGTAGAGCCTCAACCTCACAAACCTCCAAAACGCAAAAGGACAAGCCAATGTCGAAGGACGAGCTTGGAAGCGGAAGAGTGCAGCAGAGGAGGTTCGGGTGGTGGTCATGAACCACCAACATCCGCACCATCACTGCCAGAAAGTCGACTCTCCTCCCACAAGGAGCATCCGATAGGAAGAGTGGGCCTTCACAAGGGACATCACAGGAGGCCCAAGCAAGGAGCATCAGCGATGACAGGCATCAAAATTTTTCGATGATATCGGATTGTGCTGTGGACCACATTGGAGAATCCTTTCTCACCGAGAAAATGTGTTGATCGAGATTTGCAGATCTATCGTAAGGGCCTGGACAAGGAATGGTGCATACATGAAGAAGGAACCGACTCTGTGAGAATTTTGATCCCATCCGGCCTGGGTGAACGGGTATATGGATGCGTTGAGGACATGTAAGATTGTGGTTGGGTACATTCTATGGGCTTGGAAGTATGAAGTCCGCGCAATGCGTAATCAAACTCTTGATATGCACAATGAGGAGAAGTTCTTTTGAGGAATTCTAATCACACCGCTGGTATTGAGTGCGGACAACGATTCCAAGGCGATGCAATACCCAAGACCGCGAAGTGGACTTGACGCCACATGACAAGTGACAAGGTATGTAGACGAAGAGAATCGACCACCCCATTTTTTTTCGTGATTGCACCATCACCGCAGCCGGGGAGATTCGGGCGCGCACAAGTGCGCGCACTGGGGTACCATGAGAACCCGCGCTGGCGCTCTTCTCCGCTTTGTGCTCGGAGGGCGGCGCGCGCGCGCGCATGCGCGCGCACTTCAGCGCGCGCAGCGCGTGCACTTGTGCGCGCATGCGCGCGCGCGCGCATGCGCGCATGCGCGCGCGCGCGCGCACTTGCGCGCATGAGGAGGCGTGCGCGCACAAGTGCGCGCACGGGGTCCGCATGCGCGCACTTGTGCGCGCATGCGCGCGCAAGTGCGCGCATGCGCGCACAAGTGCGCGCATGCGCGCGCGCGCGCGCATGCGCGCGCGCGCATGCGCGCACTTCCTCTGCGCCGCATGCGCGCGCAAGTGCGCATGCGCGCATGCGCGCATGCGCGCACTTGTGCGCGCACAAGTGCGCGCATTAGACCCGCTTTGCGCATTGGCACAGATGGACTCTCCCGTCCGGAAGCGGGACGACCGGTGCCCGCCTTTGTGTACCCGTCAATGGATGTTTCGTTGATGCATCCGGTTAATGGAGGCGTGGTTGTCTTTGTGATGCATATTCGGGACTATGCGGCTTGTCCAAAAGAAATAGTTCGGGTTGATGATGATGAAGATGGCGAACAAGCTAGGAAAAGCGATCCTCCGAGATAGCGATGGAGAGGCTAGGAAAAGCAACGAACCACGACCAAAGCACCGCTATCACCAACCAATATGGGAAATTCATGACGATTCAATGGAACAGAAATGAGAGGTACTTCCAGCAGTATAGATATTCGGATGACGATAGTGCGAATATGAAGAGCATGAAACCGCAAATGAAGATGTTGAGGACGACGAGATGCATCGACAACCGAGTTGAAGCACGACAACAACAGAGAGGATATACATAGCGAGGGTGGCTCAAAACGCTCAAATGTCCCAAGAATCGCCATGCATTGGACGATGCCCAGCAGCTTCTACAAAGTTTGGACAAGAGGGTCAAAGAATCGAAGGAGCGAGCCTGTACAACCAACCTCAAGGAGGTAGACGCGATGTTCCAGCCACCGCAAGGACGAAAGGTAAACCAAAAGGGAAAAGAGGAAGAGTAATGACATTGAAGACACACGACGGGTCACACATCACCAAAGTCAGGCCGAGACAACGACAGAGTGGAGCGAGCCCAACAAAGATAAGGACGTTACATCAAATTCGAGAGTCAAGACAAAAAAGAGGTGCATTCCGACAGATATGGTTGCCATCACCAAGTTGAGAAGCGCAGACTACATTACTCGTGACGCCATCCAAGAGTGGATGAATCATGGGGAAAACATCTTCTCCGGAAATTAAAAGGGACCTGCAAGAGGGAGTACTTCGCTATGTATGATCGATCCAAGGAGTGCGAAGCGTAGAGGTCTTTGACAAAGACAAGTTGAAAAGGCAGCAGACACCATGGGAGTATTGGTGGGAACCACCTTCTGCTCCAACGCCTGCACGCAAGACCCGGAGAACTCACACTTCGATATGGAAGCTCATATATATGCAGCTTAACCTGTGCAGATGCGGTGTCCGCCACGATCACAATGTCAAGGCGATTTCTAAGAGGATGTCTTTCATTGAGCAAGTCCGATATTCACGATGAAATGAAAATTTAAGAGGGTATTAGCATTACAATGGATTGGAAGTACAATCTATATCGGATGCTAGGCGCCATCGGCGACGCGATCGGGAAGAAATGCACGACTTGTCGACCGTAAACCGCTGCCTGCATTGCTAGTGTCCGCCTCATGTGTGGACACGGGTGGACGAGGTTTTCGATCTTTGGGAGAGGGGTGAGCTTCCAGCAAGGTAACCGGAAGAAAGGCAGCAAGAGGGAAATCAAAACGCGTCTTGACATGAGCCGCATTGCGGATCCAAATTTGATGATAAAGCCAATGCATGCGACCAATTGGAGAGTTTTCTGGCATGCCTGTGAAGCGTGAAAGGATTAGTCATACTGGAGAAAGTGATTCAAGGCGAGTTGACCGTGAGCGGCATGAAAACGTGGATAACGAAGGCCAAGAAGTTGAATGTCATCCGCATGATTTTGCTCGACCGAGGTGCAATTTGCGTGTTGAGCGAGAATATCCGAGGCACTCAACACCGTAAGATATAGCGAAATTTCAACCGTGTTTGATCACATTGTGGCACAGTTCCGAGTTAGCAAGTGCGCAAAACTAGTTTGCGCACTGCCTTCATGTTCGACCTATGAACGCTCCATCCCGTGCATAATCAAGCAGTAAGAGTACAAAGAGAAGATGATACCCGATAGCTTCAAAGAGCACATCAATGCGGCAAGAAATTGGAAGAGGGTGGAAGATTTGCGAGAGAGTCAGAGGAAGACAACGACGCAAAACTAGACATTTTCCATGTTCAAAAGCAAGCAAAGGTCCGTTACTGTAATAACCGGTGATATTCGTGAAATGGCTGCCTACTTGGGGAAAAGAGAATACAAGTCGTTGGTCGCCGATTTACCAAGGGGCAATTTATCGGAGACATGGGATAAGGAGATGACATGTGAGGATATGGAGAAGATAATGGATGGATTCATGACAATCACCGAATGCAAGACTTTCCGCGTGATATTCATGCATGGACTGCATGCGGATGTCCAAATGCACCGCGAAAATGGTGTGAAAAGGGGGTTTATACAATGGTCCGGGAGAAAGACAATTTGGTCTCTGACGAGGACTTTACGAGAATCATGAGTACATGATGGGGTATGGTGTTCACCCAACCTGAAGATATGAGGAAGTGCGCATTGTCCAATAGTGCGGCAAGATTGGAGCAATGCTCGCTTATTCGATAGCGCAATGTGAAGAAACTTTTGAATGTGTCCAACGATGGCCATGTTGTTTCTCCTTACCAAAAGCCAATAGGGTTGATGGTCTATATGACCTATTCACGTAAAGAGGGAATGGGTTATAGATGGATGCTTGGAAGCTAAGTGGAATACTATGCATTATCGAAGGGAGGAACAGAGTGACCAAGAGAGGAGCACAATATTCATCGAATGACATGTGCCATGAAGTGTTTCCTGACGAGGAAGAGTTGACCACCAAACCACACAAACGTGGACATCCGGTTTTTTTTGCCAAAGAGATGGCGCAGGAGATCTTAAGCGGCCGCAACTACACTTGGTTCAAGGAACATGCGCACCCATCGACCTTCAAGACTTGAGTCAATCAGGGGCCGCAAGAAGAAGGAGAAAGATGGCAAAAAGGTCCGGATAACCCTAAGAAGGGGAAAGAAGTGCGAAGACCGAAGAAAGCGACCCTACTTGGGACAACCAACATCCGCACCATCACTGGAAAGTCGACTCTCCTCCCACAAGGAGCATCCGATAGGAAGAGTGGCCTTCACAAGGGACATCACAATGAGGCCCAAGCCAAGCAAGGGCATCGGGCTGATGGGCATCAAAATTTTTCGATGATATCGGATTGTGCGGGACCACATTGGAGAATCCTTTCTCTGACCGAAAATGTGTTGATCGAGATTTGCACAGATCTATCGAGCAGGCTCTTGGACAAGGAATGGTGCATACATGAAGAAGGAACCGACTCTACAGGAGAATTTTGATCCCATCCGGCCTGGGTGAACGGGTATATGGATGCGTTGAGGACATGAAGATTGTGGTTGGGTACATTCTATGGGCTTGGAAGTATGAAGTCCGCCGCAATGCGTAATCAAACTCTTGATATGCACAATGAGGGAGAAGTTCTTTTGAGGAATTCTAAGCACACTTCTGGTATTGAGTGCGACAACTGATTCCAAGGCGATGCAATACCCAAGACCCGGTGGACTTGACGCCGCCATGACAAGTGACAAGGTATGTAGACGAAGAGAATCGACACCCACTTTTTTCGTGATTGCACCATCACTGCAGCCAGTGCTGGGGATGCATCGCGCGCCTGGCCGCGCGTACCATGAGAACTCGCGCGCGCACTTGCGCGCACTTGCGCGCGCACTTGCGCGCGCACTTGCGCGCGCGCATGCGCGCGCGCATGCGCGCACTTGTGCGCGCACTTGCGCGCGCATGAGGAGGCGCGCGCACAGCGCTGCTGGTCCTCGCCGCTCGGTTCCTCGATCCGAACCCGCGGCTGCTGGTCCTCGCCGCTCGGTTCCTCGATCCGCACCCGCATGCGCGCGCATGCGCGCACTTGCGCGCGCATGAGGAGGCGCGCGCACTTGTGCGCGCACTTGTGCGCGCGCATGCGCGCACTTGCGCGCGCATGCGCGCACTTGCGCGCGCACTTGCGCGCGCACTTGTGCGCGCACTTGCGCGCACTTGCGCGCGCACTTGCGCGCGCATGCGACCCGTCCGTCGGCGGGGCGAGGGCCGGTGCCCGCTTTGTGTACCTGGCCGAGCTGGATGTTTCGTTGATGCATCCGTTAATGGAGGCGTGGTTGTCTTTGTGATGCATTCGGGACTATCTTTGGCGTTGTCCAAAAGAAATAGTTCGGGTTGATGATGATGAAGATGGCGAACAAGCTAGGAAAGCGATCCTCCGAGATAGCGATGGAGAGGCTAGGAAAGCGATTCGCACGACCAAAGCAATCATCGCTCAATATGGGAAATTCATGACGATTCAATGGAACAGAAAGAGAGGTACTTGCAGCGGTGTATAGATATTCGGATGACGTAGTGCGAATATGAAGAGCATGAAACCGCAAATGAAGATGTTGAGGACGACGAGATGCATCGACAACCGAGTTGAAGCACACGACAACAGAGAGGATATACATAGCGAGGGTGGCTCAAAACGCTCAAATGTCCCAAGAATCGCCATGCATTGGATGCCTGCAGCTTCTACAAAGTTTGGACGGTGGGGTCAAAGAATCGTGAAGGAGCGAGCCTGTACAACCAACCTCAAGGAGGTAGACGCGGATGTTCGATTTCACCGCAAGGACGAAAGGTAAACCAAAAGCGGGAAAAGAGGAAGAGTAATGACATTGACGAGACACCGGGCGCGTCATCACCAAAGTGCGACGGACAACGACAGAGTGGAGCGAGACATAAGGTTACATCAAATTCGAGAGTCGGTAGCACAAAAAAGAGGTGCATTCCGCATACGGATATGGTTGCCATCACCAAGTTGAAGCGCAGACTACATTACTCGTGGCCGGATCCAAGAGTGGATGAATCATGGGGAAAACATCTTCTCCGGAAATTAAAAGGGACCTGCAAGAGGGAGTACTTCTGCTATGTATGATCGATCCAAGTGCAAGCGTGAGGTCTTTGACAAAGACAAGTTGAAAAGGCAGCAGACACCATGGGAGTATTGGTGGGAACCATGCGTTCCAACGCTGTCTGTAAGACCGGAGAACTCACACTTCGATATATGGAAGCTCATATATATGCAGCTTAACCTTGAGAGATGCGGTGTCCGCCACGATCACAATGTCAAGGATTTCCGGAGAGGATGTCTTTCATTGAGCAAGTCCGATATTCACGATGAAATGAAAATCGAAAGAGGGTATTAGCATTACAATGGATTGGAAGTACAATCTATATCGGATGCTAGGCGCCATCGGCGACGCTCGATCGGGAAGAAATGCACTTGTCGACCGTAAACCGCTGCCTGCATTGCTAGTGTCCCGCCTCATGTGTGGACACGGGTGGACGAGGTTTTCGATCTTTGGGAGAGGGGTGAGCTTCCAGCAAGGTAACCGGAAGAAAGGCAGCAAGAGGGAAATCAAAACGTGGGGCCCGGATACGAGCGGGATCCAAATTTGATGATAAAGCCAATGCATGCGACCAATTGGAGAGTTTTCTGGCATGCCTCGGGAAGCGGTGAAAGGATTATCGTCTGCTGTTGGAGAAAGTGATTCAAGGCGAGTTGACCGTGAGCGGCATGAAAACGTGGATAACGAAGGCCAAGAAGTTGAATGTCATCCAGACAGCATTTTGCTCTGGACTGAGGTGCAATTCATTTGCAGAAGTTGAGCGAGAATATCCGAGGCACTCAACACCGTAAGATATAGCGAAATTTCAACCGGTGTTTGATCACATTGTAAGTACACATGTCGACGAGTTAGCAAGTGCGCAAAACTAGTTTGCGACTGCCTTCATGTTCGACCTATGAACGCTCCATCCCGTGCATAATCAAGCAGTAAGAGTACAAAGAGAAGATGATACCCGATAGCTTCAAAGAGCACATCAATGCGGCAAGAAATTGGAGAGGGTGGAAGATTTGCGAGAGAGTCAGAGGAAGACAACGACGCAAAACTAGACATTTTCCATGTTCAAAAGCAAGCAAAGGTCCGCTACTGTAATAACCGGTGATATTCGTGAAATGGCTGCCTACTTGGGGAAAAGAGAATACAAGTCGTTGGTCGCCGATTTACCAAGGGGCAATTTATCGGAGACATGGGATAAGGAGATGACATGTGAGGATATGGAGAAGATAATGGATGGATTCATGACAATCACCGAATGCAAGACTTTCCGTGATATTCATGCATGGACCGGAGGCGGATGTCCAAATGCACCGCGAAAATGGTGTGAAAAGGGGGTTTATACAATGGTGCAGGAGAAAGACAATTTGGTCTCGGACGAGGGACTTTACGAGAGCTGAGTACATGGATGGAAGTATGGTGTTCTGCATTTATTGAAGATATGAGGAAGTGCATTGTCCAATAGTGCGGCAAGATTGGAGCAATGCCCGCTTATTCGACATAGCGCAGCCGTGAAGAAACTTTTGAATGTGTCCAACGATGGCCATGTTGTTTCTCCTTACCAAAAGCCAATAGGGTTGATGGTCCCGCTATACGACCTATTCACGTAAAGAGGGAATGGGTTATAGATGGATGCTCGAAGCGGAGTGGAATACTTGCGGCATTCGGAAGGGAGGCGTATTCTTTGACCAAGAACAGAGGAGCACAATATTCATCGAATGACATGTGCCATGAAGTGTTTCCTGACGAGGAAGAGTTGACCACCAAACCACACAAACGTGGACATCCGGTTTTGCCAAAGAGATGGCGGCGGAGATCAGTTAAGCCAGGGCATACGCTACACTTGGTTCAAGGAACATGCGCACCCATCGACCTTCAAGACTTGAGTCAATCACGGGGGCCCAAGAAGAAGGAGAAAGATGGCAAAAAGGTCCGGATAACCCTAAGAACACGAAGGGAAAGGCGAAGACGACCCTACTTGGGACAACCAACATCCGAGACGCTTTGGGTTTGGCGAGTCCCAAGGTGGAGAAACGCCATATCTTCCTCTTGCTATTTACGATCCGCGGTGCAAGAACGATGACATCGTCCCCGAGGACGGAAAGACAACATTCGCCAAACTAGCTAGAAACATAGACCGATGTCAATGTTGGGCTGTTTAAATGAGTCTGGCACAAGTTTGTGCACAAATAGCATGGCTCCAAGGAAAAGCTGATCGTGAATGTCTCGGATGGTTTTCCTCGTAATTCGATCACGAGAATGTCACATATCGTGTATCGCAATTGAAATGTTTGCGGTGACATGTCATGGGAGAAATACCAAAAACGATTCCAAAGGCGGATTTCCTCGTGTGCGAAGGGGTCAGGCGTCCGTGTGCAAAAAGGGGGTTTCGGAGAAACCCTTCGTAAACGAAGCTGGTCTTCTAGCTAAAACCATCTCTCTACTTAAGTCTAAGTTTAAAATGTCTGATTTAGGTGATATTCATTATTGCATTGGGATAAAAGTTACTCGTAATCGAGCACATCGTCGGTTACATCTTAGCCAGACTCAGTATATCAAGAATACTCTAGCTAGGTTTATCATGCTTGACTGCAAGCTTGCTTCTACTCCGCTTGCTGTTGGTGCCCCCTTATCTGCTGATCAGGCACCCAAGACCGATGAGGAGCGGCAATACATGGAAACTGTTCCCTATCAAGAAGCTGTTGGCCGGATCAACTGGATTTGTACCACTTTGCGGCCTGACCTTGGTCATTCTGTTCGCATGCTTGCGCAACAAATGGCTAACCCAGGTCCCACTCACTGGTCCGCCCTCAAGCATACTCTGCGGTATCTCAAGGGTACCAGTACCTATGGCCTCTTGTATTCTGGCAACCCCGACTCCGGCTCTGCCCCTAGGCTATCGGCTTACATTGATGCCGATTGGGGAGGAGACGTGGACAGCAAGAAATCAACATCAGGGTTCGCCTTGATGCTATGCAACGCAGCGATCGACTGGGGATCCAAGAGACAGACAGCCATAGCACTATCCTCGACGAAATCCAAGTACATGGCAGCCAATCTGGCTACCAAGCGCGTTGTGGATCGTGTACGGCTGCTCGACGAACTAGGGATGACCCAGCAGAAGCCGATCACCATCAAGATAGACAACCAGTCGGCTCTTGCTCTCGCTGGTAATCCCAAGTTCAGCTCAAGATCGAAGCACATTGATCTCCAGTATCCCTACGTCCGAGCGGTGCTGCGGGGAGATCTCGAGTACTACCCGCAGGCGGATGGGAGGCGGACATCGTGAAGAGCCTCCCTCGCAACAAGCACACGATATACACCTCACTACTTGGCGTTGGTGCAACACCAAATGAGATAGGCATTGCCCGCCATACTTAGTCTGAGGGGGAATATTAGAATATACATCCTAATATGTGGGGAAGCCCTGACATGAAGAGTCACACCCCTGCATGGTTTCCTATATAAGTGACATGTACCTCATATATCTTTATCTTTCCTTTTACATCAGTTCCCTCTCTCTTGATCACATCTAGCATCTTTTGCTCACATTCCAATAGTGAGACTTCGAACGTGACGCTGGTTGGATGTGGCGGTAGGGTTCTGGTGGTTGTCATATGCGGGTATATGAACGCAGTACTGGGTTATCTCACATGAAAAGCAGAATCCGACACGGACGAAGAAGAGGACACCGATGATTTCGATGTCTCGCAAGCTGAACTGCAACATAAATTCAGGTCTCACAACAGCGGCATCCATGCAGTGATGGCTTTCCTTGTCACAAATGCCAGACGAGTATGTAGAGTTGATGGGAATGGAGTTTCAGAAACAAGTAGAAGATGATGAACGTGTTTCTTTCCCCTCCGGCCCAAAAGCTTTACTATCCTGGGCGCTGAAGGGTGTATCTACTTTCGTTTGAATGCAGCGGACCATTGGAACAAACTGGTGCTGTTCGATTGTCACGAATGGTCATGGCATTGGTTGGACAAATGCCCGGGGGGGAAGCCTATAGGTCTTGAGTGTCCAAATCTTTAACTCCTCACTCTGCATCCAAACAAATATGCTGTACCATAGGGCGATATGTATCCACGGTCGGCAGACGGTGAATTACGGCGTTCACTGCGGGTCGTGGTAGAAGACGTGCGAGACGAAGAGCAAGCTGGTGGCGAATCTCACTGCGGAGGCGCTGGAGGTGTCGGCCCAGCCTCTTGCCAGCCGGAACTTGCCAGTCCCTCCGGAAATGGAGAGCTCCCGCACTGGGAGCGACAGCTGCGAGTAGCCCCGGTAGCTGACGGTGTTGCCGACGCCGCTGGCGTCGTTGAAGATGGCGGAGGCCACCAACTCCAGCCCCGGTCCAGTGCTGCTGTCCTTGTTGTCCCTGCGGGTTTCCGACCGAGCGGATGAGAATACAGAGATGGCCAAGACAAAAAAGATCCTGCGGGGTTCCGGTTTCCGACCGAGCGGATGAGAATCCAGAGATGGTGCGCACCAGCGCTCGCACCGAAAACAGGACAACTCTCAGGAAGCCATTTTTATGCTATGTCGGCCTCCGGGTGGGAGGGGGCTGTCGCCTGCTGCCATGAGGTGGAAATGGTGCTCAGCATTCCCGACATCCATATAGCTCATTTGGCCAGACCTGCACCCTGCATAGGATGAGACGGTTCCTAGCCTTAGAACCTTGTCAAGGAAGCCCTTACGTCCCTATACATTTTCCTCTGCCGCCCCCTCTATGCAGTCTGACACGTTCTTCAATGCCCATTGCCCAGTCACAACAGAAACATGGAAACGGATCTTGTGGAACCCGGTGCAGAGCAGCCTTGTAGATACACTATGCCTCGCCTAGCGAAATTTCGCAAAAAAAAGAACTATGCTTCGCCTAGGAAGAGCAAAGTGAGCAAGAAGCTCAGAAGTCATATTACCGCAATCCGAGCTTTCACAGTGTTGCTTTTGATGTCCATCTCGGCATTAGCGAACATGCATCAACCAATACATCACTTAACATGCATTAACTACACTGTGTATGCTACACCTTTCATTCTTAAGAAAGCTCTCCCAGCTTCCAATTGCATTTTCTCTTCTATTACGGATCTTCCGAAGTTGTCCAACATCTTAGCAGTCCTGTTCCGATCCAATCCAAATTCACCCAAACCTGACGAAAGTTTTGATCTCCCTGCTTCAGTCTCATGCGAAAGAAGCTTTCGCATAGAAGGCCAGGCGTTGAGGAGGCAGATTCTAAGAGAGATGCTGTAGGCTCAACCAGTGACTCTTGCAAGCGCTCCTACGAGAATGGAATACGAATAGCTGTTGAAGCTGAAGAGAAAGATGATTCAGGACAAAAGGTAGAATCTCAAACTATCATATTACCATCCAAATGACCAGCAAATATCACCTTGGCAGTAGCAAAGGATTTCTTCACTTCATCCTCCTGCAATTATGAAAGAAGTCTCGGTGATCTCACGTGGCTCGGAAGTATCCCATCTACCTTGAAAAATAGCAGTATCGGTTGCCAAATCACAGAATCCTGGAAATGAGAATTTGAGTTCATTCTTGCAGTATCAAAAGATCCAAGCAGATGCTAACAAGTTACATTTAATCTTGTCAACACCGTCAAAGTTTTTCAAATATGGGCTCAGGGTCGGATCAGTGCCTCTACAATCACGATCGAAAAGAGTGTCATCCTGTGAGATGAAAGGCTGTCAGCTGAGTTCCAGAAACCCTAACACCTACCAGGAAGAAATTTGCCTCAATAAACACACCTCCCCCCTTTCACCGCTGAGGATGAAAGGAAGCAGACCGGTACTCTGAGCACCAATAATCGCCACTACGGCATACGATAATCCACAGTTGGCCAATCCCACTTGGTTGACATAAGACTTCGAATCCTTCAGCATCAAGATCCCCCCTGGTATTGATCATCTGAAAAGCTTTGGCATCTGCCATAGCTTCAACTGCATAGGAAGCCGAGAAAAGACTGATCGGCATGACGCAACACTCAGCTTATCGTCGCTAACTCTGAATTCTCCGGCATAAATCTAATGGTACATCAGCATGCCGTTAAGACCCCAAGAGCAAGCAGTGAAAACCCAGCTGGCACCAGAAATGTCTACAAGCAAGAGATGAACTAAGAACTCAGCTAAAAGGGCATTATCAGCTCAAGTTTCTGTGTTCTTCCATCCAGTCATTCCAATGTGCCCTTTCACCGTAAGTCCTACTTCCTAGGAAACCGAACAGAGGGAAAACATAGCCTTTCGAATTCATAGAGACGGGACATAAAAACATCACCAGTTTCCTACGCAGGAAATGTCAGCTGTCCAGCAGAGCTTTGAAGCCTTGCCTCCTGCAGAGGAATGTGTGAATTAGAGTGGACGTGCATAGTCCGGCACGCGAGCAAGCAAATTCCACTAGGGAAGGAGCAACTGCATAGGTTCTCCTGAAGAATTTGTTGGCCAAACCAGTAAATGGGCAAAAACAAAGAGAAGGGCGCGCAACAGCACCAGGCAGAGGCGCAACCGTTGAGATTCTCCTGCCTCTTCCTTGTCGCCGGCCTCGGCAGCGTGGATGCAGGGTCGCCCTGCGGACGCCGCCAAACTGCTGGAGGAGTGTAATAACTGACGTCAAGAATGCCACCTGAACAGGAACAGCAGTTAGATCTGTCCGCACATCACTTGGAATCCTGCCATCGCAAGCATCGATTGAACCCTGAGGTATGGTGGACGATGAGATAAGACTGAGGACTGAAGCGCGTGAACGGTTTATCGGCCTCTGGATCGAGAGCAATCCGGACAATGCCGCGCTGCAGAGAAGCGACCCGGCACGGGCACTCACGGATTTTCGTGACTGGGTCAGGAAAACGAACCTCATCACTGAGCTTGGAGAAGACGAGCAGATTGGCTTGATCCCCCGACGCTTGCAGATTCCCGATGCTGAACTGCCGGAGCAGGTAGAGCCCTTCCCCAATTCAATTGCGAGCAATTGTGCGTTGTCAGCCAATTCGGGTTGAGAGCTCTCAAGTCGTGGAGCGTGTGGCCTTCTCCTTGTGCGAGTGCAGATCGCACAGCAACCAGGTGATGTCCGAAGGCCCGGTGATAGAGAGCTGACGAGTGGCTGGTGTAAAGAACCTGCGGAGTTGAAACCGCCTGGCCCGCTTGGCGAAGGACGCGATTTCATGCAAGAAGGAAGGATGCAAAACCAGGGACTAAGCATGAAGGGGGGAGCTGATGGAGATTCAGTGCACCCATTGCTAGGGGATGCAAGGAGAAGTGGTGATGAGCAAGCAGGGGCCAAAACCCCACAGGATGAGAGAAAGCTGAGGGAACTCGACAGCGAGTTTGAAGCATACGGTCAAATCTTAGAACAGCAGAATACCGAACTCAGGGAGTTGAAAAGGCAACGTGATGCAAACGTACAAGAATTGCTAGAGCTGAAATCCGAACGAGATGCAAAGGAGAAGAGGTTGCGAGAGATGCAGAAACAGCTTGCTGACCTGCAAAACCGCAGGAGCGGCGAGCGGAACGGAGACCAGGTTGGACTTCATGCCATTCTAAACTTCGGAGAAACTGATGCCAGGGACAGGAAGGTGCAAGAGCAGCAAGCGTTGATTGATTCCCTCAAGCGCAAGCTAGCATCCCTGGAACAAGAAAGCGAGAAAAATCTGGCAGCTCAACGCCAAGCTTTTGAAGCCTGTAGACAAGAACTGCAAAACGTGCGAGAGCAAGACGAGAGAAACCTAGAGGAGGCGAAGAGAGAGCACGATGCCTATGAAAAGAGGTTGGTAGAGAACCAACAGACTGTTGACGAAATAAGAGGATTGTATGCGTCAAGCTCAGGGCTACTCGAGAACCTGAAAAGAGCATTTCACCGCCTCTGCAAAGACCTCAGTAGAAAGGAAGGAGAGCTGGAGTCTACATCCATCAAGCTAAAAGTCGCTGAAAACAAGGTCGCGAAAACTCTTGAGGCTCAAGAACAGCTGCTTGACGCATACAAGGAACAGCAGCGGATTATCAGAGAAGAAAATGCCAAAAGGTTCGAAGATAAATTGTCTGAAGAACTTGCCAACCTTTCGCGTGAACAGAAAGTGCAAGAGTTGCAGCAGAAAGTCCAGGACTTGACGGACTTACGGGACAGAAGCCTGGTAGAGTACGATGCCTTAAAGAGGAATCGAGATGCAAGCGAAGCCAAAATTGAGGAACTCTTGGGAGATATGGACATATTGAAACGAAAACTATCAGCAGCAGAGGAAGAAGCTGGGCTGAGCCGCCAAGCTCATACCGAGGCGGTGAGGGCTTATGAACGGGAACTGACGAGCCAGCGTGATGTGGATGTCGGGCTGTTAAACCAGCTCAGGGATGAACGGGATGAACATGAGAAAAAGCTGCAGGAGCAAGCAGCAGAGATCAAAACTTTGAAAAGCTTGCAAGTTGCGTGCCAACAAAGAGTAGAAGAGCATGGAGTGTTGTGTGAGACAAATGAGAGGAAGATGAGAACTCAAGAGAACGAGATTGACCTGTTCAGAAAGAAAATACAAATTGCTGAGGAGGACAGTGCCAGGAGGCTTGACGAGGAGCAGAAGGCTATTTCCGCGTACCAGGATGAGCTGCGGAGGGCACGTGAAGCTGAGGAGAGAAGAACCGAGCAGTTCAGACGTGAACTTGATGCCAACCAAAGGAAAATGGAAGAGCAAACTTCTCTTTACCAACAGCTCACTAGTTTGCACGATGAAGATCGTCGGAAAATGTTAGAATTGAAGGCATTAGCTGATGAAAGTGCACAGCGAATTTTGAAGCAGCAACAAGCGCTGGATTCCTTGACCCAGAAGTTAGCTGCTGCAGAAGCACAGGGGCGAGAGAGCCTTGCAGCCCAACAACAAGCTGCTGAGAATTACGCAGAACAACTGAAGCATAAACTTGCTGAGAACGAAAGAAAGCTGGAAGAGTTGAAGAGCGAACGTGACGCAAGCGAGAGAAGGCTTCAAATGCAACAAGCAGCACACGAGGAACTGAAGACCGCCCAGGAGGAAGACAAAAGGAAGCTGGAGGACATCAAAGGCTTGCTTGATGCAGATGAAGCGAAGCTGCGAGAGCAGGAGAAACAGCTCGAGTCAATGACGACCGCCTTGGTAGCCGCTGACGAGAAAAGCAGATATTCCTTGGCAGTGCAGCAGAGGGTTGCGGGATCCCTTTCGGAGGAGCTCAGCGTCTTGAAAGAAAGGAGTGCGGCGGATGCAAGACGGTTCGAAGAGCTGGGTTATATCCGTGACGCCCATGAAAGGAAACTTGAAGAGCAACAGAAAGAGCTACAGGTGTTGATGAGCCAGCTAGCAACGACTACTGAAGATCAGCAGAGTGTGGCCGCGAAACAAAAGGAGCTAGAAACTTACGTAGAGCAGCTGAAAGCTGTGTGTCAGGCTGATGAAGTCAAACTGCGAGAGCTCCAAAGCATCCGAGACTCCCACGAGAAAAAATTGCAAGAGCAAGAGGAGCAAGTTGAGATTCTTGGGCTAGAGCGGAGGAGGTTGGAAGAGGAGGTGAAAGACCAAAACCAGATGTTGGACAAGTTGCAAGAGTTGAAGATTGAACATGAAGAGGACCAAAGGAAGTTAGCTGAGCAAAAGAAAACATACGAGGAGGGGGAGGAAAGGCTGAGCACGCAGCAAAGGGATATCGAGGCCTACGAGTCACTGCTGGAAGAGTACAAAGTTACAGTGTTCAAGTACGAAGGTGAGAGACAAGCTCTGGAGGAGCATCTGGGTTACTATGAGGAGCGGGCTCAGGAAACCCTAGCTCGTGAGGAGATGCTCCTGGAGAAGGATCGGAAGATACAGTTGCTACAGAAGGATTTGGAGCAACAGAAGGCACTACGGAAGGCTCTTGAACAACAGCTGCTGACGGAGGTGGACGAATGGAGAAGGGATCAGGAGGAGGTGGGAGGCAGTAACAAGGAGCTTGAGCAAGTCGACCCTCGTCAGCAGGAGGCGCTGCGAGCTCAGCTCCAAGAGCAGCTGGCTAAGGAAATCGACGAGTGGTCCTCTTGGCGTGAGCAAGTAGAGGATGATGCGGAGGAGAGACCGGAGAGTGCGGGCTTCGTACAAGTCCCAGGGGAGGGCCCTGAGCAGCTTCTGCTGAGGAGACTCCAGGATGAGGAGGATCGAAGGATAACGGCAGAGGCCAAGCTTGACCTACTGATTAGACAGGTATATCGCAGATCCCACGCTGGTAGCAATCGCAAATGCGGCTGCACTAGCACTTGCTGGCTGGGCCAGGGCCACAGCCTGCTCTTGAAACAATGATCTCTACAGGTGATCTACTTGTATGGAGGCGCAATCGAGCGAGGAAGTATTTTCAAAATGCACGAAGTTCTTGGTGCAAGCGGCGTGAAAGACCCGACCGACCAGGATCTCCAACAAAGGATCGCTGACCTGCAGGAAATGGTGAAGGAGAAAGACGAGGAGAGGCTGGCCCTGCGCAGCCCCAGGCCATCACTAGAGTCGCCGGGGTTCCAGGACCTGCAGCAAAGGATCTCGTATCTCCAGGCCAGGTTGAAGGAGCAAGAGGACGAGAAGCTGCTTCAGCAAGAAGCGCTAGGGTTGAAGGAACAAGAACTGGCGAAGCTCATGAGCCAGCATGTTGCCGACCAGCTGCACCGGCAGGAGCTGGAGACTCTCCTCTCCCGCAAAGAAGAGGAAGCACAGGAATTACGAGCCAGGCAGCGCATGCGCGAGTCGGAGGATGACCGCCAGCCTGAGCGCGTCGCAATCCTTTCGGCAGAGAACGCCAATTCGAACCAAGCAACCGACGCAAGGGACCCGCAACAACAACAGAGTCCCTCAGTCCTGCAGGCGGTGGACCAGCAGTGCGAGAAGATCAAGAAACAGCTGGACCAGCACAGAGCAGCGTGGTACCAGATCCGGGCTCATCTGCTGCAGCTGGAATCACGCAAGAGTTCCGACGAGCAAGCGCAGCCCCAGCCGCAGCTCCAGTTTCTTGCAAATCAGGTGAGCCACTGGGGCATGCACAGCGCCTCCAGCCTGCCGCTCCTGGCAGACATCTGACATCACAACATCTGCATGTGGCATTACACTGCACTGCCAGGTGAAGGCCCTGTCCCAGCGTGATCGCACTCTTGTTGGCCTTGCCAAGAAAGTAGGAGCCTTGACACTGGCTCAAGCCATCATGCTCTATTGCTGCCTTGGTGCCAATCTGCCCTCTCATCGTTCACCGTCTTTCCAAGCTGCTAAGAGCATGATTGCAATCTGGTTAACAGGGGCTGAGCGGGGAATGATCCACCCACTAATCCTGTGCGTTTTGGTAATTTTGGTGAGCTTGGTGAGATGAAGGAACCGCTCCCGTGCCAACCTTGAACCCTAAACACCTCTCGAGTCTCAAATGAGATGCTGAATGTAGACTACAATGTCCACACATTATTCGAGAGAAAGAAAGAGGTTTCGCCCGTGCCGACGGTTGGTTTCGGCGAAACTGTGTCACTTGGGCGTGAAAGGAAAGCAAACCGGTCAGGGAGACGTCTCAAGGCGTTTCTCGTCTCTTCGCCTCTTGCGTCCAAATGGCTTAGGCCAAATGGACGCACATTTATAAGAACGCCATGATTAAGCATCCTGAGCTTAGATCGGTACTTAGATGGGGTGCCTAAAGGGAGTGGATGCCCTTGGAGCAAGTAGCTTAGGCACACCATGGTACAAGTTGTTAAGTACCAAGTCCCATGATGGAAATCCGTCCTTAGTGGACTTAAATAAAATTCTTCTTCTTCTTCTTCTTGCGCGCAATGAAACCCTTGCCCCCTTCGGTAGACCGTAGGTAACTGGTGCCCTCCGCCTAGCTTTTTGGAACTGCAATGGATCTCAAACTGGGCGGAATGCTGGACCTGTTTACGGGCTGAGATAGCGGAGATATAGTTTTTGTATGAATCATACTCGACTACTTCGGTCCTTTTCCGCATACAAAGGTTTCTAGCAATTCTTTTGGGGCTTGTTGCTATCGAGAGTGCTTGTCGATATGGTCTTATTATATTCGCAGAAAAGAAGACTTTATTATATGATGGGAAAACCCCATCCATCCAAAAAACAAAAGAGAAAAAACCCAACGAAGGGCACCATGCCAGGGGACTAGCCCCCATGATCACGCATTTGAAAACTACCAACCGCCCCAAGAACTTCGTGGTCAGGGATGTGAAAAGGCCTACTTAGCACCGGTGCCGAAGAAGCTGCATCTCCCACGCTCGCTGTCGTTCTGTACAGTACATTGGCCAATGCCCTCTCCAAAGCGATGGAAACCTTCTGCCGGAAGAAAAGCAACAATACAATAAAGGGGGAGGCCAACCCCATTCTTGCGGCTATGATAAGCCTTGGCGCAGGCCTTGACGAACCTAGAGAAATCCTTGCCCATGGCTCCGTGAGTCTCGACAAGGGGGATGAAGGCCTGGCCGTCCTGCATAGGAGAGTACTTGTGGACCTTAGTCGTCGCATCCCTCCGCCGCCCAACCTAGAGGGTTAGGGATGACATGTTCGCAGACGCTATCCCGGGTGGGATCAGTTACAACCACGTTAGCAACTGAAACCAGATCCCTCCGGGTCAAGACTAGATCAGCCCTAAGTGAAACCCCGTTGAGTAGGGTGTAAGGGCGCTCCCTAAATAGAAGGAACCCGACATGACGTCCCGGACGACGTCAAGCATAGTGATGCGCTGCCCACCCACTGGACAGCAAGCCAAGTGTGTCTCGAAGTCATCGAGAGGGGCCCCGCATCTGCAAGTTGAAAGAGAGCAAGCCAGAGGATGGACCAAGCCCAGGCGAAAACACATCGCGGTGGAAAAAGTTGAAGGTGTGATGTGGAACGCCTGAATATTGGGTCGAGCCAAAAGCTACGGGCCTGCCCCCTTTTCCGAGCAAGAGCGGAGACGAGCGGGAGTGGGCCTAGGAATGGAGGAATCCCAGAAGAGGGCCAACTACGCCTGCCTGTACTGTTTCTCCAAGAGGGACGCTTGAAGCCCCCGGAGCCCAACCTCGGGAAGGAGGAAAAAGACGGCATGGCAGCCCTCGCCTCGGAGGATAAAGAGTCCCTAGCTAATCTTAGCAAGGCCTCCATGGGAAAAGTCCCCTCCTCAGCGCCTGCGACAAAAGCATCCAGGATATGTGAATGCCGATTTAAAAAATGGGAGGACAAGATGGGGGCAGAGAAGCCCAGCTCCCTAAGAAAGTTGCTAGCGCGGGGCCTCCGTGGCCAGTAAACCCGTGCCTCTAAAAGTGACGTGAAGGAACACCTGCCGCTTCGCAAGATCCTCGGCCGCACACTCGAAGGTGCCTAGGCCGATGATGTTGACTAAAACCTGCAAAAGCCGCTTGACGAAATTCCTTAGGCTACACAAGAAAACCGGGTCTTTATTATATTAGACTTGTGTTTTGCAATGTTCATTCTATCTATTGTAAATGCCCGACTACTGCAAATAACGTTGTAAATATAGGGACATGACATCCCAAATGACGCTGTAAAAGAGTATGTGAGCGTGATGTTTTAAATGGCGTTGTAAAACTTTAAAAAGATATCAGGATATAATTCACTTTAATTATAATATTTATTTATATTTATTTTCTGGATATTTTTAATATTATAAATATGGGCCCATATAAGAATGGGCTTGTGTTTTGAGTCCTACATACATTTTGTTGTAAATGTTGAGATGTTGCAATAATTTTATGAAAACATCATGAATGAATGAGGACGTATGAGGAATGAACATCATGAAGGAATGTTGCAAATGAATGAGGACGTAATGTTGCAAATATAATTAATTATCTCATATTAGATAAATTAATTGATAACAAGGATCTTTACGTAATAAACATAGATTGGTCGATTGAAATAAATAGAAATGGATAGAAGTAGGCAGTTGAAGATAGAAAATTTTTATTTCCTATCTTTAAATACTTTTTTCTACTTCTATCCATTTATTTTTTTTCTTATATTAAAATTAGATTCAATGAGAATGAAGATTTTATGTAATAAACAAAGATATTACCATATACAATATCTGGACCATCTACATTAAAAACGATTTCAAACAAGAGTGACTGAAAATGGGAAAGGATTAAAGAAATTGTTATGTGATACTAGAATTTAAGGTTGTACATATGTTTAAATGAGTTTTTGTTCCTTCCATGAACATGATTAAGACAAAGATATTAGAGAAATAAATCTATAGAGACCATTATATCGATAAAAAGAGATAATGAAGAATTCTATAATAAATAACAACGTTTCTATATCATATCATAAGATAATTGAATTCATATTTTTAATTTGAAATCAAGAAAGAAAAAATAGGTGAGAATTGGGTTAATATGAAAATTGAGAATTGAGAATTTTGAATCAATTGTGAAAAATTTAAAATTTAGAATTGAAAATCGAAAGAGGAAGAAGTTTAGAGCAACACCTCATTTTTATTTTAGTTTGATATAGTGAGAGATACATATACAATGAGTATTTTCTTTATTAAGTAAAAATTATCTTCATGTTAGATTGAATAAGAATTAGATCTTGATGTAATAAAAAAATTTTAATTTTTTATTCTCATTACTTGTAGTGACAGTTTGCACAAGGGAACTTGACACATATTAAACCCATCCATGAACACATAGAAATACATAGAAAAAAATGAATAGAAGTAGATGAAGAGTGGTAAAAATAGATTCGATTATCTATTATAAGATAAAGTAATTGAGACTGAGAATCTTTCTTCTTTTTCTATCTTTAAATACTTCTATCTAGATACTTCTATGCATTTTTTTATTTTTACCTATATTCAAATCAGAATAAATGAGAATGAGGATTGTTTTGTAATAAACAAAGATGGTACTAGAGACCATATCTGGATCATCTTTGTTTATTACACAAGTGATCTCTACTTATTACATAAATCCAAGAAGAAGATTAGAAGAATTGAAAAAGGTTACAAAGTATTGAGAAGATAAAAAAAGATTCCAAACAAGAGTTACTAAAAATGGGAAAGGATTAAAGAAAACTATTATGTGGTACTATAATTTAAGGTTGTATATTTGTGCGAATGAGGTTTTGTTCCTTCTATGAACAAAGACAAAGATATGATAGAATGAAATCTATGTAGGCCATTGTATCAATAAAAGGATATAATGAAGATTTTTTATTAAAACAAATGACATAATTTTTTATATTCTATTGTAATATAAGGTAATTTATTTTTTCAATCCATAACGGAGGAAGAGAAAGTAGATGGGAATTGGGTTAGTCTGAAAATTAGGAGTTAATAATTTGGAAATAATTAAGAACAATTGGAAAATTTACAAGTGGGCAATTGAGAATTAAAGGTGAAGTCTAGAGCAACATTATTTGTCATTTTAGTTTTAAATAGTGTGAGAAAAATGTTGATAACAATTGGGATTTATAATTGAGAATACACAAGTTTGAGCGAAGCTGGAGTATCCGCTCAAGAGAAAGGTCATGAGATTGCGCAATATGGAGCCTGAACCGCTATTGTGACATCGATGTAATTGAACTGAATTGCTGCTGTGCAGCATTGTAAACAGCTTAGTTTCTCCAAGGTTCTCAACATTAGGTTGTCAATGCCTACATTCCTCAAACCCTTTGGCTGCAGCTTGGGGCCTTCTTCCATGGTGCTCCTTGTAGCTCGGGTGTGGCTCCAGCTGCGAGCAGAGATTTGGAATGAAGACACTTTTTGTTATCTGGTAGTGGGTGAAAGCAGCTAGCTTAATTCCAGGTGCTGAACAAGATTTCAAGTTTAGCTACGCTCCAGCCTCTCATTGTGGGAGATGATGGTGTCTGGCTACAACCTGTAGGAGTCGAAATCCAAGGGAGGAGATGGGATATCCAACCTTCGAAGCCACCCACCCATGATCCACCCATGGCCAGCGAGTTCATCCTCAAGCCTGAGAGAAGCAATGAGAAGGGCAAAAAGTCGGCCGAGTCGTCTGGAACGAGGACACGTCCGAAAGACACGTCCGGCAGGCTGCCTAGACCAGCCTCCAGTTTGTCACCGAAAATGGGGAACAGTAGCCCTCCCGACCGCGAGAGATCATTGTCTCCACCCAGGGAGAGACGGAAAAACGTTAGAGAGGAAGCAGGTGCCCCCGCAGCAGATGTAGAGGCTGCCCCTGCAGCTCCCGCTAAGGAAGCACCTGCTCCCATTGCCGCCCCCGGGGTGCCACAAAAATCTTCTGCTGGGGAGAAGAGCGGGGGACGGCGTGACAGATCAGGGTCTCCAATCACTTCGAGGCAACGCACAGGCAGACAGGCGAGGAAGGAAGATCCAAGCTATGCAGAATGGCGTGAGAGATCATTGTCCCCACCTAGGGACAGGGCGCCTGCTGCAGCAACAGACAGCACTTCCGCAAGACAGAAACGGACCAGGGCAAGGAACCAAAGCGCCAAGCCGAGGAACGAAGGGAGCTTTGCGTTTCTATCGCCATCCTCCCCGAGGTCGCCACAAAGACGAGGATCCCGTGGAGTGGAAGAGATCCCGTGGCTGGAACTTCCAGCAGCCGCCCTCAGCTCGCCGTCGAGGCGCGGCTCGGGCGGGAATGGATCACCCACGGAGTCGTCTTCACGACGAGGATCTGCAGAGTCGAAACAGATGGTGGAGAGCCGGCCGCCGTGGAACTGGGCTTTCTGGTCTCGGGGGAAGGGGCCGGCAAGCGGGCCGCTCTCCCCGTCCGGATCGTTCTCTCCGACCAAGGCGAGGGGCAGGAGCAAGAGCGCGGAGTGGATGCAGTTGGGCAGCCCGGAGGGGGCCTGGAACGGGGCAGCCACCAGCCCCAGGAAGCAGGCTCCCATTGCGGAAGCCCTGATTCACCCTCTGCTGGACAGGCTCACACCGGGCTCTGCTGTGGAGGCCACGGTGTACAGCACAGAGGTTGAGACGGAGTTCCCCAAGGATGCGCCCCCGGAGCTGGTGGAGAAGATCTTGGAAGGGGCCTTCGGGAAGTTCAAGGAGGGCAGGATGTTTCCCCAGCTGGAAGGAGGCAGCCAGGCCCAGGAGGAGGGGGTGCCGGCTGTGGCGTTCGAGAAGCCTGACATCCACTTCCCGGCTAAAGGGAAGGATGAGGCAGGTGAAAGGGGTGTGTCGGACGCGGCTGGGGGAAGCTACAGGATTGAGGATGGCTCCGAGAACGACATGCCCTTGTTGAGGCTCCCCGCTATGACGAAGACGGAGGACCGGGGCAAGAACATGGCCGTCCGCACGCAGTACCTGACGGTGGCGGGGCTGAAAGGAGGCTCGCAGCCGGAGAGGGTAATCCAGGTTAAGCCTGTGTCGGCCGAGGAGCGGGAGGTTTTGAAGGCAGTCAGCCACCAGATGGCGGTGGCAAGCCAGGAGAAGGCGCGTCGCCGTGCTGCTGAGGATGAGGCTGAGAGGCTGAGAGTGCAGGTCCGGAAATGTGTCTGCGCTTGCAGGAAGGGCCGAGCATGTCGCAGGAGATGATGCCATGAGAGTTTTTCTCATCTTGCAACAAGGCACGAGCATGTGATGCGGAGATTCATGGTGCCATGAGAATCATGCATGAGATGATGAATGACATTCTGTGGTAGCGCAGGTTGCAGCGCTGGAGAGTCGAGCCGTGCAGATGGCTGCAGAACGGAATGAGGATTTGGAAGAGCGGAAGGAGAATTTGGAAGAGGAGCAGAAGCAGTTGCATCAAGAGAAGGCGAAGCTGCGACAGAAACAACTGGAGCTCCAGGGGTACGAGCAGCAGTTGCAGAATCGGGGTCAGATATTGGTGGGGCAAGAGAAGAAAGTGCAGCAGTACGAGCGACAATTGCAGGACCGCGATGACTTGTTGACAGAGCAGGAGAAGAGACTGCGGGAAATGCAGAGCGACATGTCGTGGTTGGAACAGAGTATACGCAGTGGGAGCGGGAAGAAAGTTGCGGCTGCCGCAGCGGAGGAGAAGAAGCGGTCTCCGAAGAAGCCCTCTGGTTTGGAGCGGTATGCAGAGCAATCGTCCAGGAAGATAGTGGAGCTGCAGCAGCAGATCGACGAGTACCAAGACAAACTGCAGAGCAGCAATGCCGGCCTTAAGGAGTACGAGGCCAAAGTGAAGGAAATGGAGAGCAAGCTGGTGGGCTCCGAGGAGAAGATGAAAGCCGCGGAGCAGGCGGAGATTCTCAGACAGCAGGTGGAGGTTTACAGACAGCAGGCGGAGCATGAGAGAGGCCTCCGTGCGCAGTTGGAGTCGCAGGTAAGCAGCATGTCTGGTTCAGACTCTGCCTCGGAGCAAGCGGAGATTTACAGACAGCAGGCGGAGCGTGAGAGAGGCCTCCGTGAGCAGCTGGAGTCGCAAGTGAGTGGCATGTCTCGTTCAGACTCTGCCGTGGAGCAGCTGTCGCAGGAGAACATGGCCCTGCTGCGGAGATTGCAGCAGGAAGAGGGCCGCAGAGCCGAGGCCGAGGTGGAAGTTGGCAAATTAACGCAAGAGGTTGGTTGCATGGTTGGTGGTTGCGACAATCATTCAGATGACCCGCTGATGGCATTGGAGTTTCTGACACGGATTGTGGTTGGAATCCATGAAATGCCTGCAGATGAGCGACTTGAGGAGTAGGATAAGGGAGTCGGAAGGCCCAAGTGCAAGTGCAAGACCAGGTGAAGCTGCGGCCGATGGTAGCGCCAGCAAGGTTGATTTTGAGGACTACAACTGGGTGATAGACAATTACCTCTTCTCACCCACCAAGGAGGAGGAGGGGATGGCAAGGGACAACTTGAAGGGGAAGGGGCTTGCAATCGACCCGGACAAGCTCGGCCTGCTCCTGGAGTCGTACCATAGCTTGCAGAAGAGGTACGCAGACCTGCAGCAGGAGGTGAGCAAGCAGCAGGCTGCCCCTGCCCCTGCCACAGTAGGCAGCGACGAGTTGATGAGATCCTTGAACCAGCAGTATGAGATGCTGGAGAGTGAGTTGGAAAAACAACGGGACATGCAACAAGAGTTGGAAGCTTGTCTGCGCATACTGGAACATTGGGAGGGTGGTGCACCGCCACTAGCATCCTCGGGCTCGGGGTCTCGGTTAGAGGAACTCTTGAGCCAAGAGGAGAGCCGCAGGTTGGCGGAAGAGGCTAAGGTCCAGGTTTTGACACAACAGGTTGGAATCCGTTTGCCAACTCACCTCACCTCGCCTCTCTGCAAGCTCTTCTCCGATCTTCACCTCAATCACTGTCATGTTCTTGTCTGCCAGGTGGAAGAGTTGCAAGCAAGGAGCGTGAGGAAGTCGGATTTCGAAGATCAGCTCGTGACTGTTGGGGCTCTGGCATTAGCGCAAATGATAATGCTCTCTTATGGTTTTGGAGCTTGGTTTGAGCTGATGCTTGTTCCTCTGTTTGGTCCGTTTCCCACGTGACCACCCTAAAGCTCTTGGACCACGAATTAGGAGCAACGTGTGCCTCCATGTTTTGAACCTGACGCCTGTCGACGAAGGGTGTCTCATGACTGCAGGACGTCAGCAGATACGTACTGTTACAGTATATGCAGACTGGTAGGATGAACCACAAGCTCGCCCTTAAAACCAGGTCTCTAGATGTGACGTGTGCACTCCACCAGTGCTCCCAGCCCAGACACAAGGTCCTGACAAGAATGGAGGATTTCATGAGGTGGCCAAGACAAACACAAGGTCCTGACAGGATAGCAGGATTTCATGAGATGGCCAAGCACCAAAAGCAGGTGAACTCTCACTTGCACCAGCAGCCAGAGCTAGGTAACCTCATCTCGGCTCTTGGGAAATCCCAAATCTGGATGGAGCAGGGGCCATGGGGCATCGAGCATAGATGGGCATTGATGTGGATCTCTGGAACCGGCGAGCAAGTGGTTAGCCTCGGAATTTGCAGGGAAATTTAAGGCTCACCTTGTCACTGTAATATGCTGACAGGCGGCATGTGTGCGGCATCTTTGAAAAGCTCTTTGTCCTTATGGACCGGATCCCAACCGAGGAGCTCTCGCTAGCGTGATCACCAAGAGCACTACCCAAAAAGCACTGAATCCGACTGCTCCTAGTCTTACTTCATCACCCTCGGGTGGATATAATTTTGATTTTATTAACGTCGCTTAAATGTCATTTTCCCTTCTTGTCTACTATATATGTGTACCTACATATGTAGCGGCGGGAAGAGGTCATAGCTTGTTGCCGGACGTGTCAAACCTTGTTGCCCTTTTTCTCCCGGCCGTCTAGGGTTTCACTGCCGTAGACAGTGAAGGCGGTGTTTCAGGCTTTCTCTGCCTCAGAGGCGCGTGGTGAAGTGTGCTTCAGTCTTCCGCCCGCTGCACGCATTGCTGCTGCTGGTGAGGCTTTTGCGTGAGCTCTTCGCGGTGTCTTGAAGATTTTTGCTGGTGTTGTGACTCATTCCCCCCTGTCACGTTTGGATGTTGGATCAGGTGGAGTAGTCTGTAAGCCATGGATTCATCTGTGAAGCTGGCGGTCGTGGTTAAGGTGATTGGGCGCACGGGTTCCAGGGGACAGGTCACCCAGGTGCGTGTCAAGTTTCTGGATGACCAGAACCGGCTGATCATGAGGAACGTAAAGGGGCCGGTACGAGAAGGTGACATTCTGACTCTGCTGGAGTCGGAGAGGGAGGCAAGAAGGCTCCGGTGACGCGGGTTCTGGTATACTTGCCGTTGCGAGCGGCTAGGGTTATGGACAGACGAAGTCCATTTATTATCTGGCGACCTGAAAGAGCGCGGTCGGAGCTGTGGACCGTGGTTAGGAGTTTCACGGTCAAGAGCCTGAGTCGTCGGGAACATTTTGTTTCTTGTAGTGATTTATTATGGTGGTTGTCTGGAAAGTCAGCCAGAGAAATTTAGGAATGTGATTTGCCGCCTTGTTTCCTTTCGAATTCCTGGCTTGATGGGTACGCGTTATGGTTTTCAAGACGATTGGGTGTAATGGGGTCTCAGGTTCGGTGATTAGGGTTTGCTTCTTTTGATCTCCTTGACGCACGTCTTCCTCTTAAGTAGGCAAGCTAGGTTGTATCAGTGGTGAAGAGCAAGTGGAGGTGATGAAACAAGCGATATCGACTTTCCACTGAACAAGTGATGTGGACACCATGAGGCTGTTTCTGATCCGCTTCTCTGTTCACCATGTCTGCTCTGATCGTGTGTGGACTGACTGCATAGAACCACAGTGAAGCAGCTAGGCCCCAACTGGACTTGATGAAACAGAAAATCATCGACTTTCCACTGAAATTTGCATGTGGACCTTATGAGGCTGTTTCTGATCCATTTCTGCTTAGCTCTACCAGGTGATTTGTGTGTGGACTGACCGTATTGTGTCAAAGTGAAGCAGCTGGGCCCCTACTGGACGTGATGAAACAGAAAAACCATCTTTGACCGCTGAAATTTTCATGTGGACCTCATGAGGCTGTTCCTGATCCATTTACGGAGGTGACTTTATGCACAACTTTGGCTATATTCAATCAGTTGGATGTCCAGAGTGAGGGGTGTCAGATCTCTTCTCTGTCCCGTAGTGTACGTCTGGTGGTCAACACTGGGCTCGATTCTATGCAGCATCCCCTCTGTCTCTGCCGCTGCGGTTGCTTGTGCAGGGCTCCGGGTGAGTGGGCAGACTTTCCAAATATCATCAATTTCTGGGTGCATAGATTGGGAGAATCATGCGCGTGTCACTATGCCCAAATGAGCGAATGCGAGCAGGGTTGCAGGAATATTTGGCAGCTGCAGCACTACCTAGTCCGCAATATAGACTATATTTTGCTGTCCAGCTTCCGGCAACTCCTTCGTGGCCGCCGCCCGACATTGCGCACCCTGTGGCTGGCATCCAGACACACCAAGCTTTTCATATTTGTAGAAATTCCCTTCAGATTGCAAAACTCCTTCTTTACATAGATTTTGGAAAACTCAATGCAAAAGGAACCGGAAGCATTGATTGGGTGTGGTACCCACAGCGTATCGCCCAGCCGGGTATGTACTACAATGCCCAGAGACCTGTAAGGCTGCCTTGCCACTCCATACCAACCTCATGCTCGCGCACTCATCGATCATCGATCAGCCCACTTCGCTGGGCACCAAAATAAACGCATCGAAAAATTTCCTCGCATTACAAACGAACTGAGCAGCCAGGAAATTGAATTGGAATTGCAACGCAGCAACCTCTGTCTCCTTCCCGGAGCTCAGAGAAATGAAGAGACGAAGGAATTGGCAAGAATTGGTGAAGGAAATTTCAGTCCCACAACCCGGGGTCCCAGGCGGTGTCATCGTCGTCGTCGTCACGCCATGCCTCGTCGTAGGAAAGCGGGCAGCTGTGCTCCAGCAGCATCGCCTGCGCCATTCCTTTGAGCACATTATGCATGTCGAAAATGGAGTCCTCGTCGAGGTACTCGGGCTCCGGCTGCCGCTCCTCTTTCTGCTCTCTCTGCTCTGATTCTGATTCATGGGAGCCAGTTGCGCCGGCGGATTCCTCCTCCTGCCAGCGACTCGAGCCAGCTCCAGAATCTCCCTCGCCGGCCCCCGGCACAGCGCGGTGCAGCATCCCCGAGTCCGACGCGTACCGGGCCGCTGTGGCCTGGATGGATTTGGGCGACATGGAGGCCGGGCGGGGGAGCGATGTGCGGCACTCCGGGAAATTGAGCAAGGCCTCCGCGCCCTTGAGGCAGTGGGCGGCCACGTCGTAGGCCCGCGCGGCCATCTCCGGGTTGGTGAAGGAACCCAGCCAAATCCTCGACTTCTTCCTGGGCTCCCGGATTTCCGACACCCATTTCCCCCAGCTCCTCCTTCGCACTCCCCGGTACACCGGGTGCCTCGTCTCCGCATCTGCGGCCGTCGGCCGCGCCCGCCTCCGTTCCCGCCCAGCCCCTCCGTTCCCCGATCCCGATCCCGATCCGCTCCAACCTCCTGTTCCTGTTTCGGTTGCTCCTCCTCTTCCTCCTCCTCCTGCTTCAGCTCCTCGGACTCATCCGCCGCCATAGCCGCACGGCAACGCCGTCGGCCCGTCCTGGTCGCCCACCCGCCGCAGCTTGGTGGGCGGTCGCTGGCTCCACCTGCACCGCCCGAAAGACGCCGACCGCTCCCGAGGCAGGCACGACCACACCTTCTCCACCATGTCCGATCACGCCACACTTGCGGCGGCCTGGGCTGGAGCGTGAGAGCGTGTCACCCACTGCCGAGACGAGCCTCGATTCGAGACGCCCCGACCAAGCGGCTGGACGTTTTGTAGGCACGCGTGCAGAGCAGCCGCGGATTTGCCAAGTGCCCGCCCCGGGCTTCCACCTCGCCATGGCTGTAGCTTGTAAGCCTCACGTGCTTGTTTACGTACCCTGATGCGAGCCCCCACGCAGATCCAGACCATACACCCAGTGAGAGACGCGGTGAATCGAATTCTCCTGCTTTGTTTAACATTGCGTCATTATCTGGCCTGACTGTCCTCCAGAAGGAGGCGCTGGGACGAGCGCGGTGTAAAGCGCGGTGAGCAGGAACCCCTCAACTTGCCTTGCCCCTGCTACCGCATGTGGTTCTAATGTCAAACAGTTCTGCCCACAACGTGCTTCGGACCGGGTCGCCTGTTTACCGTGTGTAAGTACTTACGTTCGTACCAGACCACCCTGGCGCTGGCAAGCGCTACCGCCTGCCCGCCGGCAAACAGCTTGCCGGCGCTTTTAGGGTCTGCGCTGGAACGCGATCTGCTGCAGCTGGAGCTGGAACGCGGATGCGCGTTTGTATGCACACTCAATCTGGAATCTCTTGCACACATCCCCGCACTGTGCGTCCGGCTGCAAGGCCAGGGTGAGAGCTGCGACATTTGCTTCCACTCCACCCTCACCTCCGGAGGCATCTGCATACATCTGCATACATCTGCATACATCTGCATACATCTGCATATCTGAACACGACGGCTTGCATCACGAAACTGCTGTTCTCTTCTGTCCCCTTGTGCACCACAAAAGCGTTTGTCACCCTGTCTGCATTTGCAAAGGCACAGGCCTGGATCTGCCTACGAAGTTTACTGTTCTGAATCGTTTTCTATCAGCGGCAATGTGCCCGATCTAGGGCTGCATGTCGACAGGTTGTTCCCTTCGCCTTCTTGCCGGTGATCGTGGAATGCCGGGGTTCAGGGTTTGGGATCGTGGAATGCCAGGGTGTTCAGGCCACGATTCAGTCATGGTGACCTTGCTCCATGACGTACGGGATCAGCTATACATACTGCACATTGTAAGTTTGAGATTTGATCCAGATGAAACATGAAACCCTAACCAGCAGGAGGTCTCTTCATGGTGCGGGCACAGTGTTGGATAAAGAGGCTCTGGGAGGGAGAGGGGTTTGGAAGATCATCCATTTGTACATACATAGTTGGTTCCACTTCAAGTACAGCAATCGGACAAGACATGTACGCGCGGCTGTCCCCTAGTCGGGGTGACCGGGACGCCGCAATCTGGATTGAGGCAGTGTCAGGCAGGTGTGCGAAGAAGTCGATGAACCAGGATTCTCACCTCTGTTCTGATCCAGAGGCCTTACTGTTGTGGCAGTCACCCTGTTCAATAGCTGTGGTGGCTCCCAAGGGAAAGGAGCTTTGATAGTTTTGTCTGCCTCCTCCCGATCCTGTATAAGTGCTCTTCCACTTGGCAGTGGCAGAACAGCGGGCCAAACTTGGAGGCCTGGCCTGATCTGGCCTGGCTACGTGACAAGAGGTCAGATGCTGTTCCTGACATGAGCACCGATAAGGATCGCTTGTGAAGGTAGTGATTTTTGTGAAAAACTGAATGAGGCGATTCCCATATTGTCCCTGTGCTATTCTCTTCATCAAGAAACCGTCCGAGGTGCCCGGGACTTTTGTCCCATGTCGGGGGTGTGCTCTTAAAGACAGACTAGCAGGCATGCTACGCTACATCCGTTAAGGTGAATCGCGTAAGTAGCCACCTGCAACCTGTCGCAACGTCGTGCTCCTCTCGAATATGGCACCACGAGAAGCTTGCAAGCAACTTGCGGGTGATAAAAACATAACTCTTTGGCTCACAAAAATCTAAAGAAAAAGTGATCTTGACGGATCTTCTTAACTTTCCGGAGTAGCTACTCCCTGTGCGTCAGCATTTAGAGATTGAGCCTGAGGTTGGAGAAGTGGAGTGGAATGCTCAGCTGGGAATGGCCTTGTGGCGATCAGAAGCTCGAGCCTCTGCATCCGCAACAAGGTTCAGGATCGGGAAGGCCAGTTCACCCTAACAATGATGACAGAGCCCAGTGAAGACCCTTACCTTCAGAGACTTCTCAACCTCTTCCAACTTTCTGTAAACTGTATCTCTGGGACTGGAAGTAGAAGACCCTGATTCAGTCTGCCCACTGCCAAGCTTCGAATACCCTGTCTGCGCAGCCCAAATGCGAATGTTCCAACTGCATCGGATCCCAGAATCTGTCATGCGATTCTAGATTCCATACAGATATCACACACCTTGAGACATTACCTGCCATGAAGTCACTCCTGCTGTGGCTGGCTGCCAAGCCCACACTCGTGACTCCCGAGGCAGTTGAGGATTTCGTAGCTGCAAGTCCTCCACCTGGATCATCTCATCCCCTTTGGAGCCATCAACAAAGGCATCCCCTCGTTGTTGCCTTAAACTGGCTGCTGTCATCAGCACCACCTACCATTTCCACCAAGTCAGGGCAGGCTATCTAAGAGAGACACCGGAAGCTAATTGGGCCAGGGGTAGCGAATTCGATTCATACCTGCCTAAATAGTTTGGGGTTTGAAATTCCCTGTATTCGAACTTCATCTGGCCCTGCCCTGTTGTGACCAATGCTCTCAATGCGGACGGCCGAGATGCCATAGTATGACTGTAAACAACCTGTAGGATCATGTTGCGCAAGCATAATAAGTCCAGCATACCAGCCAAAAGCAGCATCGTTTACCATGCACATACTCCTTTCTTGCCTCTAGAAATTTCAACAGCATTAGACTTATGTGGCTTTTCCTAGTGACAAACCTTGCTCAATGACAATGTCACTGACTAGATGTAGAAGAACATGCTTTTCCCTCTTATACACGCCAAAACAAGGTAGAAATATAGGACGTTCCACCTGCGACCCATGATGGGCAGTTGCCATTAATTTCTCTAACCCAATGCACAACGAACAGAGTGGGCAGCAAACATTTGGACTGCTTGCAGCTCTCTGAACTGCCCTAAAGATTGGGTTCCAATCCTTTTCACAGAAGTTTTATGACTAGTGATCCAACCTGGTAAACCACAGCAGTAGATGTTACATAGAGCTTCCGGGATCTGATATCCTTCCTCATCACATAACGCCTTACAGGTATATACAGAATCATAAGCAATCCAACCCCATAAGCTAAAATAAGTACCAACGATATGAGGAACCACTGAATCGTGTCATAATTCACATGACTGCGCTCGAGATCCTCGAACGATGCCCTGTATAAAACTCTACCAGTGTCCGATCCACTTGTATCCTCTGGCTGGGACACAGGATCTGTGAGCAGTTGTGCTTCCAAGTAGTCTCCATGGTCCCCTAACTCATCCAGGGACCCCATTCCCCTGCAGGGACAGACGGTGGATCACAACCAATTAAGACAACAAACGTCTGCTGAAATTCCCCACGCCCTCAACAACTACTAGGGCGAACACCAAAGCACTGCATCAAATCTGAATTCCGCCACACACCACTACCTGACACCACAAGTCAGAACCACTTGAGCATCCAGTGCATTTCTCGAAACATATGTCCTCCTAGCTGGGAAACACGGTCCTTAGACGGCACTCCGATACTCACGATGCGGCAACTACCAATGCCCCCGAATCTCCAGATTCCCAAGAGTGCGAAATCCTCCAGGGCAATGGACACCCATGAGCCGAACATGGCACCCGTCACCTCAACGCCACTTCTTCCCTCATAACCGCATCCAGAATAGTGCTATGTCTAGTGCCCACAACCACATCTTTTATCCAGATCACCACCCACAACACAGAAATCCGCCAAACCTGGTCCCTCAGAACACAGCAGTCTCGTCCAGCATCCTAAGCTCTGCCTGGCCACAGCTGCCCCCAAATCCGCACAACGGGGTTCGCCAAAACTCCCGAAACCCACCAGAGCCTTACCCCCCGCACCATCCGCAGCGCCGGCACGTGCGTTGCCACGGACTGGAGTTTATCTTCCGCAGCGTAGGGCGAGGCGCTGTCGATCTATCTTCCCTTCCAGGCCAACGGACGAAGCCTACCTTTGAAAAAGGCAGGCTAGAGTGCGCAGCTGTAGGCTTGTGACTCGGGCCCTGGGCATCGCGTGACAGTATCGGAATCCCCTTGGTTTTCAACATTCAAAAATCCAGCACTGCACGCTGTGGATTTACAGGCGCATTTCGTCAAGCGTCGTTTGTTTCACCCGCCACCTGTGGTAAACGGACCCGTCAGCTTGACAGTCGAAGGGGATTCGAATTCTCGCTATACAGTGTCATCAGGAGCGGTCTCCACTCTCCGGGCGTGGAATGCAGCATTCTGAGGAAGTGTGTGTAGACTGGTAGAAGCCATGGTGGGTGATGGTGTGATGGACCAGTGAGCTGCCTTCAGGATGTTCCGAGTTGACTCCCACAGACCCGGTACTGGGAGGTGATGGTGGTGGTGTCGGTGGCGGTGCAGGGGAATTTCCTGGTATGCTGGCTGCAAACTTGTAGATAAGGGCAATTTGATGCAGCAGTGGCGGTGTTGCAGATAGGGTGTCCTGCAAGCCACGTGGTTGATTCTGAGCTGCTTCGGTTCCTTGTGAATTGTGTCAGCAGCTTGTGGAGGGAAGGGTTACATTTGGCCTGATGCTTGATGCTTTATGAGGCCAGAGCTCTTGGGGATTGCTGGGGTATTGAATTCTAGCTCCAGAGGACATGGCACGTTATGGGCCCCGTTATGGGCCCCGTTATGGGCAGTGGACCACGGAGGCCCAAGTGATCCAACAGTATCCGGCATCTCTGCTCCGAGCACACGGGTTCGAAGAGCCAGTGGCCATCCTGTGGGACATCGAGAATTGTCGCGTTCCGAGTGATGTGCTTCCTGGAGTTGTGGCTACGAACATTTTGAGGGCCTTGCACCTGCACTCTGTGCTGGGTCCTGTGACTACGTTCTCAGCTTATGGTGACACCACCCGCATGTCCTACAGGAACAGAGAGGGATATCAGCGAAGTGGTGTGAATCTCATTGATGTCCCGACGGGGAGGAAGGACGCTGCTGACAAGGCTATTCTGTCTGACATGTTCCTGTTCGCCATGGACAACCCAACTCCCGCAACCATCCTCTTGATATCAGGGGATTCTGATTTTGCCCATGCACTGCACAAGTTGAAGCACAGGGGATACCGTGTGCTTGTGGCCGCACCCATAGGATCCCTTCCAGCTCCCCTTAACCAAGCAGCTGAGTTTGTGTTTGCCTGGCCCATGCTTGCAAAAGGACATCCTGTTGCATTGCCTATGAATGTCCCTCGAGAGGACAAGATGAAAGTCAGGTTGAAGCCTATCGGGATCACGATCGAGGAGGCTGCTGAGGATGTTGATCCTGTAGCCATTACGGAAACGGGTTTCTGTCCAGAAGTTACCATCGATGATATGCAGTCCTCTACGATGTCGGCCTCCTTGGTTGATGCTGAGCCGCTGGTGGCTTGCGGAAGGAAGACACCAACCGCTGGTGGTGACTTTGTGTCTTCCACTACGCGTCAGGAAGATGGTCAAGAGACAGGAGCTTCTGCTGTCAGGAGTGAGCCGAGAGATCTTGAGATCCTGAAAGTGGAACTACAAAAGCTTCTGGCTTTGCATGGTGGGAAGCTCGCTTTTCCGAACGTCCCTGGGGCCTATTGGAAGGTCTTCAGAAGAAGACTGCTTCTGGACGATTATAACAGCCCTAACCTGGCTGACCTCCTCGGGAAGATGCCGGATGTTCTACGAGTGGAGGGGCGGGGTCAGAGCAGAACTGTGTATCTAGTGAAGGATGGAACCATGGGTTATCGAGGAAAAGTGAAAGCAGTCTTGCAAGCCGACGCAGATTCAGAGTGTCAAAATACTGGACCAAATGAAGAACTCGACTTAGAATCGACACTGGCAGCTGAAGCATATGCAGAAGAACAAATGGATGATAAGTATGCAAGAGATGTTGATGATAGGAATGAAATAGATCCTGATGATGGGACTGCACGAGATATTGCTGATAGGGATAAAAGAGATCCTGATGATAGGAATGCACGAGATACTGCTGATAGGAATGCAAGTGAGCCCGAGGATGTGGACGCAGCAGGTGAGGACGACGTAGAGGATGTTCAAGGTACAGCACAGGATGCACCGCAGACAAGGAAACCTACTCCACTGCCTGACGTCGACCCAGATGCTGTGAAACTGAATTACGGGCTGGAGAACGCAGGGCAGTTGCTAGTAGCAATGAAGGCAAAGGAGCACGCTTTCAACGTTAGGCTTCAGTTTTTCAAGATGGAGCTGCAAGAGCTTCTTGTGAGCCATAACTTGAAACTCCTAGTGCCTGGCTTTCTAGATGTGTATCATGCTAAATTCTCAAGACATCTAGATTTAACTGCCCTTGGTGTTCAAGACCTGGCTTCTCTCTTTGAGAAGGTGAAAGATACAGTGAGGGTGGTAAATCAAGAGGTCTTCCCTGGCAAATGGCGCAAAGTACTTGTCGCTCAGTGGACTGAACGAGGGCATGCCACCTCCTGATACCCATGCGCAGGTCGAGTTTAGTTGAAAGTTTCAAAGGAAGCTCGCCGCTGCAATTTACATGCCGTAACCAGAGGAGGCAAGGTAAGATACCGTCGCACCTCCTGTCGTCCCACCTGACCTGACCTCACAAGGGAGTGGTTGAAATACTGATGATTCACATAACAAATGGAGCCAGACATCACTGCTACGTTTTTCGTACCAGCTTAACAAGCCTTTAAGACAGTCACTCCATACTGTGTAGATTCAACTGATTCAATAAAGAAGCCAGGTTGTACAGAAAGTCACCTCAATCAATGGATCAGAAACAGCCTCATGAGGTCCACATGAGTATTTCAGTGGAGTTAAGTGTTTTGTTTCATCACTTCCAGTTGAAGCCCAACAATTTAATGTGATTCTACACAAACCTGTCAACACATAATCACCTGGTAGACTTAAGCAGAGGTGGTGAACAAAGAACGGGATCACAAGCAGCCTCATAATGTCCATACACTTGTTCAGAGGAAAGTTGCAGCCGCTTGTTCCATCACCTCCAGTTGCTGATCACCACTAACCCAACCTCCATTGCCTACTTAAGAGTACGACATGCGTCAAGGAGTTCAAAAGAAACCAACCCTAACCGCTGAACCCAGAGACACCGTAAGGCCCAATCATCTTGAAACAAGGATGACGCGTACCACAAAGTCAGGCCTTAGATAGGCAACAAGGCTGCTAAGTCACATTCCTCAATTCCTCTGGCTGTCCTTCCAGGCAACCACAAAAATAACACTCAAGAAACGAAGTGTTGCACAACGACTCAGGCTCTTGCCTGTAAAACTCCTAACCACCATATCCAGCTCCGAAGGTGCTCTTTCAATCACCAATTAATAAATGGACTACTTCTCCTTCTCTCCATTACTGTTGCCGCTCGCAACGGCAAGCGTACCAAAACCCTAGCCTCCACATCCGACACCCCGCATCACCGGAGCCTCCTTGCTTCCCTCTCCGACTCAAGCAGAGTCAGAATATCACCTTCTCGGACCGGCCCCTTCACGTTTCTCATAATCAGCCGGTTCTGGTCATCCAGAAACTTTACACGCACCTGGGTGACCTGCCCCCTGGAACCCGTGCGCCCAATCACCTTAACCACGACCGCCAGCTTCACAGACGAATCCATGGCTTACAGAATACTGCACGAGACCAAACATCCAAACCACAACGCGCGGAATGAGTACCATTCACTGCAAAAGCGAAAATTTTTTACATTGAAACCAGCTTGAGAAGGTAAAATCTCACCAGCAGGACCAAATAATGCAGCGCGAACAAGGAGAACGCACGTAACGACACGAACACAAGAAAGCGTGCAACAGCGAAAAGAGCTACCTCGGGAAACGTTTTAGGGCCAACACTCCCAGTTTAGAGTCCCAGTTCTATGTACAGACCAGTACGTACTGTTAACCCCAGAATGACCGGGGGTCTCGGAGCTAGTTTCCACATAAATCGACACCGAAACTCTTCCATTTGTTCTCACGTCGATGCTACCTCAAAAACCTTGAGAAATTCATATATGCCTCAATCTCTCACGCTCTTCCCAATGATATCAATCTTGCCCCCATCCAACTTCAATGGAAGTAAGTAAATCTACCGCATCGTTTGTGAAGTTTCGGAAAGGCCGATGGCCGACCCGGGCGGTTGGGCCTGATTTTCCACACCTCGGCTTGCAGCATTGAACCACATGTTCATGCTACTCAAACAACATTGCTTTGCGATGACCATGGCCAAAAACTCTGGATTGCCCTAGTTCACTCCAAAGGATCTTCACCATCCTTCACAAGAGATTGGAGATTGGAGCTCCTGTGAAGCGATTCTTACAAATGTAACCCACAGTTGGGTTTAAGGTCTACCGGCTGCACCTCGCCCACCTACGCTCTTACCACTACACGCAATGCATACTCACACATGGTGCCCTCCCATTCGCCCAGCGTCGTCTATGTTGCCCTACCTACTGACCTTTTGCCTTGTGCCTCCCATGCGACCTTTTGTCTCACGTAGAGAGACAGGAGAAGGGTATGCCAGTTCTCTCTCTTGAGACGAGAAGATAAGCTTGGGTTACCGAGAACCGTGAGGCCCGTGCCAATTCTAGGAAGTGGCCACACCGGGCACGGATCAACCCAACCAAGGGCACTAGGCCAAGGGGGCCTACCTACCACCGCTACCGAAGAAGCCTCCTCCCCTGCGCTAGTCGCTGTCCTGTACACCGCGTTCGCCAATGCCCTCTGCAGGACAATGGACACCCATTACCTGAAGAAAGATACAATACAAGAAAGGGGGAGACGAACCCCATTCTTGTGATCGTGGTAAGCCTTAGTACAAGCCTTGAGGAACTTCGAGAAGTCCCGACCCATGGCCCCATGAGTCTTGATGGTGAGGGGGATAAAAGTGTGGTCATTCTGCACAGGAGAGTACTTGTGGACCTTGGCCATCATACAACATTCCGCCGTCCAACCAGGGGGGTTGAGGATAACGTGCTCACAGACACTATCCCAGATGGGGTCCGTTACAACCACATCAGCGACAGAAACCTGGTCCCTTCGGGTCAAGAAAAGGTCAGCCTTGAGAGACACACCATTGAGAAAGATGTAGGACACTCCCTGTAGGGAAAAAAGCCGCCCTCGTTGGCCACTGAGAACATGACATCCCGGATGGCATCATGCGTAGCAATGCGTTGCCGGCCAACGAGACGGCTGGCCAAATAGGCCCCATGGTCATTGAGGGAAGCCCCACAGCTGCAAGCAGAGAGAGAATAGGCCAAAGGTTGGATCAGACCTAAGCGAAAATGCATTGCGGTAGAAAAGGTTGCTGGTGCAATGCAAAATGTCTGGATACTGGGACGAGCCAGAAGCCAGGAACCTACTCCCTTCCCCGAGCAAGAGTGAAGTCGAGCACGAATGGGCTTAGGAATAGAAGAATCCCAAAAAAGGCCTAGCTACGCCTACCCATAATGCTTCTCAAAGAGCAACTCTTAAAGCCCCTTCATCCCAACCCCGGGGCGGGAGGAGAAAAGAGGCATGGTGGCCCTAGCCTCAAAGGATAGAGATCCCCTAGCCGCCCTTAAGGACGCCTACAGGGGAAATACCCCCTCTTCAACCCCCAAGTTGAATGCCTCCAAAATGCACGAGTCCTGAATTAAGAATCGGGAGGCTAGGATGGGGGCAGAGAGGGCCCAACTCCCTAAAAAAGCCAAAGCTCAACGGTGCACTTGAAAATGCCCGGGCCAATGATGTCGCCCAAAGCCTTTAAAATTTGCCTGTCGAAGGCTCCCAAGTAGGAAAAGAAAGCCGAAGAAGGAGCAATTGTACGTAGAAGGTATCTCGGCCGATACACAAAGCAGAAAGAGAGGATCCCAAATGCCACCTAGAAGTCCCCTAACTGAGACAAGTCTTCAATGTGAGCCAAATCCTCCCTCAGCGTCGCGTCTATGTACTTCTGTATGAAAGCCGAGGGCCCCACCAGGACACCAAGAATTCGAAGCCCCCGTGCAGAAACAATAACCCCCTCCAAATATTGAAGAGGAGGCAGAGCACTCGAAGGAGATTAGACCTTGCATTTTATGATCTTGACCTTGAAGCCAAGCTGGGAGAGCTCCAAGGAGAAGATTTCAAAGGCCTTCTTCACCTTGTCCCAAGCCCCACGATATGGGAATCGTCAACCACTAACGGATATAGACATTCCCATACATTGGCTCCAGGCCATTAGGAACAACTCTCTGAAATGCACCATAGTGAAGAGTGGCCCCCCTAAAGGGTCACCCTGCCTTGTGCCCGTCGCCGAGTCCAACACACAAACCCCTCCACTGCTCGGTCATATTGATAGTAGAGATTGGAGGGGGACCCATAGAAAGAGCGGATAAAGGGGATAAAGGGGATACTAGCATTCTTGAGCTCGTCGAAGATAAGCACTCTGGAGACAGTGTTGAAAGCATTCTCAACGTCAACCTGAATCGGAACCCAATCCGAATGGATCTCCAAAACAGTCTTCACCCCACACAAAATCGCGACCCGCTGGAGTAGCAATACCAATCTGGTGGGGACTAAGATGAGCCTAGAACTGCTCCCGGAGCTGGATGGTAATACTACGGCCAATAAGCCTCCCCGATAACGATAGGGCGCACCCCTGGGGTGGACTTCTCCATCTCCAGCAACCTGCTCGCACCCAACACTTGAGAGATCCGAGAAGGAGTCTCTCCCCTCCAAATAGGCATGTGCCCATGCTTTGAACAATGTTAATAATACATATGGTTTTATATTTAGGTCCTTGTATTTGCTAGTGATGTTAGACCAGAGATGAAATATGTTCAACGAACCTGAAGACATATGAAATTCGGCATTCAAGTACTAACATCAACAACAAACAATAAAGTTCACTTGATAACCTAAAACTAGCCCCCGGGCCTACCTTCGGCATTTAAAGTAACATGATTACTTAGCTACCTGTGCCATCATTAGAGTCACAGGATGTGGCCCTGCCTCGAATTCCACATCTAGCATTACTGCTGTAAGTTCGGCCCCCTCAACAAAAACTCCAGCTGTCTCTGGGTTGGTTGTATGGCAGGAGGGTAACACTCAATGAAGCAAACTACCCCTCCTACCTCAGACACTAGGACCTTGGCTCGCTTGATGACTTCCCCCGCACCGAAAGCGATGCTCATCTCAACACATATGCATACACATGATTGGCTTGTCCTTCGCCGGTTCTCAATAACACACATTAGACACCCCGTATTAGCACACTCCCATATGGACGTATGCCCGAATCCGGATGAATCTTTTGTTCTTCCCGCACTCTTTATGAAGACCCACTTGGGAGCCGGCCACAACAAGCAAGTGAATAAAGTGCTACAACACAGGATGCATACTGGAGCGGAATGTCACCATGCCCTCTAGGACCACGTGGCAGAAGCACAAGAGGCGTTACCTTGTCACTGTATTTTTTCTGCCTTCCCACCCACTAGGGCCCTCCAAGATGGAGCTAACACGGAATTGACCAATGAGAGTGTGGAGCTTGAAGGAGAGAGGGGAACTAAGGTAACGTGATAGGGTAGGGAAACCAGAGGGGGGATTGATACGGAACTCCTCCTTGTAGAAAAGGAGTTTGGACGTTAGGGGAGGGGCAAATGAAAGGGGGAACCAAGTAAGACGAAGGTATTTTAATTGAAGGTCCCGCCGGATGAGGTGGTTGGGAGGGAGATGAGAAAGAAGGAGGGGGGAATGGGGAGTTGGCCAAGTCGGGAGCCTAAGGGGTGCAAAGTCAAGCCGTTTAAGCCATGCAGCAGCTTGGGAGAGCCAAGAAAAAGAAGCTTGGGAATCAGTATTGAGCCCAAGGGAGCGGGAAGACCTGTAGGTAAGGAGATGGTAGAGGGGGTGAGGGGAAAGGGTCAAGGAGGAGGAGGCGGTAAAGGAAACAAGAGAGGCGAAATAGGCCATCAAGTTCAAGGAGAAGTTAGCAAATTCAGAAAGGAGGATAAGTAAGGGGGTCGAATACTTACAGGCACTGTGAGCAAGGAGAAAGGAGGTTTGTACTTTTTCCACTTTAGCCCAAGAGGAAGAGGAAAGACCTGGGCCCTAAACCCTCAGCACCATAAATAGTGGAGGGTATGACCAGTGTGTTGAAAAGCTGCTTCCGGAGGTTGATATCCTGAATACTCATCCTGTATATAGCCCGGCGCAGAGCACCAGCAGCACCCATCCCCTTGGTAGCACGGGAAGAGGCAGAAAAAGTATAATTAAACTTCGAACCAAAAATCGTAACACCTAGGTACGTATAGGAGCGGACCATCTCCACCTATTGACCATCTTGATAGAATTCGCAATCACCCTTGTAATCTTTAGAGTTGAATCACATGATCTTGGTCTTGCGCAGATTGACAATGAGACCCTTGGCTTTACAAAAACTAGAAAGCATGTTGAGTTGCTGCTGCAAGCCTTCCAGGGAATGCGAAAAAAGTACAAATATCATCTGCATATAAAAGGATAAGAATACTTGCGAAGAACAAGCCATCACCAAGAACACTAGATAATAGAAACCATTTTTCAAGCTCGTCAATGTACAATCCAAAAAGATTTGGAGAAACCATTTTTCAAGCTTGTCAATGTACAATCCAAAAAGATTTGGAGACAAAGATCACTTACCCCCAAATTCGAAAATTATTTGATATGCAAGGTTATGTAGTAGATATATGTGCATTTACCGATGTGTTGTGGTACACTCACGGCCTTCAGATTTGAGGAAGATTGTGGCGCGGGAACACTAATTGCTGCATTCAAGGCAGTTTAGTACCGGTGAGATGAGCCATGTGAGCCACCGTGCTTCAAATGGCAGCCAGGACGGGGTAGCTGGAGCCTGGAACAGAACCACCATCGTTTCTCTTTAATGCCGCAGTACACGGGTGCTCTGCAACCGCTTCCCCACACCTATGTTAAATCCAATCTTCACAAAGCCTCGGCCATCTCCCGGATCTCACATGTTCTCCTTCCTGCCTCTCTCCAGCTTCACCCCCCCTGCCTGCCTCTGCACCTCCCCCTCCCGTTCCATGGCTCCCTCGGGCCTTCACGATGGCCCCCTAGCCCGGACGTCGGCAATCGAGACTGCCACTCGGGCTCCTTTGCTCTTCATGGGCGCCCTCGTCCTTGCAATTGCCGCTGCCATTGGACTGTCGGAGGCTCACCCTGACCCCGCAGGTCACGTATTAACACACTCACTGGACTGCATTGCAAACAATCGGCTGATTCCATTTCCTGCTTTTGCTGAAACGTCTGCTCGTTGTTTGCTGCAGGAGGTCTGAACTTCCCTGGCATCGGCGGCTCAGGGTCGGGAGGCCTGGTGCCTGGAGGCGGCGGATCTGGGCCAGGCGGCCTGGTTCCTGGAGGCGGTGGATCTGGGCCAGGCGGTCTGGTTCCTGGAGGCGGCGGGTCTGGACCGGGCGGCCTCATTCCTGGAGGCGGCGGGTCTGGGCCAGGCGGCCTCGTTCCTGGAGGCGGCGGGTCTGGACCCGGCGGCCTCATTCCTGGAGGCGGTGGGTCTGGACCCGGCGGCCTCATTCCTGGAGGCGGAGGCGGCCGCGGAGGCCGAGGGAAGAACTGCGCAGGAACATGCGAGTAAGAGACCGCATCCACATGCTCCGACAAGGGCCAGCCTTGTGTCGTCAGTTTCTGCCGTTGTCGTGGATCTCGAATATGTGAAGACCTATGTCGTCGAGAGTAAAGTTGTACCTGTATTGCGTCGTGACGTTGTGAGTCGTGATATGTTCAGGTGGTGGGAATCAAACGACTCCCAAGTTGCCTCCCTCACTTCAGGCGCCTCGACTCTCGCGCAAGTGTTCGGGACCAGCGCTGTGCCCGTCTTCGGAAATGGGCTCACCTTGATTGATGCCCTGCAGGACAAGTCCGACAACGGGTTCCGACAACTTGCACGGCAGGGGACGGCGGCCTACCTCAACTCGCTCAGCGCTGGCAGCAGCTCCTTCCACTACACCACCCGCCAGGTGGTGTCCCACTTCACTGCTGCATTGGCGTCCAAGGAAGCAGCTCAGAGGCAGTCTGCGGACTTTGCTAATGCCAATTTTGAGTTTAAGATACCACATTGCCTGTGATCGATGACGGCAGCGTGTAGACTGCTAGATGTACTAGAGGATATATAGTACCGTTCCCTGGAGATGTCGAGCTTGAGGATTTGAGTTGCAATGTCAGGCAGTTGTAAGCTTTTGCATACTGTCGCCACCATAGTTTTTGTTCCGGCCCGCATCCTCTGTGGATATTCCTGTACCTCTTGCTGTGACAAATATATGTCCACTCGAATGAAGACTGCAGGAAGCAACTCTACCTCAGCTGCCGTGACCAATTGAGAAATCAGGAATTCGTCCTTATGTTGAAATGCTTAGATATATAGGAGCTTGCTAAGCATCTGATCGGCTGTGACTAAAGTTGTCGAGATCAGACTCGGCGTTTCCAGGCATGCTCAGAGTGCCTCCATGTCCTGTCAAGCCAGTCCATGATCTCGACGGATGGCAGGCTGGAACAGGAGTGGAAGCCATAACTAAGACTGAGCTCCTCGGCCACTGCCTCTATCCAGACCTGGGAGTCGGTCCCATTATCTTGGGGAATTTCCACCTGCTTCAAAGACTGCACCACCGCATTCCAATCCCAGTCCCCATAGGTTTCCCAGTCCACCGGATCTGGCTGATTCAAGAAGCCATCTGGCGTGAGGTATCCCTCTGCTTTCAGAGCCTCAAAAATTGCGAAAGACACGTTCCAGTCCAGCCCCGGAATCCGGTCCGAAAACAAGGATTCATACACGGGGAAGGCATAGCACCTAAGCTCGCCCGTCCCGAGACCCTTGGCGGACAAAGAAGCCATCTGGCGTTGCACGGCTTGGTCGGTGACACTGTCTTTCGGCATCTGCAGCCATTGAGCCAGCAATTGATCAAGACCTACAAATCTGACCGATTCTTTCGTCCACCTATCCGATTCCACACCAAGAAGAATCAAGATTGCTATGGAACAGAGCTGCATTGCAACAAATCGGTGCACTTACGTGAACAAAGAGCGTGGGAGGATAAGGCCAAATCCTCAAACCAGCCGCAGATCGGACCGCGGCCAGGTCAACGGCTGCCTCCAGCCCGGGGCTCACCATAAGCACAACGCCGGACAATCTCATCCCCAAGGCCAACACCGACACGAAATCCCTTCCCCTCGACAATCCAAAAGCGAGGAGGGGAAGACTCTCCAACCCGTGGTCTCTCCTCCACTGCCGCAGGAACTCCAACACCCGCAGAAAGTCGGGATTGATCTCCAAATCCGTCTCCAAATTCCATCCCCTATCCTTGCTCCCTCCCTGGACGGTGACAACAGCGTACCCCCGCGCCAGAGCCGCCTTGGTCACCAGCCTCTCCTCCGGCAGCGGCGAGCAGATCTGACAGCCGGGAGCAGCATCCCAGAACGTTCCCGCCCCGTGATGCAGCCCGTGCGCCACCATCAGCACCGCCACCGGCCTGCATCCTCTGTGGATATTCCTGTACCTCTTGCTGTGACAAATATATGTCCACTCGAATGAAGACTGCAGGAAGCAACTCTACCTCAGCTGCCGTGACCAATTGAGAAATCAGGAATTCGTCCTTATGTTGAAATGCTTAGATATATAGGAGCTTGCTAAGCATCTGATCGGCTGTGACTAAAGTTGTCGAGATCAGACTCGGCGTTTCCTTCTGTCCAGGCATGCTCAGAGTGCCTCCATGTCCTGTCAAGCCAGTCCATGATCTCGACGGATGGCAGGCTGGAACAGGAGTGGAAGCCATAACTAAGACTGAGCTCCTCGGCCACTGCCTCTATCCAGACCTGGGAGTCGGTCCCATTATCTTGGGGAATTTCCACCTGCTTCAAAGACTGCACCACCGCATTCCAATCCCAGTCCCCATAGGTTTCCCAGTCCACCGGATCTGGCTGATTCAAGAAGCCATCTGGCGTGAGGTATCCCTCTGCTTTCAGAGCCTCAAAATTGCGAAAGACACGTTCCAGTCCAGCCCGGAATCCGGTCCGAAAACAAGGATTCATACACGGGAAGGCATAGCACCTAAGCTCGCCCGTCCTGAGACCCTTGGCGGACAAAGAAGCCATCTGGCGTTGCACGGCTTGGTCGGTGACACTGTCTTTCGGCATCTGCAGCCATTGAGCCAGCAATTGATCAAGACCTACAAATCTGACCGATTCTTTCGTCCACCTATCCGATTCCACACCAAGAAGAATCAAGATTGCTATGGAACAGAGCTGCATTGCAACAAATCGGTGCACTTACGTGAACAAAGAGCGTGGGAGGATAAGGCCAAATCCTCAAACCAGCCGCAGATCGGACCGCGGCCAGGTCAACGGCTGCCTCCAGCCCGGGGCTCACCATAAGCACAACGCCGGACAATCTCATCCCCAAGGCCAACACCGACACGAAATCCCCTCCCCTCGACAATCCAAAAGCGAGGAGGGGAAGACTCTCCAACCCGTGGTCTCTCCTCCACTGCCGCAGGAACTCCAACACCCGCAGAAAGTCGGGATTGATCTCCAAATCCGTCTCCAAATTCCATCCCCTATCCTTGCTCCCTCCCTGGACGGTGACAACAGCGTACCCCCGCGCCAGAGCCGCCTTGGTCACCAGCCTCTCCTCCGGCAGCGGCGAGCAGATCTGACAGCCGGGAGCAGCATCCCAGAACGTTCCCGCCCCGTGATGCAGCCCGTGCGCCACCATCAGCACCGCCACCGGCCTGCTCGGGATCTGCCAAATCGCGTAGCTCTCCCCCGGGATGCTTTGGAATGTTGGTGCCAGCTCCACTTCCGGAGCCGGATGCCCTCCTGAAGACAAGCTCAACAATGTGGAAGCTGCAACCACCGCGATCCACCACTGCACGGGCCAGACTGCTCCCATGTCCTTGAAATTCGCCAATGCGACTCCGTGTCCTGCGCGAGTCAATCCAGTGGAGAGGCTGGGAGCCCGACAAGTCGCGCGTGCAGGGCTGCGGACGGGTCGGATCCGTCATCGCCATGGGGATCCGTGCAAGGTGCAGGTGAACCAGGTTGCTTGTCCTGCACATTGCGCCCCCTGGGGTACCGCTCCATGATCCCGAACCAGGTTGCCCAACAACCGTTACTGCTGCTTTCTTTTCACTATCTCCACTGCCAAACAGGCCATGATTTATCAGTGATACATCCATCTCTATGTATACAATGCACTGAATACAGCGACTTACTTTCATGACTGGCTATGCCGAGATACCCTCACGAACCAACGCTAAATGCGCAGGGAGCAGATGAACGTTCATACAAGAAGGCTCATTGTTCTCGGAATCTTGAGGTTCCGAGTAGCCATGGCAGATGCTGGGAAGCTAATCTCAGGTATCTGTTCAATGAATGAATGAATGAATTGATGAACTTGCGCATCGTGTGTATATCCTTTGGGCCTTGCAGTCCTGAGCTGGAAGGATAGTGGCAACCTGTGGGAGGGGAGATATTGATGCAGGGACAAGCTCACAAGATTGACGATGTCATCGTCCTCCTTTAAGCTACCATACCGCAGACAGATGATATTTGCAAGTTCTTCTCTCATGTAAGCTTCATAGATGTATTCTTCATGACGCAGTCATCTGAATGTGGAGGCTCCAGATGGTTTCAACTACAGGTTCACATGTGCCGTGTCATGAGCCGGTCATGGAGGCTCTACTATCGGAGTTCGTAATGGAAAAGTCTAGCTGCAGCTACAACTCCAGCAGCATCTGCGGTATCGGACCTCGGACAAGACAGTTGTTGAGACAGACACTCTCCGAGGTACTGTTATCCTGTCGCTCGGGAGGTCTCGTGAGCTGGTGAGCTAGCTACAGCTCCAAGCCCTCGAAATATCTAAAGGTTGCTTGGTGGATGGTGATGGAGATGTCAATGGCCCTATCCCTCGACACCATGGCCACCGTGCCGGGCAGTACTGAGTTTGGGACCTGCGCTGCGAATACGTTCAGGAATTTTCGGCATGAAAATATCTTTTGAAGACGCCACCTGCAGAGCTCAGTGTCCACATGTAGAGAGCTCATAGCTTGACCTCCTCTTGCAATTTATGTCCTCCATGGAATTTAATTCGGTGAGGGGAGCGGCAGCAAGGAAATGCAGCACTAGAATAATTATACACCTCACCGCTTTCCTGCTGGCTTCCCGTGGTTTTCGTGTCCAGAAGGACTGTGGTGTGCTAGTTGAGTCCCAGATAAGGGTTTCGAGGATGCGTGACTTCAGGATCCATCAGGTGGCATCAGGGCTGTGCTGGGATTTATATCAGGATGGCGGAACTCGCAATGGCTGCGGCCCAGATCCTGCAAAAGGTCGTTTTGCTAGCGCAGGACTTGTGGGCTCCCAAAAGCCAGAGCTGTCAAGTGGCTGCGGAACTGAGCCTGCTGGAGAAGAACTTGGAACAAAACATGATGGCGCTGGGCGGAAACCACTTTTGTCGCAGGAACACGGCAGCTTGGGCTCTTGGCATGTGTCTTGCAAGCAGCTGCATAATTGTTTTGCTGTTTCCGGTATGCGGTGCAGTCCCTGATGTGAGTGAACTTGTTTCTGCATCGTGTAGAGGCCTTGGAACAGGAACTTCGGCAGGCGATCAAGGATGGGCACAAAATTCTGGGCATGGGGTTTGTGGAGTCACATTGGGACGCCAACCAGATATTTTCTGAACTCCGATTGCTCCGACAGCGTGTGATGATTTTTTTTCAGACCACGCTGTTCATTACTACTCTCGAAGTATGTAGTATGTGTATAGCTTTTTGCCGACGTTGATTCTCCTTTGTAGTTTCATGTTTTTACGTCTCTAATCTGTGCATGAGGCATCAGGCCGCAGTGGAGAGCATGGCACAGCGGGACGAGTTCCAGTTGGCTCTTTTGCAACTGCAGACCTTGCTCAGAACCCACACTGGTACGTCTTCATCAACATCCCAAAAGGCTCTTCGACAGCAGTTGCAAGCAGTGTGGAAACCTTTGCGTGCTGAAGTTCAAGCATATCCTGGCATGTTCTTGGAGGGAGTTATTTGCTTTGTCAAAGCGACAGACGCACAAACGGATGTCATCAGGGAATTCTTCCATGCTGTAAGGGTTACCAGTAATGTTGTTGGAGTTTTGCTTTACATTCCTGAGAATCCCTGTTGAATACCTCTGGCTATAGGTCATGGTAGAGATGGAGAAAGAGAGGTCCAAGATTGACGCCAGACCCCATCAGCAGCCCTTAGTGTCTACGCTAGCGGCCAATCCACACAAATGGTACCATGATCCTATCACGTGGGAGATAATGTGTGATCCAGTGAAGGGCACTGACGGGAGGACTTATGACAGATGGACCCTGTTGACCTACAATATCACCAAGAGTCCCTTCGATCCAAGGGAAGATCGTCCCTTGAAGATTGCATTTGATGACATTGATGTGAGGAGCAGGTTGTTTGCGAAGTTCCCGCAACAGGAAGAGAAGTATAGGTTGCTGCGTATGGAGTACCGACGAAATGCCCTGGACAAAGCCAAGCAAGGCTTGTATGTTGAGGCCCTTGTGAGGCTGAACCATGTTTTGTCGTGGGCCGAAGATGATTCGGAGTGCATCTCTAAACGTGATGAGATTCAGCGTCTCGTTTCCAACTATGGAGACGTGCCTCCAGGTGAGTGATTCCGATGGTGATAGTTGTTTTCGCTTCGTAACCAGATGGAGTAATGGTCCAGTGCATTGAGACACTCACCAACGGCAGGTGGGACAGGAGTTGATAACGTGGTCAGAAGGATGCGAGACCTATCATGGAGAGGACTTTCATCAGAAGGAAGTCAGATCAACCACCTATTCCCGTTTCTCAACAGCATCAACTGTAACCCAAGATGGTTGACTGTTTCCAGCGACCATCTAGCAGTGAAGTACCTGAAGCCAACTAAGGCTGATGCAGTTGCCGTGCAGGCTAACCGACCTCTCTCCCACCAGCATACGGTGACATACTTCGAGATGAAGGTCGAGAACAGGGGAACCAACGACGGGAGCATCACAATAGGATTCACCAGCGACACATCCTTTTGGCCTAATCACCTACCTGGGCTATATTGGGGCTCCTGGGGATACCACAGCTTGGATGGGTCCTGGGGTTGTCAGGCAGATGTTGGGCAGGGCCCCAAATTCGGGACAGGTGATATCGTTGGTGCAGGGATCCTGCACAGCAGCCAGCAGATTTTTTTCACCCACAAAGGGCAGCTGTTGGGGGCCCTGGACATGGCCAACAGTCTAAATGGTGCCAGCCAGTTGTTTCCCACGATTGGCCTCAAAAGCAGGCACGCCCAAGTGTTACTCAACTTCGGAAACTGGACCTTCATGGAAGAGCCTTTACCTTCCTACTTCCATGACACAATAGGCGACTCCACCTTGGTAGCTGTTTCCCCAGACCGGTTAACAGCAAGGTAAGGCAACTATGTGCGCTCCGAAACCATACATTTGTTGGCTGGCTGGTAACAAATTAGGTTCACAAAATGGTGTTTGAAACTGGACAGGCATGTGCGTAAGAGACGACGCAACGTGAGGGAAGTGGTGGCCCTCCAAGCCAACCTACCTGCACCTTGTCGGACGCACCTGTATTATTTCGAGGTGACCATTCTATGTGGTGGGGAAGACTCTGCTGTAGGGGTCGGCTTTACCGACAAGGTGCACTTCGAAGATGACAAACAACCAGGATGGGCTGTCAACACTTGTGGTTACCACGGTGACGATGGCATTGTCCATATGCACGACATGTTGGAGCCCTTAGGTGCCATGTTTGGCACAGGTGATACGGTGGGCGTTGGAATCCACTACGGCACGAACAACCTCTTCTTCGTCAAAAACGGCACTGTAGTGGGATGTGTATCTAACACCTTGAAAGGAGGCCTTCTGTACCCGACTGTGGCCATGGAGTCTCCCAACCAGGAAGTGAAGGTGAACTTGGAGCAGGACTACTCCCGGTACGAATTCCTCAGTCCTACATCTGGCTACTGGCAGTGGGTCGCCCAACAGCAGGCACGCGACATGAACTTGGGAGCACTTGGTGTTGAGCATCACTGGACACCCCACTCAGCGTAACTGTCTTCCCTGCTCTGCCTTTCCGTTGATCGTGTTGTACAAAAGTCTCTCCAGCAGGAAGGGACAAACTACATGTACAGAGTGAGTCGATTCAACACTGTTCTCTGATTCACTCGAATGACAACTGTGATCCGAACGTGCTCTGAAGCCTGCTACAGGTGTTTCTCGCCTCCTTGCAAAGGAGTCCGGACGAAGAAATTGAGCTTCCTTTTCCTTTCCTTTCCTTTCCTTGAATTGTCAGCATGGCAGCTGCTAGGCGACCGGAGCTCACCGAGGACAAGATGGCACGCTTCAAGGAGGCCTTCCGCCTGGTGGACAGCGATGGCGACGGTCGCATCACCGGCAAGGAGGTGGGTAGCGCAATGGGTGTGCTTGGCCTGGATGTCACTGAACTGGAGGTGCAGGAGATGCTGACAAAGGGCGACCTGGACGGAGACGGGCTCCTGAACTTCGCAGAGTTCCTCATCATCCTGGGCTGGCAGCTGGGCCCCGGAGAGCTCCCTAATTTCACCGCCCAGCAGCTCGCCCCGTACAAGGACGCCTTCACCCTCTACGACAAGGACGGCGACGGCCGCATCACGACCCAGGAGCTGGAGCACGCCATGAAGCTCCTGGGCCACGAGATGTCCCAGCTGGAGGTCCAGGCCCTGATAGACGCCGGCGACTTGGACGGAAACGGGAGCCTGGACTTGGCGGAGTTCCTCATCCTCACCGACAGGCTCCGGATCCGCCACTCCCAGTCCCAGTCCCACACCGAAGCCTCGCAGGGCCTGAGCCAGCAGCAGATGGAGGAGATGGAGGAGAGATACAAGGAGGCGTTCTCCGTGCTGGACAGCAACGGCGATGGGCGGATCACGGCCCTGGAGCTGGGCGCGGCCATGCAGTCCATGGGCTACAGCCCCAGCGAAGGCGAGGTCCGGGAGATGCTCCAGGCTGCCGATGCGGACGGCGACGGCACCATCGACCTGGCAGAATTCTGCGTCTTTGTGGCCAGGCTCGAATTGGAGGCCGACGCAGATGTAGAAGCCGATGCAGATGTAGAAGCCGATGCAGATGTAGAAGCAGATGCTGAAGCAGATGCAGAAGCACAAGGAGAGACGGACAGGGAGTGATTGTTGCGAGAAATTGAGCATCTCATGTGAAACATGTGCATCGAGCACGTTCTCCTCACAAATATAGCGCCACGAACGTGTGCACATGTACAGTCCCGGATTGCCATGGCCGGGACTGTGCTGTCGCGGGCGACCACGGTGAAATGTTGCGTCCAGCACGCTTGCGGGAAGTACGTCAATCCGGCGTCGGAGTTCATGGCCCGGCCATGGAGAGGTGGGGAGCAGACCGCGATCCCGCAGCTGAGCAGGGAGCGGGTGAAGAGGTACGAGGAGGTGTTCCGCGTGTTCGACAGGGATGGCGACGGGCGGATCGCGGCGGCGGAGGTGGGCACGGCGATGAAGCTTCTGGGGCGAAACTTCACGGAAGCGCAGGTGCAGCTGATGCTGGAGCAGGCCGGGGTGGGATCGGAGGCGGGGGCGGACGAGGCTCTGGATCTGGCCACGTTCCTGGCCCTGGCGGCGCGGCTGAACCAGCAGGTGCAGCGGCACGAGGTCTCGCAGCTCCGGCCGGACCAGATGGCCAAGTTCCGGGACATGTTCCTGCTCTTCGACGGCGACGCCAACGGCAGCATCACGGCCCGGGAGCTGGTGACCGCCATGCGCCTCCTGGGCGAGACGGTGACGGAGCCCGAGGCCCAGGCGCTCATCAACAGCGAGGACGTGGACGGCAACGGCCGCCTGGACTTCACCGAGTTCCTGCACCTCATGGCGCGGCATCTGCACCGGGAGTCGGGCGCCGGGCCCAGGCCGCAGCAGGTGGCTCGCTACCGGGAGGTGTTCGCGGCGTTCGATCGGGACGGCGACGGCAGGATCACGGCCACCGAGCTCGGCACGTCGTTGCGCCTGCTGGGCCATAACCTCACGGAGGCCGAGGTGCAGGCCTCCATCGACTCCGCCGACTCCAACGGGAACGGCACCTTGGAGTTCCACGAGTTCCTGGACTTCATGACCAGGAAGCAGGTGGCGGCGGCCGCCGTGGCGCCCAAGAACATGTATACTCCGCACATGAGCCGGGAGCAGCTGCTGGAGTGGAGGCAGAAGTTCAACCTCTTCGACCGGGACGGGGATGGCCGCATCACCCAGCAGGAGCTGGGGACTGTGCTCCGCCTCCTCGGGGAGAACGTCACCCAGGCCGAGGTGCAGGCCATGATCAATGCCGGCGACTTGGATGGCAACGGCACCTTGGATTTCTCCGAGTTCCTCCATCTCATGCTCACCTACAAGGCCTAGTCGCCTCTCCTCCCTCCTCATCCCTCCACACGGATTTCTGCATTTTACTTTCTCTCCATGCCCTTCATTTGGCCACGCCCTGGCCAAACATCTTCACCACAACACTCCAAATACAACGTACCGACGATGACCTCTAAAACCTACACGACCATCAAAGAGGTTCAGAAGCCGCGGCTTTGGCTCTGCGACTCGGCACGGCTCCGTCTCCTTCTCCACAACCAAGCCACTAGTGACAGCTTTTTCTTGTAGGTTACTCCAGGTATTCTTTTTATGATTTATGTGAAATAACTCTATCCATTTTACAGACTTTTTGGACAGTATGTAATTACTACCTACATCGCATTAGTAGCTTGGGCTCACAATGAGTACCTAGCTTGGTTCACAAAAGATGGGAACCTTCTAAGTTTTTCTTTTTTTCTTTTGTTTAAATAGAGGATGGAAACCTTGCTAGTTGGCGACTTGATAGGCTAATATCTCATTTTTTAAAATTTGGTAAGTTAGGCTAATTCCACGATCGTGTACAAATATGTGAGAGACATTTATCTATTCCACCTAGCCTATTAATTTATCAATTTTGAACATTTGCATGACCACTGAATCTAAGGCAAGCGGGAAAGCGCTTTGTGTACTCCTACGTCGTTTCATGCGCTGCACATACTTGTCAAGCTGCGCACTTGAGTTTCTTGTATAGACTACTCCTTTGCACTATTAGCTGGTGGCTTATCGAATGTTGTCCTATGTTTGCAGATCTTGTGAAGTCAAGTTCAAAATTTTTTTAGTAACATGAGCTGTTGAAAGTGTTTCTAGTTAAGCAGCCTCGGGTCCATAGGTTTTGCCTGTAGGGTGGACATCAATACCCGGTATTGATTTTCTCACCTCGCAGTATCACAAGATAAATATACTTCAAAATCAATTGCAAATATCCCCTAAGTACCCATCTTGTACATCCTACACTTAGATCGGTACTTAGATAGGGTACCTAAAGGCCCTTGGTGCAAGTAGCTTAAGCATACCATGTACAAGTTGTTAACAACCAAGGCCCATGATGGAAATATGTTTTTAGTGGACTTAAATAAAATTCTTCTTCTTCTTCTACCATTCAATAAAGGAAACTGAGAGAGTAGGTATGGGCTATGAGGCTCTAACCAGAGCATTTCGGATTAACCTCATGCACTAAGGGGAGCCATGGTCTTTGGATTTCTGTCCACAGGTTATCTTTGAACTAGTCCGTGAACAACGTTTCACGATACATATGAAATTGGACGACCTTTATAGTTAGACTTCATGAGCAATTTACCTTCAACCTACACATACGTTGCCTTTTTCATGTGGTGCCCATGTGGAAGCTGCCTAACTCTAGATTGGAGATGGTTGAGAGTCCGCATGCCTGTCCATGCACCTTCAAACTGCCTATACGCCCGTTTGGCGTGGTCACACACAGTAGTACCTGGCAGAATGCGTGGGCATACACAATACCTGGGCATTCTGCCATAGTCTGTTGTCAGACTCATCCGACAGCGGTCCCTGAACGATGGCCACGGTATGGCAACCGGACCCGTTCTGGACCCAACAAATTGGTGTGTGTAGAGGGATTCTACGAGGAGCTCCCGCTCACCCCATCTTAGGGAGTCAACCCCTGGCTAACAACCCCTCCAGGTGCAGCAGTGTAAGGAGCCCAGCACTTCCACTTCCGAGAAAATCTGTAGGTGGGGACGGGTTTTCCAGCGATGGTCGTTGCCAGGAGCAGGAGCACTTGTGGCAACAATTTTTTCTGGAACCGACCATGTGGTGGGACAACAGACGAGATAAGAGGAGCTCCCGTTCGCCTGACTTCCAACGTAAGGGGTCCGGCAAGGTCCTGTGGTTAAACAGCATGTCCAGGCCAGCTTGGGTTGATTAGCAGCTCGTTCCTTGGATATGCAGATGGGCCATGGTGGCTCTCCTTCCGAGTCCAGCTCTCCGGATAAGCCTGAACCTGCAAGGCGTGCAGGATCGGCAATGGGCGTCGTAACCGCTGTAACCGTGAGCATGTTATGTCAGCAGGGGAAGCTTTCTGAGGCCGTTGCAGCCCTGGAATCCCTGGTGCAGACAGACTCTGCTGTTTCTCAGTCTCTGTTTTACACTGTGCTAAAGCTGTGTGCAGCTAAGAAGGATTTGGTTGTGGGGCGACGAGTTCATGATCTCACTGCCAAACTTGTGTTCGAGTCGAGTGCATACTTGGGGAACCATATCTTGCGCATGTATTCATCTGGAGGTAGGCTGCAGGAGGCCATGGATGTGTTCACCAGGGTGGAAAATCCAAATGTGTTCATGTGGTTTTTTATAATCTCTGCACATTGCTAAGCACGGGAAGCCTAAGGAGGCCATACAACTGTACCATGAAATGCGTAGGTCAGGAGTGAAGTCGAATGGTCACGTCTTTGTAGCCGCCGACTTGGAATCTGGAAGAGATGTGCACTGTGATGTGTTGCACAGTGGCACTCCTACTGACTTGTTTGTTGGCAACGGCCTGGTGGTCATGTATGCAAAATGTGGCGAACTGAAAGATGCTCGCCAGGTTTTTGAAAGCATGGCCACAAAGGATGTGGTGACATGGACGGCGCTGATATCTGGGTATGCAAAACGTGGTGAACTGGAAGATGCACGCCAGGTTTTCGACAGCATGAGCACGAAGAATGTGTTGACATGGACTGCCCTGATAGCTGGGTACGCCGAGCAAGGACTCACACATGAGGCGCTTGTTTTGTATGGACAAATGGAGCAGGAGGGCCTCGCTTTGGCTGACCGTGTTACTTTTGCCTGCCTTCTGAACCTGTGGAAGCGCCGGTGCCTTACAGAAGGGCAGGCAGCTGCACTCACAGATTGTCGAAAGAGGGTTGCTGGATGACGCAGTGTTGGGCAACTGCCTGGTACATATGTATGCAAAATGTGGCGTACTGGAAGATGCACGGCAGGTTTTTGACAGCATGAACACGAAGGATGTGGTGACATGGACCGCCCTGATATCTGGGTATGCACACCAGGGACTCGGCCAAGAAGCTCTTGTTGTGTATGGACAAATGGAGGAGGAGGGCCTCATTTTGGCTAACCATGTTACTTTTGCTTGCCTTCTGACGGCCTGTGGAAGCGCTGGTGCCTTACAGAAGGACAGGCAGCTACACTCACTGACTGCCAAACGAGGTTTGCTGGATAACGTAGTGGTGGGCACCTGCCTGGTGGACATGTATGCAAAATTTGGTGAAATGGAAGATGCACTTCAGGTTTTTAACAGCTTGGCCACAAAGAATGTGGTGACATGGACCGCCCTGATTGCTGGGTATGCACAGCAAGGACTTGGCCAAGAGACGCTTGTTGTGTATGGCGCTTCGGGGGGTGAACATGCTTGCTTAACTCCATTCCTGTCCAAACTGAGACATGGACATGGATGGCACAGACTGATCCTGGCATCTCACCATAAGAGAAAGAATCAGAATCAAACGGCGCGGGGAACGTGCGGCGTCTGCCCCGTCTGGATTCGCTTGCGATCTGGCTGGGTCACGGAGATCGGGGGTCGGGGGTGCAAGCCTGGAATTTGCCCGGATCCGGTGGATTTGCAAGTCTCTGCAAGGTTACTTGTAGAGATGAGGGCAATTGAACAAGTTTTCACAATTTCCGTGAATCTGGACGCATGTATCGATAGAGTTTTTGATGTCATAGAATCACTAGATACAAATTACTGAACTTATGGTAGATGGGCTCACGCCATCTCTCCTTTCTCAAGAAAGTCGTTTCAGAATTGATCTACAACATAAGTTCTCTTATTTGCATCCATACCTAAGGTGAAAGTAAGCCATCGATGTCCATGTCGCAGTTTGGACAGGGTTGGGATTAACCAAGCACATTCAACCCGAAAGCAATACATGTTCTCTGGCGTGGACACACTTGGAGCACTGGTTATTTTTTGATTCTTCTCACGGTCGACCCTTACAACTGCAACAACCATTTGCGAATCGATGGACACGGTACCCATCCCTTACAACTATGTCTCTCTGTTCAAGCCTTGACATGACCTCCGTGGAACTGTGGCAGTCACTGCACATGCGTAGATTCTTCGTTACCACCAGAGGTGTCCCACTTGGAGTGTTCAAGAGACCAAACGCCAGAGCTAACTTCTCAGCATGCCCACAAAGCAAATCTTCCTTTTCCTTCTCAGACATTGGCTTCAACACCAATTGTGTGTGAGGTAAGTGGCCTCCTTCTTGCTTCAGACGGGCATTCGTGTTCTCTACCTTTAGAGCAATATCGTCCCTTCTTTCTCCCACTGCAAATGTATGTACCTGCTTCTTCACCTCAATGGTTGCCACTGCAGGTTTCTTGTTAGCTCCTGCTAGCCTTCTCTGTGTTTCAATCCTGTCTACATCGGTCCACCTACCTGCATCTGCGTAGGCATTGGCCATGAGCACATATGCAGATGCCCGCTGAGGGTCCAGCCTAACAATGCTATTAAAACACCACGTTGCTCTCTCTATATCCCCGTGACTTTTACAGGCATTCAACAAAGATGTCAAGCCCACAACATTACTTTGGCCCTCACATGATAAGAGCATGTTCTCAGCCTCATCTAAATAGCCAGCACGCCCAAGAAGATCAATCATGCAAATGCAATGTTCAATAGAAGGTGTGATGCCATGCTGTTCAGCCATGGAATCAAAGTGCTTGCGACCCTCGTGAACCAGTCCTTCATGACTGCACGCTGCTAGAAGGCAAGTAAAAGTGACACCATCAGGCTGAATGCCGGCAACTAACATTTCCTCAAAACAAGCTAGTGCTCTGTGACCATCATCACAAGTACCGTACCCAGATATCAGGGCATTCCATGTCACCACATCCTTTGTGGCCAAGCTGTCAAAAACCCGGCGTGTATCTTCCAGTGCACCACATTTTGCATACATGTCCACCAGGCAGTTGCCCAACACTACGTTATCCAGCAGTCCTCTTTCGACAATCTGTGAGTGCAGCTGCCTGCCCTTCTGTAAGGCACCAGTGCTTGCACAGGCCTTCAGAAGGCAAGCAAATGTAACATAGTCAGCCAAAATGAGGCCCTCCTCCTCCATTTGTGCATACACAACAAGCGCCTCTTGGCCGAGTCCTTGCTGCGCATACCCACCAATCAGCGCCGTCCATGTCACCACATCCTTTGTGGCCAAGCTTTCAAAAGCCCGGAGTGCATTCTCCAGTTCACCACATTTTGCATACATATCCACCAGGCAGTTGCCCACCACTACGTCATCCAGCAGTCCTCTTTTGACGATCTGTGAGTGCAGCTGCCTGCCCTTCTGTAAGGCACCGGTGATAGCACAGGCCTTCAGAAGGCAAGCAAAAGTAACACGGTCAGCTAAAATCAGCCCCTCCTGCTCCATTTGTCCATACAGAACAAGTGCATCATGTCCGAGCCCTTGCTCAGTATACCCAGCTATCAGGGCATTCCATGTCACCACATTCTTTGTGTTCATGCTGTCAAAGACCTGGCGTGCATCTTTCAATTCACCACATTTGGCATACCCAGATATCAGGGCATTCCACGTCACCACATTCTTTGTGGCCATGCCGTCAAAAACTTGGCGTGCATCCTTCACTTCGCCACATTTTGCATACATGTCCACCAGGCAGTTGCCAAGTACCACGTCGTCCAGCAGTCCTCTTTCGACAATCAGTGAGTGAAGCTGCCTACCCTTCTGTAAGGCACCAATGCTTGCACAGGCATTTAGAAGGCAAGCAAAAGTAACATGGTCAGCCAAAATGAGACCCTCCTGCTCCATTTGTCCATACACATCAAGCGCCCCGTGTCCAAGCCCTTGCTCAGTATACCCAGCTATGAGGGCATTCCATGTCACTACATTCTTTGTGTTCATGCTGTCAAAAACCTGGCGTGCATCTTTCAGTTCACCACATTTTACATACCCAGATATCAGGGCATTCCACGTCACCACAGTGGCCATGCTGTCAAAAACCTGGCGTGCATCTTTCAGTTCACATTTTGCATACATGTCCACCAGGCAGTTGCCCACCACGTCGTCCAGCAGTCCTCTTTCGACAATCAGAGTGCAGCTGCCTGCCCTTCTGTAAGGCACCAGTGCTTGCACAGGCCTTCAGAAGGCAAGCAAAAGTAACATGGTCAGCCAAAATGAGCCCTCCTGCTCCATTTGTCCATACACAAGCGCCTCTGTCCAAGCCCTTGCTGTGCATACCCAGCTATCAGGGCATTCCATGTCACCACATCCTTTGTGGCCATGCTGTCAAAAACCTGGCGTGCATCTTTCAGTTCACCACATTTTACATACCCAGATATCAGGGCATTCCATGTCACCACATCTTTTCTGGCCATGCTGTCAAAAACATGGCGTGCTTCTTTCAGTTCGCCACATCTTGCATACATGCCCACCAGGCAGTTGCCAACAAACAAGTTAGTAGGAATGCCACTCTGCACCACATCACAGTGCACTCGTCGGCCAGATTCCAAGTCGGTGGCAAATGCACAAGCTTGAAGGGCAGCTGCAAAGACGTGACCATCCGGCTTCACTCCTGTCCTACGCATCTCATGGTACAGTTGTATGGCCTCATTAGGTTTGCCATGCTTGGCATGTGCAGAGATTATGGAAAACCACATGAAGGCATTTGGTTTGCCAACCCTGGTGAACACATCCATGGCCTCCTGCAGCCTCCCTCCAGATGCATACATGCGCAAGATATGGTTCCCCAAGTATGCATCCGACTCGTACCCAAGTTTGACACTGAGATCATGAACTCGTCGCCCCACAACCAGATCCTTCTTAGCTGCACACAGTTTTAGCACGGTGTAAAACAGAGACTGAGAAACAGCAGAATCGGTCTGCGCCAGAGATTCCAGGGCTCCGACGGCCTCAGAAAGCTTCCCCTGCTGACATAACATGCTCACGGTTCCAGCCGTTACGACACCCATTTCAGATCCTGTACGCCTGCCAGGCTCAGGCTTATCCGGAGAGCTGAAACTGGAAGGAGAGGCACTATGACCCATCTGCGTATCCAAAGAAACGAGCTGCTCATCCACCCAAGCTGGCTTGAAAATGTTGTTCAACCAGAGGACCTCTCCGCCTGACACCTTACGCCGGAAGTCAGGCGAACGGGAGCTCTTCTTTTCTCGCCTGTTGTCCCGCCACATGGTAGGATCCCAGAAAAATTGTTGCCACAAGAGCTCCTGCTCCTGCTCCTGCTCCTTTCGACGAACATCGCTGGAGAATCGAGCCCCATGATCCACAGATTTCCTTTGAAGTGGAGGGGCTGGACTCCTTACACTGTTGCACCTGGCGGCTTGGTTGTTTCCCAATAGTTCACTCCCTTTCATCAGAATCCCTGTACACTCACCCATTTGTTGAGTCCACAACGGATCCGGTTGCCATACTGTGGCCATGTTACATGCCCCGCTCTTCGAAGATGAGGAGCAAAACAAACTGTTGAGGCCGTAGTACATAGGATTCTCCCGACTTTTCCTCCGGCCACTTATTGTCAGCCAGAAGGCATCCAAGATCCAATTACAGTTGATAAAGCCGAGATGCTGTCATAAATCTTGGTCGTGCAGAATGGACATTCGATCAAATCAGCTGGTGTGGCAAATCTACTGGTTTCAATGCCCACTTTTGCCCGCATGACAGCGGCAGGAGCAGAAGGGTGGCGGTGATAAGGCAGGAGCTATATTTCTACATGCCAGAGCACCGCGAACTGGGTCCTGTGCTCAACAGGTGCCTTCTTGTCCCGCACTCGGAGATATAGTTCATGGCAAGCCGGTGTAAGCTCTCGCTGTTGCCAGTGGGAAGGCACCGTCCCTTTTCTGGGCAACCACATCATTCGTCTGTATCCTTGTCATAGCATGTTGGTGGAAGCAATGCAGGTCTTCACTCAACTGCATGATCGCAACACCTTCGCGTGAGCTTCCACCATCATCCCACATGGGGATTGAAAAGGCCTCTCACGGCATGGAAAGCTCACAGAGGCCGTCGGAGCATACATATAGATCCTTCGATGTCCTCTACCTGTTTTAACCCCGAAACACCTAATCGGGTTTTCCATCTTTTTGGCCGATTAAGCGTTATTAAATCTAGGAAAATAATTAGGGACAATCCTCTGCGGCACAATTACCAGGCCGACGCCCTCTATCCTTCCTTGCAAGTAGTCTGAAAAAGTTTCGGACTCCATAGCTTGGATGAATACTTTTCAAGGCGCCAGGACGATGCCATGTCCAAGGTCACGGGTAGGAGCATCTTGAGGTGGCTAGCAAAAACTGTTCCACAGCAGTTTGAGCAAACTTTATCAACAACCGACCAGCAGGCGGTGTACGCCCTCACAAAATTTCAGGCTCATCCCTAGTCTCCTAGCATCTGCTATCATTTTCCTAAGCAAAAAAGACCTCTGCTCTGGTCACCCAGGAGAGTTCAGCAAAGCACAGTGAGCCTGGCGTGCTTGGATGTCGTGGTAACAAACACACCGCCTCACAGGGCTTGTTCTCAAGCCGGCAGGAAGTGAGCTTGCAATGCTTGGAAACCGAGGTCGCACAGCATTGCGACCATAGTTCAGACACACGCATCGCGTCCTATACGGCAAGATGCAGCTCTTGAAGTGCAAGTATTTCGGAGGATCTCAGTTGCCTTGATCGGAAGCAGCAGGGCAAAGCAACAGACACACTTCCAAGTCAGTGGCCCATCTTTCTGAAAAGGCCATCAGCAATAATCATCTATCTATCTAGAATAATGTGGTTGCCCAATCTCGGCAATCAAAATGGTGTGCAGCTCTACGTCACACTCTCTAACCATACATTAGAACAAAATGGACACACATTTTTGAGAACGCACTTATTACGCATCCATTCACTTAGATCGGTACTTAGATGGGGTGCCTAAAGGGAGTGGGTGCCCAAGGAGCTTAGCCACACCCATGGCACAGGTTGTGAAGTACCGAGTGCCACGACAGGAAGTGGATTACTGTGATATACTTCTTTTCTTCTTCGAGCATGAGGACTTTCCAAATACATAAGGTAGGAGTAGGGCAATAAGTTAGCACTGTCCAAGCTGCTTGCTGCACATGCTGCTGTTATCTGGCAGCTCGCTGCAGGTGATCGGCCTTGCCAGCGCCTGACTGAAGGTCGGAGGGTCCCGACGACTTGTAGGTCACCCAAGGATTGTCCACTTGTTGGAATGTATAGCCCAGGAGGTCAGAATTGAGGCTTTCGGCCACAGTCACTCTCACAATCTCACCGTACTCGTCGTAGAAGTAGAAGGCAGCATCCAGCCAATCAGGGTCGTCGAAGTTGCCCCTTCCTTCCAGACCCTGCAGTCCAACACAGGACAGAGATCAGAACTCTCACCTCAACACAAAGTGCCCAACAGAAGGAAGCACGGCAGGAGCCAGCTTGTTCCTTACCTGCCAGACATTCCAGATCCGATCCACATTTGCGTGGTGGGTGAAAAAGAGAGGATCCCTCACAGCCAGAGCAGCCACTCCCATATCCGCATACTGCCGACCGCCGTCTCCCACCCAGAAATGCACTGCGGTGTGCGCCAGGCCCTCGAAGGTGACATCGGCCGTGGCCCAGTTGAACAGGTTGGGCGCATTCTCTCCTGCCCTGAGCGGGTACGACATGAAGGGCTCTCTCTCACCCCCAGCCGTGCTGTTCACAATCACGCTCCACAAATGCTCGTTGTTTAGCTCCCGGGCTTCGTCCTCGTCCGCAATCACCGTCTTCCTTCTCACCGACTCCTTGACGAGATTGATGATGGCAGGCGGGGCTCCCGGCGCGTGCCTGGCATCCCTGTTCTTGTGGTACAGCGCAGGGTACTTCTCCGGGTCCCGGAAATAGTGAGGCATGACATTGGGAAGGAACCCATCCCCGGGACGCTGATCATCCCAGTTCCAGAACGGCAGCACAAAGCTCTCATCTCCCAGCAGCTTGGCCAGAATCCGCTCGTGGAAGAAGGTCTGCCTGCAGGCTCCATTCCCGCCCCACACAAGCCTTCAAGATCCCACTGGGCAGCAGAAACAGCAACCCAACAACGAGAATCAACCAAGGCTTCGGCATACCATCTGTGGAAGGGGAAGAAGAGCCAGTTCATGTGGATGAGGTAGTTGAGATCGGCCCGCCCCGCCTGATGGCTCACCCCGGAGCTCCCGTACATGCAGTGGAAGTTGCTCTGCTGGTCGAGGGAGCGGGGTCGGTGGGCGGCAGATCCATCAGCAGCTGGTAAGCTCTGTTGAGCTGCGCAAGATACGTCTCGTTCCCCGCCACCGAATGCGCCGCGGGCCTCACCCGCGGCCGCCTCGGGAGCGGGCTCTGCCGCAGATACTGCTCCCAGGTCTTGTAGGCCGGGACGGGCCGCATGAGCGCCTCCAGCTTGCAGCAGTCCAGATTGCGGTTCCCCGACGGGCTGGCCAGCACAGACGGCAGGCGCAGGATCTTGCAGACGGAGAAATCGGGCTCCAAAGGAGCTCCATTCCCGGCAGCCACCGCCCACAAAAGCGCGAGAAGCGTCCAGGCTGCCCGCAGTTCCATGTGATGCGGCTGTTGCTCCTCCGCTACCGCTTCCCGGCTGTCCAGCTCCGGCCTCTTGTCGCAGGAATGCAGGCTTCACAAATGGAGCTGCGGTAATATTAGAAAATGCCTGCAGTGCCGTTGGGACGTGCTGGAGGGTGGACAGTGGTGACCGGGGATTCGGGAACCGCCACTGCAGCATGAAGGACTGTAAAGCAAGTGCTTTCTGTACGTAAGGTGTTCTCGCTACAATCAGAGAGACTCTGGCATCTACTGTGGTGTCAGCACTTTCATGAGAAATGCTGCCCCTTGCAGAGGCAAAGCTGCCACGCTCGCTCGTGCCTGAAATCGGAGGGAGGCGAACAACGGCTCCTTCAGGTGATCAAGAGTCCAAGACTGATGAGTGAGCGATTCTTGCTTGATGCGTACTGATCTTGGTGCTTATGTCCTGTAGATCAATGAACTGGAAAGGCCTGATCACTTCCGGGGTGGTGAAATCCAAGGATTGCTCCTATGACGAAGGACGTGTAAATTTTTATCTTCCCTGCTCTTCGAGCTGACGTGCTTTCGTTGTGTTGTGAATTTTGTTTGAACGAAACACAACACTAGGTTCCATCTCACCTCTTCTTTTGCTGACTCTGTGCTTGTGTTTTGTTTTGCACAACCGCACAAGTCAGTCTAAGTGACGACGTCAGCTTCGAGAACGGGGTGGGTGCAGATGTCTTTTATCTCATATCTGATCCACAATTCTCCCAAATGCTGGAATCTGTGAGTCTTTGTTTCACCCAGTCCCTCATACGAATACTGTGAGGGGCAGAATGAAATTTTGCCATCCTGCAGTGCGAAGAGAGGCATGCCCTAAACCCACCAGGATAGCCCAGGATAGGACTCCTATCTTAGTAGCAATAAGTAATGTCTAGGTCTCACATCTTAGGAGTAAGTTCTATCCCGCTGTTAGGAGTTGGCTGGAGAGGGCTCTGCTTGTTTATGATGGCCAGAGCTTTCGGCTATGAGATCATAAGAAAGCCCTCAATAGATAGAGGTGCAGGTCCTGTAGAATGCAATTGGGCTGGGATCGGATTCCCTGCTGAGTGCACATCAGACTGACGGGCTGTTGTTGGCCTCGTCGTTGTGTAGAGAGCGTTCCTGCCAGGCTTGGCTGCTAACACTGCCTGCTGTCCTGGACATGGAACATGATGAAACATCTGCTGGACTGCCTGATGGAACATCTTCTGTAGGCAACCTAGCCACCATACATGCTACATACATGTCATTCTGCATTCCCATGGCGGAATGGTCCGTGGCTGACATACCCATCACCTATTCACCACCACAGCTTGGCCTGCATAATAACCCTGCAGTGTCCCGATTCCAACTGGGGATGCAAGTGCGAGGTGCGAGGAGACTTAGCGATGCCTTGCCAATGCAGTCGTCAGCCTGCGAAATCTTAGCGATACCTTGCCCATGCAGTCGTAAGCCTGCGAAGGATTTCCTGCTAAGGGAAGAGCCCGGCTTCTTCTGTTGTCAAGGGAAGTCACCCGGATTCATGGATATGTCACATCTCTGACTGGTTCTCAGGCTCTTGATTTGCTTCGTCTTCAATATCAGAAGAGCGGGCACGGCGAACAGGGTTGTGGGCTCCATGGCGGCTATTGGGAGTTTTTGGAGGTGGACTTGAGAGCCAGCTGATCCTCCGAAATGTGGCTATTGTGAAGATTTTTGTCCGAGTGGAAATGGGGGTACTGTGATCGCACTTGCTTAGTGGTTCGGCAAGCAGACTTTTAAGTCTTGGGGCCTTCCTGCCCTGCCGGCTTGCTTCTCTAATCTTGAAGAACGAACAAGCCCTCAGATTTAGGGGTTAGTGGTGCCTTGCCCTACAGTACTAAGAAAAAGGTGATGTAATGGTGGCGTCACCATGCAGGTTTTTTTACTTGCCATGAATCTGATTCGTCGGAAGAAGCTCCAGAATCGGTCATGGTTCTGCACAGTGTGAAGGTAGACAGAAAAATCAGCACAAGAGCGGAACTGGGGAACATTGACATTTCATGTAGCTGTAGGAGCCTGGAGTATGTGATATTCCTTGCCTCCAGAATAACTGGTACACCCCATGAGGAGTGATAAGCTTCTATGAGAGACACCCATCCATTGACGAGCGGGTGCCTTGTGCCTGATTTGCAGCTGGAACTGTGCCAAAAATAGACAACATGAGGTCCAGGCTTGTGGAATTGGCCTTTCTGCAGCCTGACCTTCCGCCTCCTTTCATGCTCAGTCCCAGTCCTCGATATATGTCTTGGGACTCGATTCACTGCACTACCACTTCTACTTCCTCCCTGCTTTGCCCTACATCCGAGCACGCAATAGGCAGCTGTAGATCAGGTGCACATATTTCTTGTAAGGCCAGATCTCGGAGCAAGGATGGCAGAAGACGGATACATTTTTCTGGACGGCTCCCAGATCCGCAAGGCTCTGCCGGAGCTGGAACCCCGGGTGGCCAAGAGGTTTGCAGATCTGGATGTGGAGGGCAAGGGCTTGCTCACCGGGAAGCAAGCAAAAGAGGTGGCTGATGCAGAAGCTACTATTCTGCTACTGGGAGTTGAGCTGCCTGCTGAGCGCCTGGATGGGCTGTTTGAAGGCATTGTCGGGCTCCAGGATGAACTGAAGCTGACGGAGTTCTGGGGAGTAGTGGAAAAGTATTTGGGTGCGCTGGCAGATGATCTGGAAGGTAGATCCTTCGATCTGGCGAACAACCTCGAAGGGTTGACTGGATTGGAAAGGCGTTATATATGATCTTAAGCCCCCACTGCTGCTTACGGATTGCTTCTGTTGGTGGCAGGGAATCGACTTGTGGTGTCAGCCTTGGACGGATCTGCTATCAGAGACCTGCTAGAAGATGAAGATGACTTTGCAGTTCTAGCTGAAACTCTCTTCACCAAACTGGATCTGGACGAGAATGGGAAGCTAAGCCGGAGTGAGCTTCAACCAGCCCTGCTCCAGCTGGGTGTGGAGCTGGGTGTCCCAACTCCAGCAGGTGAGTAAAACAAACAATTTGGTCCCTTTGTGACAAAGATAAATCCATCCATAGATTACCTGAGTCATTCCAACTCTTTGCAGAGAAGCCTGAGGCAGAAACATTACTGGCCGATCTGTTCAAGAAGCATGGGGCGGAAGGGGAGGACGAGATCGGGCAGACGCAGTTTGCAAACCTGCTTCAGGATATGTTGGAAGATCTGGCCAGCACCCTGGAGGCGAACCCCGTGATTGTACAACATCCTGGGTTCGATCCAGAAAGATGTGTCAAGGCACAAGCGTTGGAAGAGGTGAGTCCGCCAAGCAATTCCCTCCAAGCTCTGATCCCACTCTCTCCGACCCTCCCCTAACATGGCCTTCATGAACTTGCTGCTGCCCTCGCAGATGCTGGCAGACGATGCCAAGGTGAACGAAATTGCGGAGGGCTTTTTCAGGGCTCTCGATGTGAACCAGGATGGAAAACTAGACAGAGAAGAGGTGAAGCCCTTGTTCATGGTCAACAGCCAGGGTTTGCCTCCTTTGGTCGCCGAGCAGCAAGCAGAACAACAAATTGACACCGTCTTCCCCGAAGAGGACGCACAAACCAGGGGCGAGATAAACAAGGACGACTTCAAGAAATTTGTGGGTACCGTTTTGGAAAGCTACTTAGCTATAGAGCAGGAGTCCGGGAGAGAGTGAGGGAGCGGCCCAACTTCCATACCAGACTGTAGCATGGACATGGACCAGACGACATAAAAACATGACATTTGTCCATGATTCCATCCCTAGTACAGGAGAACGCCATCTCTCATGTCATACCATGAAGGAATCTGTTTCACTACTGTACAGTACTGATAACGTCTAAACCGACCCTCATCAGGCATCAGGCGATTCTCAGTCAGAGATCCTGGCTGTCAGCCAGGACCGAGGCACAAATATCCTTGGATAAGGGATTCGACAAAACTCGCCTCGTCCTCAAAACATTCAGTTCTTGATCTTTCACCAGGCGGCAGGTACGCTCACTCCGCCTCTCCGCAGCTGCATGAGCTGAAGTGAGTTATGAAATTGCGATCATATACCTACAGGGAGGTTGCGCGTGGAGCGCCTGTGTGCGAAATTTCTGCTGGGAAGCTAGGTGTCCTACGCCTCTTCCCAAGACCACGGCGTGCGAACCCGGAGGAGAAGGTTCCGGCAGTGTCTGCCATGACGGACTCCACCAACGGAGGAAAAGGAGAAGACGGGGGACCAACAGCTGTTTCCTCGCACACTGACCCGGCCACGCCGGCGACAGCTCCGCCTTCTTCTGCATCCTCTCCATCGAAAGTAGGTTAATTGCTGCCAGCTGCAAAGCAAGATAACAAGAACCTAAGCATGCCCTGCGGTTGTGGAGGCATTGGAAGCAGGGGGAACCATGGCTATGGTTTCCCGCTGTGGCCGTGCCAGCGCACCATTTCGTTCGCTTGCTGCTTGCAGTTCGCCATTTCAATGCTTTGTGGTGATGATTGATCCCCGACACTAGGGTTTACATCCTGTCGAGGTAGAGCTGAGGCTACTAGAAGCTTTGGACATATACCATCCTGCCAAACTTCAAGGTATTCTGTCAGCCTGTTCATCCCTGCTGCCGCCGCTTGTCTTCTGGCAGCTCGGAGTTTCTTACTAGTAGTATTTCGGCTTCCATGAACGTTGCTGTGTTTGCTGGTAGCTATGCTTTCATCACTTCCTAGCAGTGTCACCCCGCTGTTAGGTTCAGCTTCAGCAGATTCTCCCGCAGCTAGGGTGTGAACCGCAGTGTCTCTAACAGAACCAGGTTCTAGGCAGGATGTTTGACTTGTCACTTGAGGGCCAGAACTTTATCATGCTGGACTGCTCTTCTCTGACCATTTCAGTGCTTGCAGGGATGCATAGACACTTCATCCTGTACGGGCTGATGGAAAATCTGGAGAGAAGGTTTAATTCCCCATCCTCTCCACACCTTTGCAATCTCCATTTGCTTTCTTAGCCATTAGCCCTAGAATCAAAGGAAGTCCTCAACTCAAACACGTCTGCTGTGTCTGCAGACTGAACCAGCGGTTCACCCCTGAGGAAGTCCTACAACTGCTCGAGCGTTTCTACAATCTGGAAATGCTGGTTAGTACGCTTCCCCTGCCGGTGCTAACCCTCTTATCCGTCCTTCACACCATCTCACATATTGTCATGTGCAGAAACCCGACGACGAGGAGATGGAGCTTCTGAGCCAAGAGGAAGAATTCTCCCTGCCGTCCTCCATGTTCGTAGCCTCCGAAGACTCATCGTAAGACGCCACCCGACTCGTAAAGTGTCAGGGGTCCGTGCGGGATCGCTCGCCCAGGTGAGCTTCGTTCGTGCATTATTTGTCCGAAGATTTTTCTTTATTCCCCCAAGATTTGCCACAGTATTAAACTATCATTGCTTGTGCAGACATGGTCCAGAGTGGTCCCACACCGTCCTTCCGAGCATTCCTCAATCCTCCTTTCCAGCGGGTGGACGAAGGAAGGTTTGGCTGAGAGGTTTGGCTGAAGCCAACACTGACCTTTTCTGCATGACTGGGTCCCCTTGGTCTATGGCCTACTCGGCCTCACAGCTCACACCATGACGCCTCCGTTAGCAGGTGGCAGTTGTTAAGCCGTGCTACCACCACCGCCACCATGACACTGTGCTTCTGTACATCTGAAAACAAAGCAGTCTCGGGCAAATGACACGGTCAGCAATTTTTCCGAGTAGAATATCTTGCCGTCTCCGCTGGCACGCTCTCATGGGCTGATGGGTTCCAAGCAAACTTCGCCGTCCCGCACGTGGTACAGTGACCTTCGGTGGTTGCCTGATAGCGGCAACCCGGGAAGAGGTCCGGGCCGCAGGATCAGACAAGTTGGGGCTGGTAAGCAGCGGGAGCGCGTGGTGGTTAGCATAATCCGTGAAGTTGTGTGCTGGAGGGGCCAACGTCTGGTAGCACAGTGGATCCTTTGTCAGAGACGGAACTGGAAAATAGAGCTCCAGACAGACAAAATTACCGACGCTAAAGATGCATACGGCAGGAAGATAAAGTTGTGATGAAGTGACTCCAAGTGTGCGCACGAAGGCAACGTTTTTCTGAATTGTTGACCATCCGCAGCCCGACCTGGTAGCTACCTTGCCTTTTCCGAGCTTGCGTCATGGTCTGTCCTCCCTCTCCGCTCACCTGTCGATCTACATCCGCTTCTGCCATTTAAGCGAAGCCGCCTTCGGGCATCCAGCTCCTTCTCGGATCCAGAATCCTGAGGGCTCGGGAGTTGTTTCGTCCTGGAAAGTCGGATTCTCCGAGCATTCGTTTGGTGTCGTGGTTGTTTGTGGACCACAATGCGACTCTGTGTTCGCCAGAAAGGACTTGAATTCGGTAGGGATCAGGTGGCTTGCTGTAGCAGTAGCAGTGGCAGTGGCAGTGCCAGGAGCACTGTTTCTGCTCTCTGATTGTAGGGTCCGCTCACTGACAGGATGGACAAAAGCTCGAGGCATGTAGAATTCGCCTTGCCTGACACAAGTGAGGAGGAGCTGCGGAGGACATCGAGCTTGACGAGGGCTGGGCAAGGCCGTGGAAATTGGGGCATTGGGATTCCCGCCAGCAGGTTCAGCATCTTAGCAAGCTCTTCTTCTGAACGGGAACGGTCGCCGAATCCTTTCAGCCCTTCCTATCGGACCTCTGCTACCAGTTCGCCTGGATCAGGTGAGATGACGGAGAAGGGGCAGGCCGGACCCAAAGGAGACCGAGATCTGGAGGCAGTGGAAGAGCCTGTTGATGAGTCGGCTGTGGGTGAAGATGATGATCGTAGGTGGTATGGGCAGAAGGATAAGCTGGCTCCGGAGACTGCAATCACGCTGTTTGCTCTCAGATTGGCGGCTCTGGAGAAGGCAGCTAGTAATCTGGGCACCCTTGCATTTTTGTGGGCGACTGTCGTGCTGCTGGGTGGGTTTGCTACCACTGCCAAATCCATTGATTTCTGGGTTGTAGCGGTGTTGCTCGTCACCGAAGGGGTGAGGATATTTGCCAGGAGCCATGAGCTGGAGTGGCAGCATGTCGCATCCAAGGCCACGAAGGCGTTTACGGAAAAAGCCAAAAGGGCGACCACTACTGTGTACAAGGTGCTGTGGTCTTGGAATTGACTCCCTCCCTTAGTGCATTGCAGTTCCAGATTTTTTATTTTGTTTAGGATGGGTGACTATGGGATGATTGACAGCCTCCGTGATGTGCAGGTTGGATCTGATGTTATGCAGAGGAGCTCACAAGTGGTGAAGACGGCTCTGCATTCCCTTGTTCATAAGCCTGAGAATGCCGAGCATGGCGTGGACCATTCAGTACTTGAAGGTGACGGCGCTGAGTTGAGAACAACCCCAATACTACAGAAGATGGATAGCGGACAAATCCCGACTTCAAAACGTGCCGACAGGGCCATCAGAATCCTGAAGCAGGCTGCAGCAACACCTGGTGGGAATCCGGTGTTGATGAAGCGAACATGGTCTACCACAATTGTTCCTTTCATACCTTGCACCCGGCTGATCCTCTTTTCTTCTCAGGCAATTAGTCTCTATCTCTACTGGATGCAGATATGTTCAGCAATCTCGAGTGTTGTCTTGTCAAGTTGGCGGCTGTACCACCATGACTTCATTGACCCGTCATCTAATCTCGGGAAAGCTGCCAGCAATCTCATTCTTGCACTGGACCTGTTCTACGGCTTGGCCCTCGCTGAGGCTGCCATCTTCCTGTTTGAAAGATTCTACTGGGAGGTGAAGCTCACCCACGAACAGCTGATCATGAAGGTGAGCGAGGACTACAGGCTGCCTAGGGAGATGCAAGACGTCGTCAAGGCTTTCTTTTACGACGTTTACAGCAAGAGCTTACAAGGGAGCGTGTTCACAGGGCTAGACATGGACCTGGTAGCGTATTCCATCGATCTCATCCAGAGTGATACCCCCAAGGACCAGCTAGCAGGCTCCCAGCTGCTCACAGCCTTTGTCAAGGATCCTACCTCTGCCGAAGACAGCCTCCGTCGTCTCGGCTCCACTCCCAGGGTGTTTGAGCGGCTTGTGGAAATGCTGTCATGGCATAATGAGAATGAGGAGCAGATCCGCAGCTCAGCTGCTGAGATTGTGAGCAGGCTGGTGTTCTTCAGCCGCAACACATTCCGTATTGCCAGCATAGCTGGAGCTCTGGAGGGCATCGTGTCCCTGCTGGGTGCTCCAGAATTGAAGGGACTGGAGAACACGGACACCAGGGATGATGCCACCAAGCTCCGGCTCCTAGGCCTGCGGATCTTGAAATACTTGGCCAGGGATCACAACAACAGGGCCAGAATCGGGGCCACCAGGAGCTTGCTTCCCATCCTCGTATCCTTCACGCACGTCAGGACGAAGGCTGATTTCCAGCTATCCGAAATCGGACCTGCTGGCAAGGTGTTCAAGAAATCCTTGCAAATCCTGAGCATGCTGGCATCCACTCCGGGTTCCACAGGGACCCAGCTGCGGGCATCCATCCTCCACGTGATCTTCGCTGTGCGGAACATCAGGGACATTCTACAATACGGTTCAAGCCATCCCCGAATGCAGGCGTGTGCTGTCGACCTCCTGACCTACTTGGCGATGGACGATGACATCAAGGTGCGGGAAAGCCTGGGCGGCACGGGGGGTTTGATCCGCTATCTGGTTGAGCTCCTGCTGTGCAAGAAGACCTGGCCACCCGAATCCCCGATGCCGCAGGAGAAACTCAAGCTAGCCGAGAAGGCAGGCGAGACGCTCAACCTGCTTGCTCTGCAAAACGAGAAGAACTGCCGCAGAATGATCCAGCTGCGGGATCTGGAAACGGGGCAGAAAATCCCGACTCTGCAATACTTCATGGAGCTGGTCCCAGACCCCGATCTCGGGGCCACATCCGCCAAAATATTGCGCTCTTTCTGCGTGTATGCTACCCCTGCAGACAAAGCACAGCTCATCACCATCATCCCTGATGCCTTCCTCATTGTCATGGAGCAGGAGGGGAAACACCAGGAATCCGCACTAGGCCTGGTTGCTCAGGCTCTTTCACAGGCCGTTGCCACCGGGGAGTACGGTGCTGCAGAGCTGGACAGCATCTTCTCAAAGATCAGAGTGGACAAGCACATGTTCGTTCTCAAGCTCATGACGCTCATCCCGACCAAGACTTCTCGGCCGAGGTTGAGGCGCCATGCAGTGGAGCTCATGAATGCTCTCATGGATGCGGACCAGTTTTTCGTGAAGGAGTTTCGGGAAGCTGGCCTGGAGAGGAAGCTGCATTTCATGCTGGAGACGGTATGGGACATCGAAAACTACTACACTTTCTCCGGCCATGTTGGGCTCACACGCCACCAGCAGGATATGGAAGACTTGGTTCGCAGCGCCCAGGATAGACTGCTTCCACTTCAATTTGCAGAGGTTGCATCACCGGTGTAAGGAAGTGCCTAACTTTGTATTTTATCACCTACCCATTTGGATGCCCACAAACAATCATGGGTGTCTGCACATTGCAGACAGGGAGGATATGAAAATCCCGCCACCTCCAGCCCGGCCTCTTTGCCTTGTGTAACCATTACAATTCAAATACCATTTTACTTTGTGTCTGAGCGAGTGGCTACCTCGACAGTTTGTCACCTACCTTATCCAAATGCCCACAAAGAAAGCCCAACGACACCACTGTTGAATAATACCGCATCGCAAACTAAATTTGTAGCTTTATTGTCTTGTGTAGTCACATTTATCTGCCGGGTACTTATTGCAAGCTAGTTTTGCTACTTCATTGTCCTGTGAAATCACATCGACACAACCCAAACTTGGATCTCCTCAAAGTGGAGCAAAGATAAAAAGTGACGGAGCAAAGCTTTTAAAAAGCGACGCAGGCTACCGGGACAACTCCAAGTCAGAGGGTTTTTCCCACCTGGAAGAAATGCCATTGCACCGGTTGCACTGTAATCACTGGCTTTCACAACTCTCCAGTCCCACGCGCACAGCACCCAAGCCAACAGAATCCACAGCTAGAAGCCGATGAGTGGGAGGAAAGTGTTCTCTTGGGGGAATTGAGGTTAAAATGACCTTTCACTAAAATGACCTTTCATGTGCTCTGTATTAATAACATTCAGACCACCTGCTTTCTTGCGCGGGACCGTAGAAATCTGAGGAGCTTGACGGTTTTTTGTTTTATATAAAGTACTTCCCATCTGTTACCACTCGGGCATTTGGTCTAGTGGTATGACGCTAGGTACTCGTAATGACCTAGAGGACGCGAGTTCGATTCTCGCAATGCCCCTTATGTAATGAAGGTGAGAACTTTAAAACATTTTTAAAATTTACCTGAGAAAAAAAAAGGCTGCATTCAAGTGATATAAACTTTTGTACTCCATCGAAAGTCCAAGACTCCATTCAAGTGATATGAAGAAGAAGAAGAAGTCCATTCAAGTGATATGAAGAAGAAGAAGAAGTCCATTGTAACGAATTTGTTTTGGTTATGGGACTTGGTACTTAACAACTTGTATAATGGTGAGACTTAACAACTTGTACCATGGTGAGTCCATGCACCGAGGGCATCCATTCCCTCTAGGCACCCCATCTAAGTACCGATATTTTTTGTCATGGGACTTGGTACTTAACAACTTGTACCATGGTGAGAAATAACAAGTTGTACCATGGTGAGCCTACGCTATTTGCACCGGAGCAACCACTCCCTCTAAGAACCCCATCTAAGTACCGATCTAAGCACATGATGCATGGGACTTCGTATTTAATAACTTGTATCATGGTATGCCTAAGCTACTTGCACAAAGGGCATCCATTCCCTCCAAGCACCCATCTAAATATTGGTACTTAACAACTTATACTATGGTGTGCCTAAGCTACTTACACCAAGGGCATCAACTTCCTCTAGGCACCCCATCTAAATACCAATCCCAGCACAGGAGGATCTAAGCCTAAGATGATCTAAGCACAGAGTGCCTAACAGCGGCGTTGTCATAAACGTGTGTCCATTTGGCCTAAGCCATTTGGACACATTATATCTTATATTTATAACCTTTCAAGTTTGGAATCAAATTTTTACACTTCAAAAAAAAGAAGAAGACTCGGTTAAGGATAATTCTAGCAACACCTCTTGAATGGCATCATATCACTATGACCTCTCAATTTTTGGAATCAAATTTTTACACTTCAGAAAAAAGAAGAAGACTCGGTTAAGGATAATTCTGGCAACCTCTTGAATGGCATCATATCACTATGACCTCTCAATTTTTGAAATCAAATTTTTACAATCCATAAGAAAAAGGATATTTACGATTACCCTAGGCTTATCCCAGCTTTCACATTGTAGAGATATTATTTTATTCTAACATTACTAAGAAAAAGATCAAAAAAAGGCTTCATCCAAGGATATCGGATACAATTCCCCAAACTAATTTGTTGTGCTTTCTTGGAGGATATTTGTCCAATAAGAGGGTTTGCCTCAAGCTTCTTGGAGGATATTTGTCCAATGAGAGGTTTTGTCTCAAGCTTCGTACGATAACCCCAGCTTCGACATTGGAGAGGTAAGATTTTATTCTAACATTACTAGCCTTTTTGGGTTGTTCCTTTTGGTTGTCCCGGACTTTAGGGGTACATGGGATTTCCCATCTCACATATTAATAATGTCTACTCTACTGTTTATTCTAACATCACCAAGGAAAAGACTAGAGCCCAAACAAATCTTGATTCAAGGCCACTTACAATTGCCCCTAGCTAATTTGCTGAATTTTCTTGGAGCAAAATAATCTATTTCAGACCTCTTGTCTCTCTACTCAACCCACGTTTTCAGGAACTAGACAACTTGTTTACTTCCCATTTTACTGTTGGTTAAGTGAGTATTACGGGCGTTAGGTCTAGTGGCATGCCCTTAGGCTAAGGGAAAACACCCAGAGGACTTGAGTTTGATTTTAGCAATGCCCGAGCATTCACATGATTGTATTTTCCCTTGACAGATTTTTCTCTTTTCATATCCTTAAGCTTTCTGGCTTTTGTCTTTCTGAGCTTCTTGATCAATCGATAGGCCTTATTGGACTTCTTATAGCTTTTGCCTCTTTTTCAACTCTTATAATTGTTGTCTCTTTTTTCAAACAATTCATGTCTCTCTAGTTCATACGTACGTATGTGTACTCGGCTTTTTTACTCTTTTACGCTGTATTATTTCTATCCTATGGTGGTCCTTCCACCCTTAGTGCACATAAGTAAAGATGTTGATGTTGTTGTTGTGAGCTTGCTATCTATATAGTAAAATTTTCACACTTCAAAAAAAAAACTCGATTCAAGGATACCTGTGATTACTACCAACTTCAACATTATTCTAACACTACCAAGCAAACAATCATGAGTTCAATGGAACTCCACAGCTAAACGTCCCTTTGGATGGATTAGTGCTTGGATGGGGTGCCACCCATCCCCAAGCTTCATGGCCCCACGGGACCACCTATTATAAACATCTTGCCCTAGTCTCCGCAGTGTGTGGGGCCACCAGTTGTAAGAGCCATGCCTCTAGTGCTAGTAGACTGGTTTACTCCAAGGAGCAAGTTGCCTGGAGAACTCAGTCTCATGAGAGCATGTCCGTCCTTAGTAGACTTAAATTAAAATTTTTTGTTTTTTGTTTTAGTTCATGGGAAAACACCAAGAGGACGCGAGTCCGATTCTCGCCCCCCTTCACATTGTTGTGAGCTTGAAAATTTATGGAAAAAAAAATTCACACTAGTACAAAACAAATAGCGGACTTGGTTCAAGGATACCTACAATTAGTTGCTACAAAAAAAGAAGAAGACTCATTTCAAGGATATCTACCATAAATTTGATTGTGATTACCCCAGCTTCTACATTGTAAGAGTAATATTTTATTCTAAAATTTTCACACTACAAACAAAAGAACAACACTTGGTTCGAGGATACCTACTATTACCCCAGAGGATACCTACTATTACCCCAACTTCGACACCTACGATTATCCCAGCTTCAGACACCTACGATTACCCTAGCTTCGACACCTACAATTACCCCAGCTTTGACACCTATGATTATCCCAGCTTCGACATCTACAATTACCCCAGGTTCGACATTGTAGAGGCAATATTCTACTCTAGCACTACCAAGGAAAAGACGAAAAGAAAATCTCGGTCCGAGGATATCTACAATTCCCTCGAGCTGATTTCCGGTGGTTTCTTGGAGGATAATAATCCAACAAGATAGAGCATTTGCCTCAAGCTTCACCTGCGATTACCTCAGCTTCGACATTCCATACAATATTTTATTCAAACACTAACAAGGTAAAGATAATAGCAAAAAAAAATGACTGTGTTCAAGGACACCTATAATTACCCCAAGTGATTTGTTGTGGTTTCTTGTTGGATTATACTCGAATTAGATCGTGGGTTTGCCTCGAGCTTCGATATTGTAGGAGCATAAAAAAACTTTCGATCAAATTGTCTTAAAGAAAAATGTTTTAATTTTAAAAAATTATTTATGAGAATACTTAGTACGAGAACTTTGATGAGATTTTGCTAGAGAATAGTATAAATCCAATAGGTTTTAATTTTAAAAAATTATTTATGAGAATACTTAGTACGAGAACTTTGATGAGATTTTGCTAGAGAATAGTATAACTCCAATACGCTTTCTTGGAGCGTAATACTCCAGTTCACGGAGCCCTTCAGGTTTCTCCTTTTCATATTATTTTGGTGTAGACGGAGTCACCCATTATCATATAGAGGCCCCTATAGTAATGGTATTGGTGAAATAAGATAGAAAGGTAAAAAGTTAAAAGAGGTAAAAAGTTAATGAGTAGCTGCCATGTTAAGAAGATGCATGTGTTGCATGCTTTAGGCAATCTCCTATTAGAGAGAAATTGCTACAGCCACTAATGAAGAGTTGCCTAGAGAGGACTCTTAGTGCTCAGTGGTCTGTAAGAATCCCTTGAGTTAGTTGCTGCCTAGTTAAGGCAAGCCTGCGGGATATATAAGGGCGAGAGCAAAGACTTTGAGGAATCATCATTATCATCATCATCAATCAGTTCATGATGCGTTGCAAGCCTTGTGTTGAGAGAACTGTGGAGAGCCTAGCTAGGAGAATTCCTTGAGTTGAGATAAATGAGGAGAGCCTAGCCAAGAGAATTCCTTGTGTTGAGAGAACTGTGGAGAGCCTAGATAAGAGAACTCCTTGTGTTGAGGGAAGTGTGGAGAGCCTAGTTAGTGAAGTCAAGGACAGTAGCTGCCTAGCTAGTGAAGTCAAGGACAGTAGCCGCCTAGCTAGTGAAGTCAAGGACAATAGCTAGGGTGTAGATAGCCACACTCAAGTGTGTATTCTATCAATGAAGAGCACCACTTCGAGGAGGTGGTCTGCGAGTTGTTAGTGGATGGCGGGCTACTTGGAGCCTAGTATTACGTCATGAGGTTGAGAGCAGACGGCGAGCTACTTGGAGCCTAGTGTTGCGTTGGGAGATTGAGAGCACTGAGAATTGTTGAGAGCGGATGGCGAGCTACTTGGAGCCTAGGCGAGCTACTTGGAGCCTAGTGTTGCGTCGTGAGGTTGAAAGCTGGCGAGCTACTTGGAGCCTCGTGTTGCGTCGTGAGGTTGAGAGCACCGAGAATCGTGCAAGTCTGTTGTGGAGTGAATTGGCAAGATCCTAGACCGCTGGGAAGCTAGTACTTGTCGATTCCTTATTAGCTGCGTAGAAAGAGTCGTTACTCCTATGCCCTACCATGTCAAACTCTTTCTACGTTTTTCATATGCCCTATCATGTTACTCCTATGCCCTACCATGTCAAACTCTTTCCGCGTCACTCGTATGCCCTACCATGTCATAGATTTAGAATTCGTTAGTTAGGAATTTATAATTCAAATTTCCATTCCAGTCTCGTCATTCCACGTGTGCTGTCTGTCGACCAAAGAAAGATCCTGCTTATAAACAACTTGCACAGAGGCAACAGATATCGTCATTGTCAGTATGGTCAGAAGCACTCCAAGGAGCCCGCGATCCAAAGAATCTCGTTCCGCCGGCACTGTCAGACCCCGCCCCTAGTGGGCGCAAACCTCAGCGGAATCCAGGCACATGAAATGCATAGTTGTTTGCAATTTCTCATCTCGCTCTGTATCCAAATCAAACACTTGCAAGTCCCTGTAGCGATAGCATTGTTGCCAGGGTCAGGCAGCCAGAGACTGCCGCTGAGGAAAACGAGTGCGGGGATCATCGACGTTATCTTGGACTTCGGCAATGTATCAGTCACAGGCATGATTACGAGCAGACTTCCACAGGCAATGTATCAGTCACAGGCATGATTACGAGCAGACTTCCACAGGCAATGTATCAGTCACAGGCATGATTACGAGCAGACTTCCACAGGCAATGCATCAGTCACAGGCATGATTACAAGCAGACTTCCACAAGGAGGACTGCCATTCCCCAAGTGCAACCAAGATGCAACTCTGTGCACAAGCACCCATTGGGTTGAAAGTCACCGGAATTATTTTACACAACTTTACAGGGTAGTTGGTACAGGATGTGGAAGCTTCTCACCTAGATTTGAAGTTAACTTTGTCCTGATTGTGGATCACCTACAGTTTTAGATGCTGGACAGGAGGGCAAATTACTTTGCACCCAAGGGCATGAACCATCTAGCCTTGCACTGCTGCGTCACTTAAACGGACATTGCACATGATACTATTCCAAGCCAGACTGACAACCAGTTTCCATCTTGTCCGATGACCGGCTGCCGCCTGCTTCTCCCGAGACCCGAAGCGTCTCAACACCAACCACCTCACCTACCGCAGATGCACGCTGCGGACATTCAACATCAACAACGTCTTCATGTGCCTTTATCTTCCGACAAATCAGTGGACGAGATGCATCGATAGTATCTTGCCCTCTCCTGCAGTTCGAATGGAAGGAGACTTCTCATATGGTCTTCTCACCATGCCTCCACTCGCTCACTTTGTTGATCTATAGTGCTCACAAGCCTTCCACCTCTGTTCTTCGACTTGCCACGCGGCTTGGATTGAGCTTTCCGGTGAGTGTAGTCCTCATATTCCAATTTCGGCTCCCTCACGCTACTATCTCGAGAGGTGAAGCCATTGAGCAGAGCACCCCCATAATCGTTGTCCCGACTATCTTCATGAGGTTCCTCAGGCCGCGAGGAAGTAGGATGAGGATCAAGAGCGGCCTCCTGTCGCTCTCGCAAAGTCCTTAAGATCAGAGTCTTCAGAAAATTCATTACTTGGACAGCATGCATCAGCGCTGTCAAGGGATCTGCCATCTGCAACCAAATTAGAAGATGGTGAGAACTAGTAAACCTTCCAGGCAGCAAAGCTCCCAAATCCGGCAGATTGGTCAGCTGAGAAGCCACCACAACTGAAACTGGAGCCAAGTCAAGAGGGCATGAGTTGGAGTGGCTTAAACAAATACCTGAGTCATATTTGGAGCAAACACCATAGCAATATTTCGGGCATTCATCTTATTGGTGGCCTCCTCTTGCACAACGTCAGCCATAAGATTGATAGCCCAGTCTAGGAGAGCTGCTTGTGTAGGTGGGAGCTCCTTCACCAAATCCACACACTGCTCCTCAGTGTGGCATTGCAGGACTTGTTCGGGAGTCAAAGAATCCAGGACTCCTCTTGGTAGTTCTCGAAACCAAGCCTGCAAAAAAGCCACTCGAGCATGAGACTAAGCACATGACCGAGCAATTTCCAGAGAATAATCCACTTTTACAAGCTGCACCTTTTCTTACCTTGATAAGACCGGCTAAGCAGTGTAGATCAATGTCATACGGTACAAGGCCTTTGTTCAGCTGGTCCCGTACATGCTCTTCGTGGCTATTTTCGGCATTTATTCTGAAGATCCCCTCTGCCTGAGAAAACAAAACCAGTAAAACATTAACATAGAGTGCTTCAGCTGACAAAGACTTGGATGGCTAAGTTATGGCCGACGAAACATAACTGCAGACGTCAACACTGTGACTGATCTATACCTTAAGACCACCCTGGTTGTACAATTGTTCTTGCATCAAAAGCAGGATGGTTGGCACGCTGTTGCCCTTCATATCATAAGAGCATTGCATAGATTCCGCCGAAACTCCAAAGACGCTTGCACTGCCATTAAAGAAAACGGTGAGGCAAGCTTTCAACAGTTGGCGGCAGAAGGGCCGAGACTTGTTCCACGAGCACCTAGTGTAGACAGTGAACCTCACCTTGCGCTTGGGGCCCTCCTTGGGATCTCAACTTCAAACTCTACTGGGAGTCCGAGAAAGCCGTTGAAGCGATCAAATGTCACATGAGCTACATGTTGCACATTAGTGGGCCACCCAATATCCATTCCGTCTTCAGGCCCGGTGTTGCATGTGAGCAAAGATCTCCGAACAGCTGCTATCATTAGAGCTAACATGGATAGCTCGGCGCTTTCCTGGTCAGACCTCACCATCAACTCTCCACCATGCCTGCCCACTCTTCCACCTCGTCTGCTGTTCTCCGCGGCACTACTTGTGCTCTCGTAAGGAAGCGCGTTGTCATCATCTGTCTCTGATGGATGAGTGATGAGGGGGGAGACGGCAGTGTTGCAGTAATCCGACGCGTATTCATCCGACTCTCTGTTGTTGTCTGAGTTCAAGGTAAACCTAGTCATCCGGGAACTCATCGGCGAAGAACCTGGCCCGCTGAAATCGAACATGGCGTCATCGGAGTCGGGACTGTCCGATATATAATGCCGAGGTGGTAGAACCTCGGCCATTTTCCTGAGCAGGAACTTACGTAACGACTCCAGCTACACCAACTCGGAGGCTGCTTTCCTTCCCCACAAGTTCTGTTCTACTAAGTCAAAGACGAATGCTCAGCTTCTGTGCTCCCAGACTGTGTTTCTCCAAGAATATCTGCAAAGTACGTCGCACCATAAGAACAGACACAGGGAACATCGATAGCTCCGACCTAGAAACCGTCGAACTCCCCGAGAGGAGGAAAGTGCGCGACACTTTCGATGCGGCCACAAGGACCTTGCCAAGGACAGAAGGGGAAGGGCCAAGCAAGTCCAAATCCAACTCAAGCTGGCCTCAGGAGTCGAGACTAGCACTACAGAAAAGAGCAGGCAAAGCCGGCCAGAGGCTCTTGAAGAATCGGTCCAAGAAACATGAGGAAGGAGAAGACGCACTCCCCGACGCACTGCGCCTAGTGAAATTGAAACCCGTCGAGTTTCCAGCCTGACACCTAACCATCACGACTCTCCTCCAATTGCTTCGTGAGAAGCACCAAGCCGACACGACACATCCCACCAGAAGAGCAAACAGAAGATGGAGCAAACCTGCTACACGCGGATTGTCGCAACTCCAAAGAATTGCTCATGAGCGCCTCAAATGAAGCTGTCGTACAAGCTGTTGACCTCACTTTCTGACGTGACTCCAACACCGGGGTCCCCCTCGACTGGAAATTGGACACGGGCATCCAGGTTCAGCGGCGGGGCTCAATTGAAGCGTCCAGCAAGACGCGACAAGAAGGCTAGCAGGACGGGAGTTTAAGAGGAGGGCGGGGCAGGCAAAGAAGAAAGGCTACATGTAGGTCAAACAAGAAGCACCGACATCGGAACAAACCCCCGCTGAGCCAAGCCACGGGCAACGCCGACGCTCACACAGGAAGAACGCAAGCAAGAAGGGAGCAACGAGTGCGGAGCAAGGCAGTCAAAAAAGCGGGGCCGCGCAGAGGCGCAGGAAGACTCGGGAGCTCAATCTCGACCTCCAAGGCAGGCAGGCAGGCTGCGTGCCGCGAGAGGAGGAAGAAGAGAAGCAAACAAGGGACAAAGCAGCGTGCCTGCCGGCGACGTCCGGAGTTCTCAGAGCAGCGGAATACGGAATGGATGCAGAGAAGGGAGGTAGCAGGGCAAGCAAATCTGACTGACGGCGAGCCAGGGAGCAAGCAGGGTGCAGAGTCCTTTTCCAGCCAGTCAGAGCAGGGGAATTTCGAGAGGTCCAAGCACAAAGTCCATCTCTGCCGCTTTCAACCCGAGATGATACCGCTGTAGCAGCAAGAGCCGAGGAGAGAGACGCGTGTAGCTTGCCAGCCAGCCTGCCTATCCAACCTTCCTTCCTAGCCCGCACACTTGCCACAAGCAACCTCGCAAGAAGCAGCGAAATGAAACAGGAGCAACCTCCACCAACCTGGCACGGAAGACGAGGCCAAATCGCCTCCTCCATCGCCGCTCCAGGTAAGCTCCCGTCTCCACAGTAGAACAGGGCTACAGTAACGCACTCGCGCAGCACAAGCAAGGACGCGGGGCCAGCGGGGACGACAAGCCCCGGAGATCGGAATGCACAGCCGCGAGAAAAGCACGGCCGCAGGTGCCGGGGCCACGTCCAGGAACGTGAGTGTGTCCCTTGTCTTCTTTACCCCGCCATGGCCCAGCCACTGGCGCAGACTACCATTACCCTACCCCTGTGAACTGGTAGCCCTCGAGTCGACTTCTGGACCGCCCAGGGCCCAGGCCAATAAAATATTATTCCACTGACCGGGCAAAATACTGAAAGAAAAAGGTCTCGCGCCACGCGCATCTGGAGCTCTGCTCTGCTCTGAACTCAGTCCGTGTTTTTGGCCGGTTGCTGTAACACAGTTGACACTTTCTTTTGTCGCGTCCAAGGCAGCCTGAAACGGGCCGCCCGTCCCTGCCCCGCATTCATGGTCGGCTCATCATATCACATATTCCCGCAACAGCCGCCCGGCTAGGACACCACATATTCCGCATTTCCCCAAAGCCCTGAAATATTTCGGATTCTCATTTACCGTTAAGCTACATATTCAAAAATTCCATACCCGCTTAATTCTCGCCCCGTGACACAAGCGTGAGCTAATCACACATTGTCCCGTCCTCGCTTAGGTGGGTATTTGTGCCTTGGTGGCGAGATAGATATGCTCGTTTTTAGCCCGGGTATGGGCTTTCGTGCCTGGATACGATACGAACGAAGGAAAGTTCTGAGATTCAAATTCATATTCGTAAACGTAAAGGCGAATTTGAATTACTTGCTTGCTCTTTCCACAACAGCTACGAGAAAGAAGTGCTTCGGAATTATTGTCATGTTTCTATCGCATTTTAAGCTGATGTGCTGTACTTAGTGACTCAGTAATGAGATGGGCTTTGCTACGTATTATGTTGCCAAGTGTGCACTTACGACAGCAAGTGCAACACTCATTTTGCGACATTGTTGAAGGGATCTTCAAGAATGAAGACGAGGTGAGGACATGGGTGTGAGCTGAGGCTTGTGGCACCAGATTTCCTCACATAAATTTGAGTGAATAAAGGACTGTGGAGGCAGTTATTTAAGAGTGATGACGAGGGCGAGCCTTGATGGCCACGTTGTGGGGATTCCGGCTTTCCATAAAAGGCTGCAGATTGCAGCGAGAAAGCGGGTGGAGCAAACAAACGGAGCCAGGCCCGCAGGACATGCATAGCGTTGCACGCCGTGGGAGCGAGGTGAATATCTATCGCCCATGAGAAGAGAACGCGGAAATTCCAGCCTGGCGCATCGCTCGCCCATCATGCACCCTCATGGGCATGCATATGGCATGACACCATTTGAATATTCTGAGTAACCGCCCAAGATCCACGGCGCGTGAAACCTTAGAGTAACGGGGAACGGGGAACAGGACCAAACCTAACCTGCACCTAACCTAACCTAACCCAACCTAACCCGACCCAACCTAACCTTACCTGACCTCACCTCACCCAACCGGACCTCCCACCTGACCTCCACGGCAGGTCAGGTCCGATCGCCTCCCCAAACGGATTCCCGACTCTTCCGTCGATTTGAACGGGGTCTCGCCGCGCCCTATGGTCGCGGGAGCCAAGTAAAGAATATACCAGATTACGCGTGCGCTAATGAAATCCTAAACAGTAACAGGCTGTAACCAGCGGCACCGGCCGATATCCCCAATCTTTGTTGGAGCTAAATTGGTGTTAAGTCGGGCGGGTGGGGCCGGCGGCCGGCCTTGAATGGGTTCTGGATGCTTCCCTTCACCTTCCCTTCTCTTCTATATATGGTCGATGAAACGTCTCGTTCTCGTACGTGGCACAGCGGCGTACACGTACATGCGAGGTATTATGCAGCCGGCCGCGGCTACGCGCATTTGTTCCGACTCCTAAAAGGACGTACATCTAGATATGTACACCGTATCGGAATTTGCGAGACCGTATGCCGTGTGGGCGCCGGGAATACGAGATGCTGCAGTTTTGTGGAAGTCGAGGATGTTTTTGACTTCGGCATCTCGGCTTCTGAGCTTTCGATCGAGTCCCCGGGTCAGCCAAGGCAGAGTCCGCGACACCCACGTCTCCTTGCTTCTCCCAAGTTGCTAAAATGAATGTACTGTAATCCCAAACCCTAAACCCTGAACCCTACGAAGATGAAGAAGAGAAGACAAATCTCTATGATACTCGAGTGGACACAAATAGACTTCGTCTTTCTTCTTCTTCTGATGAAATTGAGATGGGACTTCGTAGTTACCAAGTTGTAGCATGGTGTGCTAAGCTATTTGCACCAAGGGCATCCACTCCCTCCACCACCCCCATCTACGTACCCATCTTCTAAGCACCCCATCTAAGTGCCCATCTTGTCAGCGCATCTAAGTACCCATCTTCTAAGCACCCCTTGTAAGTACCCATCTTGTAAGCACAAGATGCTAACAGCGGTGTTCTTATAAATGTGTGTCCATGTGGCCTAAGCCATTGGGACTACCTACGTACATCCACCTGCGGGTCCTGGATGAGGGTTTGAAGTTTTTTTGAACTGCCGGGACAGAGGATAGGTCTGGTTCTGGGGGGTCGGGCCGGTTGGAAGTTGGGCAGAGTGACGAGGGGGCTCGGGGCGCGGGTACCGGACGCCCCGGGCGCCTCGGACCACCGGTCGCCCAAGGCTGACGGGCGGGTGTGTCGGGTAGCGGGAGTCGAGAAAGAGCAAGAGCCCTGGCACACGAGCGATGGGAGTTTGAAAACGGGATGGGAACGGAGTTGCGATATGGAGGGGGGCCGGCTTCCGACCCGGCGGGTCCTCCGCCGGGCACTGCCCTGCACTGCAGAGTTGCATTCAATGGGCATTAAAACTTGAATCCCCGCAGCAGCCGGCCTGGCATTCTGCAGCTTTGCTTGGCCGATGTGCAAACAACGATTACCTGCACCATATACTAATGCAAAATGTACTTGCGATGATCTCTCGGGGCTCGCGCCCTACCGCCGGGCGCCGACCTCGTGACCGCGATTTCCCGCGGTCACGGGCCCAAGTAACCATGGTATGTACGTTCGCAAACAAAAATTTAAAGGACATGGCAGAGTACATGACACCTGAGGGCTTATTGCGTACTGCCCCTCCCGGGGTCTATGTATAGTCCTCCCTGCCAGCCTGCTCCCTGCTCCCTGCTCCATGTCCTGTGCCTGAGTCGCCTGACCGCTGGATGCGGTTATCTTAACCGGGGTTAAGCCGGGGGTGCTGTTGCCGTGCCGCAGACTGCAGCTGCACCACGCCGGACACGAGGCCGGCGGCATTGTAGGTACGAGCCAGCCAGCCAGCCCGAATCGGGCTGTTTGATGCCATCTCCGCACGTCGGGCCCGAGAGCGCTGTGTGCCAGACAGGGATTCGCTGGAAGGATGTGCGGCCAGAATTAGGGCCGGCGGTAAGCACCGCCAGATTTGGAGGCCGTTGCGGGAGCGCTGGAATTAGCCGGGGGTCTGGGCCCGGGGGGGAGGCATGTTTGCGTGCGCGTGAGAGGATGTGGTGTATCCAGAGCCGGACGGACACCGGGAGCACAGCTGCTTGCGTTGTTGCTTTCCTTCTTGATTGTTCCCGGACTACAAAACACTGCCCGCCCCAGCTGTTGCTGTCCTGCTGGTTGTGCGATCCTTTCGCGACAGTTGGTGACGACCGGGTGACAACTTGATATGTAAGAAGTTTCCGTGATTCGGTTGAATGGAGACTGTGTTGCATGCAGTGCATGCCTGTACATGATGTGTGACTGGAGTGTGTGTTGCGTTTATGGATGTACATATGTACATTGCTTCTGGCAGATGTGTACAGCCCTTGGGGAAGGAAGTGATAAGTCTGCAGTGTTGCAGACTTTTAAAAGGAGAGCTATATTAGGTCGGACCTGCAACAGAAGGAGGTGAGACCAGCTGGCTGCAACTGGAGCATGTGAGGTCGGGATCGGATCCGGGCTATCTTGTATGGTGTACTGGTGCTTCCACTTGCAACAGCTTTCAGGAGGCACATGTCGTGGGAGTCTGGCAATGCAGATGAGGGATGGAGTCGGAGGGAGAGGGATTGCGTGTGAGATGAGAGCGTTCTGGACTTGACAAGAGTTGCTAATTTTAGGGACGTGTAAGCCCCTGGGCTTTGCTGGTGGTGTATGTACTTGAAAGTGTCGAAGAGCCTTGAGTCAGGGCTTGCTGTGCTCGAGGGAAGCTTCGGTGACTGTCGGTATGTACGCAGGTAGCAGTGACCTTAAGGGTGTCGCTTTCAGCAGTTCAAATCAAATTTTCTTTGGTACAAAAGCTTCTGGCACCAGCAATAGTTTGTTGCGGGACTGCCATGAGCACGCAACCTGTCTCTATGACTTGTTGAAAACGCTCCAGACTGTGCCAGAGGCCGAACCGAGTGCAGTACATTCTAGGATCCAGCAGCACAGTCCCACCGGGTTGCGAGAGCCGGAAGCTTTTCCTGAATCACCTTCCACACGCTCTGCAGTTCCTCATCTGCGGCCTTGAGCATCTGTATCATCCTGCGAAGGAGAACCGGTTTGCTGTCTCCCAGGCACTTTTGAGCCACATTCATGTACTGGTGAATCTCGTTTGGGCTGAGCGTGGATAAGAGATTTGGGAGGAGATGTGAATGAGATGACTCCATCACACACAAAGATTTTGTAACCAGGACTTCCTGATGCTTTACTCCTAGTCCAGCCTGTTGCAGCACAGGTAGTAGCTTGCTCTCCTCCTCCTTAAAGTGCTCTGTAGTTTGCTCCTGCATGTCATTCCACATGAAATGAATGCCATCCAAATGCTAAGCAATGAACGACGAATTTCAGGAACATGCACAACGGCTGGCAACCGCAGTTGCCTTCACATGTGATAAAGCTTGGTACCGTAAACTTTCGCAGACGGATGGCTAGAGCGTGAAGGGCCTCATCACGAACAGGGCTGCGCATTTCCAGAGCAGTTATTGACTTGATATCCTCCCGGATGCCATTCATGATGGGAAGCTGTCTTGCATGCTCATTGTCAGCCATCTGGGTAACACCTGCGAGCACAGCTTGTCAGCCTCCAGCAATTTTCTTGTCATCCAGGAGGAAAATGCAAAAATTCAAGCCCTCCTGGACCATACCATTCATCACATTCAACGCTTATCATGGAGCTACCAACCTGTGTGAACATTCTCAAGCGCAGGGAAAACAAATCTCTCCTCCATCTGTGCATGTTCCTGCATGATCTCCACAAGCTGGCCATACTTTTTTGACAGGAGTCTCATCTGGCTTATGCCCTGTTGCTGGTTTGTTGCCACCAGGCCCTGTTTCCGACCTGCTAGCTCATCAGCAAGCTGCACAACCCTATCCAAGTGAGCCAATATGCTCTTATGCTGTAAAGTTGTGACGATCAGCACTGGTGGAGGAGCTCCGTCCAACAGCTTTTTGGCAATTGACGACTTCAACACAGCGATGTCCAACTTCACCGGAATATGCACCGAAAAGCTCTGCATCTTCTTGCTGTACGACAGTAAACGAGAGTAACTGGAGCTGATTTCTATGCCCCGGAAATATGTGAGAAGCTGAACCAGATCCAGGAACGGGATCAAGTACACATCAGTCATGGTAAACTGGGATCCAAAGAAGAACGGGCCTCCTGTACCGTTCAACCACATAGCATGGTCCAGCCTTTCAAATACTGCGTCCAACTTCGGCACAAGCTCCTGCTGGGTGGCCTCGCTCCCATCACACAAAAGCTGGCTCACTAGCGGGCTGAACTTGTCACGGACATAGGATGTCCACTCTCGGACAGGTTCTTCTACATCTCCGGAGGGAATCAAGGGCGGCTCCCTGAACGTCTCATCTATGTACTCAATTATGGCATCTGGAGATCCCCTCACCATGCGCTCCCCATGCTGCAAGGCCAGAACCTTCTGGCTAGCTCTTGCAGCTCCCACCCAGTCAAAGTTGAACCAATCCTCAGTTCCAGGTTCCCAAGCTTGCTCGAATTTCACTCCCTTAGCTTGAATTGCCAGACGGATTCTTGCTGTGAAAGGACACAACCTGAAGCCAAACAGCCGATTCTGATGGGGAATCACAGGCTGCTGAGCTTTCGCAGAAGCTGGAACGTTAGCTGATGCTTTCTGGTTTTCAAGCTTGCATGAATCAGCTTTGCCTTGCTTGGCAAAGCAGGCACCCATTGTCTCCTTTTGCTCACCTCCTGAATATGTACACCTCCCAAACCACCGGCCACTCCGTTTCAGCGACGTTCTGCATGCAAGATTGCCTAGTCTTTCTCCACAGCAACTCAGGCAACTACATGCATTTCTTTTCCCCTGTGCACCATAGTTAATCTACATCCTGGGATTCTACATCACCAAACCATCCTGAGGACATTCGCCAGTGAAGATTGGCAAAGAAAGCCAAGATGAGTCTCCCGCCAAACGGTGAACTCTACAAGTAATGATTCGGTTGTTGGGTGGCACGTGGTCAGACTCATACTTCCATCTGACCGGAGGTCCATAAGCTGTAGGAAATTATTTTTCCCCGACATGTATTTATACCTAATTGTTTCTAAATAGGTAGGTAATTAATAGAATTCTTGATTAGCATCATTAACTGCCTATTTACAAAATAAACAGTTCTGGGTTAATTGCCTATTTTCATAATAAATAGTTCCCAGAAATGTCTTCATAGAAGAAGAAAGAGTCTATGATGGTCCACTTGGATGAAATGGATTGAGGGTCTCAATAGAAGAAGAAAAAGTATGTTATACTTCACTCTTAACAACTTGTACCATGAGGTGCCTAAGCTACTTGCACTCCCTCTAGGCACCTTATCCAAGTACCAATCTAAGCACATGATGCTTAATAGGACGTTTTATAGCTGTGTGCATTTGGCCGAAGGCATTTGATAGCTTTGTGGATTACTAAATCATGGTTGATCATGTCATTCAGGGTGTCATTTTGACCGAGTACTATCTCGGTCCCGGACTGCCTAGCTCTGGCTACGGTCCCGGACCGAGGAGGGACTGCGGCCTTTGCGACCCTTGGTCACTAAATATAATAAATAATTTATAAATAATTTATAAATAATTTATAAATAATATAAAAGATCATGGAGTCCGTAGACTGCAGCCCAAAGAGGGCGATCGCCATGATAAGATGAGTCCATTTGTCCATAATAATTATAAATCCTTGATATAAAATTAAATAATTTATTTTCATAATAAATAGTTCCCAGAAATGTCTTCATAGAAGAAGAAAGAGTCTATGATGGTCCACTTGGATGAAATGGATTGAGGGTCTCAATAGAAGAAGAAAAAGTATGTTATACTTCACTCTTAACAACTTGTACCATGAGGTGCCTAAGCTACTTGCACTCCCTCTAGGCACCTTATCCAAGTACCAATCTAAGCACATGATGCTTAATAGGGACGTTTTTATAACTGTGTGTGCATTTGGCCGAAGGCATTTGATAGCTTTGTGGATTACTAAATCATGGTTGATCATGTCATTCAGGGTGTCATTTTGACCGAGTACTATCTCACGCTGCTTAGCTGGTTACGCTTGGTCCCGGACCGAGGAGGGACTGCGGCCTTTTGCGACCCTTGGTCACTAAATATAATAAATAATTTATAAATAATTTATAAATAATTTATAAATAATATAAAAGACTGCGGAGTCCGTAGACTGCAGCCCAGTAGGCAGACTGCGTCCATGATAAGATGAGTCCATTTGTCCATAATAATTATAAATCCTTGATATAAAATTAAATAATTTATTAATTTTAAATCGGATTTTTTATGAACCCTCGGTCCCCTAGGGGACCGAGGGTGGGGACCGGACTCCTGAAGAACCTCCGGTCCCATGTTTTTTTTAACACATGCCGGGACCGGGACCGAGCTTGGGACGGGGTCAAAATGACACCCTGATGTCATTTGTTTTAGCGAATTTGGAGATTTTATAGGTATTTTGAAATATACATCAAAGTCCCATACCATGATTTCATTAGGAATAGCTCTGTAGGGCTCTTACAACACACGGCCCCGCACACTGCATACGACTTTTACAATAAGGACCTCGTAGGCCCATGAAATGGGGGATGAGGGCCAAGTGGTACCCCATCCAAGTACTAATCCATCCGAAGGACGCTTGATTGTGGAGTTCCAAACATGACAGATAGTTAAATTATCCTTAAGAAACACCTAGAGTAGACCACTGGCGCCAACTCAAACACCACCCTACTCTCATCAAAGCTTTGCTTAATCTCGTTCTTCCTTTGGCACATCTGCTCAGCTGCCGACCTTCTCTCTTCATCAAGTCTGCAAAGTTGTACAAGTCGTTCCTCGTGGGCAGTGTCTTCATCCAACCTTTCCATGACCCTAAATCCCAACGGGCCAGCAGCAACTTGGGTAGGCACCAAGCTTCCAGACAAGGGCCCAGGTTTTCTCGATATAGTCAATGATGCTCTCTTTCTGTCCTTCACATAGTCAACTAAGCTCTTCCTTGCAGCAAGCAGCAAAAACGTTTTACTTCGAAACTAGGCTAGGAAGGAGGAACACAAGGTTGCCATGTCCGTTCTACCAACATCATAGAGATTCTCAAACCACACTTTGGCCTCACTTTAGAGCGACGCAGGGAAGAGCTTCAAATAATTCCTTTTTGAACCAAGCATCTTAGTTTTGAGCACTCTTTTGAACAACTGCAGGTGCTCGTCCGGGTCTTCACCGGGGGAGCCAAAAAATTGTGGGAGGGCAGCAGAGTCAACGTACCTTCCAGCCATTGCAGACTCTGAACTCAAGAAGGCCATCAAAGGGTCTTACAATCTATACTTGAAAGAGGGTTGGGGAATTGGCTAGACCAAAGGGTACCTAGAGAGGTTGTCTGGCCGTAGCATTGCAAATGGTATAGGATAGAATGCACAGACACGTCCAAGCGAAAAGGCCAATTGCCTGCCAACCATTCCTACTTAAATTACACACCTAAATCTTCTCAAGAGATCGGTAAGTATCTTGGGTTTTGGCAAGGCTTGTGAGATGGGCTTGTTTCTAATGTACCCACCCATGAACCTCATGCTAACAAAGGGTGGCGGTAGGGGAGGGGCGGGAGGAGGTGGGACGGGGCAAGAGGGGGGAGTTGGACCTACTAGGTGAATTTAAAGGGAAGCCAGAAAAAAGCTCATTTAGTCAGTCAGACAACCACTAACAAATCAGGGTTTAAGTTGTCAGGTAGCCGGCCTTCCACTCTTGAGAGGTCCTGACAAGGGTGCCAGTTGTTGAATGAGCATGGGGCCTCACAACTCAGTGTTTCACACTAGGCTTCAACACGAAATAATGATGACTCTGGTCAGTGACAGCAATTGCACAGCGGTGCTTCACACGACACTGTTTCATCAAACGGTAAGGCAGGTGCAAGCGGGCTCCAGACTCTTGCTAATGCGCCTAGTTCAAAGGCAACATATAGCAACAGAAAACGTGAGCAAAGGGGTAGACTTGCAAGCTTGCGCACCAGCTCGCAAACATCATGCACAGAATAAAAGAGAAATTGTTATAAGGCTTGAGGACAAAGCCCTGCAGTTTGTCAAGCCTAAAATTACAGAATATGGGACCTCTCTTATAGTGCTTAGCCTTCACATAAATTTCCCTAGTACTCATTAAGATGATGGCGGCTCATAGAGCCCTATGTTCGCACACCTTTAAGAAATACATTTTCTTTGCCACCTAACCATGAGCCCAACTTACAGACGTGTAGGGCCAGTAGGGCCAACCTTGAAGGCATTTCTCAGCCCCGGTTCTAACAGATTCAATCCCAACTAGTTGGCCCGATCCAACCAAATTCATCCAGCCAAGAGAACATGAAGCATATCCTTAAGGGACTTTCAAAGGTTAAAAGATTTGACATTAAGTCCAAAGAGGCTTCTAATATTCAATCCCAGATAGCTTGTGACACTCTTACCCAGATGGGTAACTCTCATGCCTGGACGAGCTTCTCACACTCATACCCGGATGGGCTTCTAACATTCAAGCTCGAGCAGGCTTCTAACACTGACAAGCCTGGGTAGGCTTCTAACACTCAAACGTGGGTAGGCTTCTAACACTCAAACGCGTGGGTAGGCTTCTAACACTCAAGCTTGGAGGCTTCTAACACTCGAACCTAGATACTCAAGCTCGAATAGGCTTCTAACCGAGCTTGGATACTCAAGCTCGGATAGGCTTGTAACATTCAAGTTTGAATGGTCTTCTAAAACTCAAGCATGGATAGGCTTCTAATACTCAAGTTTGAATGGTCTTCAAAAACTCAAACCTGGATAGGCTTCTAACACAAACCCAGATGGGTTGCTAACACAAGCCGAGATGGGCTTCTAACACTCAATCTCGATTCATTAAGTGTAGAATAACAACCCCACTTACGACATGAAAACTTACATCAATATTCTATTTTCTAAAAGTAACAAATATTTCCTATAAAAGAAAATTCGGTCGAACCCCGCTGTCATAGGGCATGTCAGATTCCTTGCTTTGGAGTTGTGAAGGCATGTAAAAAAATATGAAATAAAAACCCCATATTGTCAAATCCACTTTAAAGGGGTCTAGTTCATATCTTATTGTTTTAATACCTATCCCTAGCTGCATGTTATAATATTTTAAATTAAAATATTCCATGGCCTACAACACCGCCAAGGCAGCCAATGCTAAGAATCCTCTCAACCCAATTGGGTCGAGAGGATACTAAACTAGGAATATAAAAAACAAATAGTCATACAGAAAATAATAGAGTAGAATGAGCTGGTAATTATCATGTATCATTCATAGTTGTGACAACAAGTTTTGAGTGACTATGGTTGGCCACGAACCATGGAACTTTGTAAACGGTCTTGTTGCCTTGTGAAGAGTAACATATACGAGTACAAATATGGGATAAATACACAGCGATAAGTGTCCTTAAATACACACTTCTAGTAGTTTTAGAAGTGATATGGGGTGCTAGCTGGGATACTCACAAGCTAAAATAACACAACCAACGGAATAAATAGGAACTCCTATTTATTCCGTTGGGGAACTCCTATTTATGCTCGGGCTACTCGTAGCCCGACAAGAGGGCAACTTGGCCCGGACTCCTTTACTGTAGCTGTCCATGGCCAAGCGAGCTCATGGCCTAGTATGTTTGTGAAGCCCTAGGCTTCACAGTTTAGATAAGTATGCAAATAGAATTATAATATAATGAGTCTCTTAAATAAGTCTCCCAAAAAATATATTATCTAAATTATTAAAATAAATTATAAAAAATAATTATCAAAATTCTTATCACGTGAATAAAGAAATTATTTTTAGCTCTCCTTCGTATGCATGCAACAACTAGATTGCAATGAACATGCAACAACCAGCGTTGTAGTTTGCAATGGAAGAAAGACAAGGTGTGGGACAAGTATATTATCGTTTTATTTTTCAGAAGATAAATTTTCAAGAAAAACTATTGAAAATTCAATCGATATTGGATCACAACTACATATCTAAGACTCATGCCATAGCTAATTAGATATTATATCTATTTTAAATTTATATTATATAAATATGCTTTATTATTATACTTTTAATATTTTAATATTTTAATCTAAATACATATGAACATATAATATCCATACCCTACCATCATGCCATACACCACACATCCACATATATGCTACATGACATCCATGAATAACACACACATATATATCACATCATATCAACCTAGGTATTCGGCCCATAGCCTACCACCTTCATTATATATACTCTATATTATCTCTTCAAGCCATGACACAACCTATCGCGTTGTGAAGTGGACAGCTACATTAGCTCACAAAGTTTGCAACTGACATTCATGTAGAAAAGGGGCATAGATTTAGAGTGGGATGTAAAGCAGCATTACCTTAATTAGAACTTGGCGTTCCTTATACAAAGTATGCTATTGCTTATGCAACCAAGAATGTGAACGTCACCGATCTTCAGTGTCTCAGCCTTTTGAAAAGGTGCGCAAATTTACAACCAAACCTCAGAAGGTGACACATTATACTAGGCCACAAGCTTGTAGAAATAAACAAACAAACATAGGGACATGCCTTAAGTTGCGGCACTTAAGAGATGCTGACTGCATTTAGAAAGATCCAACATGTTGTGGTCAATAGTTGCAAAGTGATTAGTCTGTGCTGATGAACCCCGCAGATGAAATAGATATGCGCTGCTCTTGTCGTCCGCTCTTGTCTTCTCGAAAGAATAGGTTAACTCATCGCCCGCCACAAGTTCACGCAATTGGAGCATCTTGATGGTATCCAAATCACTTCTTGCCACCTTTCCCAGACCAACTCCTGCCACATATCCCAGACCAGCTCCTACAATAGATCTTGCACACCTCCTGCCACGGAACCCTGCAAACCTCCTACCATTGAACCTTACAAACCTCCTGTCATGGGATCCTAGGAGCACACCATTGTCGATCGTGCTTACTTTTTGCTCCAATTTCCTGTACGCTGTTGTTTGCTTCTTTTATTGAGGATCTGGTATATTCTTCTTCTATTGAGGATCTACTGAAGATCAAGTGTATAGAACACAGCCTTCAGGACCCTTATATAACACCATCTGGGTAGATAGGGGTTTCTCCAGGAACCCCTTTTTGCACACAAACTTCTGCAAACCCCAAATTGCATGCTAAAAAATCCACACTAAAAACGGCCATTTTGAAGAGTTTAGATCTTGTTTACGCGTGCACAAACATATTTGATTTAATACTTCATCCAATTCTGAGCCTTCCTAAAAGAAGGTCATTCTCACAACCGGCATGCGTACAAACATTTAGAGTTTTTAGGGCTTGCTGTCATTCTAGTGCACAAACTTGTTTGCGCACCAACCTTTCTCTCGTACCAGTCAATCCTAAGACTATACTCTCGCTCTAGAAATTCTACAGGACTTTGTTTCTTAGACATCGAGACAATAATATCTTCATTGACCTGATGCTCTTCTTGATGCGCGTGCAGTGCGAGAATGAGAGTGGTATGGTCTGCACTTGGAGCTGGACCCATGCCAAATGTCTCAAGATTCAAAAGATGCAAAAGGTTCTCACTACTAGTTCAAAGTTGTAACCACTAGAAAAAAGATGAGGGCTAAGTTTAGATAAGGACATATCCGCATTAGGGAGGTGCATAAAAAGGGTTGAAAACGCCGAAAGGAACCTTTTAAAACAATAAAAATATAAAAAAAACAAAAACAGCGCAGAAAAATACCAAGGGCAAGTGCGCACACAAGTATGCACACTTGCCTCAAAAAATTGGATTTTTGGGATATTTTCGTATTTTCAGATTTTTTGCTCTTTTTTTCTTTGGGTGAACCGTCAGGGAATGCACTAGGAGGCGTGAACCATATGGGTTCATGCCCCTAGGCCCTCCATGACCCTGGGTGTGCGCACAAGTGCGCGCACCTGGGCCTCCTTGCCCCTTGGTGCGCGCACTTATGCGTGCACCTGGGCCCCCTTGCCCCATGGTGCACGCAATTGTTCACCCAACTTGGGTCCCCTGGTGCGCGCACTTGTTCGCCCACTTGGGCGCCTTTGTCCCCTGGTGCGTGCACTTGTTCGCCCACCTGGGCCCTCTTGCTCCTAGGTGCGCAAACCTGCGTCTTCTTGCCCCCAAGTGCGCAAACATGTTTGCGCACCTAGATCTTCTTGCTCATTTTGCGCAAACAAGCTTGTACATTATCACGTTGGGTGCGCAAACTTGTTTGGGCACTCATCTTGTGCTATCTGTTTTCTAACAAAAACACTTGTATGGGATGAACGGCGAACATGCACAAATAGCATATAACTGACGGTTCTGATTGTCTTCACCTCTTCAAAATCGCGGTGCTCTACCATGGATGCGTCACATTGTGACCAAATGAACATGTAGGATGTGGTGCCGCGGGTTTGAACATCACATTAAAATTAGCAAACACCCTTAAAAAAAGCCCAAAAAAAAAGCGAATACGGATTTTTGCCCAAAAAAAGAGGGGATTTTAGCCATAACCCCGGACGCTTCTATCTTCGCGGCTCACTCATAAAATCAGTAGATTTGGTAATCAAGGGAGCGGGGATGCCCATGTGCCGTTTTCGCCCTTGCGTTGCATATATGGTAGTGAGAATAGTTATCACCAAACCCTAAAACCTATTTATTCTAACATCTCTCCCCTTAAAACTAGTTGTTCTCTTCTAACAATCTTGCCTCTTCAATCTTGCACCACCGCATCAGACCAGTGATCTCCGCCTCCTCATCCGGAGTCGGAGGCACTTGCGATCTCTCACTTCAGGGAAGGGAGGCCATGGTGCCACACAAACTAACAGTCCAACGCTTAAAACGCCTACTTCGCACAGGTCCTGCAAGCCTGAGCCGTGGAAAAAAAGAGCCAAATGCAGAAGAATTGTGGAAAAGGGGGCCAAGAGAATGCGCGCAGTGCAAGTCATGGCCTACTGCTGGCACATTTTCATTTTGTGCTTAGAGCTTCATACCGAAGCGATCTCGTTAGGTATGACTGACACCTTGAGACTGGATGACATGGAGTCCGGAATGCCACGAGGCACATATGGACCATGGTCCCTTCACATCGGCCTGGCGGTCCTCATTCACCGAGGCCCACATACATGATAAGATCTCGGGGACTTTCTAACTCATAACATGATAAAGAACGCACTTGGCCATAATGAAACGGTAAGTGTCGGCTCCTGTCAGATTGTTCAGCGATGTTTTGTGCTTTGGAAGCTCGTATTCAAGGATGCCACGTCCTGGTCTCAAAATGTGTCAGTTTGGACCGACCACCATGGATTGTCCAAACCGACACAGTTTGGACCCCCGTCTCCTAAGGCTAACGCAAACTTAATGAGCCCTGCCATTCATACCGCCCGTGTGGCCACGCCCATTGCAAAGCCGAGAGGCATGAGGCCGGCATGCCTCTCTTTCTTTCCAGTGTCTCCCTCTCCGGCAACGGGCTTCCGTCGTCGCTCCTCTCAACGGCTCCCTCCGCCCTCCTCTCAACGGCTCTCGTCCGCACTCCTCTCAACGCCGTGCGCCCGCACCTGGTCACCCATCTGTGGTCTCAACCTATGCACCAAGCACTCGATCATGAACTCCAAATGCCCTATCCATTTTGAACACACTGTAATTGTGATGGTCATGGGGCTAGGCCGAGCGAACCTACAACCGGGGAGTGGTTCCACGCAACAAAAAGATCCTTTGCTTAAGTTGAGCCGCGGGCTTTATACAAGAGAAAGGGTGCAATCACGGGCCCTGATTGCGCCGTCTACTTGGCGCGTATCCTACGGCCCGTGATTCAAGTTACTATGCTTTCCCGAGATCGGCGCTTAGGTCATGGTTAGGGCATGGGTCGTGACAACTCACCCCGGGGGGGAAGAAGAAGCTTCGACCACGAAGGGAGGAAGGGGAAGGTGGTGTTGGTGAAGGTACTGGCGCAAGAGGTCGGGGGCGTTCGTAAGGTGAGACAGGGGTTCCCAAGTGGCATCAGTGAGGGGATACCCCTTCCAGAGGACCAGGAATTGGTAGCGACGACGGACAAGGCGATGACGTAAAATAGCTTCGACTTCGAATTCGGGCCCAGAAGGGGTGGGGATGGGGGCAGGGACAGGGGGAGGGGAACCATGAAAGGGTTTGAGGAGAGAGACGTGAAAAACGGGATGCAAGCGGCAGTGGGGAGGGAGGGTGAGCTCAAAAGCAACGGGGCCAATCTAACGCAGAATTCGATAGGGACCTAAGAACCGAGGGGAGAGCTTGCGAACACCAAGAGAGGGGGGAAGGTGACGGGACGAGAGCAGGACAAAATCGCCGACACGAAGAGAGTGCGGGCGGTGGTGACGATTGGCATACTGAGCCTGCCGGTTCTGGGCCTCATGGGCCAGGCGGCAAGCTTGTTGTTGAATGGTGAGGCGGCGAGCCAGGAACTCCGTAGCAGCGGGGACAGCAGAGTGAGCGGGGAGGGAGGCGGAGAGACAGGTGCGCGGGTGAAAGCCTTTGTTGAAGAGGAACGGGGAGACACCAGTAGAGCTGTTGGGGGCGTTGTTGTAGGCAAACTCCGCAAAATGCAAATAGGTGGCCCATTGGTCCTGATGAGTACCAGCATATGCCCGCAACATATCTTCAAGAACCTGATTGGCCCGTTCGGTGGCCCCGTCGGTCTGAGGGTGGAAGGCTGTGGAGAAACAGAGTTTAGTTTGAAGTCCCGCATGTACAGCCTGCCAGAACCTGGATGTGAAGCGAGGGTCGCGATCACTTACAAGAGATCGGGGTAAGCCATGAGCACGATAGACAACCTTAAGAAAGATGTCGGCAGTCTCCTCCGCCGTACAGGTATCCTGCGTAGGATGAAGAAGGACGTGGCGGGTGAGCTTATCGGTGAACACAATAATAGCATTAAAACCTTCGTCAGTCCGCGGAAGACCGGTGATGAAATCAAGAGTCACCTGCTCCCAAGGCATCAGAGGGACTGGCAAGGGTTGGAGAAGGCCGGCAGGTACTTGCCTCAAAGGCTTGTTATGCTGACAAGCGGAGCATAAAGTGACGTAGTCGCGAACGTCGCTGAGTAAGCCGGGCCAAAAGTAGGACTGTTGAACGAGGGCTGTGGTCCTGTGAACACCTTGATGGCCGGCGGAGGGGGAATTATGAGCCTCCTTAATGATTTGGCGGTGGATATGTGGCAGTTGGGGAACAAACAAGCGCTGCTTATACCATAGTAAACCATCCAGCAGTTGCCAATCTGCGGAGCCCTCCTGAATCGCCTTGGATGCTGCCACCGCGGTGTGATCGGCGCTAAGGGCCTCACGAATCTCCGCGTGCCAGGTTGGCTGGACCTGTACCTCAGTGACAAGAGTATTAGTCTGCAATCGACTAAGGGCATCAACGCTCGCACGCCTTTGACATAACGGATAGTATCTGGCTGCTGCAGAATTCCGGGCACCTTGCGAGAGATGCTATGCGTAAGTAAACAAGGGGCGGGTGGTATCTCGAGGTCAAAAGCTACCCCTTCAAGAAAACAACGCCAGTTTTTTAATGCGAGTACCTGGGCTAGCGTCTCCTTCTCGCTTGTCGTCCAATTGAGTTCAGCGCCCTTAAGCTTCCGCGAGAAGTAGGCTACAGGCTGCCTGCCCGTTCCTTGGTCCTGCTGTAGAATGGCCCCTACAGCAATATCGGATGCGTCTGTGGTAACGATAAATGGCACGGACGGTTCGGGGTATGCAAGGACGGGAGCGGTGGTGGCCGCTGATAGCAGCGGCCTCATTCGCCCCATGCACACCCCTAACAATAAGGCGTCAGCAGTGCGGCTATCTTAGCGAAACCCAAGATAAATTTTCTATAGTAAGATGCGAGGCCAAGAAAACTTTGTACATCACGTGTTTGTGATGGAGTGGGCCATTCTCGGACACAGCACCTTTTGGTCGAGTCGAGAATCTGGGTTTCTCGACAATGTGCCCAAGATACTCTACCTGCCGCTGTAGTATCTCACACTTCGGGGCTTGGACATACAGTTGATGCTTCCTGAGCCGTGACAGGGCCTCGCGTAGGTTCCTGTCGTGCTCCGCCCTATCCCTACCATAAACCAGTATGTCATCAAGGTAGACCAAAATACCTTTGTTGATTAGGCCATGAAAAACATCGTTCATGAGCGTTTGGAATGATGCGGGGGCGTTTGTCATGCCAAACGACATAACAAGCCACTCATAGTGGCCATACCTGGTATTAAAGGCTGTCTTCTCCTCATCTCCAGCAGCAATCCTGATCTGATGGTAGCCACTAACTAAGTCCAATTTTGAGAAGTAGCGGGCCCCTGCCAGTCCCTCCAATAATTCATCAATGCGAGGGAGAGGAAATGTATTCTTCTTAGTGAGGTTGTTCAACCCCCGATAGTCAATACACATACGTAACTTACCGTTCTTCTTACGCGAAAACAAAATGGGTGCCCCATATGGCGATTTGGAAGGTCTTATGTCTTTATGTAGAGCCTCTTCCACCGCAGTTGACTCTGAATTTCCAACGGGACATCCGATATCTTGGTCGATAGGGGGTTTATGAAATCCTGGCACAAGCTCAATCCGATGGTCAACACTCCTGGATGGTGGCAACCCCGCAGGCAGGGTGTTGACAAGGACGCCCCGGAAATCGCCCATGATTTGAGTAATCCCAAAGATCACCTTCAAAAGCTTGTTTGTCGTGTAGGGCAGAGCCTCTCCTTGATGACAAACAGGGTCATCCCGTGCTCTCCCCTCTTCTTGATGCTCCTCCGCATGCTCGCGGTCGAAACCTTCCAAATCTAACCTCGCCACTGCTGTTGCTCCTTTACAAGATATCGCCTCAGCACAAGAGACAATTCGTGTTGAGGCCAGGTGATGGCTGGATTGCGGTCTTCGAGCCAAGGCATGCCTAAAATGGCATCGTGTCCATTCCCCAATTCTGTTATGGTGAAGCTCACCCTTTCACAGTACGCTCCCATCCGTAGGTTTACGGGGCGGCTGTGTGTAGCTCTCCCTTGTAGCTGGCCATTAGCTAACCGCATTCTGTGCCTGCCAGATCCAGCACGCCTTCCTTGCAAAACAACGGGACAGGAAATTAGTACTCGCACCGCAATCGATCAAGATTCGGCAAGGTATCCCGTTGATATGGCCTTGCACTGTGAATAATTGTCGTATCTCGAGGCTTCGCCGCTGACGCAGCGGCCCCCGCCCAACATGCGACTAATCACGGGGGCCCCGTTTCCCAATGTCTTAGCAACGTCTGCCTGTGCAAGGTTCACTTCACGGTTACCTCCTCTGTTGTTATGGAACCGTCTTCCTCGTCCACGTCCAGCCTCGCGGGAGTTCTGTGGGGCGCGCGCGATGCCCCATCAAGGTGTATAGCACGCCTCGAATGCTCGAATGCCCGAGCTCCATCGGAGTGGCCTCGCCCCGAATTCTCAACGCCCCTAGTTGGCTTGTACCAGCCTTTAAACTCGTGATACAGTGCGTCGGACTGCTGGGCACTCGTGACAGCCTCCTCGAATGTCTCGCACTTGGCGTGCATCACCACATCCTTCCGTACTGCATGCTTCAGCCCACGGGAGTACCGGTCCAACTTCTCCTCGTCCGTCATCCCAGGGATACTCATTACCAACTGCCGAAACTCGGTGGTGTAGGCTGTGTGGAGTGTAACCTTGTGTCTAGGGACACCGTGAGGTCCACATTCACCCTCAATGTCGTTGTAGGCCTAGGATTCGCTCCCAAGGGAATGGTTTGTGCCAAGAGACGCTAACTTCTATCACTCGACCTTTGCCTAAGTCGGGCTCACTGCTATCACTCCTCTTACCTATCTACTCAACTACTACTACCTTCCGACTTGTCCAACGACCGCAAATCCCATTTCACGACCGCAAATCTCATTCCACAACCGGTAGTTGCTACGACTACCGAGGTGGGTCCCACACCAAACCCTAGCAACTCATCTCCGGCGGGCGCGGGACACGGGCGCTACGTGCTCACGGATCGGACTTTATTTGGCACTCCACACTTCATGCACACCACCAATTCCTAGAGACCAAAGTTCCTAGGATACCACGCTTACTCCTCACACACACACACACACACAGGCGCCACCCCACGGTTTCTACTAGAGACTTTGTTTTCCTTGTGCACTTTCCACGCCAAAGACCGGTTTGAGTTCTCAATTCACACACAATTCTCCTTTGCTAACGCTCCAATTCGCTCACTTACTCTTCCGCCACGATCTCACACCTCGCGCCAGCATCTGATTTGATCTCTCCTTCACCCGATCTCTTCTCTCTCTCTCCCTCCCTCAATTCGCCCAGGCTACCAACCATGCACTCACACAATTCACGATTTGAACACAACTTTCGGGTTTAAAGGTGAAGGAGAAGGCGTCGCGCGGGCGTTGAGCAAGCTCCGGACCGCCGCCGATCCCTTGGCTTCCTCCTCCGTTGTCGGCAAATTGCTCCATCACCTCCTTCCCTCCGTTGCGGAGCAAGCTCTCGACCACTCCCGGGGCGTCTCGCACACCACCTCATCAATCGGACGTCTCCAACCATCCACAGGCGTGGGGATCTCAACGAGTTATCTGTTGTGGTGGGCAAAAGTTGCCCCTCTTATACATCGGGCCCCGTTTCCCAGTTTCTAGATCCTAAAAAGCTAAAGGCGCACCCACAATTCTAAGCGATCTAGGTCGATGGGGCATCCTCAAATTTTCATTTAGGATGCTACCACCTTATTGCCTCGCTATCCGCCCTCCCCGACTCGTCCGCCTGGCCTTCGTCCTCCATCGCCGCCCGCCACGAGCCCTCACCCGCCCGGTCAGCGGGTTTTCCCACTTCCACCTCACTGTCACTGCTGGGCGTCCTAATTGAGGGCATACCACCGGGCTTCCGCCTCTTCCGGCCGCCTATTCTTGAGGATTACCACGGTTCCTCATCCACCCAAGCTGGACCTCCTCTTCACTCAACTCCTCCAAGTCGCCTCCGCATAATAGGGGCCAATCCCCACACTGGCGCAATGGTAGAAGTATGCACCGGGTCCTCACTTGCGATGGGTAGGACTGATCCCTCCTATTTCCACCGCACATGGGCGGTGAAGTTAAGCCGCGTTCTCCATTCACATATAGACCCGAGCGTAAGTTTCCTCATCCATGTGCCGCAACATAATAGGATCCTGCTGCGGAGGTGCTTACCCCCTCCTCCGTAGACTACACCGTTGCTCGGTCCATGTCCTCGCGGGTGCGCGTCGCACTGTCGCCCCGCCGATCCCTTGGCTTCCGCTACGGTGGTCTCCACGACCGTCGTTGGTCCGGCCGTGGTAGGTGTTTGACTACCTTGGCTGTTCCTTCCCTCGGTAGTGCCTTCCACTACCCGGTCGTGGTCCACCTCGCTTCCCTTCTCTTTTCTCGTTCGGCCACGTGCCTCATCCGCTCCCGTTTATACCGTTCCGCCAGCTTATGGACCTTCTCCACAGAGGCCGCCTCACACTCTGGGCTCGCAACAACTCCACCATCTCTGGTTTGACTCGTGGGCATCCTTGATTTGAGCCATGGCGCTTCCTGTGACTCGTCATGGCTCTTCTCACAGGCCTGCACAAATCCTGAAGCTTGATCTTATCTCCTCTAAGGCCGCTTGTCTTCCTCCGATTGCTTGCGCTTGGCCTCTCCTCGTCAAACTGGCCTTCACCACTTCCTCCGCCGCCCTTGCACCGAGCCATGTGAGAGCCAAGGCCGCTTGGTCCAACAAATCGCTTGGGCCCGGATCATCGATGTCTCGGCTCCTGTAATTCCACTTGTTGTGGCCCGTGCGGGCGCCATCCTCCGTCGAGCACCTTCCTTCCCAACAAAGTGCGCACCCTCACCAATTAATTGCATCCACCTCTGCTGCTGGAGTCCCTTGAAAATCTCTTCCCATCTTTGAGGAGGGTCCGCTCACGAGGTCGACCTAATTCCTCGGGTTGATTCATCATCGCATCCGTGTCAAGAAAATTTTCTTCCTCGGATCGCGCCTCTTCCTCCGCCACCTCGATGCGTTTGGCTTTCATTTTCTTTGCTTTTTCGTGGTAGCGGCACCGCCGACTGGCGTCCACCTTCACTTTTTTTTGGGACCGTCGCCTCGGTCTTCCTCTTCTTCTTTGGTAGAATTTCCTTCTCTTCCTCGGGCACATCGCCATGGACTCCCAGTGTCCGATTCCTCCTCAATTTCCTCCTTGGGCTCCTCCGCCTTCCACTTCACCTCCTAGGCTTCCACATATGAAGGAGGCCACAATTTCTACCTCTGGCGGGGCAATTAGCATGCGCATAAAGATGAACTAGGAATGGTGAAATTAGAGAGGGCCGAGGGTAGGAGAAATCAGTTCAACCTTTCTTCACTCAACTTCTCAAGAGGATTCGTCCCGATCGATTTTCGCCTTGACAACTTCATGGAGGAACAACGGCAAGTGGTCGGACAAATAATCCTGCTTCTTGTCTTTGTAGGAAGCAGAAGCCATCTGGCGGACCATTAAGCTGTGTTGCCAATTCGTCGAACCATTGGGTTCCGGATTCGCCCGCCTTCACCGGGCGCTGCTTCTTCTTTGTGCTCCTTTTCCGAGAAGGTTCCATCACCAAACCTCCGCCTCCTCCTTCTGCGCCCATACACTTCCCTAACCAATGCGGTCCCAATCCCGAGGTTTTGCTCTAATTCCCTCGCCGGTTGCTTGTCTTTAGGTGGCGCGCACTCCTGCACCGATCCCGTTCATGTAATTCCACCGCTTCTCCATGAAACCCACCAGCTCCTTCACGGGCCCCAGCTCGGACTTTCCAATGATCCATGTTTGGCCATTGGGCAAGCGCAATCTCATTGTGGCTTTGGGCGCCATCCTTCCGATAGTCTTCCCGGTCTCGCGCCACAGTGCCACCTCGCTGAATTTCACAAGGTCGGTCTCGAGTTCCTACCTCCTCCAAGCGCGCCGCGCGCCTTCCTTCCCCGGGGTTGCGACTTCACCGGTGAGGGTTCGAGGCGGCCTCCACCACGATCGCGCCTCTCGCTCTCCGTGATCGCGGTCCGCCTCTCGAATCACGGCTCCTCGGCGACCTCACGCTCCGGCCGCCCGTTGCGCTCCACTCCCCGCCGGCTCCGCCGTTGCTCCGTTGTTTGAGCAGTGTCACCTACATTTCCTTAGGGTTAAGTTTGGCTGCGGTTGTCTTCTCGACCGCCCATCCCAATCCACAACCCCATACTCATTCACTACCGCGTGGTCGACCCCTAACTTATAGACAAACCCCAAATAACCACCCCCCCTATCCATATATAGACCTTGTAGTGGATATCGAGGTCCATGGGCCAAGGAACACCAAATTCCGGACCATTTATTATCTAACCTAGGCAATAAAACAAAAAGAACTCCATAGGCCAAGGACATTTTACTATGAATATCCCCAACTACTCAATCGACTTATTTTCACACCACTCTCAAAAACAAAAAATTCACTTGGGCACATTTTAACAGGGGTTTCGAGACTAGATCGTTTACATACTCCTTCTCATTTGTTGGCGTCCTCGCCAACTTATATAATACTTCTTGACCCTCCACCCATTGACTCGGGTGGTAGTGGAGGTCCCGCTAACTCTTGCGGTTGTCTTGAGCCATTCTTTGAAGACTTGAGAACTTTGTATGGCCCCATCCATCGAAGATGGAGCTTCCGGAAAGTGCATATACCTATTGTCGTGCAATGAGGCCAAGTCACAGGAACTACCCACTCTTGCTTCCGCAACCGATTGTCATGCCATATTTTCCGTTTACTTTGAATATCACGCATGCGCTCAGCCGTTCCCTATCCTCTGTATGTTTAGCGAAGGCGACCAGGCGTTCGGTGACTTTCCTCTCTTGCCATGCGGTTAGTTTCACAGATCGCGGTGGGAATTTCAAACTCAATAGGCATTAGGAGAATGGCGTAGGTGAGGTAGTACGGTGTTTGTTGCGTTGTTATTTTCTCTGCGATCCGGTATGCGGGCGGGTGAAGCTTAAGATCCCAATCGCATATTCCACCGTTAGTTTGTTGAGGATCCCGCACAAGAGCCCATTCGCCTTTTCCGTTAAGCCATTTGCCTTGGGATTATAAGTCGTTTTCTGTGGCGCGTTGAAGTAGATCGTCATATGAGATATAACCGTTGACGAAATGTGACCCTCATCGTGACAAGCTCCAAGGGACCATATCGAGTGATAATGTGTTCATAGAGGAACAGCCACTACATGGTGTCTACAGGTGCTTGGGCTTCCACCATACGCGTGCAATAGTCAGCCACGAGGATGTATTGGTTTTGTCGCCCTCGCTTTTTGTATGGGACCAACAAATCTATTCCCCATTTCTCGAATGGCGCGGGGCCAATATCGGAACCATTGGCCATTGAGTGGTTGCGACGGTTTCCCAACCTCGCGGGGCATCAGCGTTTAACAAACTCCTAGCATCACGATGCATGGTTTGCCACCGGTACCCGTTTCAAGCACCTTCTTGCACGTGATATATGCGCAAAATGTCCTCCGCTTCCCCTCGTGCATCTCCGTCGGCTCGGATAACTCGCTCCTTGTTACCCATAACTCCCGCCCATCCGGTCCGATTGTGATTGTCTTTGCGTCGTACAAGCGGACGCTAAGCGCTTTGCCGCTGGGGTTTGAAAGATCCGGTGGTATTTTCCGTTCGAATTCCATCATCTCCTCGTGGTGGGCCTTGTGTATCCGTTCTCCCTTCTCATTTCTGCCGAGCCACCATTTACCTCGCCTTATGGTTCGGCTGCCCCCTCTAACTCTGCCATGAGCTTCATCGGGAAAATCGTCGTTTTGGTCTGTGTAACCTCCTCATCTCGACCTCGAAATGTAATCGCATTCACATGTTTACCTCCTCTGGTCTCCACCGTGAGCGTGAATTCTTGCGGAGTAGGATCCATCTTGCTATGCGTCCAGACAAGTCAGTTTTGTTTACCAGGTGTTTGAGGGCGAAGTGGTCCACATGGAAGACGAACTCGTAGGATAGCAAATAGTGACGAAACTTGCGAACCGAGTACACCATCCCCAGCGCCTCCCTCTCGGTGGTGGTATACTTCTTTTCTGCGTCAGTGAGCTGCCTCCCTGCATAATAGATTGGGTAATCGTGCTTCTTGTCATCCCTTTGGCTTAGAATGGTACCGATTGCATAGGCGAAGCGTCTACAAACACGTGGAACTTCTTGCTCGATCGGTCGCGTGGGTCTTTGTGATCGGTGGTCGAAGATCATTGAAGGCCTCCTCTCGTTTTGCGTCCATTCCCACCTGGTCCTGCGCGAGTAGCCGCCCTTACGGAAAAATTCTTCACAAACCTTGATAATAGCCTACCATTCCGAGGAATCCCTAAGCTCCTTGGTCATGCGTAGCGGGCCCTTACGGAAAAATTCTTCACAAACCTTGATAATAGCCTACCATTCCGAGGAATCCCTAAGCTCCTTGATGTGGTAGGTGGCTTGAGGCGGTAATGATTTTGACCTTATCGGGTCGACCTCTATCCCCGTGCAATCACGGTGCCCCAACAAAATACCCTCGGCATGCGAAATAACATTTCTCGGGATGTAGACACAATTGTGCATTGACACCGTTCGGACATTTGCGAAGGTGGTTGAGGTGATCTTTCGCTGCTCAAACACGCAGGTCATCCAGAAGACCTCCATGAAGTCCCTAAGGTATTCCTTGAAAATCTTGACAACTGTCGCATGAAGGATCACGGTGCCCTGTTAATCCGAGCAGCGCTCCGTTTGTAGGCATAGGTTCCCGATCTGTAGTGAAGGGCATTGGTGGCCAATCACTCTCCACGAGATGTGGTGGTTATACCCGAATACCCATCCGAGCAGGTAGACCATTCTCCTGCAACTAAGTCCGATTATGTTGTCTATGAATGGAAGCGGGTAATGGTCTTTTTTGGTCACCTTGTTTAACTTCCTCCAATCCTGACAGACCCGTATCTTTCCCTTCTGCTTTTTGGGAACCACCACAATTGGGGCTACCCACTCCGATGTCACAATACCCTACTAGAAATGGCCCCCTATGTTACACTTTTTGTTAAGATTTGAACCCCCCCATGTTGCAATTATGTTGAAATCGTGGGGTCTTGTTACACTTATTTGGCCCTTGTTACGTCGGGGCTTGGTAACCAACCCTCCATCTTGTTACAATCGCGTTCTGATCTTGTTGCAATTTTGTTGCATTGTAGTAAGAGGCGGTATTTGGCCCTTTCAAAATTTCAACATATTTGCAACAACCAAAGTGTTACACCCTCTTATGTTCCAGTTTTGCAGGCTTGGTACCGAACCTCCTTCCCATGTGGGTTTGCCATTATTGCTTTCATTCCTTTGTTTTCCCCGCCTTTATTGTTATCGTGTACGGACTATAAGTATATAATATGCCTTGGCTTCCGTGCACGTATTGCCCGATGTCATTACTCAAAATTTATATCGATGCCTTTTCAAATTATGCGTACAAGTGGTATGTGTTGTCCTCCGTTTTGCAATACTGTGCGGCACCGCAAATTTTACGCGTTGTTTCCACCTATTATGCGGTGCCTTTCACGTCACTCGTATTTCGTGCCCTTGTGGGCGTCCCGTATAGGGTACTTGTTTTGGAAACCCTTAGTCCACAAGAACAACGAAGGCGTAGTTTCACCTCGAGATAACATGCGGTTCTTTGCCGCATCCACATCCAAAATTGGCGTCCTCCCTCGGTAGCGGGATGAATCTACCGGCATCCGCATCCGCGTGTCCGTGCTCACTCGTCGCGCGAGGAATGAACGCAATCTCCATCCGCGACCTCGTGCTCCCTCCTCGCGGAGGGGTGAATTGGGGTTGTGGTTGGCATTCTGTTGCCCGCCCGTTCGTTTGAAGGCCTACTCCTCGTCATGCAGCTGGCATGCACCTCCCACACTGCTACCGATTTTGCCCTTCCCCTTCCTCAAGCGGTCTGCTGGTTTTTCCTTCCGTGCAGCCGCGATTCCACATTTCACAGGATTTGCAGAACATATGACCACATGCCATTCCATGGCCCTTGATAACGCTGGCGAGTGCGTTGCAATTTGCGAGCTTACCTTCTCGGCCTTCTCTTTGTTTTGTTTCCGCCCACTTCCGCCTCCGATTGCGTGCTTGTCACGTTCCTTGGCTGCCACGCCCTCGGCCGTAACTCTTCCTTCCCCATCGCCTTGGGCATTCCCTTCCTTTCCTCTTGGCCTCCTCCATCCTCCATAGGTTGCGTCACCTTTTTGGAGCCCACTGCAGTCCATGCTCTCGGCATCGGCTCGGCGGTATGTGTCGGGTACAAAGTTCGGCAGGCGCGTTCACATCTCCATCCTCTTCCGCCACCTCGTGCTCTTCCTCATCGTCACCATGTCGTGACGCCTGGCCCGTCCATTGGAGGCTGCTGGATCCCCGTGATGAGATGTCTCATTGCCTCGCGCCCATTCCCTCGCCCGCCCCGAGGCAACGTTTTTGGCACCATTGCGCACACATGTCGTCACCCCACGGTCCCCTCCGCCTCCACCTCTTCCTCATCGTCACCATGTCGTGGCCGTCGATCTGTCCATTGGAGGCTGCTGGATCCCCGTGTGAGATGTCTCATTTACATCTCGCGCCTCCATTCCTGCCCGATCAACGTTTTTGGCACCATTGCGCACACATGTCGTCACCCCACGGTCCCCCCTCACGCCTCCATTGTCCATCCGCCCATCCTGTTGCGCCACTACCCTTGATGTCCATGCATCGCCATTCCACGGATGTGTACCGGCCCCATGTACAACTCACTTACGGTGGCCCCTCTCCCTACCATGTTCTTCGTTGCCCCGTTTTCCCGAGGCACCCATGCCCCACCATGCCCCCTCTCGATCATGACCCTTTGCTATGTTACGCCACAACCACGGCCGTTCGTGGTGTCTGGGACCACCACCTCGCCGCCTCGCCATAGTCGGCGATGTCGATCGCCTTACAGCTGCCGCTTTGCATCGTTTGCCCCACCGTGTAAGCGTTTCCTTCTCGCCGGTCGCACCCTGTTTTTTGTTACATCATTTGGTGCTCCATGGCCTACCACACACCTTGATGTCCTGTCCTCCCATGGTTGATCGTTCACCTCGTGGCGTCCCTCTCCATGTCGGGTTCCACTTCGCCTTGTTGTCCCCGCCATTCGTCCTTCCTTCCGCACATTTGTGCGCGTTTTCTCCACCACATGCTTGTGGCTCCCCGCGGCTCGAATGGCTTCCGCCTCACATCTAGCGCCCCTTGTCGGCGGGAAGGATTGACCCATTCCACTATCCTCCTCCTTGGAAGGCCACGAGATCGGGATCCTTCTCCAACTCTATATCATTCGGCCAGCGATCCTTTCCCGCGTTATCCGGCAATCTCACGCATCTCGTGGGTTCGTCCATACTTTGCCTCCCTCACACGTCGAGGAACTCCGGCACCGAATATCATCGCGGGCCCGCCCTTCCATGTTTGTCGTTCCTCTAGCATGCCATACTACGCCTCGTCATCTGCGGGATACGTGCCATACCGTTTGTGAAACCGCAACACCCAGCCTGTCCGACCTCCCTTTCCCCACGGGTTTGGACCCATACCGCCATTTCTGGCTAGTCTCTCCTTCGCTGCTATTTCGTGCTTGGATGGCTGAAAACGGCCGTTCCTTTTCAGCTCGTGTCGTGCCCATGCTAAGGCATCTTCCCACTCTTCATCGTCCACCATGGAAGGTTTCCTATTCGGAGGTAGTTCCCCCTTTTCCCTCTCTTCCAGCGCAACGGCCTTCGCAGCATCCACACATCTGGCATTCGCGTCCGCGTCATTTGAGAGAAATGTCTACTTATGCACGACTTCAGCACTAAATCTGGGAAGGCTTCCGCCACACACTTGATTAACCGGGCCTTCTCTGCTTTTGGAACGTCCCTCCACCTTGTCAGGTACCCCAGGTCGTTCACAACCTTTGTCCTGACTAGCTCCAGCATTTCTTCGTGTCTCCTTTCGCTTAGCCCACCGAGCGGTGCCCTACCGACGCCTTTCACAACTCTGTCTATTGCGTTCCTCAGCCATTTCACCCCATGCTTGTGCAGCAAAGCATTCACCAAGGCCTCGTTATCAACACCATTTACCAGGTCATTCACGTCTACTGTGCCTGTCCTTCCACGCCTCGCGGTTGATATGACACCTCCACCGCAACAAATTCCGCCCGCCATTCCCTTTCTAGGGCCTCTGCACCCGTCGGTCCTTCCTGCTGTCCTCCCTCCCTCCGACCGTCCTGTGTGCTACCTTCTGCATTCCCGCATTTCGTCCTCCTCTCTTACATCCAACTCCTCCGCGGAGCGTGACGGGTTGTTCTCCTCTTCCACTTGATAGTTCCCATTCCCCCTACTTGCCATCCATCGTCTTCGTGCACATCCAAGCGCATTCACACAATGCACATGGAAATAGCGTTCATCCCGGATCTGGTCTATATGTCGACACCGTACAATGTGTTGCGTGGCGTCACGATATCATCATGTGCCACAACACACTAACCTGGTCCAGCATTTCGCTTTCTTGGTCCATGTCCTGCAGGCTCGGCCTGCATTGCTCCAATTCGTCGTCCGTCGGGGATGGAAGGTGCCAAGTTTCGACGTCATCGAACCTGAACCTACCTGTGCCCGCCATCGCGTGCTTCCCTCCTTCACGCTTTGTTGCCTCCTTTGCGCCGATGGCAGCCTCCTCCCACCGTGCTCGCCGATTGAACGCCGGAAAGGTGGATGGGGCGGATGAGGAGGATAGGCAAGACGACCTACCCTCCTCATCCCCTCCACCTTCCTACGGTCTCACATCGCCGTCAGACGCCTCCCGATGTGGTAGGTTAGTCGGCCGCATACGGCCGACATCCTTGGCCACCTCTATCCGTCTCACGCCATTTACGTGCATGCGTTGACCTTCCTTCCCCGCAATTTTTGGCTCCCTCAGGCAACCTTTTCCTTCCTTCGTCCCTCATGGCGGTATCGTGCACTCGGTCCGTACAATGGCTGGCCTTAGATTTGAAACATATGAGCCATCCTTGGCGTCCTTGAGGCAATTGCGAAACATGGCCGGGACGCCGCTCGCACTCATATCCCTTGTTCATTGACTTCCGGTGTACCACCGCCGTATGCGTCACCAATGTGCATTCGAGGCATTTAGTGTTGTTGTCTTTGAGTCTTTATTCGTTTCATATACAGCAAGCCCGCCATATTATGCAGTTCGGCAAACCCGTCACTTGCTCGTCATCATCTCTACCCCAATTACGATCATTCCTATCTGCCTCAATCCATGGGTTCCTACCCCCTCCATCCCCGCGCTGGTGCGGGAACTGCCACTGCCCACCCGATGTTCTCCTCCATCGTCTCTGGATGTAGCATGCATTGGGTTACCTGTGAGGGCCACACAAATGGGCCATCGATGGAGCGCACCCTGTATGTGCAAAGTCTGTCCATGTTCACCGGTCGAATCCGAATGTCCGCAATGATGGCCTGGGTCCACTCGGCTCACACTGCACTCAACGAACCTTCAAAGATAACAGCTTGTACTCCTCCCGAAGTGCACGCAAAATTTCTGTATGTGCAAAGTCTCTCCATGTTCACGGTCGAATCCGGTGTCGATGTCCGCAATGATGGCTCGGGTCCACTCGGCTCACACTCACTCAAACGAACCTTCAAAGATAACAGCTTGTACTCCTCCCAGTGCACGCAAAATTTCTGTATGTGACCATAAAACACTCGCTCTCCTTCACAACCACATACCTTTCATCCCGCTCATTAAAAATTTTGCGAGCACCTTGTCCTTAGTGCTCCGCCGCTCATCCGCCTATAGTTCTAAGGTGGCTGCCTTTGTTCCACATATGCCGATAAGCTCGCCTCCATTCGTGGACCGTCCATGATAGCGCGCACTTCATCGTCATAGCCGGGTGATTCTCCCATGCGTTGGCAGCCCTTCCCGCATGCAAACCTTGAAAGTTCGCCGGTCTCCACGTGAACCATACCTCCGACCTCTTCCTCGTACATATCTAGAAGCGTGCATCACCTCCATGTGGTACAACACATAAGTGTGCGCTTCCGTGCCTCCACGGCATCAATTTGTCTGACCTCCCGGACCGAGTACCTTCTCTCCTTCTCGCTCGCCTCCATAGCCCTCCAACGTGACCATAATAACGCCGCAAAATGCCATCCCATAGTGCATGCTCTCCTCCTTCAAGTACCCCTCGCTATCTTGGCCTCCGGCCTCGCCGCTGCCGGACGGTCCTTCCTCGTCCCAAGGTATCTTTCGACGGTACATCCACCTCGTGTGCACCGGTCCGAGCCGCCTACCTCGTCCACTAGATGGATTATCGGTGAGTCGATATATCAAACATTTTGGAGGGCTTTTCCGGATCGCACATCACCCTCGCTGCCTCCTCTTTCATTGCTTGGATTTCATGGCCGGTATTGTCGGCAAATCCACTCTGACCGGCCTAACTTGACCACCGCCTTGTACACATCGGGGTCTATGCACCCTCGGAGGACAATAGGGAAGACTACTTCCATCATTATGTGCCAGTCATGGCACTTCAGGCTCCCAACCTTGCCGCTCGCGATTTTCGCAGCTATGTTAGATCCGTACCCCGTTGGCAGCTTTATGCGTTTCATTTCCGCAATAACCCGTTTCAGTTCCTCTCGACCCAGGACATATGCCGCCGGGGGGCAATGGCCATCCTCTCCTACAGGCCATAACCACCCTTTCCCTCCACTCGCTTCCATGTCCATCCGTGAGGCTATGTCATCTCGGTCTCATCAGCGTATGCCAAATGGCTTGGCGTTGTTTTTCTCGGCGTGCATAACGTCCTTTGGTGCCCATTTCAAAAACCGCCGCGATGGGAGGTCTACAAACAAGGCCGACCGTCGGTTCCAAACCGGCCTCGATGGCGCAGTCCGCCGGTCGCGTTCACTCGGCGCCATATCTTGATGACATCGACGAAGATGGCGGGCGGTGGGGCCGATACTCGCCACTCCATTGTACCAGCCCGCGTCATCCACCGTCCGTCGTCCGCGGAAGCCACCTCCTAAAACCAGCATATATTTCTTTCTTCAAGTCCGAAGAATACGTGAATCCAAGTCCTCCCGAATCAACACATGCACGGGCCCCTCACTTGCAATCCCGTCAGTCCCAAAACTGGTGTCTGCTATGGCGTGCAAAATCGCTGCTCGTAGTTTGAAATGCCTGTTTGGATGGTTGACGGTTTGGAGAAGTCTTCCGTGTCCATGCCTCTCCAAAGGTCCTGCAGGTCCTCGATTAAAGGCGCCATAAAGACATCGAAATTCCTGGCGATGCCAGGCCCCGGCACAATCAACGGCATAATCACATTCGCGTCCTTTGTGCTCGCCCATGGTGGCATATTGTGCACGAACAACAAAACCGGCCATATGGATGTGTTTGCGCACTGTGGCCAAATGGATTGAAGCCATCTGCACAATGCAAACCTTACGTTCGTTGCTCTTCCCCAAAGCCGTACTCCATCAAGAGCTGTCCAAGCTGGTGTCGACCATGATGGTCATGTCCCTCCCGGCCTGCTTTCCCCACATACCATGTCATCATCTCGGTATGTGGCATTTCGCGCAGGCGTGCCTTCAACGGAAAATGCCAAAGCACCTTACGCGGTATTTCATCTTCCTCATCAAACCCTTCCCTAAACCGTGGTGTGTCGCATTCTGGGCACTGCGTGTAGTCGGCGTACTCTCCCCTGTATAAAACACCACTACTACAAAATGAGCGGATTTATGACAAGAGGGATATGACAAGGTCTCGTTTCCGCACTGTCCGTCATAAAAGATAGACAAAGAATGTGGTGCATGACAATTTTCCGGGTAGGCATTGTGCGTTGGTTATGACGATGCCGGGTTTTGTCTTATCCTCGTGTGCACATGCTGCTTAAACCTTTGTTGGGTTGATGATTATCATGGTCAAGCAAGTGGGTTCTCAGTTGACCGTTGCCTTGCAATGGAAAGCCCAACGTTGTCCAGAATGTGCCGTTGCAAGGAACGGGTTTGGGGTGGCGTCCGTACAGGGAGGCCCCGTTGCGGCTGAAAGGACGGGTGGCCGTTGGTGAGAGGGGACAGATTGTGATGCCGTTTCAACGTCTCCATTGTGCCCGGTTACGTCGGCAGATAAGGGGAGGCTGCCACGCGATTGCTGTCATGGCTAGCCACTGCTTTTCCTGACTGATGGATCCTCCTCACGCAAACAAGCAGATTCCGCGCGTTATTTGCAATTGCCCGGGTTGTGAAGGTCGGTCACCACCTGTTCGTGCCGACATTGCAGCTCGCCATCAGCGCACCTGGGCTCGGCTCCTTGCGGAGGTAAGGCATGCATTTTTGGTGGCTGGTCCTGCGAAGGCTGCATACCTCTGGTTGACAATTTTGCTTGACGGTAGCGAGATGTGGGCGATCTGGAAGATGCCAATGTCCCATTGCGTGGAGGCACGGAGGCGGATGGTTTGCCACCTGCAGAGATTGCTGCCGGCAGCTACAGTGGAAAGTGGCCGGAACTCCGTGGATTTCAACCAGCTGCGCGTCCTGGCGGTGGTGGTGGTGGTGGGCGGGCGGACCGCTTGAGGCCCGGTGGGGAGGCGGAAACATCAAGCCACGCATTTGTCCGGCCATGGAAGCCTTTGTTTCGCAATGCTCGCAAGAGGCAAAATCCCTTACAGTGAGGCCGAGAAACCTCTGGACAATCACTGCGGCAGTATCCGGCACACACGACTCGGGCTCTAGCCTTCCTCAACATACAGGAGCGTTTCAAGATTTCCAACTCAGCAATGTCCGCTATTTTTGAGCTTATGTCCACATCAATCTTGCCCGTGAAGAACACCATGCCGGAGTCTAGGGCGGATGTGCGGAAGATGTTGTTACATGTGGGGCAGGGAAGCGCTTGGATTGATGCTTGCGTTGGGGACTGTTGCTTGTTTTGGGGTCCTACTACATCACAGAAGCTTGCCACCTGTGGCGAGCCAAGATTCCGAACTAGAGCGGCTGGTCAAGCTGTTCCGACCATGTTTTACTTCCCACCCAGTAGCCGGAGAATGTTTGCTTGTCCTGCCACTGCGAGTGAGCTGACTTGGTGGAAGGACCATAGGAGCACTGATGGGAAGCTGCGAATCATGGCGGACACACCCGCTTGGCAGGCTTTGGATTCGGTGAGTGATTTTGGCCTTGAAGATCGCAATATCCGGTTTGGGATTTCCACTGATGGCTTTAATCCCAATGGGAACCGGCCTGCTTCCTATTCCATCGGCACTGCTTCTGTTGATTCATAATCCCCCCCCATGGCTTACAACAAAGAGGCAGAGGATACTAATGCCCATTATCATCCCCGGGCCGAAACAGGTAAAGAATGTTGATGTATACTTGCAACCATTATTAGAAGAGCTGGCCATGTTGTGGGAAGGTGTTCCTGTAGCCGATCACTCAAAACCATTGTCCGACCCAGGTCACTGGTTCATGCTACGTGCTGGCCTGCTACATGCCACTTGCGATTACCCTGGTCTTGGAGCTCTGTTCGGATTGCAGGTCAGAGGCTACCGGTGTTGTGTTGATTGCGGTGGGTTATTGGAAGCCAGGTGGTCCAATGCCTTGGACAAGGTGTTGTGCGATGGTCACCGACGATGGTGCCCTTCGTTGGATGACAGGAGGCGAGCCTATGGCCGTGAATTTTTGACAATGCGGTAGAGCTCCGTCCGCCGCCTTCTCGCACCGTGCGAGGATATTGTGGACGAGATGACGCTGGCAGAGGGCACCACCGGTGTCTGCACGGCGAACCCTAGTGCAGGGTGTGAAACGCATGTCGGTTTCATTGAAAAAGCGCCTTACACGCCGGCAATTCAAGCTCGGGTCAAAGACGTGATGCACACGGAGGTGAACAAGCGCAGCGTTCTCGGCATGTATGGAGCAGCGATGGGACACGCACAATGCAAGAATTGACCTCATGGATTTGGACTCCAAACCACGGTTGTGGCCCGTTGTGATAAGAGGCGCATCTGCCCGCAGCGTCCTATGCATTGTCCAAGGAGGACATCCAGGCCGTTAAAACAGAGTTATGCAAAATGAGGCCACCAACTACTTTTGGCTCCAACCTTGCAACTTGTTTTGGTGGTGCAAAAGTCACGGGTTTGAAAAGTCACGACTGGCATCTGTTGATGCAATACTATTTCCCCATTGCATTGCGGCATCGGCTTACAGGGCCTGAATACGAGTCCTTCATTGAGGTTTCCTCCATTTACAGGTGGATTTGCCAGAAGGCAATACACCCAGATGACCTTCCGGCGATGCGAGCAAAAGTTGTGAACACAATGGTGGCATTGGAGCGGTGTTACCCGTCAGTGCTTTGGAACCCAATGCAGCACTTGTTTATACATTTGATTGATGAAGTGGCCTCGCATGGCACTGTCCATGTCCGCTGGATGTACCCGATTGAATGCCATATAGGGTTTCTGAAGCAATCAATCAGGCAACGAGCAAGGCCGGAAGGGAGCATGGCCACAGGTTACCTTGCAACGGAGAGCATGTTCTACGACGGACTACTGGCGGCGGGAACCCCGCCCAAGCCCATTTGTTCCACCAAACCTCAATACCGCGTTCGGATGAGCGCCCTATCGGAAAGCAAAGACCAGACTCTACGGCCTTGAGCGGCGTCGTGCCGGCATTTCATTTTGCACTCTGAAGCACTGCAAGCAATCCGTGGTGAGTTCGAGGCAGAGGGCCGGAATCCATCCACCTACCTCACTTGGTTGGAGGCTGGTCTGCAAACAAACCGATGGGCGTCCAGTGTGGACTACACCGAGATCAGAGCTTTTGTGAACGGTCCGCGCCAGAAGGTGAAGTGTTTCCGGGGATTGGAGACAATGGGATACCACTACCGCACCATCGCAGGTGATCAACACCGCCGTTCTACCCAGGACAGTTGGGTGTTTGGCACGTTTGACATGGAAGACCAGCCAGTCCAGTTTTATGGGCAAGTGGAGCAAATCCTAGACGTGTCCTTCGAGGGTGCCGACCTCGGTGCTTCGTCCTCCTCATCAAGTGGTTTACGTGACACTTCGCAATCCATGTCTCCATGGCACCAGACATTAGCGGTTTCACGGCAGTGGACACAAGGCGCGTGTATAGGTATCGACGGACCACAAAGCAGGGGCCCTTCACATTTGCCCGGCACATCCAACAGGCTTTCGCACACCCCGATGTGGAACAGGCGCGGGGTGGTACATTTGCACTCTATCCCATCTCGGTGGGATTCACTACTAGAGAAAGAGGAGGGCTCCTCTTCTTAGTAGAGGCGGGAGTGCGTGCCCTTATGATGGTGAGGGCTCGGGTTCGCGGTGGGTAGGAAGTGGGTTCGAGGGTCACAAGCTCGTGTGTATGTGCGGTGTTCACCGATTGTCCGGCGGATGTTCAATGTTCGGGCGAGACCAAGAGGCAAAAGCGGGCCAAGGTGGGCTTGAAGCCATTAGACAAAACTGCCCAGCAAAGGGCTACAAACAAAACACAACAGCCTTGTGAGAGGCTTGCGGTCCCAAATTGCTGACAAAGGGCTTCTAACACAAATGTCTAAAGCGGTGGCCGAGGCCATCTTGAAACATCCTGCATACACCAAGGCGTTGGGGCTTCGCTAGCCAAAAAGGTAATCCGAACATGAGCATCACGCACATCAACTTCCAATGGCGTGCCGGTCGTGGGGAAAACATGAAAGCAAAGACCGCTCCGACCACCGAGCATGACCCTTCCTTCCCGGCCGCGGTGGCAACATTTGACAATTAGATCACGGGCTTCTAGGATGTGGTAGATGCCTTCATCGTTGACGGAAATCGATGTGCCTTGGAAATGTTCAACATGGTTGTAGACAAAATGGAGCTTGTGGGCAAAACCCACGCACCGCTTGTCAATTGACTTCTTTTGCCAACTTCCCATCACCCTTGCACGCGGCAGCAAGCAAGTTCTTCAAGCCGGCCTGAGGACCCGTCCACAACGTAAGCCTTTCTTCATCCCACCTTGGACCAACAGTCCGCTGAAGCATCCTCCCGCCATGCTCGCTCCACTTCAGCCACCGCAGCTCGCTCTCGATGTCCGCTTTCAAGTTGTTCTGGCCAGTGATAGGCTTCGGCAGCACCTCCTTCTCCTCAACAAAACATGGGTTCAGCTCCTGGACCCAGATGTCCAGCCGGTGGGCTCCGAATCGGCAATTGAAGGCCACATGGGTTGCTGGAGTCCCCACCTCCACCAGTGTCGCAAACTTCACGGGTTCCTCCCGCTTTTTCATCTCTCCCAGAATGTCGACAACGTAGTCCCCAATTTCTTTGGCACGTTCTAACATGCCCGGCCCACTCGGATCACACCGTACCAAGGCTTGGGAATTTGCCACTTGTCCTTCGTCCGCAGATTCCATGGGCCAGCATCGTTCGTCGAAAGTCGTGTGAACCAATTGTATTTCTCCGAGGTGAACAATCCACAGGGCTCCACAAGCTGAATGCACCACTTGCCGGGACCGGGGGCCCATAGTCCAAGTGGTTCAACTTCTCCGATGCGAAACGCAAGGGCAATGGCGTAGTCCCCGCAGGAGAGAGTTGGGCACGGCGTGATCCCACTGCCAGACCGGAGCCGCAGGAAGACGGGCATTCAGCATTGCACACGTCGCTTGCTCATAGCCCACACCTCGGAGCCCTCCAGACTAGCTGAGATTGGGGGCCTCTGCGCAAGTTGTGAATCGAGAGGCGAGAAGGGTGAAGTTGAAGGCGATAAGGTTTTCGGGTCGAGAACCCGAATCGGAGGCGAGTCCGTAATGGAGCCGGCGAGGAACTAGGTTCACTCTCGCTTGAATGGCCGGAAGACCGGTCATTCGATACAATAACATCTCGGCTCTCCATCCCACAAAAGGCGCTGCGAAGAATGATTTCAGCTAGAGAATGAGCAGGGCTATAACCGCAAAGGCGCAGTGGAATTGAAAATGGGAGGTGGGCGGGTGCGGGGTTTATATTCTCGATGCGAAGGAGCTTGGGTGTGACAGGAAGCCTTCCACGTATACATGGGACTTAATGGGAGGAGTTTTGGCGCGAAGGCGCTGTTGTTGCTTTGTGTGAAAGAGGCGCATTGGTAGTTCTTGATTAATCGCATGGTTCACATTCCAAGTAGAATGTGCGGAATTTGATTACTGCGCGACCCGAATGTGGCATTGTAGTTCGCGCGAAGGTCCGCGTATCCATGCGGACTACGGATGTAAACTTGACCCGTGCCGCATAGCACTTTTCGGCCTTCCGGGCAGGCGATCAACAAATTACGGCGTGATGCCCGTGACGCATGCACCAGTGGGTCGTGGTAGTAGACACTTGTAAATGCCATGGTCCGGACACCGACATGATGGCGGCCTCACGACGTATTTTGAAAGCTCGTGGAATGGGCGTGCCATCGTGGGAAATCGCTTTCGGTGGGCACGAAACTTCTGGAAGGTCACACACCGGGGCCTCCCGCACAACCAGGGCGCGTCTGAAGATGCGGCAGGCAATCCATATCTCAAATTGGCATATGGATTCGCAAGCACCCATACCGATTTTGCAAGCGCGGGCGCCCCACCAACACCCACCTCCGACTCTTACACAACCACGTAACCACATGGCGGTGGTGCGGCGGAAACTGTTCTTCGCGTCCTCCCAACTAGGCACCACGGAAGGAGGTCATGGAGTGGGCGGGAAGTTGGATGCTGTGATTACGCAGTGTGCCGGACTCCATGGTCTGGTCCGGCGTCTGGGTTGCATGGACTGTGTTCCTCAACATGTACACACATATTGTATTGCCTTGATAAGGTGTCCGAGGTGACCATCTCGGGCCCATGTAGTGGAAGTGGAAGTAGGAATGTGTTTAGTGTTCGGAAGGGCGGGTAGTGGAGGACTCAGCATCCTACGGAATCGATTGCTCGACATGAATGTTCAGAGTACATGGTAGGCGGCAATTACTCCAACCATTTATGGGATGTGGGCCATCATTTTGTCGGCCCAAACCGGCCATTCCCCTGTCTGCATGCCCAAAACGCGGGCTCCTTCCCATTTGGACACCGCCTTCTCGCACCGACGCCTTCGAAGTTCTCCTCCTTATGGCGTTTGTGACCGCGGCTGCTCTCGAGAGCGCTATGTTAGGCTTTCGCCCTCCACTCGCCTTGCAGGGAAGGCCCATGGATGCGGACCCGGATGAGCTATCTGCGGCCATCGCCCTCAGCATGGTGGCATGCCCGCAGCCAGACCGTTTGAATGCAACTGAGGCATGCATGGATGAGGATCTGGCGAAAGCAATCCGCCTCGGCTGGGCACAGTTGGTGATGCTCATGAGGCGAGCGTCTGCAGCAGAGCGCCGTCGGGCGTTATCAACACCAGGTGGCAGACGCCGGGTCCCGACATGGAGGAGGCAGGATGTCCGTGAGCAGTTGCCGTCAGCAAGCACACATGGCGGCCCCGGATTTGCTCTAGCCTCAGCGAGTCGTGAGGTTGGCTGCAACTCAAATACACGCGCCATCTCAAAGAGCTTGGAAGATGGGGAGTCGCCAGAGCGCGTGGGTTGGATGGAAGGGTTTGCCGAGGGGCGTTGGCGCAGGCCGCCAAGGACCCGTCTGGGATCTTTGAGGCAGTGCGGGTGATGAAGGTGGAAGACCGAGAGGCCCCCGTCCGCTGCAGCGTCATCCCGGACCTCCACCTTGGAGGGCTGGGGATGTCGGCCTGCCGCAGTCGACCGAGGTGGAGGCAGCCAAGCCTCCTCCCGATCCGCCCACGCATGAGTTCTATGTAGACTTGAGCTCGGTGCGGATTGTGGGAAGCCCGGAGGCGCCATGCCACATCCCGGCATGGGAACTCGAGGCAGAGCGGGACCATAAGCAACACCTGCAGGCGCAGGCGTACGGCTCCGCTCGCGTCATCCCATCCCCTGCCCTTTCCCTCCTCCGTGCGCCTCCCGCTCCCCCTCCCCCTTCTGCTCACCCTGCCAGCGCATGCCCCCGCTGGACATGCACTTCCGAATTTCAAACAAGGTAAGCGCTTGCTGCTCACAACTCCTTGTCTGGTCACTGTGTGGTGTTACCATCAGCCCACACCTCGGCGGGTTCCCGTGCTGGCGGAAGGGGCTAGGTGGCCTGGAACAGAGACGCCGACTCCGAGGGAAGTGGAATCTGCCGTAGCCACCGGCATATCGGAAGCAAGGCCGGAAGAGGAAGTAATGGCTGCGGGTGGGCACTGGCTGGATTCGCCGGATGGGCTAGCAACAATGCGCAGGCGAGAAGAGGCCAGTGGTCGGAAAACGAGGATGACATCACCTGGACATGCGGGGAAGATGGCGGCAGCGTGACCGCATGACTTCCATGCGTGACGGTCATGAGCAGGGCTCCCAAGGAGAATCGAGGTTCTTTGCTTTGCGGTGTTATCGAGCTCATCGAGGCCTGCACGATGTGATCCGCAAACTCATCAAGGTCCATGGGCATCAGAGGATATCGACGTTGGCAAGCAAGCTGTATGATGAGGCCGCTAAGGTTGGGCAGACATGTCCGCTAGCGTCTTTGAGGCGGAGAAGCCATCCGAAAAAGAATCCGAGGCGGTGGCCTCAAAGCTACAGTTTCTGAAGTGCTGGACGATGCATGACATCGCGCTTCGACTAGACCTGGTGGACAAGGTGGCCGAGGAGTACCCGTCGATCACAAACAAGGAAGTCATCCGCACAAAGTTCTCCAATTGCACACGGGCTAGGTGCTACAACCACTTGCAAAGGGTGAAGAAGGGGGCACGGATTCTTAGGACGTTGGGGAAGAGGACACCAGTTGCGCGGCTACGCCCTGACTCAGTGACTCCTGAAGTGTGGTGGACAACAATCGAGTGGGGAGTCACGCAATACGAGGCGGGCATGGGAGCTGGCCAAGATGTCCGCAGATGACTGCAGTGGAGGCAAGGAAGGACAAACATGGGACAGCCGGGACAAATCCATTTGGTCGGGGCGGTGGACAGGACTTTAGACGCCGATTCGAGGACATGTATGGCCAAGAACCATCCGTCTTGGAGGTGCAGTGGGCTGCGAAGCACGGTCTGGACAGGATGCCCGTATACTGGGCTGCCAACGGAGGGAGGCGACGTGAGGAAAATCTTTGTTAGTTGTGCTTCCAGCTGGGTCATGTCGTGATGTGGTGTGCGCGATATACCATTCTGGCTAACCTAAACGTTTCCTGATTTTTAGTTACAGGACAATCGGCTGGAGGTGGAAGCGAGGGAGCAACAGGTACACATGTCGCAGACTGTCCTTCAAGATGCGAGAATAGTGGTGACTGGAAACACCTGGTGAGAGTTTCGTTGTGACACATGGACTCATGGACTAACCCTTGCACTGGCATCATATTGCAGTGGAAATAGGAGCTCCATCAAACGGAGAGGGAGGAACAATAGGTAAGTGCCCACGGTATCCAACTCGGGGAGGACTGCTGGAAAGTGTGGGCTTTGGTGGTTCTCTCGCTTCACCGACAACGGAACTGCAACAATGGCCGGGATGGTGGGGGTGGTGCTCTTGCAGCGGTGGTGAGTCATAGAGGTAAGGAATGCACCTGTATTTTGCCATTGAGATGATAATGCAAGGTCCCAATGTGCACGGGCTTTCTACCGTGTCGACGACATTGTTGTGTCTGGTGTCATCGAATATACGATGTACACTCCACCCGTCATGCTTTGTACCATGCATTGCATGAATATGGAAAGGGGAACTAAGCGGGTGGTGTGTACTCGTTTGTAGGAGGGGGCGCCCTGGAAACGGATGGGAGCGCTCGGAGGGCAGGTATATTTTCGGTGCTCCTCCAAGCTAAGGTCGTTGAAAGGCCTGATAGATCGACCCGGTGGGACATGGTTTTTAGTGTGCCACCAAGGAATCACCGGAGGGTGCTAGTGTGTATTGTTGATTTGGCATGTGTCGATGGTGTGCGGGTGTGCTGGCGATTCTGGCTTCTTGCTCTGGTGTGCAAGCAAGCGATGCTCGAAGAAACGGCAGCGGGATGTCGGTGGCTCACGATAATGCGAGGCGAATAAGCTGAGGAGGAGAGAAAGTGGCCGCGGGCAAAGGATCTGGACGGACTCCGGACAACGCCCAACTTGAATCTCGGCCGTGGACATTGTCCATGAAACGCAGGATGTCATTGGCACTCCCACCCGCAGGATAACCAGGCAGGCCTTGCGGTCTGGAGAAGCAGAGGAACTTGTAGGGGCATGGGATGGCGGGCGGCCGCTAGGCGGAACTCGATTGCCTTCAAGAAACGAAAGGAATGCACACGCAAGGAAGGCCAGCGGAAGATGAAGGCGTAACTAAGGACATTTTGGAGGCGCGCCTGGAAGCATGATCAGATTGAAATGTCATGGGAGGGTGGGAGGGTTTACGGATGGCGTAGTCGCCACCCAAGGTGTTCGAGACGATATGTGAGGTCCTACCGGAGAGGGTTTCTTCCGACTTTTGGAGGTCATTGTATTACCTTAATTGGATCGGGTTATCTTATGTGGTTCCTAACAAATAATTGTAACACCGTTTAGATGTAGTCTGGAGGTATGCTAAGTTTGCGCTGGGTAATCTCGCTTGTTGCAACAACCTCGCATCAGCCAAATCCGATTCTGAATGTTTTTTATTTGATGGAACCCATTTCCCACACGTATCTGGCTGCCAGCGTGGAAATGGACAAGTGCGCCAGAAGCATGACACTGAACATGATGACCTGACCAGAGCGGCTACGCTTCACCCAGTCAAAGGTTGACCGACCACAGCAAGATGCCAAACACCTGGCTGTGCCGGCTCTTGTCCACGGGCGCCTCCCGCAAGGGGGACCACACAAGGCGGACGGATGGAGGAGGTGGGTGCCGTGGGAGGGGGGCGACGACGGCCCATTTCATCATCACCGACAACGCCCCATCCGACCGCAACCCCTGAAATTATCTACCATTGCACGCAAGTGAGAGAGTGGTCCAACTAACGGAACTCAAAACGTGAATCGGCAGATGTAAGCACGTTGAGATCGCCATTCAAATCGAGCACGATTTCAATGACTACCATATCACGAATTGCTCGGCAAATGTAGCTGTCATTTTCCCACCTGAATCATCTCTCCCATGTCTTTAATTCCGCCATAACCGCCATTTTGTAGTAGTGCATCCCTCTCTAGTGGATTTTCTCACTTTGGCCCAAACATGTAAAAAGTGCCTTGGCCTCGTACATGTCTTTGGGCGTATCTGGTGGCGTAATATCGGGTAATTAGTCAAGAAAAGTCCCGCCATGATGACGCCATCGATGTCATACATTGATTGCCAAGACAATAATAAGAGTGTGGCGCTTAGCCCGCTCCTTCAACCATCTTCGGGATGTCGATAAGGGCGTTTCACCGCCGCCAAGACGCAGCCGCATCGCTTCTCCTGCTCCGCCTGTGGTCGGTCGCCAACAACTCATCCACCGTGGTACCCGGTGGGCAAGTCTCACCATCCGCCTCTTCCGAATTGTCTAATTCCGCTATCACTTAGCATCGCCACTGCTGACGGTGCCCTGGACATATGTGACACCGTGTCCGGCGGATGCATGGTGCCCACCATACGGCTGCCCATGCCCATCGCCCCGCAATTATTGCATGGGCGGCCGCCATTAACCACAACAATTGAACCATATGGAGCAGATCGAAGGTCACAATGGTCCGCATCACCGCCGCTTGCATTACTTGGCGAAGGCAATGAACTCGAGACGTGAGTCGAATACGGCCCCGCGACCGTGACGCACTCTCGGCAAGGGCTGTACACACGATCAGATTCGTGGCATTCTCCCACCGTGACTGTGGATGACGCGAAGAAGAATCAAGGGAGGAAGAACTTCAAAATGGAAGCGCTTCCGCGACTTCAAACAAATAAGCCCATTCGAACAAAAGAAGTCTCGCCGCGTAAGAAATGCTTCACCATGGACGCGTGACCGGACTCACGACCGACCTGCCTGGGAACAGGAGCCCGAGATGCGCCGCAGAGCTAAAGCATCCGCATATGGCGTGTCGACAATGGAAGCCTCCGACAAGACCCTATGGTGTTCTCACTGATCAAGCGCGAGACATCACCAAGATGTCTCGACGCCAAATGCCACCGCCAGACCGACCCCGAGCCATCGAGTGGCATGGAACGGACTTGTGGGTCCGTGTTTGATTACCGTCAGCCCCGCAGAGTGCCGTGGAAGACGAGTTCAACACGAGATGTCTTCCGGATGGACGCCTGGCCGTCACGCCACACCCACCCGCCTGGGGCGAACGATGGATAGAAAGGGATGACGGTCGATATCGAGGTTGGGGACAACGGTCGGAACGGTTCGCCCGCCGTGGGTGACTCCACTCGTGCAACATTCAATGTCATATGTTTGGCGACCGCCACGACATTGACGGTGTCATGCCTTGTGTCAAGAATGCGGTGAAAGGCAAAACATTTCGTGCAGCCACCATCGCTAGTGTGCATAACCTCCTTTATCGCACTTTGTCTACGGGAAAGCGTGGAGCTCATGCTCTCGAAATCTCAGAGAGCTCCCAAGCGCGAAAACAAGCCCAAAACCACCGCACCCAATGGCTGCAAATCGCGTCCCATGCCGCCCGTCCTCCCTCTGTGTCCATGCTCAATGGATCTTCATCCACAGTATGGCATCCGATGTGAACCCTCCACATCTGCAGCTTCATTCTGCCCAAAACAGACGACTTAGATCGCACAACATCTCCGACTTCGTGCAGCCTTTGCAAGAATTTCAGCCTGGTCTCCGTGTGCCTCTTCTTCCCAAGTGGAGTCCCCTCGCCTGAGGGGTGCCCGCTTGAGCAGAGAGCCCCGCATCCGCGCATTCAACCACGCCTCGATTTCCTTCCTTCGCCTCACTGGACGATGGCCTCGACGCATCGCCTCGCGGCTCCCTTGGCCTTCGCCTTCCTTTGGACCTTCGCCCTTTCTTTCGGCTGCGGATATGAACTCCTTCCTTTCCTAACGGGTCCATGTGTCGCATCGCGACACATTCCGCACTGCCCTTTTAGAGCGGTGACCTTACGTTTTGGGCAATAGGTGCGGAATTAGTAGCCTTTGTTTAATTCATGTCCATCCTCACCAAGGCACAATAAATTGAAGGCAATCATGACCCACGTAACACGGAAATGTCGCGGACGCCGGGTTGCTGTGGTGTCCGCCTGCATGGAGGCACCACCCATACCCTCCATTCCGCCAACCACCTCACAGCGCCTGCTTTATTATTTCCAGCCCACACCAAGTGTACAGATTCTAGTTGCCGGAAAGGACATTCCGGGCGCTACATCGCCGCACTCGACCTCGACCTCCGAGGTGTACACCTCCTCCCTCCACCAAAGATGTACCTATGAAGAGACAGCCTGTGGGAGCGAGGACCGTGCATACCAGTCCTTGATGGCAGACGAGAGCAACCTTCCGTCCCTTCGGGCAATGGACGGAGAGCAACCTTCCGTCCATCGCCCTGATGGCCATCGTGACATGGCCCGCCGTCCAATCCTTCATAGCCATACTCGGTGCCTATCTATAGGAGCCCACAACCTCCGCACACACCGCAATGTTGGAAGAAGATAGTTGAGCACGGAAGGAAAAGGCGGCCGCATGCGTGAACCAAAAACTATTGAACGCAATGAGTGAAAAGGGTGAATCGTGCCGACACCTTGGGCCGCACTGGTCATGGACGCACACACACACCAACCCCACGGCCCCGAGATCCGGCCGGGTGGTCGAGACACGAACCCAAGGCGTTGGGAGGCTTCCACTTGGCCATTGGAACGGGGTTCCAAAAAGGGCGAGGATACACACACGCACACAGCCACCGGGTCCTCGACGGCCATCGACAGCCGTGGAGGTGTCCAAAGTGCAAGCCGAGATGCCCAACCCATTCAAGATGTAGGAACGCGGAAGTCAGATCCGCCTCGCACATCCGCTGTGGACACTAGGGACGAGGGCTCGCATACCGTGCCCCGCCAAGGGGGGGGCGGGGTGGGGAGGAGAGGAACGGTGGAGACGCTGGGTGGGGAGGGGTGGAGGGGAGTGATGGGGTTCACGGTAGGCCTCAAACCGCAGGGAGGAGACTTAAGCAAGAGCTGGAGCTTTTCACAAGACCGTGAGTTCGTAGTTAAAGCAAATCTCGGAGAAGAGCCGATTTCTACACGCAACCGTGCCTCCGGAACATCGGTTTACGCTGGGAGAATCTGCGATATCGACCGTCTGCTCAGGCGGCGTGGCAGGTGTGCATTGACGCCACACACGAAAGCCCGTCTCGCCATGGCGACCTTTGGCGGTGGTGTCGCCCATGGACGTGAGTAGCGGGTTTTCGTGAGGTAAGCATAATTAACAATGTACAATCACAGACATCGAACAAGTAATGTATAAACCTTGACAATGGTGCAAGCAGATGGATGGCCTAGGATCATGGCACACCCCAAGTGCACGCTTTGTAATGACCGGATGACACATATTCATTTCACACCCACGCTATCCACGATGCACACCGCTTGCACCGAGGTGCCTCACAAGGGTGACGACACGAAACGTGTCTCGTGGTCACCGGGATTGTCTTTGGTCCATGATGAGTCAATGCATGTCATGGTCCTTGGATTGGGAAATGCCCATGTCCGTGGTGTCATTTGTCCTTCCGCCATGACATGTACATGCATGACATGGTCCACGGACATCGATGATTGGGCCATGACATGTATATGCATGTCATGGGCTTGACCATGGCATGCATTTACATGTCATGGCCGAACATATAGTCACGAATATCTCGCCACACATAGCGACGGCCAAGCACATTCGCCGGCATTTCGAGGGCCAAGGACAAATGCGACCTCGTCATTGCACAAGGATTTATTTGTCCTTGGGCCTCGACATGTGCATGCGGTCATGCCGCTGTCATGTCCTTGGCCCATGACGTGCATATACATGTCATGGGCCAAGGACATGATATGACCATGACATGCATATGCATGTGATGGTCCAAGGAAACATTTTTCCTTTGACCATGAAATGTATATGCATGTAAATGTCGCGCATGACATTTATATAATGGGCCAAGGACATTTATATAATTGCCATGGACAAATTTGTCCTTGGGCCATGACATGTATATTACAAGGCGTTTCATGGGCAGGACAACTTTGTCCTTGGCCCATGGCAATGCATGGCATGGTCAAGACCAGGACATGAACGCCATTCGTGGGCCAAGGACACATTTGTCCTTGGCCCACGAACTTATGCATGGCATGGTGTGGCCAGACATAAATTTTCATATGGGCCAAGGACAAATTGTCCCCGCCCAGACATGTAAATTCATGTCATGGGCGAAGGACAAATTTGTCCTTGGCCCACGGAAAGGCAAGGCACATATTGGTGTCTATATATGTATAGCAATCATGAGTGGTGTAGACTTCATTTGGGAGGACATGCTATTATGAGGACTTAAAACACAAGGAGCGCATGATGAGGTGGCCAAACATGCATGGGGATGGGCCTAGTTGTCATGGGCCAAGGACAACTTTGAGCTTGGCCCATGACATGTAAATGCATGGCATGGTCTTAACCATGACATGCATATACATGCCATGGGCCAAGGACAAAGTTGTGCTTGGCACATGACATGCATATGGATGTCATGGGCCAAGGAAAACTTTGTCCTTCGCATGACGGCATATGCATGTCGTATGCAGGACATGCATATGCATATATGACATGACATTTATATACATGCCATGGGCCAAGGACAAAGTTGTCCTTGGCCCATGACATGATACGTCATGGGCCAAGGACAACTTTGTCCTTGGCCCATGGCATGTATATAAATGTCATGCGATGAAATGATATATACATGACATGGTCCAATGAAAATGTTTCCTTGGACCATGTCATGCATATAGCATGTCATGGTCATGTCATGTCCGTGGGCCATGACATGTATATGCATGTTATTGACATGACATGACCATGGGCCATGACATGGACGATATCGAGGCCCAAGGACAAATAGTTCCTTGGGCAATGACAAGCGGAGCATATGTCCTCGGCCCTCGAAATGACTGGAATGTTCTTGGCCGTCAAATGTGTGTGCGAATTTGGTGACTATATATGTCTACGAGTGATAAGTGTGGTCATCGCTTGATTAGGTCCCACTTGTTATAATGAGGAGTTGAGACATAAGGGAAGGCGATGAGGTGGCAACTTTGAATGGCGACGCGCGGCGCATGGCAGATCGCGGCATCGCATGCGTCCGGAGACATGGCCTATTACTTCGACCGTCATCATGGTGTTACTTCCACTTGCATCTTTTCAATCGTCACCTTGCGTTGCAATCGCTTGTCTCTTGCCGCCTCGCTCGCTTCGACTTTGCGCGTTACAAAGATGGTGTGGGACGTGGACTTGAGGATTTGGCCGAGGTCCCCGCCTAAGTTCGGCACCGACTTCAACCGCCGTGACACACCGCCGGTGAAGATGGCGTCGGCCGCAAAAGGAGGGCGCCCGCCGCAGGTGGCGCAATGGCGATGGTGGCTGGCTGGTGGTGGGCAAGCACTCGCGAGTGAAAGGGGACCCTGTGCGCAGCGGCACAGTGGTCATGGAAGTGTCACGGCTCCGGCGGTGGGAAACGGCGAAGGCCGGGAGGTGGAAACGGTGGGTGGACCCATAGAGGCCGGGGCAGCTCCATCTGAGACGACAGGAGAGGGCGTGGCGGAGGGTGGCACAGGTGACAACAGACCTGGGGAGCGCCACCATGAAGATGGGCAGGCAAGTGTCCCTTCCAAGGTTGCGGAGGAGGCAGGTGATGGCGATGCCCAGCAAGTTGCCCCTGTCGAGGGTGGGGATGGGAAGGAAGATGCTTCCCACCATCAACCCCCTGCCGGGGAGGGGAGCGCACCCGCTCCTATGGGCCAGTTGCTGGCTGCTCCAGAGGGGTTTTTTGGTCCTCTGGAGTGGCAGGAGGTGGCCCTTCCCGTGGAGCAGGTGGCTGGTCCTCGGGATGAGCGAACATCGGTCCCCCGCCCTTGTGGCATGGATGCCCTAGCAAGTGCGCCCACTGGGCCCATCCCGCCTCCGAGAAGTGCACCACTATGCCGACGGCAATGCGAGCGAGGTGCACGCGAGCCAAGGGAGGAAGGGCATGCTCCCGACCTCCACCGTGAAGAACACCGGATGTGGGAGATGAGGACAGGGTTGAGGGGCAAGCCCGAGGCCGAGACGGCCGACTCGAGGCGGATGGAAATGGCGAGGACGAGGACAATGCGAGGATGAGGCCGAGGTGGGTGACATGGAAGAACGGGTGACAGACGACGCCCCCACCACCGCAACTCCGGCAGAGATAGGAGAACTCACCACGCTGAAGCAACTCGACGACGCTATCATCAGACAGTGTGCTCCAAGGGAGGAGTGTTTATATCGTCACCACGCGATGGAGGTTGGGTCGAAAATGCGGATCAGGCTGATGCGGTGGAGGATGAAGAAGGACTGTTGAGGAGGGCCTTCCATCAGCGTGTCTTGGAGCTAGTGTGTGCGAAGATGACGTTGATGGTGCCGTGGACAAGCCATGACGAGAGTCTGAGGGAGAGGCTGGTGAGTATGGTAGAGATTGAGTTTCCAGGTATCGACCGGGATGAGATTGTGGCGAGGTTTGCAGGTGCATCACGGACAAGGAACCACAACGTAGGGAAGAAGGTGAGGCAAGCTGCATTGATATGGAGGGAGAAGGGTAAGGATGCGAAATGGCTCCATCCGCCGAATGTCACAACGAAGGCATGGAGGAAGGCCGTGGAGTGGGGTGGTGACGTTGCACAAGAATGGGGGTGTGGCCAACACCTCAAAGAAGCCGCCGCAACGCCTGCAAGGCCAAAAGCATGATCAAGGGACCAATCCTTTGGTCCACTAGGGCGAAAGATTTTGAAAGGAAGTTCGTGCAACGGTGGGGAGGGAGCGAAGAGGAGCTGCGTGGGCAGCGAGGAATGGCTTGGAGAACATGCCGAGTATTGGAGAGGTAAGGGAAAAGGCATGACGGTGGCAGTGAGAGGGCAAGTGGGCGAGGCAACGCTTGTCGACTGATGTGATCACCTGGAGTGGCATGTGCAGGATGCTTGGAGACGGGAATGCAAGAGGGAAGCAATGGACAGAGGCGAGGGGACAGTACACATGCAGGCGTTGAAGAGGGTGGGGGGGACAACGAGGGAGAGGGAGGGAAGACAGTTGCTGGTGGGCAGCTGGAAGAAGGGGGGACAACAGCGGTGGAAGTGGTGGCACCGACACGGAGGATCACACGGAGCGTGTCGAAAAGTGTAAGGGCAAATGTGTAACATGTCATGCAAATGGTGATGCAATGGGCGAACATCGATACTGCTTTTGCAATGGTGGTCGTAAAAGAAGGAAGCTGTGGAAGGATGTGTGGAAACGCAGCGTGGAGGCGTGAGCAAGGGAAGAGAAAGCGGGCACCAAGCATGACACCAACAAGCAAAGGAAGAACGGGTTCTACACGGAAGAAGAAGAAGAATCCTCCGAGGACAACCAATGAGTGTAGGGGTGTCTGCAAGAAGCCTAAGTAGCATAGGATTTAGTTTTATGTAGGAAGAAAGTGAGGGCTTCGATGAGTTAGCCGCCATCTAGATGAATGTGGTTCTCGCAGCTGGTGATGTGAAGGCGAAAGGGAGAAGCTTGTGGCTGCCCCGAATCGATGACTCAAGAATGCATAATTGTGACATTGCCGCTTTGTGACACGAGAATTGCCGGTAGGTGTGGGTTGAAGCACGATTGCTAGGTTTCTGCATGTGTGAAAAGACGACCAGCAGACGGGTTGGGGAAACGACGACGCCATTGCTCATGGGTACGGACAAAAGCATGGGATTAGTCCTCATGTACCACCCTTTCCCAATTCTGTGACATCAAGGTATGTATGTATAAAGGAACCTAGTTGTCCATGCACTCGCGTTGGTGGAGTGGAGGAGGATGGTGACGAACAAGCCGGTCGCCGAAGCGATTTTGCAACCGCAAGAACAAGAGGTAACGGCGGCCAAGAATGTGCGATATATCCAGTATCGAAATAAAAATATCAGATAATCCGTGTTCATGTACAAATACCTACCTACAAGTAGGTACCAGACGTATGAAGGTAAATCCGTATCTACAAGTAGGTACATGCATTATGAAGGTAATGTGTATTCTATCTCTACCGATATCGTGCAAAAGCCATAAACAAATAGTATACAAGCCAATAATAGCTATGGTAAGCCATAAACAATTAGTATACAAGCCAATAATAGCTATGGTAGGGAAAAGGTTGATATAGGAATTATGGTTCTGTGGTAGAGGAAGGAGACAATTAATGAGAGACAATTAATGAGCATGTTAGTGTGATATCCATGTTAGTGATATCCGTTTGGCGCCATTAACAATAGTTGTGAAGAGAGAGTGCAATGAAGAGCAATAGGAAAAACATTAACTAATTGTACTTCCAATGGGGTGTAATAAAGAGGGGACCGATAGAGAAGAGAGAGAGGGTCCTTGTTATACATGTTGCATTTGCATGAGGGAATTCATAAACAATGCGTATGAGAGAGGGATGTAGTTAAGAGGGTGAAGTGGTAGGAGAGAGAGCAAGGTTCGTGTTAAGATTGTAGGCCCAATGCGGAAAGAAATGACAAACTTAATACTAAGCTCCAAATGATGTTGCAAGTTACAAGTGTAACATAAAATTGCAACAACGATCGTAACATAGGGGCCATTTCTAGTAGGATAGGATATACGCTGCACGCAAGTAGAGCTCCAACTGCCTTTACCTTCAAATACTTTGATTTAGCTTGTATTGCGGTATCCGGACCGGCACACGCTCGAGATCAATCTTGTGCTCCCCACTCCCTCGGTATACCCTTCATGTCCGTAACGTCAAAAGCAAAACATGTATAAATTCCGCCAATGTTTCATCCCCTTTCCAAGTCTCGCATTCATCCTGCTCGAAAACTTAAGGACTTTCCTGTGCAACACCTCCACATCCTTGACCTCATCCGTCTGCACCCACTCTCTTTCCACCCATGTGATGTGTGATGTCAACCCTTCCTCCCCTGTCTTGGTTCTCCTTCACGCATTCCCCATTCTAATAGGTCGTCGAGGTAAACGTGAGACACCCTCCTCGCACCCTCAGTTTGTCGGATCGTCGCTCCCGGCTCGACCACCTCTACTTCTGTTCCTCGACCTCCGTCCAGCCTCGGTCGATCCTCCTCCGGGTTGTCAATTGTGACTCCATAGCACCCTAATAGGTTGATGGAATGGGAATATCTCTCCGTGTCGTCCTCTTCATCGACCACGAAATATGTGCGAATGGGAATTTCTCCTTCTCATCCTCTCCCCAGGTATCTTGAGGTGTATCCCTCCGTTTGTCCAGACAAGGCCCCTCCCGCCCACCTCTACTTCTGTTCCTCGACCTCCGTCCCACCTTCTCGGATCCTCCTCCCGACCACCGGGTTGTCAATTGTGACTCCATAGCACCCTAATAGGTTGATGGAATGGGAATATCTCTCCGTGTCGTCCTCTTCATCGACCACGAAATATGTGCGAATGGGAATTTCTCCTTCTCATCCTCCCCAGGTATCTTGAGGTGTATCCCTCCGTTCGTGGGTGTCTCCCTGCACGTATCTCCGCTCCAAGTCAAACATATCCTTCCTCCTTAATTTTGGGGTCCCAGAGGTTTGAATCCCACTTCCTTTCGCCCATTTGAAGGTGCAACGTGCCCCATACATCCATGTTCACCAATGAGAACCTCATATCCTGGAGCTTTTTGTTTAATGACCACATAGTCCATGAGGTACGGAATGGTACCAATATGGGTTAGGACTCCCGTCAACTCCCCCACCGGCGCCATTTTGGACATGTCCGCCAGCCGCAGCACCTTTGACGTATGTTCTATCTGCAACCCAAGCTTCCGAGCGGTCTCTTCTGTCATGATGTTGACCCCCGACCCGGAATCTAGCGGCACCTTCTTGATTACACATCCCGCAATTTCTATCTCAGAGCTCAGACTCAGTCCATCATGGCCACCATATTCACAAGGGGTTTTCGCCTTGGGGTGGAAAGGTTCGTCTCTTCTTGGGTTGTGCCGCCTTCAATGCCCCACTGACGGTCAAGTGCTGTGATTGTCCCCGAGAAGTCATCTCAACGTTATCATGAACTTTTGGTCCATGATAGCTTCCAAATTGAAAGGAACACTGTGTGCTTTTTTTCTCCTTGCCAACCCCCGTCATTTCGGCGGTGTTGTTTGAGATGTTGCGGTCGTTGAAGGGCGGTAGGTGGGTCGTGGTCAAAATACGGCCGAACTGTTCGATTCTTGTCGGATCATATCCATAACTTCCCGACGCCAGGCGGAAGCGTGGACTCATCCTTTTTCCTCTTGCGGGTTTTCGCCCCATGTGTCGACTCGAGTCCCACCGCCGTCCTTGTCCTCGTTTGCACTTCACCCTCGAATCCAGCGGTCTCGCTAAGGGAGTTACACGCTGTGATGCCATCCAAATCGCAATCCTCGCGTTAAGTGTGGCGTTCGTGCCTTGCTCCCGTCCATTTTGGATTCGCATGCCCTTTTCTGATTCCCATACCGAGTCCCTCGTCGCCTTTTGTGGTTGGACTTCTCTTCCTTCCCGCTTTGATGAAGGCGCCTCTTCCTCCTCACTTGCGGACGTTATGGGCTCCACTCCGTTCTTCTTCCTTTTTCCCCGTTCCCCCTTCTTGGGTGTCGCCTTCCTCTCGCCGCTCCGCGTTGAGACCATCGCAGGAGTTCCGTAATACCCACTATCCACATCCCCAACCCTTCCTCTCGGTATAGCCTCGGAATCCTCCATCTGACCATGGCGCATCTTGACTTGCATTCGGCTTTCTTTTGTATGCGGGGTGGGTCGCCGTAGGAGGTTGAGCGATCCTCACATGTTTCTTTGGTGTCTGGCGGAGGGCGCTGCCTCGTGACTGATTGCTTGCAATCCACACAACCTTTCAAAATCACCATTCCCTGGCGAGATGCGGAGGGGCATCCAGCAGCAAGATGCGAACCCTCGGCAATTGTAACCTGGCACTCATTTGCGGGTTCCTTGCCAACCCCACCGTCATTTCAAGAACCGGTAGCTGTTGATGTTGCGGTCGTTGAAACAGAGGGTAGGTGGGTGGGGCCAACAAAGGTACGATGGAGTCTGCTCCAGTTCTTGTCGGATCATATCCATAACTTCCCGACGACAGGAAACGTGGACTCATCCTTTTTTCCTCTTGCGGGTTTTCGCCCCATGTGTCGACTCGAGTCCCACCGTCCTATGTCGTTTGCACTTCACCCTCGAATCCGCGGTCTCGCTAAGGGAGTTACACCGTGATGCCATCCAAATCGCAACCTCGCGTTGGGTGTGGCGTTCGTGCCTTGCTCCCCGTCCGCTGGATTCGCATGCCCTTTTTTTTTTCCGCTGGTTCCCATACCGAGTCCCTCGTCGCCTTTTGTGGTTGGACCCCCCTTCCTTCCCCGCCTGATGAAGACGCCTCTTCCTCCTCACTTGCGGACGTTATGGAGGCTCCCACTCCGTTCTTCTTTCTCTTTTTCCCCCGTTCCCCTCTTCTGAGGGTGTCCGCCTTCCTCCCGCTCAACGACCATCGCAGGAGTTCCGTAATACCCACTCCATCCCCAACCCTTCCGGGCTCCTCGATGTCGGAATCCTCCCATACCCATGAGCGCATCTTCGACTTGCATTGCCGCAACGGGCTTTGTCATGCGGGGTGGGTCGCCAGAACCGGAGGTTGAGCGATCCTCACATGTTTTTTGGTGTCCGGCAGGACGCCGCCACGTGACTGATTGCTTGCAATCCACACATGCCTTTCAAAATCACCATTCCGGCGAGATGCGGAGGGGCATCCAGCAAGATGCGAACCCTCGACAATTGTAACACGATGGCACTCATGCCCGGGTTCTTACCATCCGATACGAATACCCATACCGGGGTTTCGTAACTTGAGGTACAAAGTTTTGGTACCAGATCGGTGTTGCCTCTTGAATTTGGTATGTATCTTCCAAGCACATCTCCTCATCCTCCTCGTAGCCCGGTTGCACTTTTGTTTGTGAGCGACCTCGAGTGCCCTCTGTCCACAAGTTGAGCGAAGAGATTCGCCGCGCTCCGGTAGCAACCCTTCTTCTATGTGGTCCTTGATGGCATTAAGATGGAGTTTCTCCGCTTGACCATCATTTCCTCCATCTTGTTCCCTTGTTGCTCCACTTTTTGGCTGCTTTCCACCTCTCTTCTCACTGCTCCGTCCTTTCGTGCATATAGCTCCTTCCCTTTTGCACGCTTTTGTTTCCCATTTTTCCCTTCTTCCTTCTATCCCTTGATTCGCTCACCGTGAATTCTCCTCCGAATCCTCGGGTCTCCTCTTCCGTGGAGCTACCCGAGGAGTCAAAAGAGCTATCCTCCTCTGAACCCCCTGGAGGACGAATAGTACTTCTTCTTCTTTTGTATTTCTTTTGTCCTTCCGCGCGCCTTGTTCGAGTTCTTCTTCTCTTCCGTTGGACTCCTCATAGTTCGAGCCTTGATCGCCCGATCCAAATCTTTTCTCACTGAGACGACGTGTCTTCCCATCTCCGCCCAATCCTCTTGCAAACCAAATGAATGGCCATTAGCTCGAGGTGCGGACCGGCCCGATCCGTAGGTGGAACCTTTCCACATAAGCTGCGGTCTCTTCTTCCCTCTCTGCAATCCTCCAACTTGGACAAGACATACCCTTCCACATCGACCCCTCTGAATCTTTCACAAAAAGCTCTCTTCAACACCCCAAAGGTAGCTGGGGGTGTGGAAGAAGCTATGTACTCCCGCTTGTACCACTTGGCCGCCGCCCCGCGTAAGACTCCATAAAGCAGTGGGCACGGCGCGCATCCTCCGGTTGGCAAGTGCCACCGCTCAAAACGCCGACAAACTCGTCGGGATCCTCATGGCCCTTCTTTTCTCCATACAACGGTAAGATTGCTTAGTAGTAACAAGCACCGAGTATCGCCATAACTACCGGTGTAGTCCCAACGCATAGTTGGCGCCGCCACGTCTGATCCTACATTCACGAATTTGACGGACGCAGGATCTAGGCAACTGGAGCGAGATCAAAAGACAAGGTGGGATCTGTACCGCCCTTGTACCGCTTCAGTAGTCGAGAGTTGGGAATCAATGCTAAGATCCGATCCCTAGTTCCGAGTTGACTCCCCGCCTTCCTCGCCCAAAGAAGTGATCTCCGCCCGTGCTCTCCTCGTAACTCTCGCAATCTTTCCGCTTGCGCTTGCCTTGCGAGCGTTTCCCCAGTCGGATCGAATCGCTTGTCTCCACCCGAGGCATCCATCAATCTAGTAATGCTAGACTCTACGTAAGCTAGGTTAGTCCTTCCCACGTCCTGAGCGATTCCATTCCCGCAACGGCGCCAAAATGTGGAGTGTGGATTGTGTCCGGGACACCGTGAGGTCCACATTCACCCTCAATGTCGTTGTAGGCTTAGGATTCGCTCCCAAGGGAATGGTTTGTGCCAAGAGACGCTAACTTCTATCACCATCGACCTTGCCTAAGTCGGACTTACGCTATTACTCCTCTTACCTATCTACTCAACTACTACCCCGACTTGTCCAACGACCGCAAATCTCATTTCACGACCGCAAATCTCATTCCACACGGTAGTTGCTACACCGAGGTGGGTCCCACACCAAACCCTAGCGACTTATCTCCGCGCAGCGCCGCGGATGCACGGCGCGCTACCACTGCAGATCGGACTTTATTTGGCACTCCACACTTCATGCACCCACACCCCTAGAGACCCTTCCTAAATTCCACCTCACTCCACACACACACACACAAAGGCGCCACCACACGGTTTCTACTAGAGACTTTGTTTTCCTTGTGCACTTTCCACCAAAGACCGGTTTGGTTTCTCAATTCACACACAATTCTCCACGCTAGCCCAATCCTCACCTTACTCTTCCCACTTACGATCTCACACCTCGCATCGCGTGTTTGATCTCTCCTTCACCCAATCTCTCTCTCTCTCTCTCCTCCCTCGCCCACTTCCAACCATCCACTCAACACTTCTCTCGATTTGAACACAACTGTGACAAGGTGAAGGAGAAGAAGGGCGTCAGGCGTGAGCAAGCTCGGACCGCCCGCCAATCCCTTGGTTTCCTCCTCCTTGTCGCAAGATTGCTCCATCACCTCCTCCTCGTGCGGAGCAAGCTCGACCACCCCTAGGAGCGCCTCGCACACACCACCTCTCAATCGGACGTCTCCAACCATCCAGGCAGCGTGGGGATCTCAACCGAGTTATCTGGTGGGCAAAGTTGCCCCTCTTATACATCGGCCGGCCCTGCCCGATTTTAGGTCCTAAAAACCAAAGGGACGCACCCACAATTCTAAGCGATCCTAGGTCGTGGGGCATCCTCAAATTATCTTTAGGATGCTACCACCTCCTACGCTATCCGCGCCTCCCCGACTTGGCCGCCCTCGTCCTCCATTGCCGCCGCCACGTCTGATCCTACATTCACGAATTTGACGGACGCAGGATCTAGGCAATGGGCGAGATCAAAAGACAAGGTGGGGATCTGTACCGCCTTGTACCGCTTCAGTAGTCGAGGTTGGGAATCAATGCTAAGATCCGATCCCTAGTTCCGAGTTGACTCCCCGCCTTCCTCGCCCAAAGAAGTGATCTCCGCCCGTGCTCTCCTCGTAACTCTCGCAATCTTTCCGCTTGCGCTTGCCTTGCGAGCGTTTCCCCAGTCGGATCGAATCGCTTGTCTCCACCCGAGGCATCCATCAATCTAGTAATGCTAGACTCTACGTAAGCTAGGTTAGTCCTTCCCACGTCCTGAGCGATTCCATTCCCGCAACGGCGCCAAAATGTGGAGTGTGGATTGTGTCAGGGACACCGTGAGGTCCACATTCACCCTCAATGTCGTTGTAGGCTTAGGATTCGCTCCCAAGGGAATGGTTTGTGCCAAGACGCTAACTTCTATCACCATCGACCTTGCCTAAGTCGGACTCACTGCTATTACTCCTCTTACCTATCTACTCAACTACTACCCCGACTTGTCCAACGACCGCAAATCATTTCACGACCGCAAATCTCATTCCACAACCCGGTAGTTGCTACGACTACCGAGGTGGGTCCCACACCAAACCCTAGCGACTTATCTCCGCGCGCGGCCCCTAGCACGGGCTACCGGCTCACGATCGACTTTATTTGGCACTCCACACTTCATGCACACACACACAATTCCTAGGACCAAATTCCACCTCACTCCACACACACACACACACACACACACAGGCGCCACACTCACACTTTTACTAGAGACTTTGTTTTCCTTGTGCACTTTCCACCAAAGACCGGTTTGGTTTCTCAATTCACACACAATTCCTAGAGACCAAAGTTCCTAGGATACCACCGCCTCCACACACACACACACAAAGGCGCCACCCCACTTTTCTACTAGAGACTTTGTTTTCCTTGTGCACTTTCCACCAAAGACCGGTTTGAGTTTCTCAATTCACACATCCACCGCTAGCCTCCAATTACCCCTTTCCCACTTACGATCTCACACCTCGCATCGCAGACTGATTTGATCTCTCCTTCACCCAATCTCTTCTCTCTCTCTCCCTCCCTCAATTCGCCCACAGCTTCCAACCATCCACTCACACTTCTCGATTTGAACACAACTTTCGGGGACAAGGTGAAGGAGAAGAACCCGGCGCAGTGCGAGCAAGCTCCACCGCCCGCGCCAATCCCTTGGTTTCCTCCTCCTTGTCAAGATTGCTCCATCACCTCCTCCTCCGTTGGAGCAAGCTCTCGACCACCCCTAGGAGCGCCTCGCACACACCACCTCGCTAATCGGACGTCTCCAACCATCCACAGCGTGGGGATCTCAACCGGAGTTATCTGGTGGGCAAAGTTGCCCCTCTTATACATCGGCCGGCACCTGCCCCGGATTTTAGATCCTAAAACCAAAGGGACGCACCCACAATTCTAAGCGATCCTAGGTCCAGGGGCATCCTCAAATTATCTTTAGGATGCTACCACCTCGACGCTATCCGCGCGCCTCCCTCGACTGGCCGCCTGCCCTCGTCCTCCATTGCCGCCGCCACGAGCCTCCCGCCACGCCGATCGGACGGGTTCTCCCACACTACTTCCACCTCACCGCTGGACGTCCTAATTGAGGTGTACCGCCTAACTTCCGCCTCCTGGCCGCCTATTGCCGAGGATTACCACGGTTCCTCATCCACCCAAGCCGGACCTCCTCTCACTCAACTCCTCCAAAGTCGCCTCCGATAATAGGGGCCAACCCCACACCGGCGCAATGGTAGAAGTATGCACGGGTCCTCACTTGCGAGGTAGGCCCGATCCCTCCTATTTCCACACGCACATGGGCGGTGAGGTTAAGCACGCTGCCTCCATTCACATATAGACCACATAAGTTTCCTCATCCATGTGCCGCAACATAATAGGACCTCGGCGAGGTGCTTACCCCTCCTCCGTAGACTACACCGTTGCTCGGTCCATGTCCTCGGGGTGCGCCGGCCTGCCGCCGCCTATTGCCGAGGATTACCACGGTAGTGGTCTCCACGACCGCTTGGTCCAAAGACTGTGGTAGGTGTTTCGCCACCGGCCGCTGTCCTTCCTCGGATCGCGCCTCTTCCTCCCGCCACGAGCCCTCCCGCCACCTCGCTTCCCTTCTTTTCCGGCACCACGTGCCTCATCCGCTCCCGCTTATACGCTCCGCTTATGGACCTTTTCCACCGAGGCCGCCTCGCCTCGGCTCGCAACAACTCCTGCATCTCTGGTTTGACTCGTGGGCATCCTTGATTTGAGCCATGAGCTTCCTCACGACTCGTCATGGCTGCTTCCCCGGGCCCCGCACAAATCTTCAAGCTTGATCTTATCTCCTCTAAGGCCCGCTTGTCTTCCTCCGGTTGCTGGCCTCCTTCTCAAACCCGGCCTTCACCACTTCCTCCCGCCGCCCTTGCACCGAGCCATGTGAGAGCCAAGGCCTTGGATCCAACAACTGGGCGCCCATCATCGATGTCGCCGCTCAATTCCACTTGCGGCGGCCCCGCCGACGCCATCCCTCCGTCGAGCACCTTCCTTCCCAACAAAGTGCGCACCCTCACCAATTCGGTTGCATCCACCTCTGTTGCGGTGGAGTCCCTTGAAAATCTCTTCCCATGCCGAGGAGGGTCCGCTCCCGAGGTCACCCTAATTCCTCTGGTGGCTCATCATCGCATCCAGTCAAAAATTTTCTTCCTCGGACGCGCCTCTTCCTCCGCCACCTCGCCCGCTTTGGCTTTCATTTTTTTTTTCGTAGCGGCACCCGCTGACCGTGACGCGCGGCCCACCTTCACTTTTTCTGACCCGCCGCCCCGGTCTTCCTCTTCTGGTAGAATTTCCTTCTCTTCCCTGCCGCCATGGACTCCCAGCTGTCCGATTCCTCCTCGATTTCCTCCTTGGGCTCCTCCGCTTTCCACTTCACCTCCCTGACTGGCTTCCACATATGAAGGGAGGCCACAATTTCTACCTCTGGCAGGCAGTTAGCATGCGCATAAAGATGAACTAGGAATGGTGAAATTAGAGAGGGCCGGGGGGTAGGAGAAATCAGGTTCAACCTTTCTTCACTCAACTTCTCAAAGAGAATTCGTCCCCAATCGATTTCGCCTTGACAACTTCATGGAGGAACAATAAGTGGTCGACAAATAATCCCGCTTCTTGTGTCAGAGGAATAGAAGCCATCCGCTGCACCATTAATGTGCCACACCTCCGCCAACCATTGGGTTCGATTACGCCCGCCACTGTATGCCACGCTGTCTTCTTTTCCGAGAAGGTTCCATCACCAAACCTCCGCCTCCTCCTTGCGCGCCCATACACTTCCCTAACCAATGCCAGTCCCAATCCCGAGGTTTTGCTCTAATTCCCTCGCCGGTTGCTTGTCTTTAGGTGGCGAGCGACTCACTCACCCCGACCTGTGTCCACCGCTTCTCCATGAAACCCACCGAGCTCCTTCACTGTGCCCCATGGACTTTCCAATGGTCCATGTTTGGCCATTGGGCAAGCGCATCTCAGGTGGCTTTGGGCGCCATCCTTCCGCAGAGTCCCCGGTCTCGCGCCTCACGGGTGCCACCGCCGGCCAAGGTGCCTGTGGTTCCTACCTCCTCGGGCCCGCGGCCCGCCTTCCTTCCAGGGTTGCGACTTCAGTGAGGGTTCGAGGCCTCCACCACGATCGCGCCTCGCCTCCGACCGATCGCGGTCCGCCTCGAATGCAGCCTCGACGACCTCACGCCCAGCCTGCGCCCACTCCGCTCCCTGCAGGCCTCCGCTTGAACGCCGTCACTACCGGTTTCCTTAGGGTTAAGTTTGGCCCCACCACCGGTTGTCTTCACGACCGCCGCCATGCCCCACCACAACCCCATACTCATTCGCCACGCCTACTGGTCGACCCCAACTTAGACCCCTAAAACCCCAAATAACCCCTACCCGCATATATAGACCTTGTAGTGGATATCCGAGGTCCATGGGCCAAGGAACACCGAGTTTCGGACCATTTATTATCTAACCTAGGCAATAAAACAAAAGAACTCCATAGGCCAAGGACATTTTACTATGAATATCCCCAACCATCATTAATCCGACTTATTTTCACACCACTCAAAGAAAACAAAAAAATTCACTGTGGCACATTTTAATGTGGGTTTCCGAGACTAGATCTGACATGCTGGGTTGGTCAGCTGCAGCGCGGCGAGCTTCTCCCTAGCGACCTGTCGTCCCTCGACAGGCACAAACTTAGCACGCACCATCTGTAAGAACTCGAGCAGGCTGGTAGGTCTAGTTGCCTCCCCGCGTGTCACCGCATCTAAAAGTTGAACCCACCATAGCAGGGCAGCTCCCTTAAGAAACGTGGCTGCTACTCTCACATACTGCTGAGGGTCCGTGCCGCTGAGTTCTAGATAGGCTCGCACCTGGTGCACCCACAATTCAACCTCTGTTGCATCTCCCGTCCCCTCGAGGTGCCTTGGCTTAGACACCTTGGATCCTACGTTAGCCACTTGCGTGGGCCGTTGGCTAACCTCCACCTCCAGCTGGGCCACCCTCGCGTTGCTCTCCGCGCACTGACGCTCCATCTGCCTCATCTATTGGTGTGCCTCATTCAGAGTCAACGCGGGCAAAGATCGGTACCCTCACCCATTGCGCACGCCTGCTGAGGGGACCCTACGCCTTAGGTTGTGTGAGCCCCTGCCCCGTCCGTAGCTCGAGGGGTTAGTGCCGGTCGCCTTGACCTATCGCGGCTAGCCGGCCGTGGGCGGTGCTGCCTTCCGCCGTGATCGCCACCATCCGAACCCTACCACTGCAGTAATCGAGGTATTTGTCGAAGCCTTGTGCCGCCAGGCCGAGCCGCACCTCCACTTCGGCTGTCAAGTAGATCCAGCCCCCGCCTCCTCACTGCACGACGGTGATGTGTCCTCCAACCGTGTGCGTTCCACGCTTAGCCCTACCAACAACAGCCATGTATGGTGCCCAGTCCTTGGGTGCCTTACGAAGTGCACTCCGTGAGCACCGCTCGCAAAGTCATCGCTTCATGGTGGAAACCTCACGAGCCGCCTAATCGCGTTCCACAATTCGGATCATTGGGAGCACAGTAATCCCAGATGACGGTTCGGATCTAGCGCCATGACCGGTTGTGGCGCTCAACCTGGGCTCTGATACCAGTTGTGATGGTCATGGGGCTAGGCCGAGCGAACCTACACCCGAGGAGTGGTTCCACGCAACAAAAAGATCCTTTGCTTAAGTTGAGCCGCGGGCTTTATACAAGAGAAAGGGTGCAATCACGGGCCCTGATTGCGCCGTCTACTTGGCGCGTATCCTACGGCCCGTGATTCAAGTTACTATGCTTTCCCGAGATCGGCGCTTAGGTCATGGTTAGGGCATGGGTCGTGACAGTAATAGATTATGCACACACGGCTTTCAATTATGAAAACACTTGATTCACAACAAGTGCTATGATGTCGCTTCTCTACCTCTAGCTTGCGTTACAAAAGGCTTCTCCTTTGATGGAGGGCCTAGACCATACATTACCGACATCCTGAAGGGCTTGGGACGTCTTCTTGTGTTGGGTTTTCTTCCCTGCAGATTCCCAAAATGCTCGCTTCCTCTTTGTTGAAGTATACCCTCCCACATCTTTGACCATATATAGGATGATGGCCAAGCCCTCCTCCATAGCTGTAGCCTCTATGCCCTCTAATGTCCGCATAAAACCTACTACAAGTCCTTGAGCATGGTCCACGAGGTGAGGATGCCGCTCAACTAGGTTTTGTAAGTTCTCCAGACTACATCCAAACTGAGCCAAAGCTCACTCCCGACCGACATTCAAGTTCATATCCTCAGCAGTGTCCTGAATGGTTTTACCTGGCACGAAATTAACTACCTCAACTTGCTCTTCGTGATCCTACCGGTTGTAGAAGTCGCTGTCAGTTGTCTTGTGAGAACCGCCATGAGGCTTATGGTGCATAAGCTCGCACCAAAGAAAGTGTGGCACGAGCTTGTGGAGTAGCATCAAGACCTTAACTTGGTGCTTACAAGTGTGCCTCAGGCAAGGGCATGAGGATGTTGCCCAACTTTCGTCAACATTGGAGACCACATATGCCATACCCTTATTGTTCTTGCCTGCAAGGACATAAGCATTTATGTCCTTTGCAGTTGGGAGAATCACAGACGTATCCACTATTTTGGCAGCCTCAGCCACTGCATGCTCTACCATATGTTAACATATGGTGTAAGCTTCAAGCTTGCTATTTCGAACGAAGCCATGCTCCTTACACTGTTGTTGATACCAAAAGTGCACATCCACCTCATCTACTAAAATATGCAAAAGCCAATCAACACGCCTACCTCGTAACAACTGCTTGGTGAACGAAGCTCTCACCTTCAAATGAAGATGGTATGCTTCAATCGAGCTATTACAGTCCTGCCCTGCATGGGGCACTGTCCGTACAGCTTTGAGCCACATGTGTATGATGTTGCCCCACTGGTGCTTGAAGTACTTGATGAAAGTTGGAAAGAGTGGCTCATATTGGACATACAGATCTACCAATTTGAGCTTTGCTGCTTCCTCTGAAATGTGACCCTCTAAGGTACATAATGTCACCCAACTTTTGCATGATGTCCACCCCTGCCTGCCCATTCTTCACTTTTTGCAATAAGTTTTGTAACCATGCATGCCTTACGTGCCAAAGGCATAAGAATGCCAACATGCCATCCCCAAAAACGTACTTGATGGCATAGATCTCTGCTTGGCAATCATCTACTAAAAACGCTATTTCCAAGTTATCCGCTGGCTGCCGTCGCAACACTTGTAACCATTTGACATTCCGCTCCATCAACCTCCTTGCACAACACCCAAGCCATCGAATCCTGCTCATGAAGTTATCGAACACCAACAACCGACCACCGAAATGCCACTTATTCAATCCGAAGGTGGCATCCATAGCTATGATAGAGTTATGCCCCCATGTAACCATCATCTCCAACATGAACGGTGTCTGCACACCGAGCACAAAACTGGTTGGAGCCATGCTTGAAACAGCAGGATTCTCAGGATAGAAAACTAAGTGCCTATTGACGTCCATCCAAATACGGACACTCTCTGCGTCATTGGTGTGTAGCTGATATGTCCGAGCTGAGACATAGGCTTCCATATTCTGGACATCCTTTGGTGTCAAAAAATCATCGCTGGTAAACTTGTAACTTGCATCCCTCCGTCGTTTCTCATGCACTCCTTCTTCGTGGTCAAGCAATATCTGTTGTTTAGGTACTTGACACAACAACTTGTGCTGCACCCACCTCCTCTTTTCTTGTGATGGGCTAGCGGTGATGGGATAGGGACCTAGCATGAGTTCTCCATGACAGAATTCACCTGTGGCATCCGTGTGAAACAATGCTGCAACCTCACTTCCACTATGTCAGGCCACTGAAGTAACTGGGTCACAATAAATTGGAAGAGGCGTCCACATTTCTTACTCATCGTTGGACGTCTATTGCCCGCCCCTGTCTTGGGCCTCACATTTGGAGCAAGGAAAGAAGCCGTCATAGCAGCCTCCCCACGACGGCCATCGCCCATCGACAATGGTAGATTGTCACCGCTCCTTGTGTGTCTTTGACATGCCGCTTTGGTTCGGCAGTCTTCACCCAATGACGCAGCTTGATGAAGCAGGTGGGAAAGCAAACATTTGCTTTCTCACCTGCAATAAAATCACCTACACGGTCAGCAGGAATGTAAGCGCGTTTCACATTCATGTGCATATTCATCTTCCCTTGATTGCCCATAGCCCATGACAAATGCTCCTTGGTGAAGATGCCGGCCCTGTTCCGTGACTTGAGTGTGAGGCAATGTTCCATTTTGCGATATCACGATATTGGAGAGATCACGCCGCTTGCTCGATCATACATCAAGCTTCCTCCGAAAGCCGAGGCATGAGTAAGATGCCTCTCTTTCTTTCCGGCGTCTCCATCTCCGGCAACGGGCGTCCGTTGTTGCTCCTCTCAACTGCTCCCGTCTGCGCTCCTCTCAACGCCGTCCATCCACACCTGGTCACCCGTCTGCAGTCTCAACCTGTTCACCCATCCCCTATTCTCGTTCCTAATGCGCGCGAAAACGAACGTTTCAAGTATCTATAACCCACCCCTAATAGGGGTGCGTGGCCACACGGGCGATACGAATGGCACGGCTCATGAAGTTAGCATTAGCCTTAGGCGACGGGGTTTGGACCGACCACCATGGACCGTCCAAACTGACACATTTTGAGACCGGAACGTGGCATCCACGTCACGGCCTTGATCTTTCAGCGTAGAGCTTTGCGCAGTCGCACGGCCCTGCACACCAATAGTAGGGCGGGTCCGCTCCGGTGTGAAGCCACCCTTCGGGGCTGGGGTGTCCGACCTGGTTCTTTGTTCTCCTTTGGGGCCCTTCGTGATTTCTGTTTTTGCCTCCCCGACCTCGTTGGGGCCTGAGTGGTTCGTCAGCTGTGACAGAGCTTCAAATGTACTAAAGATAAACTTCAAATGTAACATCTTTTATCTATAAGGTCTGTACAAATTGACCACTAGGAAGAAAGCACGCGGTGCACGCTCAGTTCCTGCTTGCCCTGTCCTGCTGCGTCTGCTTGGGCCGTACGCACCCTCGCCTGCTGCGGCTGGATCAACACCAACTTTGTCGGGGGTACGAGCCCCCCCTTCCTGCTTCAAATGTGCATTCGTGCTCTCCACCTTGACCGCAAGGTCATTATTTCTGATTTCTCCCACCTGAAATGTATGTACTTGCTTCTCCACCTCCATGCCCGCCACTGCAGGTTTCTTACATGCCCCTGCTCCCAGTCTCTGTTTTTCAATCCTTTCTACATCGGTCCACATACCCGCATCGGCATAGGTATTGGCCATGAGCACATATTCGGACGACCGCTGGGGCTTCAGTCTAACAAGGCTTGCAAAACAACGCGTCGCCCTCACTATATCCCCATGACTTTTGCAGGCAGCCAGCAAAGACGTCAAACCAACATCATTAGTTTGGCTCTCACATGACAATAGCATGTTCTCTGCCTCATCTAAATGGCCTGCACGTCCAAGCATAACGTAGTGCTCAAGGGTAGGTTTTGATGCCATATTGTTCAGCAAAAGCATTGACGTGCTTGCGACTGTCATTCACCAGTCCCTCATGACTGCATGCTACTAAAAGGCGAGTATAGGTCACATCATCAGGCTAAATACCGGCGACTAACATCTCCTCAAAAGAAGCTAGTGCTCTGTGACCATCCAGTTGCCTACCAGTATGTTATCCAGCTGGCCTCTTCCGATAATCTGTGAGTGCAGATGCCTGCCCATCTGCAAGGCACCAGCGCTTGCACAAGCCTTCAGAAGGCAAGCACAAGTAACAAGGTCAGCCAAAACTAGGCCCTCCTGCTCCATTTGTCCCTACACAATCAGAGCCTCATGCCCGAGCCCTTGCTGGGCATACCCAGCAATCAGAGCCGTCCATGTCACAACATCTTTTGAGGCCAAGCTTTCAAACATCTGACGTGCACCTCCCAGTTCAACACATTTTGCATACATGTCTACCAGGCAGTTGCCCACCACAATGCTATTCAGCTGTCCTCTTTCGACAATCTGAGAATGCAGCTGCCTGCCCTTCTGTATGGCACCAGTGCTTGCACATGCCTTCAGAAGGCAAGCAAAAGTAACTTTGTTAAACACAAACATGCCCTTTAGCTCCATTGTCCATACAGAACAAGCGCATCCTGGCCATGCCCTTACCGTGTCTATCCAGCAATCAGGGCCGTCCATGTCACCACATCCTTTGTGGCCAAGCTATCAAAGGCCTTGCGTGCATCTTCCAGTTCGCCACACTTCGCATACATGTCCACCAGGCAGTTTCAGATAAGCAAGTTAGGAGGACTGCCACTGGGCAACACATCCGACTGCACCATTCTGCCAGATTCCAAGTCGGCGGACAATGCACAAGCTTGAAGGGCAGCTACAAAGAGGTGCGCATCCCCCTTCACACCAGACCTCGCATATCATGGTAAAGTTTTATGGCCTTTTTAGGTTGCTCATGCTTAGCATGTGCAGAGACTATGGAACCCCATACTTAGGCATCTGGTTTGCCCACCCTGGTGAACACATCCATGGCCTCCTCTAGCCGACCTCCACCTGCGCACAGGCGCAAGATATGATTGCCCAGGTATGCATCCGACTCGGACCCACATTTGACAGTGAGTTCATGAACTCGTCGCACGCAACCAGATCCTTCTTAGCTGCACACAGTTTTGAACAGATTTAGAAAAGGCAGAGTCTGTCTGCGCCAGAGATTCCAGGGCTCCAACGGCCGCACAGAGCTTCCCCTGCTGACATAAAGTGATCACGGTCACAGCTGTTACGACGACCATTACGATCCTGCACGCCTGCCAGGCTCAGGCTTATCCGGAGAGCTCGAATTAGAAGGAGAGGCACTATGACCCATTAGCATATTCGAAGTCGGGGGAACAGGAGCTCTTCCTACCTCGCCTGTTGTCCCACCACATGGTAGGGTCCAAAAAACTTTGTTGCCACAATAGCTCCTGCTCCTGGCGACGATCATTGCTGGGAAATCCTTCCCCAGCCACCCTTTCCTCTGGAAGGGGAAATGCTGGGTTCAATACACTGCTGCATCTGGAGGATTGATGATTCTTTCGCAGCGGTTGACTCGAACCTAAGGTAAGGTGAGAAGGAGCTCGTTGCAGATTCCGAGTACACCCACCAATTTGCTGGGTGCACAACGGATTCGATTGCCACACTATCGCCATCTTGCAGGCACAGCTCTTGGCAGTTGAGGCGCACAGGGCCTCTGCGAGACTACACCACCCTAGGGAAAAGGATTCTATATTACCTATAAAGAGAGGTCGAATAGGTACGCGTATCAAATACTCGTGAAAAGAGAATCGTATCGAAGGGGCTGACCAGATTATGTCGAGAAAGAGTGCCTTGACGTTCGCTATTAGAGGGACACGGTGGAACGGACGCAGATGTACACATCGTTACCCGGAAAATTAATGCTGGCTCGGGCGATACGAAGGCCATGTCATTATCCGTAGGCAAAGGAATCGGACGGGACTCAAGCAAGGCACCTGTCAAATAAGAAACACTCTTTTCCACAGCACGCAGGAAAACTGCATCCCAAATACATGGAGAACTGAGTAGAAAGTTGCAGATACGCCCTAGTGAAAGCCATGTCCTAGATAGGGCCATGAACACATTGTCCACAGAGCCATTTTCGGCAGCGAGAATTTGGAGGAGGTCATGTGCGGTCCCTCAGCAACTTCTTGCAGTCCAGCCCCTGATACGAAGAACAGGGCCTTGCCTTAGGCATTCCATAACCGAAATTGGGAAACTTTACTACCATGTAACGTAACAGTATTGCCGGCACCAGCCTCGTGACCACTGCATCTTGGCAACCTCAGGGCCAAGGCACAATACATGCTATCTTAACACAGAGAGAAGCTTAGAGGCCACACAAGGTGCACAAGCCAACAGCATGCAGACCTAAATCCGGTCAATATCCTCATCCTCAAATTCGATATAATCATCCCCACCGCCATCTTCTTCTTCATCCATGCCGCCAGCAATACCCTCGTTGAGACGCAGGTTATCGGGAAGCTCACTATAAGCCTTGAGGAGACGAGCTTCATCGGGTTGGTACTTGAGGATGACGTCCGCTTTGTCATCCTGGTAGTCTCGAAGACCTACCAGAATTATGTCACCTGAAGCAATCCACACCTTCTTATGCATCTTCCCTCGAATATGACACAGCCTCTTGGTGCCATCAATACACAAGGCCTCGCAGCGGCCATTTCCTAGCATCCTCAGCACCTGCGCATACTCTTGCCCGTCCTCCTTGAACACCAGTTCTCTCTTGTCATCGTCGGCCTCGTTCTTTCCCCTCTTGCGATTCTTCCCTCCCTTTCCCTTATTCTTCGGCATGATGAGAGGACAAGCAGCCGCCGCCTGTTATCTGGTTGCTCGCTCCTGGCAAGAAAGGGCGCTGTTCGGTCTCCTCTGTCCGCGTCCTGCACATATTTAAGCTATACAGCCTTGCTGTGCTCTTTTAGGTCTCGGTGCTCTTTTAGGTCTATTCGTGGCCTTTCTAAGCTCGGCACGATATCGATTAGGTGACCAAGTTAGAAGTCGCCGTAATATAGATTAGGTAGGTATATACTTACCAAGGCCTTCATAGAAACTATGTGAGACCTAGGACCTAAGTGGGCTTACGCAAAGGTTCACATTTGGTAATACTTTTTATACAGTTTTTTTTATATAGATATATGATGAATGTCATTCACTTATTTTGATGACATGCACACAAGCATGCAGGGAATGGGCATGCCCACTTCACATATAGCACAAATTCTAAATGTTAGCCATGGTAGGAATAGCGTACGGGGCCTACATCAATTCTGTACACACATAGAGTAACAGAGAGTTACTGGTCAGTCAGACAATAATAGATGATGTGAGTAGCTGTTGGCACAAAGGGAAGCATGCTATTGGATTCACTCTGTTGCACATGACATCACAGTGATAGGGGTTAGACAAGAGCACATCAACAACAAGTTGTAGGAGCCTGGATGGAAGCAAAAGGCACACAAGCATACCTTGATTGATGAAAGTGGAGCAATAAAAAAAGAGACCCCGCCTTGGGAACTCAACAGAATCGAGCCAACTTTATACTCTAGCCAGACCAGTAAGCTGCCTCCCTATCCCCTAACCACACATCCATCCTCTTCATAAATATCCCGATTCTACCACTGCTATGCCTAAACAAGAAAACACCTTTAAACTTGAGCCCGCACTATGGCTTGGGAGGAAACGTCAGCCGTTTCAGCCCCTACGCTATATGCTACATGTATGATAAAGTAGATCAAATTGATTCTAAGTCCTTCGATGAAAAAAAAAAATCGTTAGAATTTCAATGGTGAAATTGAGCACACGCACTCGCACTTCCCGCATTTCCCTTGGAACCAAAAAGAAATAACAAATTGATAACTAGAAGCAGTCTATTATCTAGCCACTCGCTGGAGTCCATTTGGCCTAAGCTATTTGGACACACCATCCTATTTGTGAACTACCTAATCTAGGCCCCTGTGGCAAGTCTGTAGGGGTCATAAAGGACATTTCCCATTAACCCGATCTGAGGTTTAGGGTACTGATAAGCAATGCACTGATTGCAATCTTTGTCCTTATGTGGGGCAAAATCCGGTCCAGTTCGGATTTCTTCCCCGCCTTTCTTTAGTGAGTTCTATTGTGGCCGGGTGACTCGTATGACCCCGTTCATAATTGAACTCGCCGTAAAGACACCTTTTGCAAAAGTCTCAATGTGGGAATCAATGATTTAAGACTCGCGTCGGTATAGAAGGGCATGTGTCGGCATCGTGTACTGGCACATATCTTCCATTTTCATGTCCATGCGGTGCATAGAAAATTGGTCACCCGACCCATGAGTCCTTTGTGAGCTGGATCACGTTCCATGGGAAAGGGCCCTAAGTAATCTTTAAAATCCATGTCAACATTGAATCAAAAGCCATCTTCTTGGAGTTGGCCCCAATTTTACAATTTGTGTTGTAATACGTGTTATAATTTGCATTGCACTAATTAAGATGTAGGTTGTAATACATGTTTAAATCTCTAAGACACCTTTAAGTATTATAAATCGCATTGTACTAGAGGTCGTATAATGCGTTGCAAATCATTGAAAAATAACTTGGCCTCTTCCAGCCGTGTCGAGATGGCGTGGGGCTTCCATAACTACGGCAACGAGAGCGAGCATCTTTCCAATGTTACGAAAAACGACACCATGCCTCTTTGAGAAAACTTGACAATGGCTACATGACACCATTATGTTACGATATATAATCTGGGTTCAGGGTTATATATATATTTATATATACATAAGTAAACGTAGCTGTTGTTAGCAGCCTAAAGTTTAGGATTATGAATAGTCATGACTCTTGACATTTTTGTATATAAGACATATCAGTGCTTAATTAAAGCATCTTTCTTTGTTTTGGCAATTGAGTGAGCATGCGTTGCTCTCAAAAACTTTAACATGGTATCAGAGCAAGTTTTTTGTTTTTTTCTGATACATGATCTCATGTCATCATCCTTTTGTAGCAGTTCCTAGCTTGATGTTCAAGCTGCGAGTAGCAACACGGGATTCTTGGACACAAAATCCAATAGCCACAGTTCTGTGGCTCTTGGGTCGTGTGTCCAATTTCTCACTTTGCTACCTGCACGAGAACGTTTAGATAAAGGCTAGTTTTCTGCCCTTGGCAAATAGACAGACATGAGTGATTTCCGCTGTGCAAGTCTGGCTGCCTTAGTGCAGCAGATTCTTTTACTCTGAAACTGGCTGAAGATGCCTCGACGTGGACGCCTCCGCGTTGAGCATTCTTTTCCAGCATCCTGCAATCATCAGAGGATACGACATCAAGTTTCTAGGTTTTCTGGTGATCTTAATTTCCGTAGGGATTACGGACCAGGATCTGAGGACCTCCCATACGTCCTTCCATTCAGTCGGACACCCCGTCGCGCCTACAAAGAACGGCACCTATCCCATGAGCAGGAATTGGAGGAGACTTACCGTCACCGAGCCATTGTTTTGCCAGAGATTGTTGGGGCATCACGTGTACTCAACACCAGGCTCGAAACAACGAAAAAAGTTTTTCTCACCGTCTCATCACGACAGGACGAGGTGACCACTGCTCGGCATCACCAGATTACGGCAGCAATTGACTTCTTCCTCTGCACGCAAACATCTTTAATTGAGGATGTGCGGAAACTCACAGTTTTAGTGACCGATTTGCATCGACAAGTCGGCTCGATTTCCTGTCGGAGTTGTTCGCCTTCCGTGCCTGCTCCTGGGCGCGAGCGGATCAGATCCGAATCGCCACCACCGGCACGCTAGGACGGCGCGCCTGTTGGTTGCGCATCTCCAGCGGCTCCACGCAGCGTTGTCTGCGATTGTATTGCTGACCGGTTTTCCGCGGAGGTGGAGGAGTGCCGGTGCATGTGTCTGGTGGCGTTTTTATTCCTGCATGCAAAGGACGCGGAGTTAGTCCTTTCCCCAACCGCCATCACCTAATGTTTGCTGCCGTCTGACCCCCTCGTCTTCCTTCCATGCCGCTTTGCGCTCTTTCTCCGGCTTTCCTGCTATCCATCTTGACGCACTTTCTGAAGAAGGTCCTGGTGCGGCTTGATCACCCGCAACCTGTATCTTCTCCAAGCGAGTCAGAATGGCGACAGCAGGAGGGGGAGGAGGAGCGGGCGGTGGTGGAAGTGGGGGAGCAGGTAGTGGAGGAGTGATTCCTCAGCCACTCCCGCCTGTGCCAGTGATTCCACAACCTTCGTACTCAGTTGAATTTAAGGAGCGAGATCGCTTTAATGGCATGAAGTTCGAAGGTTGGAAGGTGCGCATGACAGCTGCCCTGCAAGCGAGACACGTTTGGGGAGTTGTTAGCGGCACGCTTAAGGAACCCACACAGTCTGCCACACAAGAAGAGAAGGACAAGTGGGCAAACCTTAATTATGTTGCTCGTGCCGTCATCATAAGCGGGCTGGACGAGACTCTCCTTGCGGATGTTGCCTTCTTAACCAAAGCTGAAGACATCTGGATCCTGCTCACACAGACATATGAAGCTAAGAACATTCTTACCATGTGTGCTGTGCGTGGTGAACTCTTCTCTTTGCGGCTTAAGGAAGGCGATAAGGTGTCCCCATTTGTCATTCGTTTTCGTCAACTGCGGGCTCAACTCATCAACCTCGGCTCACAATTCCCGGAGCTTGATGCTGTTAGCCAACTTCTGACCAGCTTGCCTCCTAGCTATCAGACTTTTGTCTCCAACTATGGAGCAACTGTTCGCGCTGCCGATGCAGCTAGAGCAGCCGGCCAGCCAACCAACATCAACCTGGCTGATGTGATTGGCGCCCTGCTACAAGAGGAACAAAGCCGCAGCCACTCTACTATTAGTAGTGGTGAACCAAGGCGATAAAGTTCTCTATTCTCAAGGAAAGAATATCGAAGGAAGCCTACCTCCGGTGTGCAGCTCTTCTAAATCCACCTCAGAAAGAGATCCGCTCAGAATCGGTGTGGTGCATGTACCGGGAACGGAGTGTAGAAAAAAGAAATCAGGGGAGCCACGCAAAGCTGAGAAGTCCTCCAGACAGGCTGAAGCTCATGTGGCATCCAAGGATCGACTTTCCTCGTCGACTTCCACCAAACCGCCTGTTGTCATGACGGTTTGCCTTGCATCTTCTGCTCACCCTTCCCCACAGAGTTGGTATATCGATTCAGGGCCACTTCTCACATCTGTAACGATAAGTCAATGCTCAGTCATTTTCGTTCTTCTCAAACTGCTGACAAAGTGCTTCTGGGAGATGAGCTTACACGTACAGGTTTGAAGATAGCAGGTTCTGGCTCCTGTCGTTTCCATCTCCGGGACGGTTCAGTCCTTCACCTGGACAATGTTCTTTACGTCCCTCATATGGCTAAGCACTTGTTGTCCATTAGCCAGCTTATGTCCCTACGCACATATGATTTGCTCTTCTCTTCTTTCCGCTGTGAGCTTAAGACGAGAGGGGAGGGAGGTCAGGTTGTTGCTACTGGACATATAGTACATGACTTGTATCAACTTGATTTAACAGTCATACCTCCAGATTCTGCTCATGTTGCCCAGTCGTCGCAAGCTGCTCAGGCCAGTCTTTGGCACGCCCGACTAGGTCATGCCAACCGTGACAAGCTGATAAAGATGTCTAATCTGACCTGCTACAGAGAGCCTCTGCCAAAATGTTTTAAGGACCTTCCTTTGTGTGATGCCTGCGTTATAGCAAAACAAAAGGAGAGACCCTTTCCAACATCCAAGGCACATCGAGCTTCACAGATTCTGGAACTGGTACATGCAGATATCTCTGGAAAGGTCCACATACCCTCTTTGGGTGGAGCTTTATACTATTTTACACTTACCGATGATTTTAGTCGGTATTCTTGGACATACCCGATGCGGCTCAAGTCTGACACTTTTGAACTCTTCCAAGAGTGGCTGCAAATGGTCCAAAGGCAGACTGGTTGCTTGTTGAAGTGCCTATGTACCGATAATGGTACAGAATTTACACATGGCCACTTCAATCAGTTTCTTCTGGATCAGGGTATTGTCCGCCAATTGATTGTCCCCTATACCCAGGAGCAGAACGGCGTTGCTGAACGCCGTAACCAGATTCTGTTAGGGATGACTCGTAGTATGTTGGAATGGTCGGGTCTTAGCAAAGCATACTGGGCTGAAGCAATGGTAACGGCAACTTACATTCTCAATCGTCTTGTGACAAGTGCTGTGGATGGTGCAACCCCCTATGAGGTCATATGGCGAAGAAAGCCGAGTCTACTTCATCTCAGAGTGTTCGCTCTCCAGCCTACGCATATGTCCCTGAGGAAAAGAGACACAAGTTAGATGCCCGTGCCAAGCCACGATTGTTTGTTGGTTACGGTGAAGAAGTAAAGGCGTACAAGCTTTATGATCCCCTTACCAATTCTGCGATGTTCGCCAGGAGTGTCACTTTCCGTGAGCTAACCAGTCCTGCAAAGCCGTATTTTGATTCGGTGCCCTATACCCCTTCCAACTTTACTGTCACCGATGTTGTTGACGAGGAAGATACATCTGAGTTTCCCCAAGATGATTTTGTGGCTGCAAGCTCGGAATATTCCCTCGTGTTTGATCCTGCTGTTCAACATGCCCCACCAGGCAATCCAGTTGATCCCGACGAGGACCCTGCAGCAGATGTTCTCCCAGAATTTGCTGAGAATGCTCAAGATCAGGCCGGTGCTCCTGCACCTGTCCCAGCACCTGCAGATGATGAGCAAGCGAATCAGGACATTCCAGACGATATCTCCCAAGCTTCAGATGTTTCAGTCGACGCCGATTTGTTACCTAATTTTGCAGTGGAGGCTGAAGATGACATCCCTATACCCGCTCCACCAGCTGAGCGCAGATATCCCATCCGAGAGAGGTTACCACCAACTCAGTGGAAAGAACCTCCATACCGTCGATTTTGGCGTCAAGGCAGCCTTTCTCAAGGATGCGAGGAACTTCCGTTTTCAAGCCCCGTACTTATACTGAGGCTATCACTGGAGCTGATCAAGCTCATTGGATACCCTCCATCCAAGATGAATACGATTCACTTATTAAGAACGATACATGGGAACTTTGCCCTCTGCCTGCGGGACGCAAGGTGGTCAGCTGTAAGTGGGTATTCAAGCACAAACTCAATGAGAAAGGCGAGATTGCCAGATATAAATCCCGTCTTGTCGCTCGAGGCTTCACTCAAATTCCGGGTGTTGATTTCCAGGACACCTTCAGCCCTGTTGTCAAAACACAATCCATCAGAATGATACTTGCTCTTGCCGCTGCTCATGCATGGGATTTGCAGCAGATGGACGTCTGTACTGCGTTTTTGTATGGTGAGCTTAAGGAGGATATCTACATGCAACAGCCCGAGGGTTTTGTTGATTCTGAACATCCTACCTGGGTATGTCGTTTGAAGAAGACTATTTACGGTCTCAAGCAGTCTGCACGTGAGTGGTACAAAACCATCGATAAGTACCTCAAATCCATCGGTTTTGTGCAGAACCCTGGTGATGCCAACGTGTATATGTACTCTAAGGGAGGCCATCTTGTCATCTTGGCTCTTTATGTTGATGATGCCATTCTGGCATCCAACAATCCGGAGTTACTCGCTTGGGTTAAGAGTATGCTGCATAAGAAATTCGACATGAAAGATATCGGCCCTCTCACCTTTGTGCTTGGTGTTCAGTTGGTTCGTAACCTGGATGAGCGAACTCTTATGCTTCACCAAAGCAAGTATATCGCTGAGACTCTCCACCGATTCCATCTGGCTTCTTCCAATCGCGGTCTACTCGTGTTCTGGTCTTAACCTTTCACGACAATTGCCCTCATCGATGATGCCGTGCCATGTCCCAGTATCCATATCGTCATGCGGTTGGATGTTTAAACTACATCAGCTGCTGGACTCGTCCGGATATCCAGTATGCTGTCAGCTCGGTTTCACAATTTCTTGACAATCCTGGTCAGGCCCACTGGAGTGCGGTTAAGCGCATCTTACGGCATTTGAAAGGCACTATGACTTATGGCTTATGCTTCAGGGGGCGAGATTGCACACCTACCGTGTTTGGATTTGCTGATGCCGATTGGGCCACCAATCCAGATGCCAGGCGAAGCATATTAGCCTACTGTTTCATCCTTTCTAATGCCGCTGTCCAGTGGAGCTCTAAGAAGCAAGCTTCTGTGTCTCTGTCCTCTACCGAGGCAGAGTACAAAGCTCTAACCGGGCGCCAAGTTTGGGAGGCGTGCCTTCTGCAGGCCTTGGTTTCCACACCGACGCTTCCATTGTGATAACATCTCCACAATTCATAAGGATCGTTTAATCCCTGCCACGCACGTACCAAGCACATTGAAGTGCAACATCACTTTATTCGCCAACAAGTGGAGGAGAAGGTGGTCAGGCTCCAGCATGTCTCCACAGATCTTAATCCGGCAGATTTGTTGACCAAGTATCTGCCTTCTAGCAAACATCATCAGTTTATGGAAGCTCTTGGTGTGGAGCCCTGTCCTTCTCCCTAGCATCTATGGTCCAACAGCTACAGGTGGTGCGGATGAAGCTCAACAGTTCAGTCCTAATCGCACACTGCAGCTGAAAGGTGACAGCAGTCACTTCTCTGGAGAAAGGGGACAAGCGGCAGCCTTCTTCAGCTGTTTTGTCAGCATCTCTTTTCTGTCATCAGATATTGTGGTTCGGGAGCCTTCACAGCTGAGAAAGCGATCCATAGCCGGAACTCCCATCCTGCGAGCTGTCATTTCTGGTCCGTTGTGAAGTCGCACCCTCTGCTCCTCAGATACCGGTGTTCGAGGTTGCGCACCTGTTTTTCCCTGTTTTCTCTGCTGTGCTTTGATGTGCTGGCTCAGGAGGAAAATGGCGATCATGAACGCGCATCCTGCCATTGTGTGAAGGATCCCGCCATGTCTGCCAATTTTTTCTGCGTTGCTAACAGAAAGCTCCGTTTAAGGGGGCGTGTTACGATATATAATCTGGGTTCAGGGTTATATATATATTTATATATACATAAGTAAACGTAGCTGTTGTTAGCAGCCTAAAGTTTAGGATTATGAATAGTCATGACTCTTGACATTTTTGTATATAAGACATATCAGTGCTTAATTAAAGCATCTTTCTTTGTTTTGGCAATTGAGTGAGCATGCGTTGCTCTCAAAAACTTTAACACATTACGATCATGCACCAAAAAATTCAACCCTATTTGAGGAATGTAGCATGCTATTCCGATTTTCCAAACACAAAAATGGGCCCTTTAAACTACCTAGAGGTTGTAGAGCTATCCACCTCTCCGTTATAAGGAATTTTTGTGGAATCTTCCCATGTTAGGCATAAAGATGGTATCCGACTTGATTATCCAAAAATGAGCATAGTCTTTCAAGTGCCCGACAGGGTTGAGAACAGCAAAGTGTATCTTATTAAGAATGCAATAATACAATGAATAATAATGACTGTTGGGTAGGCTATCTACTAAGCATAGGTGACTCTTCAATAAGTAACTATCAAGTAAATAACCTAAATATAAATAACCTAATGGTAAACCCTAAGCGGGTAAGATTAAATACTCTAACACCTCCCTTGCGAAACGCTTAGGAAGGCTCCAAGCAGAGGCACCAGATTTAGAAATAATGTGCGGGACCGTAGAGGATGACGCGAGAGAAGGCGGTCACGGAGCGAGGCGGTTACGCCAGATCGCGTGGCCGGTGAAGATGGCGACTATAACCGATTTGCATTTGCGGCCTCACCTGCAAAGATTACCAACAAATTGCAAGGGTGATTCTGGTGTACCATGCCATCAAGCCAGCGAGACGGGTAGAGGCGGCAGAGCTAGGGAGGCGCCCGCCACCAACCCGAGGAAGAGTGGGATGAACAGATATCGTGGGTTCCACTAATTGGCGGCTGGAAAGTCTTCTTGAACATCACACTTTGGGTGAAGCCTCTGAAGGAGGAGGAGATGCCTCCGGATCTGGCGAGGAGAGCTGCTAAGGCCCCTTCGAGAAGCCGAGCTCCTCTTAGAGAAGCTAAAGAAGTTGCGGGGAGGAAGAAGGAGAGCGCCAACAACTCGGTGATTAGGTAAGCGCCGAGCTTCATCCACACAGTAGCAGTGTACTTGGTCATAACCCTCCCTGCCGATGTCGAGGGGCTCAAGAAGGAGGGTCAAGGCATCTTGATAAACCAAACAAACACAAATCTGAGGACTCGAGCCTCACCCGTAAGTTCTTCCCTGCTGTCCTTCACATCTGTTTAAAATAGTCTTGATAATTCATCAGCCCCAAGCCTTGCATATGTTTCTGATGTCGGTCTTTAGCCAAAGCCTTCGTTAGGATGTCTGCTGTATTGGTCTCCGTAGGAACATAGAGAACTCTGATTAATCCCCTCTCAGCAGCGTCTCTAACGTAATGGTGGTGGACCTCGATGTGTTTGGTCCGAGCATGAAAGCGAGGGTTGGCTACAAGGGCGATGGCAGACTGGTTATCACAAAAAAGGTTAGTTGGTCCCGTCTGCGTTTGTCCTAGGTCATGTAAGAATGACCGTTCCCATTCCACTTCTTTAGTTGCATCGGTTAAGGACTTATATTCAGCTTCTGTGCTTGATAGGGCAATACTGGTCTGTTTCTTACAGCTCCAGTTAACAGTGGCCTGAGCAAGAAGGAAAACATAGGTGGACAAGCTTTTCCGAGAATCACTGTCAGAGGCCCAGTCTGCATCAGTAAATCCTTCAAGTGTAAGGTGAGGCTGCCCTCCTAATTGCTTATAGCATAGGCCGATGTGATGGGAACCTTTAAGGTAGCGGAATATCCTTTAACAAGTCCGATGGGCACGACTGTGGTTGTCCAAGAATTGTGATACGTCTTGACGAATGTTGGATGTCGTCGAGTCGATTACTCACAAAATCGGACTCCCAACGACTTGGCGGTATGGGACATCTTGCATTTCTTGTCGGTCATCATCGATGTGAGCATTCGTACAGTAAGTTTTGCTCCTACAGCTCACGGTGTAGAGGCGGGATGGGCTTGTCCATATTGAATTTGTGCGATATCTCCGCTATGTATTTGTGTTGGTGTATAATGAGAAGCCCTTCGACCGAACCGCAACACTTGAATACCAAGGCGTAAGAGAAGATCCCCACCGTCATCATCTCGAAGGTCTTGTAACATGTTTTCACTTTGGACAGATTTCGGGTTCTTGGCAGCAAGGATAACATCGTCCACATAAAGGCGAGAATGACATAATTGAACCATCACGGAAGACATATACATTGAGTCGACACCTTTCTGGAAACCCAAGGATTTCGGGCTGTATCGCATCGCTTGTACCAGCAGCGTTCAGCACTTTGTTTAAGTCCGTATAAGCATTTAATAAGTAAGCAGGCGTGGTTGGGATGTGCGGGTCGTGCCTGGAGCATTCCATATAGAGTTCCTCCTCGAGAATCCCATGAAGGAAGGCAGTACACACATCCATCTGTTGCAGCTCCAGGTCATACTCTGCTGCAAGGGCCAGAATCATCCGAATGGATTGAGCACGCACAACTGGAGAAAATGTCTCCTGGTAGTCCAGGCCTGCAACTTGGGTAAAACCCCGAGCACAAAGTCTGGCTTTGTATCGTGCTATATGGCCTTCGCATTAAGCTTGTGCTTAAATACCCATTTACAAGTGATGGCCTTCCTGTTTGTAGGTCTGGGTACCAATCGCCAAGTACCGTTCTTGATCAAGCTGTTGTACTCGTCATCCACAGCAAACTTCCACTTGTCTTTGTCTGGGCCAGTAAAGGCCTCAGTGAGTGTCGATGGCTCTGGAGGAACAACTGGTGGAAAGGAAGCTGCAGAAGCAGTGTGGCAAAAATCTATGCTGGTGTACGGAGGTTCCTTCCATTCTGAAGGTGGAGGTCTGTGTCGAGTGGAATGACGAGGGCCAGCATCCTCATATGGAGGATTGACGGGAACGACATGTCCATCATCGGGAGTGTGGATCGATCGGATCTTCTAATTTTCTCCTGTGCATTAGGAATGTCATTGTCAAACATGCCATTTAACCCTAGCTGATCTGGGTGGTCTAAGACTGGTTCTTCAACTGCAGGTGCTTGTTGTTCAACCTCCTGGATAGCGACATCATGTAGGGGGACTGCATCTATGAGGTCAGAGTCATTAGCATCAAGGTTCACTGCTTGCGGAATGGGAGCTGTACCATCAACATCTAGAGGATAAAGTGAAAGAAGACCTGTCCCCTCTTGAACATTAGTGGAGTCTTCTGAAGATTCTGGCTGTTCAAAAACATCACGTGGGGCATTGAGAGGGGCAGGCTGCAAGGATTCCAGGAAAGTGACACTCCTTGCAAGGATAGGTTGCAAAGAAGCAGGGTCAACCAGTTTGTAGGCTTTGACAGTTTCACTGTAGCCAACAAACACAAGCCGTTTTGACCTGTTGTCTAACTTTCTGCGTTTTTCTGAAGGTACATATGCATAACCTATAGAGCCGAAAATCCTGAGATGAAGAAGGCTGAGCTTACGCTTCCAGAAAAGCTCGAATGGCGTTTTAGCAGCAAGGGAGCTAGTACGCAGCCTATTTAGAATATATGTGGAGGTCACAACAGCCTCTGCCCAATATGGTGATGGTAGGCCTGACCACAACAACATGGTCCTTGTCATACCCATCAAAGTCTGGTTCTTGCGTTCGGCGACACCATTCTGCTGCCGTGTATAAGGTACAATCAGTTGATGAATTATTCCTTGTTCAGCAAAGAGGTTTGTGAAGGACTGATTAACAAACTCTGTCCCATTATCGATCGGAAGATCTTGAGCAAACAACTGTTTGGCTGCTGTAAGCCAATCTTGAAACAAGGGAAAGTTTCATTTTTCCTCTTCATTGGGAACGCCCATGTGAATCTGCTATAATCACCGGTGATTGTGAAGTAGTAATTTGCCCCCAAGTGAGGAAACTGGCGGCTGATATATCGGCATGGACCAACTCCGAGTTCGAGGATCTATGTCTTTGGCCAAGAGGGAAAGGGTAACTCCTTCTGCTTTTGCAAGAGCACAAGTCTCACAAAGAGGAGTTCTTTGAAACAGTTGGGTAAGGGCTCACGATAATAATCAGCCTTGTGAAGAGAAGCCAAAGTCCGGTTGACATGGCCGAGTCGGGCATGCCAAAGGACGATCATGAGCGTCAGTTACCCACACTTGTTGAATAGGTCCGATGCCCGCTGTGGAAGATGATGAAATCTAAGCGATAGAGATCATGTTCGGGAAGGCTGTAAAAACACGTACGGATGGAGACCCAACCCTAGAGAAACAAAGAGGATCCCTCTTGAGCGTAAAGTCGAAACCGCTGAGTTTTAGCGATCTCTTGAGTGATAGCGATTCTTGGCCATTCTAGGGACATACAGGACGTCTGTTAAGGTTAGAATGGAACCATCACTAAGCCTAAAATTGCAGGAGCCATGTCCTAGTATTTGTAGACTAGTTATGTTACATTCTCATCACCTAAAACACCCTATCTATGCTAGACGAGGGGTTAAGTGATGCAAACAGGGATTCATCTCGAGGGGTCATGTATAATCCGTGTACCAAGCTGCTTTGTCACGGTGAGGGTAGATAAGCAAACCGTGAGGATCTTGACTCGGCTTGCTTGATTCTCGCAGATTTGTCTCGACGACAAGACTAGCGAAGGACGAGAAGGCTTGCGGGCTCTCCGGCCTTCTTTTTCCTGCATTCATTAGCCCAATGACCAGAATACCACACGATTCTGATTACGGTGCGCTTGGATGAAGGTCCCGCCTCATGGCGCCGGCCTTCATGGCGGGAACCACAGTGTTGAGGTCAGATCCGCATTTGCCTTTATATGCCCTCGTCCACGGAAAGTCATAGCACTGCCGCCTTTGGGTTTTCAGACCGACAAGAGCCTACTTTGCTCTTCACGGAAGAGGGCCCCTATCACCTCATCTAAGGTGAGAGTAATGGCACGCCAAAGAACGCCGGCTTTGGCTGTCTGATGGGAACATTATGTGCGGTTACAAAGGATTGGTAAGCTGGGTGGCGGTGGTGGCGGTTGAGCTATCACGTCCACCTCATCCATGATGTGCAAGTGAGGTAAGTTGGGCTCGGAGAGATGTCCCGAGCTTCTTTGGTGTGAGCAAGCACTTTGTCTCCTTCTCGCATTTTTAGTCCATAAAATTCCATGCGCAGAGCATGCAGTGTAAGGACGTTATTGATTTTGTCGGCCTTAGTGACCAGTTGTTGGCCTTGGTGAGGAACTCAATTTGTGGTATGAGATCCTCACCAAGCGGAGACAAGGAGGGCTATGGCAATCTTGTTTGCATGAGCCCATTTGTCTCTTTCCCTTCCGGAGATGACATTTGGTGGGGAATAGATCCATCAACTATGCCCCATACTCCTCTAGCTAGAAGTGTAGACTTCATCCTAACTCGCCACACCTCATAACTGACTCGCTGTCCTTCTCTTTGAGCTCGGTGAAAGCAGGGTTGTAGGATCCAGCTTGATGGTGTGGTGTATGAGGGGAAGAGGAGGGGAGCCATGGTACATAGGGTGGGCTAACTGCGGGTCCGCTTGTCTAAGGGTAATAAAGGTAATAAAGCCACGAGAGGATGAAGGGCTTTGAAGGAGATCACGAAAAGACATGTCGACTTCGAAACGCTACTCTAAACAGGTATTTACGCGAAACCCTAACTTCAATGTGCCCTTTCACGTGAACCAAAACCCTAACTGTCCTGAACCGAATGTTTAGGAACAGGAAGCAAGGTTGGGAGGAACAGCCCCACAGCAGGCTGTACAAGAGAAATTGTCGTATCTGGTTGGATCACGAGATCGGTTTGCCTCAATTCCTGGAAGAGAAGATCCAGGCGCCCATTTGTTTCGCAGAAGTGAATCAAGTCTGTGATCACTCGAATTCGCACTATAGAATGGTAACCTTGTCTGGCAAGAACTGGAGCGAATATTCAAGATTGTTGATGCGGTGGTGTAGGTGAGGGGAAGAGGAGGGGAGCCATGGTACATAGGGTGGTGGGCTAATCTGTGGGTCCGCTTGTCTAAGGGTATGGTAATAAAGGAACAGCCACAGAGGATGAAGGGCTTTGAAGGAGATCACGAAAAGACATGTCGACTTCAAACGCTACTCTAAATGTATTTACGCCGAAACCCTAACTTCAATGTGCCCTTTCACGTGAACCAAAACCCTAAGCATCGAACCGAATTTTTAGGCAGGAAGCAAGGTTGGGAGGAGCATTACAGCTGTCTGAAAGAGAAATTGTCGATCCGGTTGGATCACGAGATCGGTTTGCCTCAATTCACGGAAGAGGGCCCCTATCACCTCATCTAAGGTGAGAGTAATGGCACGCCAGCAACGGCTTTGGCTGTCTGATGAACATTATGTGCGGTTACAAAGGATTGGTAAGCTGGCGGTGGTGGCGGTTGAGCTATCACGTCCACCTCATCCATGGCAGTGCAAGTGAGGTAAGTTGGGCTCGGAGATGTCAGCTTGCTGTGAGCAAGCACTTTGTCTCCTTCTCGCATTTTTAGTCCATAAAATTCCATGCGCGAGCACAGTGTAAGGACGTTATTGATTTTGTACCGGGCCTCAAGCCGTGACCAGATTACCGGCCTTGGTGAGGAACTCAATTTGTGGTATGAGATCCTCAGCCAAGCCGGAGACAAGGAGGGCTATGGCAATGCTGTTTGCATGAGCCCATTTGTCTCTTTCCCCTTCCAGAGCAGTGACGGCTGGTGGGGAATAGATCCATCAACTATGCCCCATACTCCTCTAGCTAGAAGTGTAGACTTCATCCTAACTCGCCACACCTCATAACGCTGACCCGTAAACCTGTCCTTCTCTTTGAGCTCAGAAGTGAAGCGGGGTTGTAGGATCCAGCTTGATGGTGTGGTGTAGGTGGCGGAGGGGAAGAGGAGGGACTGAGCCATGGTACATAGGGTGGTGGGCTAATCTGTGGGTCCGCTTGTCTAAGGGTATGGTAATAAAGGAACATGACCAGAGAGGATGAAGGGCTTTGAAGGAGATCACGAAAAGACATGTCGACTTCAAACGCTACTCTAAATGTATTTACGCCGAAACCCTAACTTCAATGTGCCCTTTCACGTGAACTAAAACCCTAATCGTCCCGAACCGAATTTTTAGGAGCAGAAGCAAGGTTGGGAGGAAAGCACAGCCAGGTCAGATAAGAGAAATTGTCGATCCGTTGGATCACGAGATCGGTTTGCCTCAATTCTCGGAAGAGAAGATCCAGCGCCCATTTGTTTCGCAGAAGTGAATCAAGTCGGTGATCACTGGACTAGAATGGTAACCTTGTCTGCAAGAACTGGAGGCGAGAATATATTCAAGATTGTTGATGCGCCAAATAAGATATCCGTGAGCAACAACAATTTCGTAAATGGGAAGACTCAATATCCAATTTGTGTGTCGTCCAAAGACTATCTTCGCGGCCGAGGTTCAATCAAATTGGCTTGACAACCGTGCGGTCCGTGAAGTGCGCAGATGACGATTACCTCGCCTTCGTGGAAGGCATTTCGAGATTAGTAATTTAGAAAATAGGTTCATAATTTTCCAAAGTTCGATAATTTTGTATATTGAAAAATTGTGCGTGAGGGGTGCTGGAGCTTGAGACTTCCACAATTATTCAAATAATTGTGTGACTTTGTCAAGTCCTTACTCTTCCCGGACATCAATTTCGATTCTAATAAAATTATATTTTGCAATTCCTTATGCGATCACGCATAGAATCCCTCATGCGATTGCACAATGGAATTTGAATTTTATAGGATCGATGGTTGAAAACAGACGATCCACTCGAGATTCAACCTCTATGACGACACAATGGATTGTCTCATCATAGCTACCATTAAACGCAAGATTATACCAATCCATCAATAAAAAAGGCATTGATAGCCTCAATCCAAGAAAACGTATGTAAGAAAAACGCCTCCAGGGATGAAGGTATCTTGCTGATGAGGATCTAGTCATCATCCTTGCATGGTCGTCAAGAGCAGAGCTCTGATACCATGATCGGAATGAATCATGGTCAGATTGCACGAAGGATTGAGAACAAAGAAAGTGTATCTTATTAAGAATGCAATAATACAATGAATAATAATATCGCTAGTAGGCTATCTACTAAGCATAGGTGACTCTTCAATAAGTAACTATCAAGTAAATAACCTAAATATAAATAACCTAATGGTAAACCCTAAGCGGGTAAGATTAAATACTCTAACAACCTTTGCTCAAAGGTCGAAGCTCCTCAATCGGTGCCAAAAAAAAAATTCAAACATCAAAGATCTCGTAACACACCAAAACAACTTGAAATGAGTTGCTCCGTCCGCTAGGGATTAATCCGCCTTAACGGGTGAGGGTTTGCCCTAATAGGTTTGATTAGGTTGTAGTCCCAAGGCCCATTTTCTCTATGTGGTTTCAGTCCCAGCACAACTCTTTGTGGTTTCAGTCTCGTCACGACTTCTTGTTAGGTCAGTTACCTTCATTCTTGTCTCGGACTGACATGCTGCACCTTCCGTGCTTTCACACTTTTTGCAAGAGTAGGCTATGGAGCCGATTTTAGCGCTCAATTTTTTATCCTTATCCTTGTCGGGATACCTATTTTTTGCATCATCATGCGTCCTTATCTTGCAACGGGTGTGGCCATCAGTTAAGTCAAGCGAATTGGATTTGGACTAGAGTGAGTGCCTATTTTAGCAAGGCGAGAGGGTACATGTGCAGATTTGAATAGCACCATTTACCACAAGTATTCAGGCTAATCTAGAATAGCTTCATTTAACAGCTACTTTCACCTACTAAGATCTTATTTTTCATTCTTTCGCAGCTTTAAACTACAAGTAGGAGCAGTAGATACCAAGGACAGTAGTACTCGGAGTATTTGAGATGTGGGTAGTGGGAGTAGTATTGTGGCCCGCCACGAGAGATCATTGTGAGTGACCGAGTGGATATATTGTTTGTTTCTGGAGAGCTTCAGAACAGACCAGAAAGTTAATTCAATAATGAGAATGATTAACACAAAATTTTCTCTTGAGTATGTCTTATTTATAATCTAAATAATGCTCGCCCTGACCCTAACTAGCTATTACTTAACCAAAGGTTGGCTTTATCTCCAACATATATGTACTAAGATCATCTAATTTAAATTTGGAACCACTACAAAGAGTACATAAGTAGGCAACATGGCCTTAGCCTCTAGGACTCTTCAATTCTTGCTCCTTGGTCTTTGAAATCTCCCAAGTAGTACCTGGTTGCTATTAGTCTTCATTCAAGTTGTCGTTATATTATTTAGATTGTTGCTAAATATCTGTCTGGGAAGCCCTCGGGCCTCAATACTATGCTCCTTGGCCTTGAGAATCTACTTAGAAGAATGTATTGGATGTAGGGCATCACAACTACTCTCGGCCATCACAATGAGGCTCCATAAGAAGTTGTAGGCTCAGAGGTGACATGATGGAGGCTGTCATGCCGTGTGATACTAATCTTTGCACTTGGGTTTAGTGTTTGATTAGCATTAATTAATATAATTACTTATCTTTAAGTAAGTAATTAGTGTTAATTAATCTAAGGTGCTTATGCGAATTAAACAACATTGATTAGTGTTAATTAATCTAAGGTGCTTTATGCTAATTAAGCATTGATTAGTGTTAATTAATCTAATATGCTTATGTTAATTATATGCTTATGCTAGGCGATGCTAGGCGATGCTAGGCGGTGCTAGGCGGTGCTAGGCGATGCTAGGCGGTGCTAGGCGATGGGCGCGAGGCTAAGCCCAAGGCCAGGAGGCGAAGATCAAGGAGAGGCGAAGGGCCCAAGGCTTGAGGCCAAGGAGGCGAAGCCCAAGGCCAAGGAGAGGAGGAGGAGGCAAGTCCAAGGCCAAGGAGAGGAGGCGAGGCCCTTGTCCAAGGCCAAGGAGGAGGAGGCGGCGAGCCCAAGTCCAAGGCCAAGGAGAGGAGGCGAAGGAGCCCAAGTCCAAGGCCAAGGAGAGGAGGCGAAGGAGCCCTTGTCCAAGGCCAAGGAGAGGAGGCGAAGGCGCCCAAGTCCAAGGCCAAGGAGAGGAGGCGAAGAAGCCCAAGTCCAAGGCCAAGGAGAGGAGCCGAAGGAGCCCAAGTCCAAGGCCAAGGAGAGGAGGCGAAGGAGCCCAAGTCCAAGGCCAAGGAGAGGAGGCGAAGAAGCCCATACCAAGGAGAGGAGGCGAAGGAGCCCAAGTCCAAGGCCAAGGAGAGGAGGCGAAGAAGCCCATACCAAGGAGAGGAGCCGAAGGAGCCCAAGTCCAAGGCCAAGGAGAGGAGGCGAAGGAGCCCAAGTCCAAGGCCAAGGAGAGGAGGCGAAGAAGCCCATACCAAGGAGAGGAATGAGGCCTCCACAAGGGGGACTGGCCTTTTAAGCCCAAGAGTATTCTACTCTTGGGCTCCGGATTCCAAGGGATAAGGGAGAAGTGGATAGGCATGGGTATGTCATCAGTCCATTTGATTTCACTTTCTGTCCAAAACTCCTAATTGGTCGGCACCCCATCCAGGTACTGATCCACCCACGGGTGCTTAACTCTGGAGTTCTTATGCCTTTGCTATCCAACTCACCCAGCTCACGTTTTGACAGTGTAGCCTGCAGAGTATTTGTATGCAATTTAAACATGCATAGATACTTAGAGGTTTCACTAATCACGATCTAAGTTAGCGGGGTGTGTTAACCTTGATTAAGGGTTTGACCTAGCCACTCTGGAGTGCATGCTGGACACACTCGATCCGGACGGAGCTACCAAAGCAAGTCCATCGAGCGAATTCAAGTCCCACCAAGAGGAGAAGTGCGAACACCTCGATTTTGGTACCACCGAAGGACGGAGGAACCCGACACAATCAACAATCTTTGAAGGATCATGGTGGCAACACACAAGACACGTTAGTCTTTGCCGGGACAACTCTCGGAGCGGCTGAGGAGGACTTGTCTCTTAGTCGTCAAGATGGGAGGAGACAAGGATCGAATGGAGTTGTTCACAGGGCGGCGGGCACCTTGCCGGAGGACTTCATCGAGAAGTACGTGCGGTGTGTTAACCTTGATTAAGGGTTTGATCTAGCCACTAACCGCCTGGAGTGCATGCTCGACACACTCGATCCGGACGGAGCTACCAACCAAAGAAGTCCATCGAGCGAATTCAAGTCCCGACCAAGAGAGAGAAGTGCGAACACCTCGATTTTGGTACCACAAGGACACGGAGGAACCCAACACACAATCAACAATCTTTGAAGGATCTGGAGTGGCAACACACAAGACACGTTAGTGCCGCCGACAACTCATGGAAGCGAGGAGGACTTGTCTCTTGGAGTCGCCAAGATGGGAGGAGACAAGGATCGAATGGAGTTGTTCATGACGAGCGGGCACCTTGCCACCGGAGGACTTCATCGAAGTACGGCGTGTGTGCGGAGATGGAATTGAAGACCGGATACACGAAGCGATACGGCTTCATCCAAATGCAAGTACTTGGGGATGAAGCATTGGCGTTATCGCGAGCACAAGGCGAGGTTGTTGAGCACATCCGGAGGACCAGTGAGTAGCGCTCAAGCTCAAGGAACCTGGCAGAGGCACCGAGTGGCACGATCCCATCAAGAGATGTTGACATCTTCCTACCGGAGTTTCGCAAGCACGGATGAGAAGATCTCCGAGCCGACACTTCAAGATGAAGTCAGCGAGACCGCAAGATGGCTTATCAAGAATCGACCAGCTGGTACGTGACACCAAGATCATGAGTGACCGACTGGGCAGAGAAGTACTTGTGCATTGCCATATGCACTGCGCATGAAGGTGCAACAAGCGGTGCACAAGACGGGGGCAACACTACACCCTCAAGGAAGTGTATAGATCGACAAGATAGGGCCCCGACATTTCTCGTGGTTGCAAGTGATTACTCCAAAGACAAGTAGGAGTGGTGGACGACATGACCGACGCGAGGTCGAGTGGAGGAGCTCGGCGAGACAAGCCCACATGAGTGGCGAGCCCTGCGTGAGGTGCCGAGGGACGACCATTCCCTCATGAGTGCGAGCATGCATTCGGAGGAGTCAAGGGTGAGGAGCCATGCCCTAGGTGTGGGAGGTACGGCACAATGAAGCGGCATGTTGGGAGAAGCATCCGAATTGCGCTCACGGGTTATCGAGCAGCAACCCGCCAATGCATCTCGGCCAACCTCATCCACAAAATCAGAAGAGCAAAGGCGCCTGGAGGAGGCACCAAGTCCCGTGGACAAAAGAAACGGAAGCATCAAAGAAGACGATGGATGCTACGTGGCACGCCTTGCAAAGCTGGAGAAGTTGGTGCGGAAGGCGAAGATCAAGGAGAGCAGCAGTTCATCATCGAGGACGAAGAAGATGAGCACAAGCTTGATACATGGCGACTGACCGGATCCAAGGGCAGGAAGAAACCTCCGCGACGAGAGAAGATAGCTCAGGAAGAAGAGGATGTCTTGACACCAAAGGCGGAAGACACGGAAGGAAGCTTCAGGATCCTCTTCCCGAACCTATGCCAAGATGCCAAAGTCGTTTGAGCCATTGCCAACAGGAGCAACTGTGGGAGCAACATCAAAGTCCAGAGTGGGCGATGTGGAGAAACCCATGCGCAGATTGCTGACGGAGACGATGGCACAAAAGCTTCTGGAGATGCCATGTTTCAGCCTACAAGACATGGGGTTGAGCGTGAAGGAAGTCAGGGGTTTGACTCGGCGGATGTTGACAACCCTTGAAGACGAAGCAAGTGTCCAAGATGTGCCACAATGGGCAATGATGTCATTGTCGACCTCGAGCCAAGCATCTCGTGGAGAAGCGGAATGTCGCACGAGTGGGAGTTTGGTCAACAATCGGGAGAGGCACATTGAAATCAATGGATTCGCACCAAGGAGGGTGTTGATTGACACCGGAGCACAGCCGGTGATCGTTGGAAGAAGAGTGAAGGAAGCGTTGGGTCTCCACCAAGAAAGGTTGAAGGAAACCAAGTGGAAGATCCGCATCACCGGGACCACGGAGCATGTGTTGGGGTGACAAGCTGAAGGTTTCATTCAAACCAAGAACAGAGACTTCACCTTTGTCGAGGTACACCGCTTGGTCACCGATGCACACTTTGATGTCTTGGGAGCGGACGCTTTGTACAAACCTCGAGTCATGGTGGATTTGTGGACGGAGACAATCTACTATCGACCAGGCTGGAGTCGAGCAAACCGATGAACGGATTGAACAAGGTCTCTAAGTAGAGACAGCTCCACTTTTTAGAGACCGAGGTCGTTTAGGCCAACCGTGACCTCTAAAATGAAAACGAACCCTCTTTTAAGGGTTTGCACCCAAACAAGACCCAAAACACACTCTTGATGGGCCCACCTTTGTGAAAAGCACCTTTCTTGGTTCCTCATGCCAATGGACCGTCAAGCTCCTTGGGATTGAACACAGTTGAAAAAAGCCTTTTTCTGTTTTTAACGAAATCCAGCCACATCGGGCAATTTATTTTAATCGACACATTTGTACCGTTAGTAATCAATATATGCCTCGTTCCAAACCCCGCCCTTGACCAACAATAATGATGAAGGCTATTTTATACATCGGTTCAAGGCAACCAGCCAATGCTATTTAGAAAAATCGTGTTCCAAGGAACCTGAATCTGAGTATAAATATCCTAGTAATTTCAAACCAACATATCCACTTGTACACACTAATCGTATGGAATAGAAAGCAAGGAGCAAGGAAGACACGGAAGGAAGCTTGGGATCCTCTTCCAGAACCTATGCCAAGATGCCAAAGTCGTTTGAGCCATTGCCAACAGGAGCAACTGGGAGCAACATCAAAGTCAGTGGGCGATGTGGAGAAACCCATGCAGATTCTTGGGAGATGGCACAAAAGCTTCGGAGATGCCATGTTTCACCTACAAGACATGGGGTTGGCGTGAAGGAAGTCGGGGGTTTGACTCGGCGGATGTTGACAACCCTTGAAGAGGCGAAGCAAGTGTCCAAGATTTGCCAGTGGCAATGATGTCATTCTTGACCTCAGCCAAGCATCTCGTGGAGAAGCGGAATCTGCAGTGGGAGTGGCTTTGGTCAACAATCGGGAGAGGCACATTGAAATCAATGGATTCGCACCAAGGAGGTGTTGATTGACAGGAGCACAGCCGGTGATCGTTGGAAGAAGAGTGAAGGAAGCGTTGGGTCTCCACCAAGAAAGGTTGAAGGAAACCAAGTGGAAGATCGAACGGTGGGACCACGGAGCATGTGTTGGGGTGACAAGGTACAATGAAGGTTTCATTCAAACCAAGAACAGACTTCACCTTTGTCCTTTTTCTTGGTCAGCGATCGAGACACATTTGATGTCTTCTTGGGAGCGGACGCTTTGTACAAACACAGGTCATGGTGGATTTGTGGACGGAGACAATCTACTATAAACCCGGTGGAGAAGGCTGAGCAAACCGATGAACGGATTGAACAAGGTCTCTAAGTAGAGACAGCTCCACTTTTTAGAGACCGAGGTCGTTTGGGCCATGACCAGCTAAAATGAAAACGGAACCCTCTTTTAAGGGTTTGCACCCAAACAAGACCCAAACACACTCTTGATGGGCCCACCTTTGTGAAAAGCACCTTTCTTGGTTCCTCATGCCAATGGACCGTCAAGCTCCTTGGGATTGAACACAGTTGAAAAAAGCCTTTTTCTGTTTTTAACGAAATCCAGCCACATCGGGCAATTTATTTTAATCGACACATTTGTACCGTTAGTAATCAATATATGCCTCGTTCCAAACCCCGCCCTTGACCAACAATAATGATGAAGGCTATTTTATACATCGGTTTCGCAAAAAGTACCAGCGCCAATGCTATTTAGAAAAATCGTGTTCCAAGGCAACCTCGAATAGTATAAATATCCTAGTAATTTCAAACCAACATATCCACTTGTACACACTCGAATCGTATGGAATAGAAAACGCAAGGAGCAAGGAAGTAATATCCGTTTCCGTGGCCGTGGCACGGACGTCCGGCCACGACCCTCCTCTTGCCTTCGGAAGACTTACTTATCCACTTGATGGCCGTTCACCGTCTCGCATCATCGATAAGCAACCCCGCCTAATGGACGAAGATGATAAGTATCGAATGCATGGTGATCCAAACATCCAAGCCTAACCTCACACACAATCCGAGAGGCGTGAACATGGCGTCCATGGAGCTCCTTGAGCTCACCCTCAACTCAGTCCCACATAACTAAGAAAGTTCCTATGTGAACAAAGGAAAGCTTTAAAATGTCTCATGTGCCTACCCAAAACTTATCCGAAAATCCTAATCTCACACCTCCCGTCCGAACACGATGCATACACCAATGCACTTGTCACTCATCATGCACAAGACCAAGCGCAAGCATACAAAGGCATCCAGAGGAGGAAAAAAACGGCATGCACACGTTATCACTGGCTCGGTCTTCACGGAAGCTCCTTCCGCTCGCGATGCTTTGGCGATTCGCCGCCATCACAAGGGCCAGCTCCCCTCATCCGCCTCGCGAGACCACGCATCTTGACCTCCTTCTCCTCCCAGGAAAGCTCCGATTTTCAGCCTTCAACTGCGAGGTAGGGCACCTGCGGCTCCTCTTGTTGCCGTCGGCTCCTCCCATCACATGGGACACGAGATATCTCGCGGTTCCTCATCTGTCGGGTTCTCAGGAGGTGTCCACTCCCCTCAGCTCGCGCACAAGAACTCGGATCCCACCTCCCTTGAAAACCAAGCGGCGTTCGGGGATGAAACGGTGCCACACAGGTTTCCTCCAACGGAGGATTCCTCCTCTTGCCCGGCCGCCGCACTGCGTCGAGGACCTCCTCCAGCCCTCTTTGCTGGATGTCCGCTTGATCAGGGGGGGCGGTATCTGAACCACTCCTCGTCCTCATTATTCAACGGTGCAACCTCTGCAAGCATGAACACCCAACACACGAAAAGCACGATGGCGCATACAGTTCCTCAGTTCTGTGCAGTGATAGTGGGCTCAGCAGCACCTCCGCCATAACCTGCCAGCCAGTTCCGGGCTACCAATAGCAACTAGGATGGCCAACCTGGTCAGAGTAGCCGAGACAGAAGCAGTCGAGTGGAGGAAAAGGCAATTGCAACATGTCATGTGTGCAACTCCCATGCACTCACCTGGATTGCAGGAAAAGAAAGCGTGCCTTGCACCACCAGTCGTCTTGCTGTCAGCCCCTTGCGCAACGCCGTCGCTTGCTCATGAACAAGCCCCTTCCTGGATTTATTACCCTGCAACCGCCTCACCTCCAGCAGAAACGCACACCGGAGGCAACAACAGTCCACACTCAAGCATAAACCGACCGTAAAGGTGGACAGGAACATGGGAAGTAATTGGAGAGTAGGAGAGTAAGGGAGGAACTGCGGTTTGGGGTTTAATCAACCTCCCTTCACACCAGCTCCCTCGCATCCAAAGCTGAGCCGAACCACGATCGGGGTTTCCCGTTCCCGAACCACGATCGGGGTTCCCCGTTCCCCATCAAGCGCCAAACAAGCTATACCGGTGAAGCAGAATCATGCCTTCCATACATTGAGAACCAACAAACAACCGGACATCCGGTCAAGATCAACCGTAGACAAAAACCCGGTGCACCTTCAACCGGACAAAAACCTTTGGTTACATCCTTGCTAAGTCATGCGAGACTTCATGATTCTATCTGGCCAACCTCAAAATTTAGAATCCTAGGTGGGTTGCGATCGGCTCCTCACGAGTCCACACCTTCAAGCAAGTCCACCAAATAATCAGCGGATGCATCGGAAGATTCAACATTGTCGAGATCGCCGGAATCAATCCGTTCGTCACCACTTCTGCGGTATCAAGCGGAGGAAGCAAAGGTGTTCCTCACTTGGCTCCGCTCGAGCTCAAAGATCTTTCTCTTCAACATTTCCATTGTGTCTTTGCTCAAAGTCCTTCCTCGTTAGCTCAAAATCATAACCCATAATTGTTGTCTCCATTAGATTGATGGGTTGCACATGCCTCTTCAAAGGGTTCCGTCTCCCTTTCCTCTTTGTTGGGGTGCATGGCACCCACTCTTCCAGTACCTTCCGTCCGGTGCATTTTGGTTTTCATCCGCCACCAATGCACTTGTGCTATCAGTTCAACACCATCATGGTCAATGCCACAACCTTACCCGGAGAAAGGGCCCTCCGGTCATCCGCTGCATACCGCAAGCATCATGCCTTCAATCTCGCAATAGACCCTTTGTCTTGTTGTTCAGACGTTGTCGTCTAGCGATGATCTGTGTAAATCTCTCGCTCTTGTCCGAATATCGTCTTGCTAATGCAAGATCTACTACCACTTCATCTGGATCTTGGTTGGCTGGTCTGCTCTCCTCTATTATACCATGTCCATGCGGTTTCCGGTGGAGGAGAGCACGAGGCTACCACACCCGCTATTGCTAGTTGCTCCTCCCGAGCTTCCCACCATGAGTTGTTGATCATTAAAACATCATCGGCGTTTTAAGCCTATTGTCCTCCACTCCGGCGATATGCAGGCGGATCGCATGTTCCTTTTGCCCTTTGCCTTTCGCCCTCACATGCAATGGCACGCTCACGCCACAATCTCCTCTCTGGTACTCCATCCCGCACAGTACCACCATCCGGGGTCCGGTGTGCGGTGTGGAAAATTGCTTGCACCTCAACACCGTAACATACTCGTGACTAGGCAACTCTTCTCGAGTTATCTTAAAGCGATGTTGAAAATTTGTGATTGTGCGATCAGAATGTTGGAGGACCACCGGTGGCCAGATATTTCTTGAAGTCGGCACTTCCTTCATGAGAAGACATTCGGTGATGGAGTATCTCGCTCTCTGCGGGCAAGCGATCGGCTCGGCAAGGTGTAGGCCTCCTTTAGATTCGACTGTGAGCGGAGAACATTTGATCAATCGATCATGGGTATGGCCAACAATTAAAAGCCCACTTTAACCTTCTTGAAAATACCCTTGGACACTAACATCGCTGTCCAACACCTCTTGATTCTTATTACGGGCGCGGTATTGTCCATCCGGAGGTATAGAATTTTAGGCAAGTGGCCTTCCCAATTGTTAATAACATGCTGGACCACGCTATTGTCCCGTTGGGATCATTGAATATTGGGAAGCTTAGGTACACGAAGTCCGCATGTATTTGCTAAACACCAAAACCCCAAGCACATGAAGAGACAAGGGCATTATCGACATCCTTGGGCACTACGGAAATGAGGCAACTCGCTTTTTTTGATCCATACCATCTATCGCCATTCCAATGTACTTGGTCGGTTGAGCCATACACTTGCCGCGATGCATCTTCGCCCGCTCCTTTGTTGATCGCGGTGGTAATTAAGGAGCTCTCGGTGTCCGCACATACAAGACGAGGCGCACCATGAGTACAAGTCCAAGTCGAAAAAGCGTTCCTTGGGACTGCGGGAAGAGCAAATATTTGTACAAAACCCTAAAACGGGCTTTAGGGTGTGGGAGGGCCCATAAAGGACAACTGCCAATCACCGGACATCCTGTTGTTTAACCACATATCTAAGATAGATGCACGGCCTTCACCTTGCTCTCTATCGTTCCCCGCATTTTTTATTTTCGCTTTCAGTTTCTCACAGTCAACACATATTGAAAACGGTTGCATCGTGGAATCTTCACCGACCGAAAGTGGCGTATCCACAGCTTGCAGAAATAGCTGTAACATACATGTGTGGTAATTGTTCTAGCCTGTTGCCTGGCATACTCTATGAAAATCTCCTCCTTTGTGAATGTATCGTGATTGAATACTTCTGCATTGGGTAGTCTCTCCACATTTCCTTTGAAAATGTATCCATCCACATCACGACTTGTAGACCATATGAAGTTGGGATTCTTCCAAGCCTTGCCTCGAGAAACTGGTTCCCTTTTGTACTCGGGTTTGAGCATTCCGGTACCGCAGTGCTCCAATGCAGAACACCCGGCAGAATGCCCTGACACATATCGGAACCTTCCCATGTGGTACCTTGTTCACCCATCCGGTCACCACACCCGTTTCCTCGTCCTCCACCATATCAATAAGGTCTTGTAAATGCTGTTCCTGCTCCCCTTGCGTCATGGAAAAAAAGGACACACGGATCGACTTGAGTTTGCCACTTCCCCGGCCTAAGCACTTTTTCCCTTTGCCTTCGAGTGCGCACATGGCTCCGATTACGGTGCTTGTCGAGCGTGATCCGCTTAACTCTTGCTGCGGTTCTTGGTGGAACACACCGCCTCGCCACGGAATGCAACTCCAGCCCTTTAGACTTAGGATTAGCGAGGCAGCATTTCGGCAAATGTAACCCGTGGTCGGTGATTTCACATCTCGAGCGGTCTTGGGTCGGCTGCGGATGTGATCTCCGTGTCCTTCCTCTACTAGTGCCTTCGAGACCCACGGTGCATATTGCAATCCAAATCCACGATCTCATGCACAATCTCACCACAATCAGGAGACTCGAATACTCGATTGAATCCGTCTTATTCTCATGAGTGGTTCACAGTGTGTATGGTTGATAGTACTCTGCGACGCACAAAATGGGTTTGTTGTTGGCGCCACCTTGTCTCGGTGGCGCCGGAGAAATCCGCTTGCGGACTTGGATCGAGCAGAACATCGGCCAATTTCTTCGCTCCGGTGACTTGAACAAAACCCGGGTACAGTGCGGGGCGGGTGTCGGCGGGCCCAGTTGCGTCGTCGGGATGTGGATATCGAGGCCTCTCCGGATAGCGGCGCGGCCACCCGTCCCACATGGGCGCGATTTCTTCTTGATCCCTTTGGCCCGTTCGTGTCCATCCGAGGATCAAACAAGAGCAAATCTCCATCGCACGGCCACGTCCGATGTATCACCCTGCAGTCCGTTTCATCTAAGGCCATGTCGTTTCAGTTCCCGGTAACACGGGCAAGCCATCACCGGACGTCACGGGGTTCAACTCGGTGTGCGGTGCAATGTCTACTAGATGGAATACACGGTGCTTGCGACATGGAAGTCCTGTGCCGAGGCCACCGCCGCCAAGTCCACTATCTCGGACTCAGACACATGTCCGAGATCTGCATCATCTGGAACTATTCTGTCGTTTACCAAATCAAAGAACTCCTCCTCTGCGCTTAGGTCGTTAGCCGCCAGCGTGCTACCGAGACAAGCCAGCGATGATGGTCAATGTGCTCGAGTCGAAGACACGCAGTCGGGTTTCTAAGATGTGACTAAATATCTCGGATCTTTGGACCGCAATGACCGACGCCGAAACACGGATGTGAGATTTGCGGCTACATCATGGCGGCGAAGGCGTTAAATGCCACAAATGATTGCCATGATCGAGGCGTCGGATGTATGTATGCGGATTTTGGCAAAACCTGAATATTCGTGGAAGTATCTTGTATTCCTTGTTGTGACAGTTGAGCCAGACCCCGGCTAAACTTGGCAAAATGCCGCACCACCTTTGCAATTCGGCCGTGTCTGCGATTCATGCGAGTCTGCACATGCCGATCTAGTTGCCATGAGCCATCATGCGATCGTCTTATTGTGGAAGAGAATTTGGCGCCAAAATGGATTAAATCTGGCGGGTATAGAGGCACATTCTCATAGTATTGTTGTCCGCATGCGAACCATAGGAGTGTGTGGCGGGGTGGTACATCGCCCGAAGTTGGTGTCACGCCGACATCGGACAGTGGAGAGGTTGTTTCTTGCTCTTGATTCACCATTGCATTCCGATTAGGTGCTCATAGACCCTTGATGACCGCTTGCTCAATTTGTCTGATGGCCCTCTAAAGAAGAAGCGGAACAATGCTCACGATGGAGAAGGAGTGCCGCGGACAAAACGGCACGGCGTAAGGCGTTGATTATGACCCGGATGGGCGCTACGAGTCCAGACCAAGACCCCGGCATGCGAGAACCAGCGGTGAGCGCCCCACCACATCAACTCCAACCGAGCATCGTTTCAAAGTCCTTACAAGGAAGCGGAAATCGATATGTTGAAAGTTGTTTATGGAGCACTCTCGTTCGACATCTCGGACAAGACACGGGTATGCGGCGTCCTGCTGGCCAATTGGTGTATGTGTACATTATGGGTGCACCACGGTCCGATTCAAAGTCTTCATGTCAGCGATTACATTCACGTGATTCGTTGAGAAGAATGACCGAGTTACGTAATTTTCCTGTGCACCGAAGGCGACCACGACGAGCACGGCCCCAATGTCGCGTCTACTCGGTGCGATCAAGACTTTTGACACTGTCTTGCCGGTAGGAGGTGTTGAGCTGCTCGAGGGGTTGAGAGCCAATGATGGGTACATTGTGTTCCACAAGGTTATACACCAAATTTGTTTAGAAGGAGTGAGGCAAACCGTTAGTGGAGCTAAAGCGGTCGACTTCCGGTGCCACCCGGTATGTGGCGGCCAAGGCCGGTGCATCCGCCGGGATATCGATGGCGTGGCGGTGCATGTGGAACCGTGTAGAAATGCATCCGCCGGTGCGAAGCAACCCACCGGTTCATCGCGAAGCAATTACCATCGAGAAGCAACCAACAAGGGCATTTGCAAGGATGCGCCCAATGGAGAAGATGGTATGCTTACTACGAGTGCAAATATTGGGAAACAACCCACGGTGCATACGAGAAACAACCAGAATCACTTTGCTTAGAAAGCATCCAAGGAATAAAGATTACGCAAATGTTTCGTTGGCTAACCGTCCAGAGGTCATGGCGGTGAGCCCGGCGCATTGCGTCTCATGTCACTTTTAGTGATGCCCCGGATGTGCCCGACCAGCCGGACGTCCGGGTTTTGAGCCAGCGGACTTGGTGACCCCATGCGCATAACTCATCCGCAAAGGGAAGGAAGCCTAACCGGTAATGGAGGACACCAGTGGACGACGGTGAGGACAATGAGGCATTTCCGGATGGTATTTTGCCGAGAGTCGGAAGACGATCAGATGCGAAGGCCGATTTAAGAGGAGAACTTGGCGCAAGAAGACGATCTCGAGGTTCTCCCCATCCGTGATTGCTCAGGTCTAACGGAGTGTTGGATCGTAGAAGGGTGCAGAGTCCCCATCGTGAAGTCCAAGGAAGGAAGAGAGGAGGAGCTTTGGCAAATGATTTCGGAGCGGTGGTGCACAACAAAGAATGGGAAAGCCAAGAAATCAAAGGGAAACAAGGGAAGCCTGCAATTGTGGAGGAGAACGAAGAAGAAGAGGAGGATGAACCACTGCCTGTTTGTGGAGAAAGCTAAGGACGCGCTACTCGACGATGACAGCTTCCGCAAATAAGATGCAAACCGGACGTAGAAGGGACGGTATTGCTATCAAACGAGTTTGGGAGTCTACTTTGAAGCTGCCAATCAAGTGTTGCAAACCACGAGGAACTGTGAGGCGGCGGTGAGGACAATGAGGCATTTCCGGATGGTATTTTGCGGAGTCGGAAGGCGATCGGGATCACGAAGGTGGCTCTGCGACGAAGAGAAGGCTTGGCGTGGCGAAAAGGCGATCTCGAGGTTCTCTCCCCATCCGTGATTGCTCACGGAGGTCTAACGGGGCTGTGTTGGATCGTAGAAGGGTACAAGCGAGTCCCCATCGCGGGGAAGGAAGGAAGGAGGAGGAGCTTTTGTTGCAAAGCAGTTCGGGGTGGTGCACATGACAATGGGAAAGCCAAGAAATCAAAGGGAAACAAGGAAGCCTGCAATTGTGGAGAGAGCGAAGAAGAAGAGGAGGATGAACGCCGGGTTTGTGGAGAAAGCTAAGGCGGTAGCTGCGATAGCGCTTCGCAATAAGAGCGGTCTGCAAAGGTAGAAGGGACGGTATTGCTATCAAACGAGTTTGGGAGTCTACTTTGAAGCTGCCAATCAAGTGTTGCAAACCACGGAGGAACTGTGCGGCGGTGAGAAGCTGGATCTCGCTTGGGTGGAGGCTTTGATGCAAAAGATGAAACAACATCCTGGGTGGGCGTGTCCCAATGGTTGTGATAGTCGATCCTTCACGGTGTCTTGACAAAAGCAATTCGGCGTTGAGAAGGTGGACCAAGGTGTGTACAGTTTTTCGTCTTGGGGTAATCATTCTTTCGAGCAAGGTCCGTCTGTCTCAGCACTTGAAGGAAGAGTACAAGTGGATGGATGCATATGTCCTAGCTGGACTCACAGAGGGGAGATGAGGATTGTAGCTACGGACCACAACACGATCGCGGATGCAAGAAAGACATTTACTTTCATGGACCGAGTCGTTACATTAGAAGTGAGTTGCTATCTAGGAGATCGAAAGGTTTGAAGTGCAAGGGGTTGGATGTGTATGCGCTGGCGGGATCCCAAAGTGGGATGCAACAAAGCATGGCCCCAAGGATGCAGTATCACGGGCTTGTGGACAGCACTGGACTCTTGTGTGGCAAAAGTTGATGAAGAATGCAGGTATGTGGACGAGATATTTGAGAAGTGGGAATGTAAGCGATTCTGGAGCAGTGGATGCGGCCCTTAGCGAGCAGACAAAGGCCACGAGGAGGACACGGAACACACCTACGTGAGAGACCTTGTGGTCATTGAGGTTAAAAAGCGGATGTGCGGTGAGAGTGTGGAAGTGTTTCCGGGTATCGAACATTACTGCTGCGGGCAACAACAACCTTAAACAAGGCATGTATGAAGGTTCATGCGGAGAAATGAGTTTGAGGCAAATGCAAGGGTGGGCTGGAGAAAGCCAAAAATTGAACCTCATCCACGTCACTTGCAAAGAACAGGCTGTGAGACCTTTGAGCGAGTTAGGGGCGCTACCCTCAATACAGTCTTGTGGGATCGGCAACTTCCGGCGTTCAAAACTATGGTCGATGGCGGTGGCTTGCAGACATTCCACACGGCCGGTGCATTTGAGATCATTTCATGTGTATGAACGCTTGGTGGCTTTGGGCTTGCTTCACTTGCCGATGTTCTTGTCTACACTGGTGCTTTGCCCTTTGTGCCGAATGCTTGTCTTGAGTGGAGTGCACTTAATTTCAAGGAACACGTTATGAAGGCCAAAGCATGGAAAATAATGGAGGATGAGCAACGGCGGCTTGTTGGAGACCGCAAGTCCCGACAAGTTAAAGACATTCGAGATGACATCGGAGATCCAAAGAAGGTAGGCATAATATGTGGGAACATCGTGAGGATGGCCCCAGTGGAACCCGACCGTATGCTATGTTGCTTCCGGACTTGCCAAGAGGGTTGGGTCCGGATGCTAACTCGAGAGTATGACACGCGTCGCCGCTTGAGTTTGAAAACGCCATCATGCGTTCGAGGCATCACAACGTCGAGGTATTTAGAATCGTGGTATTTCATGATGATATGTCAATGGTCCGGGATGTATTGCTTGCAACATGTAAAGGAGGTGTCATGCTTCCGCACAAAACCAATGTGAAAGCTCGAACAAAGTTGTATGATGCGGTGATTACATCACCACGGGCGGCGCCCTCAAGGTGATTGTCACCGCAACATTTCTCTCGGTCCTGCACTGCTATGAAAGATGGAAAGGGTTGACATCTTGCTTTTCGAGAAGGCAAGGAACATAAGCTGTGTTATAACACAGCAGATGATAGGGTGGTATGCCCATATCAAAAGCCCATCAGATTGTTGAAGAAGCTCATTGAGCTATACAGTATGGAAGGCGAGTGGGTCTTAGACGGGTGTGCAGGCTCTGGGTCAAGAATGGTTGCAGCTATCAAGTCTGGGCGCAGTGTCATTTCAATAGACGTGGATCCCAGAGCAGTTCAGTTCATGGATCTACGACTGAATAATTTGGACGCCTGGCCGAACGAGGAGGAGGAGGTGGGAGAGATCGAAGGCTATGCAGGACCCAAGACGTTTAGCATAGAGCCGATGGTGAACTCACCCGGGTGTGGTGGCGAGGCGCTTTGTGGCTCTGAAGCAGCGTGCATTCGGCAAGAGAGCCACATCTGGAGATGTGATAGAGCCCCTGATGTTTGGTGTTGTGGGAGATGTGTGCATTGGCGATGGTGAGAAACCGCAGAGAGCGTCATGGGCGAGGCGTGCGACGATGACACAGGTGCGGCACTCGCATTTGGGCACGATGATGGGGAAGAGCAGCCCCATTGAGTCGATCGAGAAGTATGATCCACCAGTGGACTCCCCTGCCAACGCATGGGTGGACAGCGAAACAATTTCTAGCATCTGAATCGTTTGGTGGGGATGTGCGTGGAGGACCCGATTGACAAGCATAGTTGCGTTTTACTTGTTGGACTCGTGAACAACAGATTTGTGCTTTGACTTGTAGTGAGGCATACATGTCTGGCACACCAACCTCGACACCGGATAGCCGGTGCTGCACCGGCTGTCCGGTGCTATCCCGTTGCCTGAACGTGGCCCTTCGTTGCTAGCCCTCCAGCATTCATGTTTGAGCATTGGCACTCTTCACAGAGGGATGCTGAAACATTTGCTCATTGACAATCTGAAACGGCTGATTGGTAAATCGAAACGGGTGGATGACCACACTGCAGCGCAGTCCTTTTACTCATTCCTTGTTTACCCATATACGCGACAGCACATTGTCGTGCACGACACATGATGGTGAACCAAATCCTTGAGGCCGCTGCCATTCCAAATCTCCAGGAGCATGGTTGTAAGGAATGGCTTTGCATCCAAACCCCATCCGAACAAGACCGCCAGCGCGGTGACACTTTGGATGGCGCGGAGGCGATGGGTGAATACATTCGTGCTATTCAACGGCCAATGATGAGACGATCGCCATGTCCCACGGCACGATTCGCTCAAGCACCGAGGCATCATACCGCGTGGGCGCTTGCACCGTGTGTCCGGATATTTAAATCAAAACCCTTTTGACTCCCGATGCGGCCGCACGGATGTCCGGGTCGAGTCGTTTCATTTGTTGAATCGCTCCCACCACTTTCCTATTTACGATGTGAACGCTTAAACACTTTCCTATTTATTATGTGAGCGCTTGGTGGCTTTGGGCTTGCTTCACTTGCCGCGATGTTCTTGTCTAACGGTGGTGCTTTGCCCTTTGTGCTGGCGAATGCTTGTCTTGAGTGGAGTGCACTCCCGGACAATTTCAAGGAACACGTTATGAAGGCCAAAGCATGGAAAATAATGGAGGATGAGCAACGGCGGTTGTTGGAGACCGCAAGTCCCGACAAGTTAAAGACATTCGAGAGATGACGGAGATCCAAGGTAGGCATAATATGTGGGAACATCGTGAGGATGGCCGGTTGTGGAACCCGACCGTATGCTATGTTTATACGGACTTGCCAAGAGGGTTGGGTCCGGATGCTAACTCGAGAGAGTATGACCGGTTTGATCGCCTTGAGTTTGAAAACGTCATCATGCGGTTCGAGGCATCACAACGTCGAGGTATTTAGAATCGTGGTATTTCATTCGCGGATGATATGTCAATGGTCCGGGATGTATTGCTTGCAACATGTAAAGGAGGTGTCGATTCGTGCACAAAACCAATGTGAAGCTGAGCGGACAAGTTGTATGATGCGGTGATTACATCACGCAGGCGCCCTCAAGCGGGATTGTCCCGCAACATTTCTCTCGGTCTTCTGCGGTATGAAAGATGGAAAGGGTTGACATCTTGCTTTTGAGAAAGCGATGGAACATAAGCGTGTTATAACGAGATGATAAGGTGGTATGCCCATATCAAAAGCCCATCGATTGTTGAAGAAGCTCATTGAGCTATACTGATATGGAAGGCGAGTGGGTCTTAGGCGGGTGTGCGAGCTCGGGTCGAATGGTTGCGGCTATCAAGTGCAGGCGCGATGTCATTTCAATAGACGTGGATCCCAGGCGATTCGGTTCATGGATCTCGTGAATAATTTGGGCCTTTGGCCGAGCGAGGAGGAGGAGGTGGGAGAGATCGAAGGCTACGGGACCCAAGGCGTTTAGCAAAGAGCCGATGGTGAACTCTCAGCGGTGGCGCGATTTTGGCTCACGCGGCGTGCATTCGGCAAGAGAGCCACATCCGGAGATGTGATAGAGCCGATGTTTGGTGTTGTGGGAGATGTGTGCGGTGCATTGGCGGATGGTGAGAAAAGCTGCGAGAGGCGTCATGGGCGTGCGACGATGACACAGGTGCGGCACTCGCATTTGGGCACGATGATGGGGAAAGCGGGCTCCCATTGAGTCGTTGGCGAAGTATGATCCACTGATGGACTCCCGGCGCATGGGTGGACAGCGAAAACAATATCTAGCATCCGAATCGTTTGGTGGGGATGTGCGTGGAGGACCCGATTGACAAGCATAGTTGCGTTTTACTTGTTGGACTCGTGAAGAACGGTTGTGCTTTGACTTGTAGTGAGGCATACATGTCGGCACCAACCTCGACCGGATGGCCGGTCTTTGTTGTCGGTGCTATCCTGCTGTCAACGTGGCCCTTGCTAGCCCTCCGGCATTCATGTTTGAGCATTGGCACTCTTCACGGAGGGATCTTTGAAACATTTGCTCATTGACAATCGAAGCGGTGATTGGTAAATCGAAGCGGGTGGATGACCACCGCAGCGATCCTTTTACTCATTCCTTGTTTACCCATATACGCGGCACATTGTCGTGCACGACATGATGGTGAACCAAATCCTTGAGGCGCGGCCATTCCAAATCTCCGCGTTGTGGAGCATGGTGCAATTGTAGCGGAATGGCTTTGCATCCCCATCGAACAAGACCCGGTTGTGCGCAGACGCGAAGCACTTTGGATGGCGCGGAGGCGATGGGGTGAACACATTCGTGCTATTCAACGGCCAATGGCGACGGCGCCATGTCCGGCGTGGAAAGGCACGATTCGCTCAAGCACCGAGGCATCATGCGCATGCGGCGCGCTTGCACCGTGTGTCCGGATATTTAAATCAAAACCCTTTTGACTCCTGCTGAGCGGTGCGCTGCGCCGGATGTCCGGTCAGTCGTTTCATTTGTTGAATCGTTCCACCACTTTCCTATTTACGATGTGAGCGGCTTAAACACTTTCCTATTTATTATGTGAGCGCTTATGTGAACGCTTATTGAAATCTTGGCTGGTGTGAAAATGTGCAAACAGACCCCACATCGGGTATTTATCTTCAAATCTTGCGTGTTTTTAAGGGTAGGTCATATAGTATAGAGGGAAAAAAGGAAAAATTAGTAAACAAACCTTGAGATGCACGGTTTCATTTGAAAACTCTTCATTCCTCATACATCATTTTTAAGTAAAATTGTAAAAAGAGCCTAATACGGTTTTCCGAAAACAAACCCCTGTTTTCACACCCTCAAAATTAGAGACGAGGAGCCGTCTCTACTTCTTAGAGACCTTATTGTGCCCGCATCCTCTGCGGTGCATGGCAAGAATCATGAGAACCTCATTGCCAACAACGTCTACCCGGTGTTTGGCGCCGTGGTGAAGGACACGCCATCGTGCTTGAACCTCTTGGCGTGTGTCTAACAACATGGCCCGGCGATGGAGGATTTCGGCGAGGAGGAGGAAGACAAGCTAGGGTTGCAACCACCCTCGGAGGAGGTTCTTCAAGTCACTCGGACGGGTGGTGGCTATGCAATGAGCCGTGCAAAAGGCGTGGAGGATGGTGCAAGAGGACCCGGTGTCCTATGAGCGGGCTAGTAAGTTCTTGCCTAGGGTTGAGCTGTTTGTGACCTAAACACCGGTCATCACATGGCGACCTCGGGAAGGCGGCATAGTGCTCGTGGAACTCTTTGGAGGCATCGATCCGGCTTGGGCGGTGCTAAAGTGTGGCATCAAAGTGCGAAGATCGTGCATTGTGACCCGGATCCAAAAGCAAGGATTGTGTCCGCGAGCGCGTAAGAGACTTGATGGGGAGTACCTAACCTCGGCGTGGGAGTCGGTGAAGGGTTACCAGGCGCGATGGATGTTCGCATGATAGGGTTGTCCCATTTGAGTTGTCTTGGGCAGCCGGTGGACCTTGTCATCGCGGGGTTGGGAGTGTCAAGGACTATCCTCTGCGAGGCAAGGGTCAAGGTGAAGGATCCACGAACAGCATTGTTCTATGACGATGAGGATCTTGCGCTTGATCGAGAAAGGGCAAGAAAGGCCTTGTGGATACATGTTGGAGAATGTGCCGGCATGCATGGCGTGAAGAAGCAAGTTCGGGAGGACTTTGCCACGATCCAGGAGTGTTGGGTCGGAGCTTCTATTGGATGCGACTCAATTTGGTTCGAGGGCTCATAGGTTGAGGTCCATGTGGACTAACCTTGCTCCTTGGAACATTTGAAGTGTCTTGAGGTCGTTCACCAAGCGACCTAATCATGTTGTCAAGGATGTGCTAGCATCGGGAAGGCATGCCCAACAAGTCATCGACATTGCCGCACTTCCTGTGAACACGCTGGACACCCCATGGCGGCTTGGCCAACCTTTGTGTCTAAGTCCAAGTCTTACGCCTTGGAACCATGGCCCGGCGTTGTGGTGGGCCAGACATGGCGAGGCCTTGGGAGAGCCAACCCACAGAGGAGTTGGCCATGGGATTTGATAGCCACGAGACAGGGAGTGGCCAGAAGGAGCGGTGTCGATTGCTTGGGCAAGCATTTGACGTGAACATGATGACAGTTGTTTAGCGGGTACCAACCGAAACGAGAAGAAGGCGGGGTTGAGCGGGTTCGGTGGGTGAAGGACATTCCGGCACTCGCATCTCAGCGGAGAAGGCGAGTTTGGAGGCAAGGAGCGAGCACGTAGAGGCGTGCAAGCCATCGAGCCACGGCCACATGAGTGGTTAACAGCGTCGAGTTGAAGAGCAATCAGGCGTCGGCTAAAGGAGTTGTTGGAGGCATCGCGACATGTGTTTGCTTTCACACTTGCGGAGATGGGGAAGTACACCAAAGGAAAGTTCCACATAGAACTAATCAAGGATGAACAAGTGTTGCGAGGCACAAGCTCGATGAGCAAGAAAATGGTGAGCAACCGGCTGGGGGGGAGAGTGGTCCACATGACAGGCGCATGAGGATGTTGAAGACAACCCTCCACTCATGGGCAAGGTTCATAACCTCTGGACGACATTCCCGAAGGAGATTGGTTTTGTGCACAATGCGCTACATGAGGTGCGTATGTGTGTAGTCCTACTAATAATAATGTTTTGACTTAGAGTCTCACATTATCAGGGGGATTGGTTGCACCTATATATGTAGATGCATATTAGATTTGCTTGCTTGGTTGTTGGTCGAGGAAGTGCTTATATGAATTCAAGTGCTTACCTCGTGCGACAAGGCTCAGTTTCTTCAACGACCAGTGACGGCTTACACATCATTTATCCGAAGTGCAGAGCATGAGTCTGAGAAGTGTACGGAGTATATCGTTTTTTATGAAGCCAACGGGTTGTTTGAGATAGGGTTTTGTGAACATATAAGGCAGATTTTAGGTCATCCAAATGAGACTCATCACTATCCAAACGATCTTGAATATTATTTATTACTGAGAAGTGTATGGAGTATATCGTTTTTTATGAAGCCAACGGGTTGTTTGAGATAGGGTTTTGTGAACATATAAGGCAGATTTTAGGTCATCCAAATGAGACTCATCACTATCCAAACGATCTTGAATATTATTTATTACTGAGAAGTGTATGGAGTATATCGTTTTTTATGAAGCCAACGGGTTGTTTGAGATAGGGTTTTGTGAACATATGAGGCAGATTTTAGGTCATCCAAATGAGACTCATCACTATCCAAACGATCTTGAATATTTTTTAATAAATACATCAACTGAAGAGCAAATTAGGCAAAACCTCAATTGAAATCAAATCAATCAGAGGCGAACGAATGATCAGGTAGCATGTGGGAGGGGCCTACTTATCGTAGATGCCAATTATGCAAATTATGACATGAGGGCCTGGCAAAAGCGAGAACCTCGGAGAGGGGCTTGTGGGCCTTGCGGCTTTTGGGCAGTAGGCACATGTTTGTAAGATGTGTGACATCATGAATGTAAGCCCCACAAGGCTAAGGCCACGCAAAACATACCTATCATAGGTAGAAGCGCCAAGATATTTGTTCTGAAGTACAAGGAGTTGTAAGCCTCCTCCGGCCGTCGTCCTAATATCAGACCACCCTATTATTAGGTCCATTGGCAACAGTCCGTAGATGGAAGTTCCATATGCGGCTGTTGCCGACCGGCCTGTTTATTCATATGCAGCCATAACCAATACTATGAAAGAACTAATATTATGAAATAATTCATCATATTAATTGTAAAAATATCATCATAATATATGCTAGGACAGTGAATTAAAAATATTATGAGAATATATTGACAAGAGCCCTAACAGCAAGAAAACCCTAAGTTCATCAATAGCCAAAAACTCGAGCAACCCCGACGACGCAATTGGTATTTTGGTGAATAATCCAATGCGAACACTACCTGTGCGCGGCCGGACAATGGAGAACTAGGCCCTTGTGCGGAACGGTGCGGACTTGACTGCATGGACGTGAACTTGTGCCACGTTAGCCCATTCCAAGAAAACGGCCGTGACGTTCCTGATGCCGGAAACCCGTCACCCCGTTCCCGGCGTGCACTGGCAGTTACGCAGCGAGGTCTGTGATTTGTAACGCTTATCCACAAATTCACGGTGGATTCGACCGGAAATATGCAGCTAAGCTGCTTGTCAATGCACATCCCCACATGAACAACCACCGTTCACAAAACGGTGAACACGGTGTGCATCTCTGACTACGATCTCTCGTTTCTCAATCTTCGACATGATCTTGGTGCCACTGTGACAGTCACTGCACATACGAAGATTCTTGGTGACTAGTAAGGGTGTGCCATCGCTAGTGTTCAGCAGGCCATATGCCAATGCTAGCTTCTCAGCATGCCCACACAAGGCATCTTCCTTGTCGCTGGCTACAGGCTTCAGCACCATCCCTGGTTGTCCTCGGCTGTCCTCCAGCAGCATATTGACACTCCTTAATTTGGATGAAACATCATCCCTCTCTTCTCCCACAGTGAACGTCTGCACCTGGCTGTTGACCTCAATCCAGGCCCTCGCAGGCTTTTTGCAAGCACCAGCAGACCTTCTCAAGTGTTCTATTCTCTTTACATCCCCCCACCTACCAGCATTTGCACAAATATCTGCAAAAAGCACATAAGGGGCGGCATCTTGGGGTTGCAGTCGCACAAGATGGTCAAAGCATCGCTTTCCACGTGCTAAGTCACCATGGCTTTTGCAGGCACTCAGCAAAGCTCTCCAGCCCACAGCGTCACTCTCAAAGGGCATATTTTGCAACATATTTTCTGCCTTCTCTAGGTAGCCTGATCGGCCAAGCAGGTCAACAATGATATTCCGATGATATTCAGAAGGTTTAATACCATGTTTCTCTGCCATCGTCTGGAAGTACTGCTGGCCCTCCTCCACTAGGCCCTGGTGACTGCATGCAACAAGGAGACACAAAAACGTGGTGTCATCAGGCACCACCCCATTCCGCTCCATCTCCTGGAAGCACTTCACTGCCATCTTACCCTCATTACCTTGGGCGTACCCGTTCAACAGAGCATTCCATGTCACAACATCTTTGGATGGCAATCGGTCGAACAGTTGCCGTGCATCCTCCATCCTACCACATTTGAAATACATGTCTACCAGGCTACTACCTATGGCCACATTGGCTTCTAGTCCCCTGTCCTTAATCTCAGAATGAAGCTGCACTCCCTGCTGTAAAGCTCCAACACTTGCACATGCTTTCAAAAGGCACGCATACATAACAGGGTCAGCTGAAGTGATGCCCTCCAGTTTCATATTTGCATACAGCGCAAGAGCTTCCTGACCAAGGCCATGCTGGGCATACGCTGCAATCATGGCAGTCCATGCCACCAAATCTTTGGCCTGCAAACGGTCAAACACTGAACGAGCATCCACAAGGCTGCCCTGTTTGGCATACCCCGTGATCATGGAGGTTGCTGTCACAGAATCCTCGGCCTGCAGCTTGTCAAGGATACTGCGAGCATCCTCTTGGCTGCTGCATTTGATATACATGTCTAGAAGGCACTTCTGGATATGGACATCAGTCTCCAGTCCTGCTTCCTGAATCTGGCGGTGAAGCTCCTGACCTTCACGTAATGCACTCAGAGCGCCACATGCTTTCAACAGACATGCGAACGTGGCACAATCAACTGGAGACAGAGCCTCTTGTTGCATACTTGCATACAGCGTAAGGGCTTCCATACCAAGTCCATGCTGAGCATACCCTGTGATCATCGTAGTCCATGACACCACATCTTTGGTCTGCAAATTGTCAAAAACTCTGCGGGCATCCTTCAGACTTCCACATTTAGCATACATCTCTACCAGGCTGTTGCCAAGGATTACATTGGATTCTATCCCGCTTTCCTGAATCTCAAAATGAAAGTGTTTGCCTTGCTGTAATGCCCCTGTGTTCGCACATGCCTTCAGTAGGCAAACAAATGTAACATGGTCCGCTGGAGTCCTTCCTTCCTTTTGCATGTCTGCATACAGAGAGAAGACATCTCCAAAAAGCATGTGCTGTACATATCCTGTAAGCATGGCATTCCAGGTGACCACATTTCTAGTTGGTAGATTGTCAAACAGTCTGCGAGCATTTCGCAAGCTCCCACATTTTGCATACATATCTATCAAGCTGCTGCCAACCACAACATCAGTTTCCAACCCCCTTTCCTCAATCTGGCGGTGGACTAGCTCACCAATGGATAATGCCCCAGTGCTAGCACATGCTTTCAAGATGCACAAGAATGTGATGCGATCAGCTCGAACAAATCCATCCAACTGCATACTTTCATACAGAGTCAGAGCTTCCTTACCAAGCTCTTGGTTGGCATATCCACTGAGCATGGTATTCCATGTCACCACATCTTTTGTGGACAATCTATCAAACACTTTCCGAGCATCCCCTAGGTTCCCACATTTTGCATACATGTCCACCAAGCTGTTACCAATAATGGCATCTGATTCCAGCCCCCTTCCCTTTATCTGCAAGTGAAGCTCCTTGCCCTCTTGCAAAGCCCCCGTGCTACCACATGCTTTCAGCAGGCACACAAATGTGATACGATCAGCTGGAATAATGCCCTCTTGCTCCATACTTGCATAAAGTGCCAGGGCTTGGTGACAAAGGCCATGCTGAGCATACCCTGCAATCATGGCATTCCATGTCACCACATCCCTCCCAGGTAAACTGTCAAATACTTTGCGAGCATCTTCCAAGCTCCCACACTTAGCATACATGTCAATCAAACTACTGCCAACAAATACATTCAGCTCAACTTTGCTCCGAACAATGTCAGCATGGACCTCCTCTCCAAATACCAAGTCTCCGACACAGGCACACGCTCTTAAAACTGCCACATGTATATAGGTGCTTGGCTTTAAACTTAACTGTTGCATCCGTCTGTAGAGTGCTACGACCTGTGTCGAATTACCACGTTCAGCATTTGCTAGGATTATGCAATTCCAGATAGAGGTGTCTGCTACAGCCCGTGTGTTCAGGAAATGTGTTGCTTCCTGCAGTCTTCCGTGCGAGATATACATGCGGATGATGTGGCTGGCCAGGAATGTGCTTGACTCATACCCACTCTCAACCGTGAGACCATGAAACTCAATGCCAGCAACTGCATCCTTCTCAGCAACACACCGCCTGAGGGCACGGTATAGGGAATATGTTGGAACATACGATCCCCGGTGCACCAGGAGATCCAAGGCTTCCAAGGCTTCAGTAAGCAGTCCTTCCTCGCAGAGTTTGTTCCAGATTCCGACCTCCAACGCTGCCACTCTGCAAAATCGACCAGTCTGTAAATACAAGAACGCAGAACATCTCGATGAACTTACAATCAGCTGTGCAGCAACAAAATGCCATACAATCAAGCAAGCGACAACTGGTGTTGCGAACCTAGAATTGTCAGGGTCCTCTCTGAGCTGGAATCGAGGCAAATCCTGCGTGGCTCTGTGCAGTGAATCTGTAAACTGGTAGTCTTTCTGCTCATTCCCGAAGCGCAACAACAAGTGTCCTGGTCCGTCGACTGTCAATTCCATGAAAAATGTCAGTCCCCACAGCCGAGAACGACATTGTCAAGCCCTGTATGAACAAGAACGTACATGTAACACCTGGCAAGGAAGCAACCGGTGCAGCCCTGCGTCGAACCACTGCTCCACCCAACGACGACAAATATCTGCACCATACTTCCACAGGGCTGCGGGGCCCTGCTTTCCCTTCAATCAGGCTCCTGCAACGGCAGCATCTCATGTTTGTGCTCACCACGACCGACAGCCACGATCTTTCTCAATGAAGCTTCCAGCTATCCGACTCGTACCCCTTTCTCACCCTGAGAGCATGGGCACGGCCACCCAGAGACAAATCCTTCTTAGCCATACATTTTTTCATAACCATGTGAAATACAAGTTGCGGAATGTGACAGTCCGTGTGCACCAAAACTCCCAAAGCCTCCACAGCCTCAGCAAGCTGCCGTTGATTCCCATGAATGTTCCGCATGGAACATCTTCTACATGCCAGCAGGACATACACCAGCCAGCAACATCACAGCATCCTTGTCTCTGGTTCGTCTCAAATATTGGAGCTCTTGCTGGTAACCTTCATCAGTTTCGTTTGGCTAGCCTATTATTCGCAGTTGGAAGTATCCCCTCAGTTTGCCCCCAGGGCAAATAAATTAATTTCATTTGACAGTTAAAATATATTAATTTAATATATAATATTATGGATGCCGTCCTCCGGTCCAGTTCCTTGCTCCACTTCAAAAACATCGCGAGGACACTACCGACCAGCCAGCTTTCAGCAACGCCATTTTATGGTCTTCCAACCCTAGAGAGCCGCTGACATGCCTGAGATCTTCCAGCCGCCATAGCTTCTGGAGCGACGCGAAGTCTTCGAAGCAGCGTTGGAGCGAAGCATGCGAGCCGGTTTGGGTCCTCCAAGCCTGCTCGCATAGTTCGCTTTAACGCAGCTCGCACACTTTCCACATGCAAATCCACATGCAAATCGTTGCGTGTTCAAGAGATTGTGCTTAGCAGCTCGGCCTCCGAAAGCCCCCGTGGATGTACACCGCAGTCAGTCGTGTCGTCACGCTGGGCGTCTGCTAATCATGGCTGCGTGGTCTGCTACACAGAGGGCGGCGCAGCCTCTTGTGTCAACAGGTTCTGTGCACCTAACAACGGAGAGGTGGTGGGATGACAGGTGGAAGAGCGCGAGCCTGAGGCTGAGGCCCAACGAGCAGGCTTGCGGGAGCCTTGCAATGAAGCCAGCACCGTCCGGCCAGATTCTGGCTTCGCCTGGAGGATGCGAGAAGGGCTTAACGGCCGCGACTGTGAGGCAGCTGTGTGACCAGGGGCAGCTCGCTGAGGCTGTTGAGGCTCTGGGTATTCTGGTGGAGACTGGCTGTCGGATTTCTCAGCCAGTCTTTTATACTGTTGCGAAGGGCTGTGTGGGTAAGAAGGATCTGGTTCTGGGTCGCCGTGTGCATGCTGTCATAGTGAAAGGGGGGTGTGAGGGGGACACGTTCTTGTGCAACCACGTCTTGCGGATGTATGCGGCTCATGCCAGGTTGGGTGAAGCAATGGATGTATTTGAACTGGTTGCCAGACCAGATGCCTTCACGTGGTCTGCCATAATTTCTGCGCATGTCAAACACGGGCAAGATAAGCGGGCCATACAGCTGTACTACCGGATGCGGGGGTCGAGCTCGCATCCGGATGGCCATGTGTTTGTAGCCGCTCTTCAGGCTTGTGCAAGGGGAGCAGACTTAGAAACTGGGCAGCAGGTGCATGCCGATGTGTTGGCAGCTGGGGCTGATGGTGATTTGTTTGTCTGTAATGGCTTGGTGGACATGTATGCAAAGTGTGGCAGCTTGGATGAGGCTCGAAAAGTGTTTGACGGAATGAGTCGGAAGGATGTGGTAACCTGGACAGCTCTGATTGCAGGATATTCTCAGCAGGGCATGGGTGAGGAAGCCCTTTATCACTACAGTGCTATGCAAGAGGAAGGCATGGCTGTAGCCGATTCTGTGACATTTGTCTGTCTGCTGCAGGCGTGTGCAAGCGTGGGTACCCCAGCCTTAGAGAAGGGAATAGAGCTTCATGCACAGATTGGAAAACGAGGTCTTATGATGGATGCTGTTCTAGGTTGTAGCCTGGTGAACATGTATGTAAAGTGTGGCAGTCTAGAGGAGGCCCGGAGTGTGTTCAACGGACTTGGTCAAAAGAATGTGGTGACATGGACTGCTCTGATAGCAGGATATTCCGAGCAGGGAAAGGGTCACGAAGCCCTTCATCTTTATGGTGCTATGCAAGAGACAGGCATAGATGCACCCAGCTGTGTGACATTTGTCTGCCTTCTGCAGGCCTGTGCAAGTGTGGGCACCGTGGCTCTGGAGAACGGGAAGCAGCTTCATGCCCACATTGGAGAGCAAGGGCTCCAGGCCGATGTGTTCGTAGCCAACAGTTTGGTGAACATGTATGCGAAGTGTGGCAGCTTAGAGGATGCACAGCGTGTGTTTGATGGACTTGGTCACGGTCAAAAGAATGTAGTAACATGGAATGCCATGATAGCAGGGTATTCCCAGCAGGGCATGGGTCAGGAAGCTCTTGGTCTCTACAGGGCCATGCAAGAAGAGGGCATGATTGCCCCTGATTCTGTGACTTTTGTGTGCCTCCTGCAGGCATGTGCAAGTTTGGGCACCCCGGCTTTGGACATGGGGATGCAACTTCATGCTCAAATCAGAGAATGTGGATTTCAGTGCGAGGTGATTGTAGCTAATAGTTTGGTGAACATGTATGCAAAGTGTGGGAACTTGGAAGAGGCACAAGTTGTATTTGACGGGCTTTGCCAAAAGAATGTCGTTTCATGGACCACTCTGATAGCAGGGTATTCCCAGCAGGGCATGGGTCAGGAAGCTCTTCGTCTGTACAGGGCAATGCAAGAAGAAGGGATTGCTGCCCCTAACTCAGTCACTTTCGTATGCCTCTTGCAAGCTTGTGCGCATGTGGCTGCTTTGCAGCTGGGAAGGGAGCTTCATGTCCAGATTGAAAAGCAAGGCCTCCAAACTGATGTTCATGTAGCTGTCAGTTTGGTAGACATGTATGCCAAGTCGGGGAGCATGGTTGATGCACAGCAGGTGTTTGATGCATTGCCCGAAAGAGATGTTGTCGCATGGAATGCTCTGATCTCAGGTTACACCCGAGAAGGTAACAGTGAGATGGTTTTTGACCTGTTTCGTAGAATGAGAGAGGATGGCATACAGCCAGCCAGTGCCACGCTTCTGAGTGTTTTAACAGTATGCAGTCATGTGGGGCTAGTGAACGAGGGACAGAGATACTTTGAAGCTATGACTGGACACTCTGGTGTGACTCCCTCGGTGGAGCACTACACATGCATGGTGGATCTCCTCGGTCGTGCAGGCCAACTGGAGGAGGCACTAGGAATGGTACACACAATGCCTGTATTGCCTGATGCTGCAGTTTGGCACACTCTCTTGGGTGCTTGTCAGAAGTGGAGGAACGTGGAGATGGGGCTCCTTGCTTTTGATGAAGCAGTGAAGCTAGACAAGACAGATGCAGCAGCGTATGTGTTGATGTCGAACATATACACCAGTGTGCAAATGTGGGAGCAGGCACAGGATATGCAGGTGAGGAGAAAAGGGATCAGGGCCTTGAAGCAGCCAGGCCAAAGCTTGTGGACAGACCTAGACGGCCAGGTGCATAGTTTTTTGGTTGAAGATCTGAAGCATACTGATAGTGGAGGTTCATACACAGAGCCTAAACACCCGTTCTTTGGAACGCAGGAAGCTGGATCAGTTGTACCTGTGGATCATCACTCATTATTACTCATCCTGAAATGTCTCCGGGTTTGTGTTTATGGTCAAAATAACACGGCCTACATATCCAAAGTGGACAAGCGAACTGTTATATATGGACAACGTTTTACACAAGGACTGATCTGTCTCAAATATATATAATCAACAATTTGCCAGATTGCAAGTTGCGAAGCGTGGTAAGAGGTTCATCTGTCGCGTGTAGCAGGAGCGGGAATTGGAGGAGTCTGGCCAACGGAATGTCTGGCTCGTCAGAACTGGCCAGTTCAATGCTTATCATTAGATTCCACAGTTTCGATGACCCTTGGAATGCATATATAGCCAAAGATTCTGAGCTACCACTAAGCAGTCTCCTGGTGAAAGTCTAGTATCACACCAACTCTTGAGCTTGTCACTGCGTAACCTGTGAAGGTGATAGATATATTTGTCGGTACCCATTGTGCCATGGTCATACCATGTTGTCCGTGCTGACTTCTGGCCCTATGCTGCAGATGCTGGTTAAAGTTGTGCGCTGCTTGTCAAGCTCTTCGTAGGCTCCAAAGCACACTGTGAGCTATCTATGGGATGTGTATACGCACTCAAGCACGCGGTAAGCAGTGTAAAGCGAACCTGGTGGTTTTCTTGTTTGTTTGTAGGTCATGGTGTGTCATGCGTGCCCTCATGGTGAATATGTGGTCTTTTTCAGGTAAAGCATGGCCACCACCCGCAGGAGAGGGTTGTAGCCGGGCAGCCGCTTGCATCAGTATGAATGTCGGTACCACTTGTCCAAGTGACGGTGTTTTGGATCTTGTGAAAATCGGTCGCAAGGAGGTGCAGACCTAGGCAATGCCCTCTTATAAAAGAGACAAACAATAGATCCTATTTCCGTAAAGGACAAGGAGTCAGCCTGAGTCCACAAAATCGAGGTAGTGGTCCGCTAGAAAAAACTAGTACCTAGGCCGTCAGTAGCTAATGCATCAAGACAACTGCAATTTTGTACGATCATTAATCACCCCATTTGAAAAAGGTGTGCGAAAATTTTAGGATAAAAGTAACGCAGACTGATGAATCTATGTCCGAACTGATAGTAACTGGTGAACGCACCCTTTCGAAACTTGAAAAGTCATTCCTGCCGACAGTTCTGCCAGGCATTTTTGAAAAGTCATTCCTGCCGACGGTTCTGCCAGCCATTTTTAATCCGAGAATGACCGGGGTGGTGCTGGCCTATTTCCCGATCTTGACCCTATCATTTTTCCGTCCACATCTTGGGATCAATAAATTTAGGAAAATGAGCCTTGCCTCGTGCATTCACAGGCTTTTCAATGGTGTGTGCTTTGCCTTCATCCGACTCACGCACAATAAAAAAATACAGCCTTCAAAGGGAACGACTCTTGGAGGCTGAAAATTTCAGCCTAGTTCGAGGCAAATTCTGCACAACTGCATGGCATCTACCTGGCTTCCTAGCTAATACATAGAGGCCAGCATCCCCATCGGTAATCACTAGGAAAAACTCAAAATAGCCCTAGTTCAAATGTTCTGATCGACTATGGCCTTCACAAAATTGGAGAGGCTGAGGCAAGTGTTTCTGACAAAAGTGACCATTGGTCAGCACCTACTACTACGTCACCCCTGACCTAATCTATGTATCCCCATAATGCGTTCAATCTCTACACACCCGGCGCCCTCCCATTTGCCTTCCTGAGCTACCGGGGCCTGCCATGCCACACGCGCGCGTTTCAATGATAGCGCCCGTTTCTCTAGTATAGAACACCTCTGGTAAGAAAGATACATCCACTTCAATCCAAGGACTTGCACAACGGGAGACGTACAAGGAATGTCGTTTCGGGTGATAATTTTTCCTAAGGAATGTAGTTTAAGCTGATATTGTGCTACAATGGATCATGCAAGGAATGTAGTTTTAGGTGATATTGTCCTTACATGTTGGATCGTAGAATTAGTGAACAACAGGGACCAAACCTAAGCCCCCAGGAAGTCTTGAAAGATGGCAGCCAAGGCCTTGCAGATATTATGGAGTAGATAGAGCTAGACACAATAAGACATATCTGAATTGACAAAAATATTGTGTTACTTATCATGAAGGACCACTTTGTCCGATAGGAGAACAACAAAATCATGCAAGTTATCACATCCTTTATCTACGAAGATGTTCATATGTGCCATCTTTAAACTTTGACGAAAATGCGGAGATACTTACTGGTAAAAATATTAATCTCTTGCATACCTATACTTGTCAATCTAATAGTTGCGAAGCATATTTCTTGGGAACTAACAGACAAGAAGGAAAACCAAATGGGAAATGATATCACATGTGCAAAACATGCGACAGGACATTGGCCGAGCAAGATGATCATCATAACCCAACGGATTGATTTTGTAGCATCAATTGCAAGATCTTAGCTATAAATAGCAGCGAACCTGAAGGACTAGTTCTTCTAAAAAATGGTAACAATCTTGTTGGGAGAGTGCCACTAGTTGAATTGACCGTAATGAGACTAAACGTTGGTTTTGTTTTTGTCGGATATAACTGATGTCATCGAACAAGACGGTTCTCATTCAGTCCAACCATTCTTATGATTTAATGAATTAGGGGAAACATATTCAAAGTTGAAGTAACGCATATTGTTTGAAATCTTTTTTGAATCTTCGTCCGTAGCGCTCTTAAATGTTACTAACAAGGACTTATATACATGCAAGATCTGTTTTATCCATCTTCAAATAAAAACTTAAACCCACTGTGGTGCCACTCTATTATTTTTTTTCACGCTTAAGGAATTTCGACAACAAAATTATAATCGATAAGGAAATATCATTGGCTGGGACTTTTGAATGCACGACCAATGCTCGTAGGAAATTGGGGAGGAACCTGCCTGTAGCTGTGGCTTGGTTGGTATATATTGCTGCAAGCGATGACGAAGTGGTAGCGTGGTAGTGTTAACTTGGTAAGGTTTGGAGGAAAGGTTGATTGCATATGTGTGCCTGAGGAGTTTATGGTCATTTATAAATGCAATGTGATAGGGCAAACATTTTGCAGCCTCCTGACAGCTCAGGATCTTGATCATGTGAAGCTTGCCTCAGATAATCTTATTTGGGCAACAAAGGAGGATGATCTTTTTAGCTGAGATAGACATCTCAATAAAGAGGTTGCTATGGAGTTGACATTCTATGAGAAGAAATATTTCAAAGAGGCCTATGAATATTTAAGAAGATCTCTTTCAATGTTTTGCCAATGGGTAAGCACAAATTCATCTTCCCTTCCTCTCATTGAGGTAACCAGGTTAACTCATCCAATATTGTGCATCCGAACGTTTTGTGCCATTTGTCGTCATTGTGTGTGTATTGCTCGTAGACTAACAGCCCTTGCTTTCCTGGTCCACCTGTATCGGGCGTGATCGCGTGGATGCTTTAGGGCTAGAGCAATGTGATCATGTTTCAGGTTGGTCCAGGTTGGTGCTCCCCTATTCCAAGAATTTCGGCAAAAGTCCATATCACTTGAGCAGGTTGCCATATTCAGAAGCATTCATAACAAGTGTGTCATTGCTCGGTAGTTGGATAGGGTTGGTGCCTCGTTTTTGTCTGCTCTTAGCGTCATTCAATTCTGGCTGAGGAAACTCGGCTGATTGCTGATTGGGTGGGGTTGTGGCTTGCTACTGGTTCTCCCTTGTGTTGTGCTTAGGGTCTTTGGGTTGGACTCTTCGTGACACTGATAACTACTTCCTTCTACAAAGGTAAGAGACTCACCTATGCAGCTAGGTCCTTACCCCTCTCTCCTACACTTGCTACAGCAGGTGACACTGTAACTTCACGATTCCTCTTAACAGAATGTTGAGACTCACACAATGGACTCACCTTGCTATAGTATGGTATGATAATGGTACCAAAAGTGCTGCTATGAGGGTATGAAGTCCGGCACTCAATGCATTCCAACTCCCAACACTCTTACCTCACCCTGAATGTATCATGTAGGAGGGATGCCGTCACCCAAGACTGATCAGCAACAGAGTGTTCGGCACAGCACACACCAGCAAGGCAACATGTTCAGCAAGCGACACACAAGGCTGATACCCTGGAGCTAGAAGCACAGCCTCGTTCATTGCACAAAGTCTGAGTACAGAGTAGCACGACCCTCTACATATAGCTAAGGGCACTGCTAAAAATGACGGCACATTTAAGTTTTGGCACCCCATGGAATCCTAGGCTACCACGGCTTAGAATGCCGCTGCTGCTAAGCCTCTCTGCTCTAACGATAAAACGCCTGTATTGGCCACACAAATCCAATTCATGCCGTCCACATTCTTTCACCCACACAACCCTTCTATTTGTACTCTTCTATTTGTACTCATGTGCAAAGCTCATTTGTATTATTCATTTTTTTATAAAGCTCTCATCATTCTCTAAAAAATTAAAACACCAACTATGTGAAGGGAGCTTATGTCCTTGATTGTTTCTATGTCATACTAAAAAGATGTTGTTCTTACATATTAAAATTATTTATATATAAATAAAATTTAACTAATGGACAGGCTGTGGAATGAGTAAACAATGGGTTGAGAGCGTGGAGTGCATTCGAAAACCAATGATGAGTCGATGATGAAGGGAAGCATGAAAAGTTGGAAAAGCCCTGGGCAGCCAGCTGGGCCGTCCATAACTCCGCGCAGAATGAGCGGAATTACAGAAGCGCCACGAAAGTGGGTGTGGCTTTTAAAAATAATGGAATGCGCCTGGTACCGGCTGCAGCGTACTTGACCGGGAAAAGGCTTGCCGCTCCTGGCCACGCCACGCCACGCCGCGCCACGCCCCAGTACTTGGCAAGCTGTAAAGCGCTGACGTCGCAGGTCCCATTGACCCGCTCGGCCCAGCCCTTTGACCCAAGGGAACCAGGAAGCAGAGCCCGCCACCCGCCCGCCCGCCCGGCCCGAGGCTCGCGACACACGCCGGCGGGTGGCGGCACGTGGCCAGCGCATGCGTGGCTGGCGGCTGCCTCTACCTTCACACTGCAATATACCTTTTCCCCATTCCGTTGCCGCGTAGCCCGCTTTTGACAGGGCCGCTGGATTCCGTTCCGTCTGGCCTCGCCCCATTGGCGCGGCACTGGACTGCACTCCCCTTGCCCGGGTCCCCTTCTCACTCTCCCGCGCTCGCTCGGGTGACGGTGCCCCCGTGCCGCTGCCGCTGCCGCCGCAATCTCACTTCTCACTTTTCACGCTCCGGGTTCCGGGTTCCCGTTCCCCGTTCCCCCTGCGGCCCCCGCTCCGGCGCCCGCTCCCGCGCGTCGTGCCCTAATCGGGGCGGGGCGGCCGCGTGCAGGCGGGGTCCGGGGGAGGACGCGCTCAGCAACGGCTCTCTTCATCAAGGTGCTGCGGGCTGATCTGATCCGGCGAGGTGGAAGCATGTGCTGGAGGCTGGGAATTGCGTGACGGAGGGGAGTGAGGTCACTTGCGGACTTACACGCGACGGGGAGCTCTCGTTGATACATATATTCAGCCAGCCCGAGCGCGAGGCGGGGGCCAGCAGCCAGCTACAATGATATGCTATGGTGTACTTGGAAGACATCATCGCATATCGGTGCTACCGACACCAGGCTTACAATCTCTGTTGGTGGAAGCGACGAGGAGAGGATGCCTGATGAGGCGAGGGTATCCTCGTTGGTGTCAGAGCCCGAGGGTCCCAGCCACAGCCTTGACAAGCTTTGCGTCTCTAATCACCTGCTCAAGTTGCATGGTAATACGTAATCAGCTCCTAAGCTCACGGCCGGCACAACAAGAAAGAAGGCAATCCTGTGAACCTTCCTGCCGTCCTTCCAACACAAGGCATGCTTTCGTCATATGACCGATACCAGCCACCTATCTACACACGTACCTCTGTTTGCATCCAGTGATTCGGAACTCGGCATCAGAGTGCCGGTTTGCAACCATCTCCCCGCTCCCCGCTAAGATTCTCCGGAATCTGAACTTGTATCTTGGCTAACTTTGTGTCGAGGTCGAGACCAAACTATCCTGAACGAGACCAAATCTTGAGTCTGGATCTGAGCCATCTTGTCTGTACGATGATCCCGGCTGTGAAGGGCAGGGGAGGTCAGTCTGGGAACACCTGATTCAACCCTCTTGTAAGCTAATGTGGCAACGCTCTCCTAAAGAGGATGCTGTGCCGCCTGTGAGAAAGCTGCAACACGGCAGAGACGGGTAGGGCTTTCTGATAGATGTATTGCAAGAGGCAGGCACTGCTCGGGAGGTCTGATGAATTGATCTCATGGTATGAACATGATCAAAGGCGTTCAACATTCCACCCTGCACCATCTTGTGCCTGTGTCCAATTGAGTGAGTCTGTGAGGAAGTCCAAGCGTAGTCTAGGTCAATCCCAGCAGGCGGTGTCACAACCTGCGGAGTGACAGTCTTGTGTATATATACATACTGTGGTGCAGAAGCAGAAGCTAGTGTAGCACGTGGCGAGGCTTAGCGGTGTGTATGCCACCATGCCACTGCTTGTGATCCTATGAGGTGGCCTGACGATCCGAGTGACTTACTGATCCTTGCCGCTGGACGTCATGTGTACCGCAGCATCTGCATGAACCACGGTGTTCCACGCCGGCTGGCAGCCCTGGGCTGGCTGGCTGAATGATGAATACATCATGAGCCGGCACCCTTTCTGGGGGGGGAAATGACGGTGTTGAGATCAGTGCGACCCCACCAGCTGCGGCAGCCGCAGCACAGGAAAGGGCGAACAACACAAGTGAAACATCGAAGCAAGCCAGGTGAGGAGGAAGAGCGAGTGACCTCGGAAGACAACGAAGACATGGCTGGCCATAGTAAAGAAATTCACGACTAGGTATGTAGGTATAAGGATCGGAGAAGTTTCAGTTGTTCCACCGTCTTAGTGCGGCGGCACACCTGCAATACTGTGCTACCACCTACGAGACTCGTTATTGTTCTATAAAATCTCACGAATCCTGGGAACAAGTCCTTCCAAATTTCGGTGAATCTTCCAATGACGGCAGGAGCGACAATATTCCCTCGAGCTTTATGCTGCAGCCAAGCTTAGACTACTCCTGGACCAGAAGAACAGGCTGCAGACAAATCAAGAAAGATGGCAAAAACGTTGCTTCACAAATGTTGTATCTGAATCACTGACTTGCAACATGTCCACAGGCAGAAGCAGAACCTCCATCCATGTCATCTGACCTACCCTGTTTCCTGCAAATTCATCTACCAAGCGCAGTTTCCACCCTTTCCACAGCCACGACGTGCGTGATAGAAGAAAAACTCCTCTGCTAGTAGGGCCTCCAGGCACTCCGGCTCCCGCAGGATCCACAAGCTACAGAGCAGTTCCTCTTCGCTCACCACAGCCACAGGCCAGAGCTGTCTGTCTGTCTGTCACAAAAGCCTTTCGAACAACCGACAGCTAGCTTAGCTACTTCTTGAGATTTGCTAGTATAAGATGCATATACAAAGGGGTGAGTGACAACGGGCAGACAATAAGAACCAAGTTTGAGCTTGCTCCCTCGGATTTCCCTGCAGCTCCTTCCTATCTATCCTGCAAAACTCTAGGTTAATATTATACCAGCAGTTACAACTGTTCCTCACAGCTGGAGAGGCCTACTAAGCCGCGGCCACCACCACCTCTTCCTGCTCCTCCTCCTCTCTTCCGTCGTCATCACTGAGAAGAACAACGTTCTCCGACCCCACACAAAGAAGCCTTGCCATTGCATCACACATCGTCTCCAAGGCTCCGCCCCTCAACATTCCAGCAGTCTTGGCTGAGGGAGGAAAGGAGAGACACCGACCCACACACACCGTGCCTCCTCGAGCACATCCGCTGTACAAAGGAATCAACAGGCCACCAAAGGTCTTTAAAGCACTACCTCAAAACCTCCCTCCCTCCCTCCCTCCTTCCCTCCCTCCCTTCACTTCATCTAACATGCCTTGCCTCCGAGAGACACACTGTGAAGCACACATAGCATGCACAGGACATGTCGTCATCACTCAGTCTCCCAAAGACCCTAGACTCTGGCACCACACACTCAGCTAAGATGACACACATCGTAGATAAGATGACATACATGAGTGCCAGCCTCTCTGGGTCTTGGGGAGAAAGCAACCTGGGACTCCACAACACAGCAACACACACAAGCTGAGGGCAAGACACGACCTGAGGTAACAAAAAACGATGGAAGACTGATGACTTCACTTGCACTGCATCGTTGGTTCCGGCTGGCAACTAGATAGACAATCGCTCCAGGCATGAACGCACCAGTGTCCTCCCAGCCCTGCTGCTACTACTAGCGGTATTAGTGGCTACTACTGCTACTACTACTAGGGCTACCCCACAACTACTCCCGGCTGCTGCTACTGGTCAAGACTTCATGACAGCAACGTTGGAGATGAAGTGGGTCTCGGTGTTAGCCACCCGCCTCCAAGCCAGAGGCCCGCCGGATGGGTCGGGCTTGCAGGCATCGATGTGGGGCACAGGGCCGTCGGGGCTCTGGCCCCCGATGACCCACAACTCCCCACCCAGGGAGCGGAAACCCAGCCCCCACCCATTGTTGGTGATGCCCCTGGCGGGCACCTTGCCCAGGCTGGACCACTCCTTCGTTTTTTTGTTATAGCTCTTGAGCTCGAGGCAGGATGCGTCCAAAGCATAAAGCTGGTCCTCCACCACGGCCACCAACGGAGGCGCGTACTGACCTAGATTGGCATGCGGCATCTGGTCCGGCCACATACCCTCCACCAGCGTCCACTTCCGGGTCTCGGGGTCGTAGAACTCCCCGCTGCTGAGCTGCACCAGCTGCCCCGCCTCGTTCATGGTCATCCCGCCCAACACGTAGAAATGCTTGTCCATGAAGAAGCCGGAACACTCCCGGCGGGCAAAATGCATGTCCTCCAGCAGCTCCCAGTCGCGCGTCTCCGAGCTGAATCGTTCTGCGCTCTTCCGAATGGCCATCCGGCCCGCAGCCACAAACACGCCCCCGGCAACCCACGCGTACTTCCCGTAGCTGGCGGATGCGAACAGCGAGCGCTGCTCCTTCATAGACTGCGCCACCGACCAGCCATTGATGTCGGAATCATACATGTAGATGATGGCCTTGGTGCCAATGGTGCTGTCCAGCGTCTGACCCACAACCAGCAGCTGCCGCCCAGCAACCGTGCACTCCCGATCGCAGGTCTGGAACATGATATCCCTTGGAAGGTTTGGCAGCACTAGCCATTGCAGCGTCGTGGTGTCCAGCGCCTTCCAGAGCAGGTCCTGCCCCCGAGTGTGCCCCGAGGTCCCCATGTACACCCACTCCTCAAGCACGCAGAGCTCCTGCCGGATTCTGTAGATGAGATTAGGTCCGAGGATCTCGCGCCACGCCTTGGACACCTGCCGGAACCTGCCGTAGAAGCTGCGCGGAATTCTGGCCAGGATCCACAGGCTTATCTCCTGCGGCAGGCCCGGGATCACGTCGTGCACGTTGGACGTGGATGTCCCGTCCTCGGAATTCGCACTGGTCTCCTCGTTCTGGGTCTGGTTCTCCTTCTCCTTCTTGCTGTTACCGCTGTCCTTGCTGTTGTTGCTGGTGGTGGAGATGGAGAGGGAGGAGGAGGGGTCCGGGTGGTTCCCTTCCCCCGAAGCCGACGCCGACGCCTCCGCCCCCGACGATACAACCTCTTCCGCCTCCCGGGGCTCCGCCAAACTGCACCCTTCCACGCGCAGTCGCTTCGCCATAATCCCCGGGCGCCCCCGGCTGATCCTGCTCATGAAACCGCCCTTCTCGCTTGCTTCACGCCCCGCCGCAATTCATCCAAGAACGCAACAATTTCCCCCTCGCCCCCCAAGAATTCCTCCTCCTCCTTCCGCGCTTCCTGCGCCTCTGCCTCTGTCACACACCCCAAGATTTCCTTCCCCTTCCCTCCCCCGCAAGAAAGCAAGCTACACCAAATCCCACCCCAAAAACACTCACTGGCACCAGAGCATCCCCACCATCACCATAGCCCCCATCTTCCCCATCCCCGTCATCCCAGCCCAGCTAAAGCTCCAGCTGCAGCAAGTAAGTAAGCAGCACACGACCCACCACAGCAGCACGCGACAAAGGGAAAGGGAAAGGGCAAGGGCAAGGGCAGCAAGGGCAGTGCAGAGCTCAAATCCCCAGCCCTACCAGATCCGCTCTCGCAATACAAAGCCCCAACCCTACCAACATCCCCTTCACCCACACCGAGAGCCCGCCAATCCAGCCGGCAGGGAAGCTGGGAGCAAACCAGCGGGCCAGGCAGGAAGCAGGAGACGGCGCGGGGGAGGAAGCGGGATTGCAGAAGCAGCAAGGAAGCGGCGGGAGGAGGAGAGCGCGGAGGGAAGGAAGTGGGGGAGGAAGGAGCAGCGAAGTGGGGAAGGAGCAGGGTGGGCGGCAGCGAGCTCAAGGAGAGGTCCGCCCACACGCTTCCCGCCTTCTCGCGCGCACAGGGCAGCAGAGCAGAGAGCAGAGAGCAGAGCAGAGCAGAGCCGAGCGGCGCTGGAGCCAGCAGCAGAAGCAGCGGAGCAGGCAGCTAGCCAGCCAGAACAGCGCAAGCTGGAGAAGAGAGAGAGAAACGCTGCGCAGGCAGCACAGCACAGCTTACAGGCACAGAGGCACAGGCAACAGGTCAGGTCCTGGTAAGCGAGCGAGGCACGGAGGGAAAGGAAAGGAAGCAGCCAGGGAAGGGCGAGGAAGGAAAAGCGAGGCGTGTGCCCAAGTGCAAGTGCAAGCAAAGCAGCAGGCCCAGGCCCAGGCCCAGGCCACGCCCGGGGCCCCGGCCGCCCCCGTCCCACTGCACATCAGAAGCTCTGCCCCTGACTCTGCCGCAGCAGAGAGAGAATGCGGAAACGGCTACAGTCATCCCATCCGGCTTCCTTCTTCATCAGCCACCGCCGATTGTCGTCCTTTCCCCAAGAGAAGGAGAGAGGAAATGGGCTGGCTCGGCTCCCGCTCGCCTCTCTGCCTCTGCCTCTGCCCCTGCCAATTCTGCTCTTCCCCACATTTCCCCCCACAATTAATCCCCCTCCCATCTGTCTAATAAATATCCCACAGGTGCCTTCTCCTCCAAGCGTGTGCGTGCGTGCGACCTTGTGCTCTGCGCCACACCCTCCTTCCCTTCCCCACCGCCCAACTCGCCCACACCATCATCCACACCCCCCTTCCCCTCCCCCCAACATCATATCAAATATATGACCAGCATCTTACTAACACAACTCACACACACAAGCGAGAAAGGGAAGACAAAGCAAGCATACTAAGCCGAAAGAACCCCATAACAAGAAGAGGGAAGCACCGAGGCCCAAATCGGTCTCTTTCCCACTCCCTCCATGGATGTGCGGCACCGGGAACCCAAGGTACTTGCTTCAAATATTACCGTGACAACATCATCACGCGAAGAATGTTTCACGGAGAAGGACACCCCATGACAGGATTCCGACGAACCATACGGGCTTGTGTGTGTGTGCGTGACATGTGACATGCTCCCGTGCTTACTTGGTACGTAGGACAATTCAGGAGGTCACATGGTTGATATGGTAAAACTGACCCAATACAACGACTCTTGCACAACTGACAACTGACAACGGCTGTCTCTTCTTGCTCAACTGACAACGGCTCTCCGCCTGACTCTCTGAATGAATGTATGTCCTGCAACTGACTCTGTGTACGCGTTTGCAACGTCTCTGTTCTTCTTCGCAGACAAGGTACCAACGCTCACATGACAGATCACGTGGTGCTCTAAGGGACGTGGTTCAAATATCCTAGCTTCGAGTCAGAGTCACGTGGTCCGACACCCGATGCCAGAACCAAGTGCAGAAGAAGACAAACGTGACTTCCTTCGCAAGGACGCAACGCGTTATATGCCGTGAGGTTGCCTACAAGGACAAGATGCTAGGTGCAAGTACTATAAGTGCTAATCATAAGTTATTATTGCTAATTATATAACCAATGATCAATTAACATAAGTGACACTTTAAATAACATTAATAAATAGTCTTTATTTATTGTAATGTAATATCCAACGATTAAATATGTATTTAGGTATGCTGTTTAAATCAAATTATTTAAGTTGTTATTCAGGAATATGGTACTTCTACATTAACTTACTTGTTAACTTTTACAATCACGGCTAATACGAAAATAACTTCTCAACTACCAACTAGTCGTCTCATTATTCTTTTCCTTAAAATTTAAACATCTCGAATATAAATTTTATGATTTTTTGATTTCATTGAATGTCATCGCTGTTTTTGTGATCTAAGGCTTCCAAGAAAGTGAAAAAAGGAGAGCACTATCTTGAGGTGGGCTTCCTACTTAGATGCTTTCAGCAGTTAGCCGCTCCGCACTTGGCTACCCAGCACGATAACTGGTACATTAGAGGTGATATCATTGGGATCACTACCACTGCCATAGCCATGGTGAAGGATGGCATGAAGTCTTTCTTCTACTTCTCTTTGGGTCGACTAGAGAAGGTCATGCTCCAATGAACATAAGTTGATTCTTCATAGAATGTATAATTTTGATTTTAAACTAAGAATTAAGGTCAAGATCTATGTTATGTCCGAAGTAAAACAAAATTGAAGGTTAATATTCTATATATATTATATTTTTAAGCTTAACATATTTATTAAAGTTAATTACATTAGCATTATTATACGAGAAAAGAGGCTTTTCAGTTTCATCATATAGTTCATGGCATTCCTATTGAGTTTCTTTTGAAATGCTCAAAAGACCTTCCTTTTTTATGCTGAAAATAGATTGAGCCTTTAATTAGTTTTTAAAAAAAATGTCAATCTAAGCGTGATACAAATAGCTAGAGCACTAAGTAAGCCTAAATGAGGCAGAAACTTAACTTAAATTAAGAGAGAGTTTAAGAGCTCACACTAGTCTCGTTGGGGTGCATTAGTTTCGTTGCGACGTGTTTGTTTCATTGAGGCATGTTGGTCTTGTTGAGGTGTGTTCATCTTGTTGGGGCGCCTCTTAAAGAAGACCAACTCTAGCCGAGGCTAGGTTTTTTTGAAAGCAAAATGCGCTCTATTTAGCTTAAGCTAATGAACAAGTTATAATTGTTTTTCTAGGTGTGGATTTATAGCTACCACACGAGAATTGTGCCTCTTGCTTTGTGTGACATACAACATTAACAAGGAAGGAATTAGGACAATCACTTAAGGAAAAATTCTCAACCAAGTCAACATATAGCAAGTCCTCAAAAACGCGAACAAAACCCAACCCAAACCCTTGTAACACAGAATTCACATAATTCCCAAGGCATTTAGAAACCTTCCAAGCTCTGCGGATTCTTTCTGAATTGGCTAGAAGTTGTCATCTAGAGCAAAAACGCAACCTCGGAACCATAGATGCTATTTAATCCTTGAAATACTCCCTTTCGAATGGCTTGGTTATGTGCACAAAGATGCTCCCCGGGGGTCTGAGCTGATGGAGAGACTGATGCTTATCCAATATACTTGCGTCTTCATTTCTGATTTCAATAGGGAGAATGACAAAGATTTGTGGGCACAACTATATTTGCATATTGGACTTTACAGGAGATGCACTAGTTTGATGAAGTTGGGAAATGTGGGGCGGAAGATTCGAGGGCTTACGTAGGCTGTGGAGATCAACAAGATTGAGGGTAGGTCTAGCTTTGTCTTCGCTTGTTTTCTTTTGTATTATGTTTTTTTCTATTTTACATATCTAAACTTCATGGTTTTTTTTTTTTCTGATCTCTCAATTCTAGAACAAATTTTAAATAATCTTGGTGCAAGAATTTTGTTCACCAATCAATTAACGACCGGAAGAGTAGACCCGACGCTCCAATCCCTTGGAGTTAGGTGTTGTCTGGTTTTGTTTTGGCTCGTTTTCCTTTTTGTATTCTGCGTTTTACACTTCGCATATTTTTGGTTCTGATCTCTCAATCCTAGAACAGATTCTATACAATTTTAGAGCAGAGCAAGAAGTTTGTCCATTAACCAACCAATAATTGGATGAGTAGAGCATACGCTGCAGTCTCTTGGAGAGCCAAGACAAGTTTGGGATAGGCCTCAACACAAAGTTCTTAGGTTTTCGGGTGGGTAGGAATGTCATGTTCGTACTATCGGATCAGTTAGGTTAATCTTTCTGTGGTGTTCTTAATATGGTGGGTTCTTCAAGTTTTTAAGTTCTAGGCTTTTTATGGTAGGTTTTTAGGTTCTTAGTATGTCAAGTTCTCCAGGTTAGCTTAGTCATATGTCAGGTTCGTTAGGTCTTTTATAAATCAAAAAAGAAGAAAAACACTTTCACATATGACGATCGTATAGGGTTAGGGGGTCCCCTACAAAAAGATCCTTTCGGAACAACCACACGCTTGCGGCTATAAGATAGCTTACAAGAAAAATAACATGTAGAAGCAAGAATCTCTCTACTATATAGACTACCTCTTCGTACCTTTGCTCGGGACCCACAAGCCACGTGAATGTGAATTGGAAGACCTATTGATATTGACTTGAAATCCATCATGTCAGGAATCTTGGCATGGACTGCATAAAAAACTTCGGTAGCTTTGTGTACAATATCCATTATCACTTAAGTCTAAGACACTAACCAATTGTATGTTTCGATCTTTCCACCATTTCATTTGGTCGAAGAAGTCCTTTAAATCGGCTTTGGAGACTTGATTCTGCATCTTTTTCTTAACTTCATTGTTACATGCTTGAGTTAGCAAGCTAACTAAATCAATAGCTCCAAGTAATGGGGTTGACCCATCCATGATAGTTTATCATATCTCAAAGATCGTAACTTTTGCATTCAAGATTTTACTTTGAGTTTATCACATCTCAAAGCTCCTAACTTTTGCATTCAAGATTTTATCTTGAGTATCGGTTGCTCAAGTTGAGTTTTTAGTTGCCCCAATTCCTATTACGTAAATATTTTAAATTGTAGTGTAACATGGACTTGAGGAGATGATGAAGTTTTTAAGAGGAGAAAAGTGCGTTATAATGATGAAAAAGTAAGCCACATTTGGAAAAATAAGCTCATAAGTGTCTATTTCCACAAATGTGTGAGCATGTGCAAACGACATTCCGTACCTCTCTCTCTCTCCTCTCCTCGTTTCCGTTAAGGACAACATCACAATGACCGTAGAACTTCTGAAGCATCATTACTAGGAGTGTTTTCTTTTATAGCTAGCTGAATATCATATAAGGTGAGTCCCTGCTCGATAGTGGTGCGCTAATTTCCCTCATGTGAGAACATAAAGCTAGGATTTAGATGACCACAACTTCTAGGGTCGTAAAGAGGACCATATATTTTTTATACTTTCTAAAAATGACAAGAGATATATGTGAATTAAATGTATAAATACTTAGATTTTAGGTTAAACATCATCATCAATACCATCACTCACTTTGTACTTGTGGAAGTATTTGAAGCTCATAATATTATGCACTTTATTTCTTTCTTAATTTGGTAGGCCTTCTTATTCTCATCCTAGCTACCTACATATATTTGGATGTTTGATTTACGATCTAAAATCCGATGAACGTAGCATATAAATGTGCAGGACGCTATCCGAATATACCAGGTAGGTAGTGGTAAAAGAAATGTGGTGGAAGGGGCCCCGGAGCTTCTAAGAAATATCCTGTAACGTGTGGAAGCGCAGATCAAGCAAAGGGCTCCAACACAGGGCAGTGCGCACGCTGGTGGTCGCAACGACGCCGGCAAGCAGCGTGTCATGGTCGGTGCGCGTGACCTGTGATGGCCAAATCCGGCTGGCCGCTGCCTGGACGTGAACAAATTTAGCCCGGGAGCAGCCACATCATGCTACAACATAGACCCACGCTTCCCAAGCGCGCAACGCGCAACCGTCGCAGCCGTGTGTCCAACCCCCTTCCCTTTTCCCTTGGCGTCGCCATGTCGCCATCCCCCGGTCCGCAAGCTCGACACTGGCGCTAACCCGATGGCCAATGGCCAGCAAGTTGCCCCCATCACGGCTCCGCCTCGCCGTGTGAACGCGGCGCGCGGCCTCCCCGGCCTCTCCCCGGGCCCCGGGGGCCGGGGCTCGAACCCGATGTGTGTGCGAACATGCTGACGGCGTCGGCTAAATCCCCGGATTAGGGTTAGGGATAGGGTTATAGCACAAGCACACCCCGGGCGACGTCACCGCCATTGAAAGATCGCAGGCATCGAGGGCGGGGGTGGCAGGCCGCGGGCAGGCCGGAACGTGTGCGTCCACTTCCCGGAGCTCGGAGTCCCAGCTCCCAGTCCCAGTCCCCGCGGCGTCCAACGGTCAAGCGACTCACCACCGTCCACCACCTGGTGCGACCAGAAGCCAGCTCCGGCTTCGCCTCGGCGGTCGCACAGATAATGCATTGGCGCCCGGGCGGCCTGAGTCGGGGCCGGGACTCGAGCCCGCGAGTGTCCGTTGGGAGTGATTGTCGCAAAGCCAACCTGCTATTCTTGCAGCGCACTGTGCAGAGCGCACACTCTGCATGGCTGTAGGCCCAACAGGAGTACATAATGCATAGCCCGGGTGGGCGGGACGCCGGGATCCAGTCGCGAGTCGCGAGTCGCGTGGCGCTGTCCCCCCGCTCCCGCATTACCCTAAAGCCCAAATATAGCACACGCTCCACCTGCCTTGATGAAGAGCGAGGGGCGCGCGCGGGGAAAAGGGCGGTTTGGAACTTACCCACACAACAAAACCGGCACGCAACCCTTGGGAAATGCTTTCTTTTTCCCCCTAATCCTCCCACTTGCCGTAAACAAGTCCCACCTTGGAGGGGGCCCCATTATGGCTCATAACTTGGCCCCTCGGCCCGATTCGGGCCTCGTGCTCGGACACCCGCAGAGCCTGGCTCATAAGGCGCCTGCAGCCCGGTGGCAATAAATATACTTACCTATGCTATGAATGTAAAAGGTGCGCAAATATGTAGCCTAACACGTGCTTACGCCTACGGGCCCCCTTTTATTTTAACATAATCTGCCGTCGTACCCACCAACCCGCCCACCTACCCAATGTCAACACCAAAAGGCTGGAGCCAACAGCCGCGCGTACCATGAACGACGTCCTCCCAGCCACAACGCTGAAGGGGTGAATCACAAATACGAAAATAGTTAGAACTGTATATGAACGTTAATTGGAAATTTATCACTGGACCGTAATTCCGATCTTACAAGTCTCCTCCATGCCGCATTTGGTCTGGTGGTACGATTCTCGCTCTGGGTGCGAGGAGTCGCGAGGTCAATTCTCGGAATGCCCTGGCAGTCTGATGTCAGATGCTATTGGTCTTAATAATCACTGTCGGTGTTCGAGATTGAAGTAACTTCGGTGGAATTGTGAATTGCGGAATAGGGGTCGTTATGACGCAAGGATATGCGCCAGCGCAGGAACGGCCCGAATTGGGTTGTTCCTGGGAGGGAGTGAAAGATGGTTGCAACGTCCGAGTGGGGCGTTTGCTCATGTGGGAGGGTTTGTTCGATTCATCATCGTGTCAGATTGACCCCGATCGTAACAGAAGAGACGGATGCAACAAACGGCCAGCGGGATCCTGATTGGGTGAAGGGTTGATAGAACGTCATAGGCATTTTTAGGGTTTCGAGGAGGAGCCAGATTCGGGCCTCGACGCTCGAGTGTGAGAGAGGGGGGAGGGATGGGGGGCGAGGCGAATCCTTTGATGAAGGACATGGTGGAATTGGAAACGACAAGGGGGGACACGTAGGCCAGGTTATCGACCTGTGTTAATAATAACGCCAAGGGCGGGCGGGCTTGCATGCGACAAGCGGGAAGCGAGAAGTGGGACGGGAGGAATTGGTGGCACGTTTTTTAGGTCGAGACGCGACTCGAAACGCCGAGGTGTGGGAGCCAGAGCTGGGACGGGACGGGACGGGACGGGATGCGCCGGTACCGGACGGGAGCGCGGCCCGAAATTGACTCGCCTGACAGACGGCGTCTGTCGGGCGTGACGCCGGCGTGTGTGCGATGTACACTGTCCATGGCGGGCGAGGGCGAGCGTGGTGCGCGGGTCGTGATTGGAGTGCAGTTGGCGGGGAGTCGTGCGGGAGACGTGTTGGATGCGGGGAGCGCCAGCGGGGGTGACGGTGACGGTTGGGAGGAGAGGAGAGGAGAGGAGAGGAGAGGAGAGGAAATGGAGGAGACGAAGATGAAGATGGCTTCGTCTTGCCCGGCTCGGCCCATGTGAATGCTGCACCATCCCGTGGTCTGACGGTGAGTAGGCATTCATGAAGTCATTCAAGTCCTGCACCAAACCGCCTCTCTTTCCCCTCACCTGCCTCTGCGCCTGTCCCGCACTGCCGTCGCAGTCGCACTGTGGTGTAGGCTGGCCCGGCGGGGGAGTGAGTGTGCGGCCACGGCCATTCCGTTGTGGCAGGTGAGCGGGGGTGTGCCGTGTTTGACCGCAGATGGCCAGGGATTTGTTTACAATTTGGTGCGCTGGAGCCAGACGAAAGCTGGCCGGGCCTGCTGCTGCGCAAGAAAGCGAGCTGTTTCGGAGCTGAGTTCATTTGATTGGATCAAGATTGGATAGGCTTGGTTTTGGAATCGGATTACGGTCTTGCTGTGGTGTGTGCTGTGCTGGAGCGGCCGGTCCCTGTTCGATCCCTACCTCTGAGGTGAGGCTGGCTCACCCGATTCTTTATGGAAGGGAGCGATGTGACGGATGCCTGGTGTCGTCTAGTTGGCGGAAAGGCTGGCACAGCTAGGGTGATGGATCGTTCTTGGCCAGGAGGCTTGTCAGTACGAGTCGAGCACGGCTCAGGATTGTCTTCACTTCCGGGGGAGAGAGGTGTATGGTTTCACATTTGGCGTGGCTCGAGACTTCGAAATTGCTTGAAAGGAACAGGTCGGGGTCGTGGTACTGGATGTTGCTGGTAGCCAGCTTACCATGCGGCTTTCTGGCAAGCAGTTGCAGTTCTTGCTCACTCAACCACTGCTGCTGCTGCTCGCGCATGGCATTGCTTGGCTGTGAGGCACGGAAGCTAGTCGCACAGACTGGGCAGGAAGCTGTGCAGCATCTCTCAAGGTAGAGATGGCAAGCGCTGTACCTCCACGGTGCGGGTAGCTGGAATGCCCTTTTCCCTCAAAATGCCTGCAAGGGGGTACGCCGGATTGGAATTATTCCGCACACCCCCTTGCATTGGAATTATTCCACATTGGTTATGTGGAAGCCTCTGCCTGTTAGCTCTACTCTATCCAGCAGCAGCAAGCTGCAGGAGGTGGTGGTGTAAGCAGGTGCTCGGGCTTCTGTAACCTTCTGCTATCATGAGGCTCAATCATGACTTAATCCCAAGTCGTTAGATGGAACTTCCTTCCATGAATTGCAGAAGGGCGAGGGAGGGGGGATAGGCGCCTTGGCTTCCAGAGGCTCCACCTGCCACTATGGTAATCATTTTGGTGCCCTGTCCTTTCGCTGCCATTGAGTGACATCAGAAGAGCTCCGGCTGATGACACTTCACACTCCGTCCGGAGATTTGTGGCATATCTTCACTCACCTGGCTAAAGAACAACATGTGTACTGTATTGCTGTGGAGAGAGCTGTACGTTTGACCACCCATTTTCTAACCAGTAAAGACTAGGAAGCCGCATGTTCTGGGTTTTGGAACTTGAGAGAGGTCGTATTAGGCCGGAAAATGGCCTTGATTTGCTGTTGCACTTGCAGGTGTGGAAGAGGTATTCTAACCAACTGATTGTTGCGTTCTGAGAAAGGAAGCCTTGACACTTCTACCAGCCTCTACAGCTTAGGTAAGAATATCGTCGCGTTAATCTACACCCTTGAAAAATTGGCACCATCATCCTGCCAAATTGTGGCAAGACAGACACCGGTGCACATTGCCAAATGCTGGCAATAAAAAGGGATGAATTGCTGACCCACATCACTTCCTTTTCATGACGTCGACGCTAGGGCCATACACATGTCTGCACCGGTCCTCAAATGAGCTTACAAGCTTCGCAACAACCTCGTTGAAAAACAAGTGAGAAACCTGTAAAAGACCAACACGTGTTAGAGGAGGTGAACATGAAAAGTTGGGAACTTCGAGGATCAAACAAGTTGTTGTCTTGGCCACCAATGCCTCACCTTGCGATACAAGGGGGATCGGAATTGGAAGTCCACCATGAAGTGAAGCTCGGTCGAATGTGGAGTCGGTCCAGGTTTAAATGTCCATTCGTTCTTCAGATGTTCAAATAAAGTACTTTGCGATGAAGTGGTCTGCACAAATAAAACACAGCATAGCCCTACATAAGAACCAGAAGGATACTGACATGAAGTGACGTGGAACAGGAGAATCATGAACAGTCTGGAGCACAAGGTGACCTTGATGAAGTTGGGGCGGCTCATCGTTACGTGTGAGATGTAACGTTCAGTCAGGAACTTGAATCCGATCTGAAGCTCAGCTTCCAGAGCTTCCCCCCCTTTCCGCCACAGTATGGTGGACCTTTGACACCAGGGCACAAAGTCCTGATACAGCTCAACTGCTGCTACAACCGTATACAGCTGCTCTGGAGAATACCTGAATAGAAGAAGAAGAAACATGTTAGCTCCATCCTCCGTATGAGTGGGTGCGAATCGCAGACTCCCTTCAATCAGTCACATTTAGGGCTCACCCTATCAGCCTCGTCTCTTCGTAGTGCTTGGATAATCCGTCATCGTCTCCATCAATACTCAGAAATCCTCGACTATGCTCCAACCCACATCCCAGCCGTTTCCGCAAGACTGTGGGATAGCTTTGGCCACCGAAAACCTCATCCTCCACCCTTCTCCAAAGCCCATCCAGGTTAAGATGGGGCAGTCGAAAGACAGCTGACCTTGACCTAGGGCTGGGACTGACGTGGTATGGAGTTGGGGGTTGGAGACACGCTGCATTATACCGCAGTTGTGACAGGGACCTACTGAGTAGCCTAAGATGAGTTCCAGGAAGTCGCATGACCTCCAAATCGCAAATGCCGCAATCTGCAAGGCTGATCTGTCTGGCACACACGGAAAGGAGCATTAAACATATATCCCTAACAAAGTCACATCTCAATACAGCAATCATTCTGCCATAGCTGGCCTAATGATAGCAGCACAAACTCACCTCACAGTTTCCGCAGCAACAGATAGTGGTCAGACCTAGAAATTCCTCATACACTTACAGCAAGAAGAAACCAGGAACTACTCAAGCTCTGTGATCCTCCTGTTCACGAACCTTGCAGAAGGCAGCCACGGAGGCGGACCGCCAGCACAGGGCCTACAGTTTCTCAGCGGCTTGCGAAGCCCCAGCCCTACTCTTAGCACCACTCAGCACCCGCGGGGATGGTAGCTTGCTCGATTTGCACCTCCGTGTCATCAACCACAACACCCGGCTCACAGGACCGAGCCGAGTTGGATCTAAAACAGCTGCCTAATGGGAGCGGGATCTACAAATGTGCGACTCGCCGAGCTTGCTTATGGCATCCAAACCTGCAGGTTAGACCCACTATATGGTCAACCCACTTCCAAGTCCAGAGCGCGTTGAATTGGAAGCTATCAGGTTTGCGAACACCGTCCCCTGCTGCATCAGTTTCAGCACAATCCTCCTCGAACCGAACCAGAATAAGAGACTCCGCGCCCCAACAAATCAGCCCGATTCTGCCGCCACAGACGCGTCTGGCGCCTAATGTTTTCTTCTGAAAGAGTATAGGTAGTTTGAGGGGGCCGCATGTGTTGCTCAGACACGTGGAGACGGAGGACATGGTTCCAGTTGTAATTGGGCAGTTGTAATTGGGATCCGATTGGCAAGTAGACTTGTGCCACCTTCACAGTCGTTCACTGCTCAGCAAGGCCGACAACTCCCGCGGTTTTGCTATTCGAAACACGGAATCCTTCCCACGGCGAGATGCTGTGAATTCTGCAGTCTGCATCTAAAAAAGTTCGGTTCCTGTCGAGTTGGTGGGGACATGTGAGAGCAGAGCTGCGACAAAGTCGTTGCCTTGCTGGGTCCTTGTATGGACATACAGTCTCATACTCAGAAGCTGTGATTGAACAGTTTCGTATGCCCTTGCAGGGCTAAGGAAGAATCTGCAAGGTACACCTTCACACCACACCATCTGATCACATCAGCCACTGCTGTGGCTCGCGCTCCGCTGCACATATCTGCCCACCATTCCCTCCCTTGCTGCGCCCATTGCAAGGAAGGCTCCAGGCAAGATGGAACACTTTTCTCTTTTTCTCTGTCTGTTTCTCCTGGGCAGGCCTATCATCCAGTCACATCTTCACCTAACCAACCACAGAGCTACTGACAGCATCTCAACCCTCACCGGCTACACAGTAGCCATCTGCCTCAAATATCCCCACACAATCCGCTTCCGGGATAGGATCTGGGCCCTGGACACATACTGCCTCCCCAGACTGGCCTTGGTACTATCTACCCAGCAGAGCATCTCCCACCTCTCTGGATGGCTACTCTCCGTGGATAACTCGCTACGCAGATGGAGGCTGCCTACTGGAGTCGACACCGAAATAAAACCCTGATAACCCTGCAAACCGCTTGTTGTTCGTGATAGGTCATCCTAGTTAACCATACGTGTGAACGAAAGCTGACGATATTGCAAGCCTGTCACTCTCCTAACGTTTGCTCATCTCTCTGTATGTGGAAACTCATTAACAGGCCGGTGTGAAGAAAAGTTTTTATTGAGGTGAAAAAACGATGGGAAAAGCCCATCGAGGAGGGGACAACCAAAGGAGACCAGGGGTCGAGGTGGAGAGGAGCAACTGAGCTCCCTACCTAAAATCACCTACTCCACCCACAATGTCATATGCAGGAAGAATAATCGGCCTGCAAACCACGAAGGTAAAGAGAGAAAGAATAAACGGCCTGCAAACCACGGAGGTAGAGGAAGAATAAGCGGCCTGCAAACCACGGAGGTAGAGGAAGATGCATCACCTACTATCGCCGTCTTGTGGAGGAACTTATCTCTTTCTGTCAAAGAGTCATTCAACAAGTCCTCAAACAATTAATGTGAGAAAATGGTTAGTTTCATTTATTTCAGACCGTGGATAATATACTTATCAATCGAGAAGAAAATTATTTGTAAAAAAATACTCTAAAAATAATAAATTTTAAAATTTATGATAAATACATCATACTCGACATCAATTGGTAGAAAAATGGGTTTGTCAAACATACTAGCTTATGTGGCAAACCTTATATTCTCTCAACCCCAAGCAAACTACCATCCCTCAAGCTGCTGGATTGTAAGGAACTTAGAGACCGTTGGAGAAACCGATGCATGACTGCATGCTCACAGGGGTGACTCACATGCTATATTTAGGGTCACCGACGGTATTAATAGCGAGGCCTCGTAGAAAGGTGAGGCTTATTGGATCTCACATTACAACCTCTTTTAGGAATCGAAACTATGATCTAATTTTAAATAAATAAAAAACTAAACAAATAAAATTGGCCAAGAAAGGTTAGAAAAAATAGACCACTACTCAAAATATATGCGGGAGTTCACAGGAGTGCATGAACTCACTCCCTTGTGAGGAGGAACAGGCGAACAGGCCCAACGTGCCTGGGAAAATCGATGTACTTACGGTATGTACCAGAAACACCGCAACCCCGATTCACCTCGCGTTAAAAGACAGCCCTGGTTAAGGCGCCTGGTATAGCGGAAGGCTTCTCGCTGATGTGAAGTGTTCTGGTAGCTTCACAGATACTAACAGTCCCCACCAGTGATCTGCGGGTCGCTTGTCTAAACGTCCTGGCCCTGTACTGTGGCAATGGATTCATGTAAAGCGCAACAATATCCATCGTGGGAGAAATGTTTGTGGAATCAACAGAGCGGTGGAAGAGCTCCTGCTCAGCTGATTTTTAAGAACCAAGCGTTGGCAAACAACGAAGCCGCAAATTGCAGCACATCTGCAACAAAGCCAGCCTTTCCCGGACGATATCTGGCCGAGTCTTCGTCCTCTGGGGGAGCAACTTCTACAGTCTAGCTGCTGTTCTGGATATGCGGATAGTCAGCCGTGCCCCTGCGCTCAACTGGAGCGTGGGGGATGATCGTGATACCCTCAGGCTCGTAACAGTCGAAAACTTGAGCAAACTATGTGAGCAGGGGCAGCTCAGGAGAGCCGTTGAGGCACTGGGAGTTCTGGTGCGTACAGATGGTCAGATTTCCAAACCTCTGTTCTATGCGATCTTGAAAGAATGTGTGGCAAGGAAGGATCTTCCTCTGGGTCGCCTCGTCCATGCTCTCACTGTGAAGAAGGGGTATGAGTCGGACACGTTCTTGTGCAGCCACATCCTGCGAATGTATTCTGCTCATGCGAGGTTGCAAGAAGCTATGGATGTGTTCAATATGGTTGAGGAGCCAGATGCCTTCACGTGGTCTGCCATCATTTCTGCGAATGTTAAACACGGACAAGATAAGCAAGCCATGCTGCTGTACCATCGGATGCGAAAGTCAAGCGTGAAGCCAGATGGTCATGTGTTTGTAGCAGCACTTCAGGCTTGTGCGAGGGGGGCAGATTTGGATTCTGGGCAGCAGGTGCATGCTGATGTGTTGGCTTGTGGTCTTGAGCGGGATTTGTTTGTTTGTAATTGCTTGGTGGACATGTATGCGAAGTGTGGCAGCTTGGTTGAAGCTCGAAGAGTGTTTGACGGACTTGGTCATAAAGATGTGGTGACGTGGAGTGCCATGATAGCAGGGTATTCCAACCAGGGCATGGGTCAGGAAGCCCTTTGTCTTTACAGCGCCATGGAAGAAGGAAGCAAGGTTGCACCCAATTCTGTGACGTTTGCGTGCCTCCTTCAGGCATGTGCAAGTGTGGGCACCCCCGCTTTGGAGAAGGGCAAGCAGCTTCATGCAGTTATCAGAGAACAAAGACTTCAAGCTGATGTGTTTGTGGCGAGCAGTTTGGTAAACATGTACGCAAAGTGTGGGAGCCTTGAGGATGCACGGGATGTGTTTGACGGACTTGGTCAAAAGAATGTGGTGACCTGGAATGCCATGATAGCAGCTTATTCACAGAAGGGCATGGGCCTGGAAGCTCTTGGTCTGTATAGGGCCATGCAACAAGAAGGGTTGACTGCGCCTGACTCCGTGACATTTGTATCTGCACTGCAGGCATGTGCAAGTGTGGGCACGCGTGCTTTGGAGGAGGGAAAGCAGCTTCATGCACTGATCAGAGAACGAGGGCATCTAGCTGATATGTTTGAAGCCAGCAGTCTGGTGTGCATGTATGCAAACTGTGGCAGCCTCGAGGATGCCCGGGGCGTGTTTGACAGACTTGGCCAAAAAAATGTGGTGACATGGAATGCCATGATAGCAGGCTATTCCCAGAAGGGCATGGGGCTGGAAGCCCTTGGTCTTTACAGGGCTATGCAAGAAGACGGCACTGCTGAACCCGATGCTGTGACATTTGTCTCTCTCCTGCAGGCATGTGCAAATGTTTCAGCCCTGCATCTGGGAAGGGAGCTTCATGCACAAATCAAAGAACAAGGCCTTCAAGCTGATGTGCTTGCAGCAGGCAGTTTACTCAACATGTATGGAAGGTGCGGCAGCATGAGTGAAGCACAGCAGGTGTTTGAGGCACTGCCGGAAAGGGACATTGTGGCCTGGAATGCACTGGTTGCAGGATATACCCAGCAGGGCAACAGTGACGAGGTCTTTGACTTGGTTGTGAGAATGCGAGAGGATGGCGTACAGCCAGATGGTATCACGTTCGTTGGTGTACTAACGGTCTGTAGTCATACAGGTCTAGTGACCGAGGGGCGAGAGTACTTTGAGGCTATGAGCAGTCACTATGGCATCAGTCCTACGGTGGAGCACTATACATGCATGGTGGATCTCCTGGGCCGTGCAGGCCAAATCGATGAGGCACTGGCTCTGGTAAGGACAATGTCGGTACTACCAGATGCTGCAGTTTGGCGCACTCTATTGGGTGCTTGTCGGAAGTGGGGTAACGTGGAGGTGGGCCGCCTTGCCTTCGATGAAGTGGTTGAGCTAGACGTGCAAGATGCCGCAGCATATGTGTTGATGTCGAACATATATACTGATGCTGAGATGTGGGAGCCGGCTGAGGAAATGCGAACAAGAAGAATAGGCATTGGGGCCTGGAAGCAGCCAGGCCAAAGCTGCTGGACGGACATGGACGGAGAGGTGCACAGGTTTCTGGTTGGGGAGCAAAGGTAAACTGGTTTTTTATGGGCACAGTGAGAAGCTTTCCTGGATAATGCTCGCGAACGGACCCCACTCTCAATCGTGAAGTATTTGCTGACCGTCACAGGGACATAGTCTGGACACATGGAAAAGCCTGTGAAGGGATTCAAGGCGTGCGCATGTTGGATACATCCGTGCGAGAGTCGCCTCAGCTAGGACACGAGACGTCCGATACCCAGCTCAACATTGGGCATCTGACGGCTCTTGTCATAACCGATCCCGGTGGTGCAACAGCTCTCCTAACTTGAAGAAAACAGCAGTCAATTTTGATATTGGAGATGATTTCCGAACAACAATTTGGATGCGTGTCCGACCTTGTCGCCAGATAGCAACGGGGAGCATGCCACAGCCTTGGTCACAACAAGTAACGATTATTCTAATGCACCATTGAAATTCTAGCCCATCAAGGCAGCTTGTCCAGCATCTGTAAACGTTCGTGCTTTGCTTGAGGTCCTGTGATAGGTGCTAGTCCAGAACACCAGTGGTCTATGATCTGGACGTTGGTCTCGACTCAAGTCATCGAAACAAGTGGCATTCCAGGTAGTCTCCAGGACGGGTCGGTGTCCAATCCATGCATAGGTTGGTAGCGCGCTCCCGCGAGCCATGCGCATTGCAATTTTGTCACAACAGGACCTGTTGCGGGAACCATCTTTGTGGACCCAAAAAAGTGGTGGGTTCACAGGTAGAGCTCCCGCTCACCTGACTTCATGGAACCAAGCATTGGCAAACAAGGAAGTCGAGAGGTATTGCACCTTTGCAGCAAAGGCAGTCCATCGAGGAAGTCTGGATGAAAGCGGATGTTCCAGCGAGGGTCGTCGTCAGGGGGTCCTGGGGCAACAACTGCTTTTGGACCCCACTCGTTGGACCGTGCAGGATGATCATGAGTCTCGCAGGCCAGCAGTACACGAAATGAGCGTCACGGCAGAAATTGTAAGCAATCTATGTGAGCAGGGGCAGCTCACTGAAGCCGTTGAGGCTCTGGGAATTCTGGTGCGCACAGACTGTCATATTTCCAGTTCCCTTTTTTATGCTGTGCTGAAAGAATGTGTGGCCAAAAAGGATCTGCCTCTGGGTCGCCGGGTTCATGCTCTCACGGTGACGAAGGGGTATGAGTCGGGCACGTTCCTGTGCAGCCACGTCGTGCGTATGTACTCTGCTCATGCTAGGTTGGAAGAAGCTATGGATGCCTTCACAGTGGTTGCCGAGCCAGATGCCTACACCTGGTCTGCCATAATTTCTGCGAATGTTAAACACGGACAAGATCACCAGGCCATACAACTGTATCAGCGGATGCGCAGGTCAAGTGTGAAGCCAGATGGCCATGTGTTTTTAGCAGCCCTTCAAGCTTGTGCTAAGGCAGCAGACTTGAAATCTGGGCAGCAGGTGCATGCTGATGTGTTGGCTAGTGGCGTTGAACTTGATTTGTTTGTTTCTGGTGGGCTGGTCGACATGTATGCAAAGTGTGGCAGCTTGGAAGACGCCCAAGCAGTGTTTGATGGGATTCCTCAAAAGGATGTGGTGACCTGGAGTGCCATGATGTCAGGTTATTCCCAGCATGGAAGGGGTCATGAGGCCCTTCGTCTCTACAAGGCTATGCAAGATGATGGCATTGTAGTACCCAATGCTGTGACATTTGTGTGTCTCTTGCAGGCATGTGCAAGCGTAGGCACACCAGCTTTGGAGAAGGGGAAAGAGCTTCACGCACAAATTAGAGGACGAGGACTTCAGGCCAATATGTTTATAGCCAACAGCGTGGTAAACATGTACGCGAAGTGTGGCAGCCTGGAGGATGCCCAGGTAGTGTTTGATGGACTTCGTGAAAAGAATGTGGTGACATGGAGTGCCATGATAGCAGGATATTCCCAGCAGGGTATGGGGGTGGAAGCCCTTCGCATCTACGGGGAGATGCAGGAAGAAGGCATTGTCGCACCCAACGATGTAACTTTTGTGTGCCTCCTGCAGGCATGTGCGAATGTGGGCATCCTAGCGCTGGAGAAGGGAAAACAGCTTCATGAACAAATCAGAAAACAAGGGCTTCAAGCAGATGTGGTCGTGGCCACCAGTTTGGTAAACATGTATGCAAAGTGTGGCAGCCTGGTGGATGCTCAGGGCGTCTTTGACGGACTGCCTCATAAAGATGTGGTGACATGGAATGCCATGATAGCAGGATATTCCCAGCAGGGCATGGGGCTAGAAGCACTTGGTCTTCACAAAACTATGCGCGAAGAAGGCATGGTTGCACCCAATTCTGTGACATTTGTGTGTCTCCTGCAGGCATGTGCAAATGTGGCAGCTTTGCATCTGGGAAGGCAGCTTCATGCACAGATCAAAGAACAAGGGCTTCAAGCTGACGTTCTTGTAGCAGGCAGTTTAATCAACATGTATGGAAAGTGTGGTAGCATGGTTGAAGCGCAACAGGTCTTTGAGGCACTTCCAGAAAGAGATGATGTCGCTTGGAACGCACTGGTTGCAGGGTATACCCGTCAAGGAGATAGTGCAGTTGTCTTTGACTTGTTTTACAGAATGAGAGAGGATGGCATACAGCCAGCCAGCATCACATTTCTAAGTCTACTAACAGTTTGCAGTCATACAGGTCTAGTGAATGAGGGGCGTGAGTACTTTGAAGCTATGAGGAGACACTATGGCATCAATCCCACGGTTGAGCACTATACCTGCATGGCGGATCTCCTGGGCCGTGCAGGCCAACTGGACGAGGCACTAACTTTGGTAAGGACAATGCCTGTATTGCCTGATGCTGCAGTTTGGCGCACTCTAATGGGTGCCTGTCGAAAGTGGGGCAACGTGGAGGTGGGACGGCTTGCTTTTGATGAAGTAGTGAAGCTAGAGATGGAAGATGCTGCAGCCTATGTGCTGATGTCAAACATATATACGGATGCCCAGATGTGGGAACTGGCTGAAGAGATGCAAGCACGGCGATTAAGAATTGGGGTGTGGAAGCAGCCAGGCGAGAGCTGCTGGACAGACATGGATGGGGTGGTGCATAGCTTTCTGGCTGGGGAGGAAGAATGAAACAGGTTTCTTCAAGAAAGTAAGGCTATGCCACATGTGGGCAAGTCACCAGCATATATGTGATGATGGAAAGGAAGAGATGAAGTCAAGAAAGCTCGCATTAAATATGTTGTGGACAATACAGCTGAGAGGGACCTCCTACCCACTGTCAAAATCTGCTTGTTTGTGTTTATTGTTTATCCTGAAGGGCCTGATATATATGTGTACATCCAATGCTGCAACCTATGGAATGCTCATATCTCAGAGCGTCACACGTTTCCGCACCTGATCACAATCACGGATGTCAAACCACTGTGTCTGGTACGTGATTATGATAGTTGACATTTGTGTGTTCCTTGCAGGCCTGTGCAAGCGTGGGCACGGCAGCTTTGGAGAAGGGACGCAGCTTCATGCACAAATTAGAAAACAAAGCCTTCAGGCTAACAGCTTGGTAGACGTGTCCGAAAGTGTGTTCTGGAGGATGCCCAGGTCGTGCTTGACGGAGTTCATCAAAAGATGGTGCCGATGTAGAGTGCCATGATAGCGGGATATTCCCAGCAGGGCGTGAGGCTGGTAGCCCTTCACCTCTAGAGGGATAGCAAGAAGAAGGCGTTGTTAGACCCGATTATGCAAATTTTGTTTGCCTCTTGCAGGCATCTGCACGTATGGGCATCCCAGCGTTGGAGAAGGGAAAGCAGCTTCACGAACAAATCAGAGAACAAGGACTTAAGCAGATGTGGCTGTGGCCAGCAGTTTGGTAAGCATATACTGTATGCTGCTTGATATGTATAAAGGTCTCGTCAATACGAAATGTTGTATCCGCGGGGTAACCGTGTGTGCCAATGAACTTTCGTACCAGAGTACCTTGTATTGCCTTCTATAAATGTGTGGCAAAAGGACACACATTTATAAGAACGCCATTATTAAGTATCCTGATTGAAGATCGGTACTTAGATGGGGTGCTTGAAGGGAGTGGATGCCCCTTGGTGCAGGTAGCTTGGGCACACCATGGTACAAGTTGTCAAGTACCAAGTCCCATAATATATTCTTCTTCAATAATAGAAATCTCCTCTCTTGCCAAGGCTTCGTATGGCTGTCGATGGCTACTTCACTCAGGCCACATGATATGTTTTGGAAGAAGGGAATGAAAGAACTTTTTGTTACAAACATTAGTGTATAAAACAATAAAATTAGGCATAGGTATATAGCACCGGTGGTCTAGTGGTAGAATAGTACCCTGCCACGGTACAGACCCGGGTTCGATTCCCGGCCGGTGCATTATCGATTTAACAGCCATTTTAGAGCCAGACCCCCGCGAGTTCTACTCCGGACACGGACTCATCGCGTTAGGTTTCTTTTAGCTTCTTGGTTTAGGTTAGCACTAGGAACATAAAACCCCTTATAACTTTGTAACTTTTTTAGCTTCTTGGTTTAGCACTTGGAACACCCCATTGAAACACCCCATCTAAGATCCACTCCGGACACGGACTCATCGCGTTAGGTTTCTTTTAGCTTCTTGGTTTAGGTTAGCACTAGGAACATAAAACCCCTTGTAACTTTGTAGCTTTTTTAGCTTCTTGGTTTAGCACTTGAAACACCCCCATTGAAACACCCCATCTAAGTATAGATCTAAGCACAGGATGCTTAACAGCAGTGTTCTTATGTGTGTCCAAATGGCTTAGGCCAAATGGACACACATTTATAAGAACATGGTTATTAAGCATATAAGAACGTGGTTATTAAGCATCCAGCGCTTGGATCCTGCGCTTGGATCGGTACTTAGATGGGGTGCCTAAAGGGAATGGATGCCCTTGGTGCAAGTAAAATTCTTCTTCTTCTTCTTATAAATATGTGTCCATGTGGCATAAACTTTTCCAAATGTACAAGTTGTTAAGTACCAAGTCCCATGAGAGGAAAATTCCGTCAAGTGGACTATAATATATTCTTCTACTCCTCCTTCTTGTCCATTTGGCATAAGCTTTTCTTCTAAGCCGTCCAAGTGGACCGTAATAGACTTCCAACAGGACTGTAATATGTAATAGACTTTTCTTGGGAAAAAAGTCACTTTCTTTGCCACCCTTTCCTGCGCCTTTTGCCACCCTTTCCGGCGCATTTAGTCTGTATCGTCTTCGATGTAGAGGGGGTGTAGGTGACGCTATCGTGGACTACTACGTTTGCGGTCATAGGCTCTCTCGGTGCAACCATGTCGCGTTGAGACTGTTTCTGCAAATGCTTCGAGCTGAAGACGCACACATCTAAAGCATGGACACCAAGAAAGAACGTGTTCGCTGAAATCACGATGGTCCCAAATGAAGCCAAACAGTGGAATAGCCAGGAAAGCGCAGGACCAAAGCTGAACATCACCGCCCCCTGTGAGCTGTCCGTCCGTGAAGACATCCCGTGCCTAAATGGACCATGGTTAAACAGGAACAAGGTCCTGAGCACATAGATGTAGCACATGTATGCGGGGTGCATACTGAGCCCCCGCCAGCTATTTCCTGCGACATAAGAAACCATTCGTCGGTGAGGACATCCCGTCCCTAGACGGATCCGATCCGCAGGTGCGGGGAGCCCCCAATCCGAACAAACAAGGCGCCAACTCTGAGCACGCGTCGTCGGGATGCAGGCACATGAAACAGCTGAAAATCACCGCCAACACCAACAGACCACAGTCGACTTGCAAGGGGCTGCCTCACGGTCGATAGAGCGGCATCGGTGGCCTCGAACCGCTGTCGGTGACGAGAATCCCTCCTTCCGCAGCTGGGAGGACGAATCGTGCCCACAGTAGCACGGTTGGTGGTTGCTTCTGGTATCACGACCGAGGTCCTCACTGAAACCCTTCTCCACAAGTGTGTAAACGCTTGTTCTCCGTGACAGGAACGGAGACCACTGTGGTTGTCGAGAACAGCTTGTGACTCGGAAAATTTATTGCGAAATGTAGAGTATCCGGAGGGTGACTGCAAATGGAAGAGCAAAGATGCGGGGTAAACATGGACACCGATGATCAGGGCACGCCTAGCATGGTGATTACAAGATCCCTGGCTCTTCTGACTCCAGCTGACTGCTGAATCGTTAGATGACTGCTGAATTGTTAGGTGACTGCTAAAGCATGTGCCGTTGTTAGCGAATAACGTGAAGACAATTGAGCAGCAGCTTCATCGCCAGATTTAGGAAGCAGGATGTTTCCCCTTCATATCCTCAAGGGTCTGCCACGCGTGTACATCCACTGCAGCAGCCTGTAGAAGACTCCACAGCATTGCCTCCACACCTATCATAAGCATGGATGTCACACACACTGTGTAGTAGGAGATTATGATAATTGCTGCGGCTGCAAAGACATACAGCAAGAATGCTTGAGCCGTTGAACCTCGTTGAACGCTGTCGGATTACGCGTCCGTCGATTCCAAGTTTGAAAGCGTCGTTTATCATCTTTTGAAGCTTGTAGATATGTGAAGTTCAAACCTGGGACGGATCTGATTGCTGCAACGGATCATTCTTTCAAGGAACAGAACTAGACAAGGAACACTTGAACACATTCCGACCTAGAAGGGGTCCGATGAATTAAAAGAGATAACAGTTAGAAGAAGGCGAGCAATAATACACTGCTGCATGACAGGCTTACAGAAAAACAGTTGCTGAAAGGATTAAGAAATATTGAGACAAAACCGTGTGCAACAAAGTCTATACGCAAATCTAACACTCCTTTATTACAACAAGAAGACCTGTTAGCCAATGCACCTAGACATCCTGGGCGAGGGACTGGCTCCAGCCTGTCAGCAAGATAGCACGCTCTCATTAAACAAAGTCGCCTGCACAACCCATGCAATAAAAACATGGTGTTTTGAGTTCTGGACATCACGTGTCCTATCATGAGTTTTCCACAGCGTCGCTATGGCACAAAAACCTGATGAACCAGGAGAAAACCAAGATAACGTGCGCGCAAGGTTGCAAAAACTTCTCCTTGTAAGAGGTAGCTCAATGTAAAGGGGCGGAATACCATCTCCATCTGCCTTCCCGGCTCTGCAATTCTGTTACCAGTCCTTCCTGAGTTCATAGGAATCTCTCTGTCGTCCAGCAATACATTGGGTATGACCACCAGAGGTCTCCAAATGCGTTAACTGGCTCAAATCTGAACCCTATCTAATTCCCCAATGCATACCCCGTTATCAGATAAGAGAATTCTTGATCACCTGTACATACTGTGCTACTGTCCTTCCAAGATACACTGGTTGTGTGCCATTTTCCAACTCAATATATGCTATAGTTTCACATCGTTGCATGACCTGCTCAGTCCCCTGGGTCCAAAATCTGAAGCTAATGTGGCTTCCTTCCCTAATGGCAGATAGAACAGATATGGCTTCACTCCAGAAAACATGATACGATGAAATCGCATAAAATTTCAGTCCGACCAATTTGCAAATATATTGCCAATTGATCTTGCACTGGCAACAGTACTTGATAATGGTCTGACTGACTGACAGAAGAAAATGAAGATGGGAAGTCACCAAAACCAATCCGCAACTATTGGGGCCTCGTGTTAGACCGAGGTGTAACTCCATGGAGTAACTTTGTGAACCCAATAAAACTCAGCTTGCCATCTGTGTGTCTTATCCACTCATGCAATACCATTTGTGCTGGCACTGTAGGAGCGAGACCCACTTCCTGTTGCCAGAGAGCACACCAACTTCTGGGTCAGGCTACCATGAATGTCTGCAAACAAAGAAACATTAATAACCGTAAACCAATTGCTGCTATTATCTGTTCTCTGACCCGAGCAAGCTCTTCAATTATGACGACTTTGTTGCCATCTTTGTCAAACAGCTCATATGCACTTCTGGCATGCTGCTCCCAACGATCAGTTCCTTCCAGCTGGTGCACACTGATAGCAGCCGCACAAAACTCTTGGAAATCCATCTTCTTGAATGCTAGTGCATCCATCTGAACAATACATGAAAGAGATTAGAACTCTCAAACAGAACAGCCTTTGTTACCATGCTGAGACCTTCACAGATGAAGATTGAGCTAAATGAGAGACAATTGACATACAGTGGAAAGCACTTCAAAAACTCTAGATTCCTTCATCGCCTCTGTAGCATTCTTTAGAAGTGCCTATTTCCATGAAACAAGAACACGTCAGTTGAAGAGCAAATAGGTGAGATGTGCAAATGTGCAGGAACGTTTCAGTGGTAAACTCACTGATCGGAAGTTATCGAAGGAGATCCGTCCAGCCTTATTGGGCTCCAAGAGAGTAAATTGGGCTCTTAGATACACAAGCTCATCGTCAGTCAGTGTTTTAGATAAAGCCTGCGCAGAATCCAGATGCATCACCAGGGCTCAGAAATTCGTGAAAATCAAATGCCTGCCACAGCGCAAGTCTTCAGCACCCAACCTAGACATCAGTAGTCGCTAATAGAAAACAAAAAGATTCCTGAAATCAAGATTAAGACCCCAACTTATCCCTCACCTTTAAGGCAGCGCGTTTCATAGGTGATGAGCGCAAATAGGCCCGAACCAACTTGTACACCAGGATATCCAGAGGTACCTTCAAATTGTGGCCTCGAATCCACGGATGAGCTGAAAGAGAGCACAGGTGTTGGCCTCATCCACGTTAGAATCTGGCAGGGAACAAACCTTATGTAGGTCAAGGAGGCCTCAAAATACATACTCAGTGCTTGCGCAGCTGTCATCCTCCTTCGCAAATCCTTGTTAAGTAACCGCTTCACAAAATCCTTAGCCTCGGCAGACACAGAAGGCCAAGGTTCATCACCAAAAAGAGGATCCGCCCGAAGAACAGCTCGGAAGATGCCTGACTCTGTTCGCGCCCAAAATGGGCGACTTCCACAAAGTAGGATGTAGGTGATGACACCTATACTCCACACATCTGCCTCCATGCTGTAGGACCGGTGCAGGACTTCAGGTGCAACATAATAAGCACTGCCTACAATATCATTAAGCCTTTCATCTGCAAATTGTGCAGAGCAAACATCAGCTCCTCTATCAAAAAGGCATCCCCAAGCGAGGAAGGGACCAGTAAGCACAACACAGCCATCAATTACCTGGCTTAATGAAATCAGATAATCCAAAGTCGATTGCCTTGAGTTGAGCATTCTCCTCTTTGGTAGTGAACAAAAAATTCTGAAAAAAGAGATGCATGCAGAGCGTATCTGTGATCAATACATTTGCAGATGATGCTAAGCCTCCACAGCAGAACAGGCAAACGGACACTACGACTCTCATCTGAGACCGACGTTTGTATTTGAAATGTGGATCAGAGCAAGTATTCAGACGACAGACAAAATCAGCACCTCTGGTTTCAGATCCCGATGCACGACACCCTGGAGGTGACAGAAAGCCACAATACTTAGAATTTGCTGAACCACAACCTTAGCATCGTCCTCTGTGTATCTTCCACCCCTGCATACCCATATTTCAAACGTTAGACCATTTTGAGACAAACTCTAATTCCACCCACATACTGCCTTAAGGGGTAAATGACCCAATGGTATGTCCCAAAAGAACTAACCTAGAGAGAATTCGGTCCAGCAATTCACCTCCTTCACACAGCCTGCAGGCCAAGCATCAATCAAGATAAGGGTAAAATCAGAATAATCAAACTGGGAAACGTACTTAACTGAACGGGAAAGAAGTTAGGAGCGAAGATAAAAAGATAGCAATGAGAACCCTACTCCATGACAATATATACGTTCAGGCTGTCCTCGCAAGCATCGTAGAAGCGAACCAAGTTATGATGCCCGGTTAGCGCCCTTAAAATTTTCACCTCTCTCCTGACATCTTCAATAGCAATTGCTGTTGTCATCTGCTAGACCAAAAAGCTAGATCAGATGACTGACTGAGACATCTTAGCTCATCTAGGACTATGAATACACGCAGAGGGTGGAACACCTCGGTGCCAGTGATGGAGGTGCCACCTCCACGGTGGAAACCACATGACTGACCACCAAGGATTTCTTATGTCAGACAAGTAGCAGCCCATTCAGGAACTAGACTCATACGGACCTTAGCCTTGGAGATGATTTTAACAGCAACGGGCTGACCCTTCATCTCTCCTTTCCTGACCTTCGCCAGGCAGGTGTGACCAAAATGTCCTCTCCCAACCTCGTGACCAAGTTCATACTTGGAGTTGAAATTTTTGGCATAACCAAACGTCTTGTCCAGAGGCTTCTGTTCGTCAGACTGCTCAGCACTTGCACCCTCCTTGGGCTTGGCTGCCGTGCCATGCCGCTTGGCAAGGGACGCTTGTATGTGCTTCGCAGGTGAAGGAGGAGGGAATGGCTTCCTGAATAAACGGCGGGGTGTAGAGGGGGTGGAGTTGCCGAGGCTGGCTACAGGACTAGATGACGGGAGAGGAGAATTCGGGAAAGACTGAGTGGGATAAGTGGAAGATGGTCCACCGTTCCTGATGCTCTGCTTGCCGGACTTCTGTCGACCGCCATCCGACTTGAAATCATCAGCAGCAATGCCTTTCCCATAGCATAGGCCCATTGCATTCCGGCCCTACCTGGGGCCAGTCGTCACTACACACGCGAGGCTCCGGGACAAGTGCGAGGCAACTCGGAAGCGCACAGTACCCTCCACAGTCGCTGATACCTACTGTAAACCACGTCAACACTGCCCATTCCTGGACGCCATCCTGCACAGTACCTAAGTTCTAATCTATGCAGCTTCATCCTGTCCACCTGCGCAGCAGCATTGTGCTACTTGCGCCGAGTGAGTTGCCGCCCCGATCTCCAAAAGCGGGCACCAATCCGATCCCCTGAGCCGTGTATCGACTCCCTCCTACTGCTGAGCTCCACTCAACATGGAGTGTCCCGAGGACCTGCCAACCGAATCAAGCCAGATTTCCCCGCCGTCGACAGCCAGCCAGGTTCCCAAAAACTGCGCACTGGGCACCGAAAAGCACTCAGTCAGCTGCTGCAAGGACGCCAAAAGGCTCGCTGACGAGGCCCGTCCCTGCACGACAGCTTCCTGATATGCCACAGCGACCCTCCTACATACTGCCCACCTCCAAGCTCAAGAGTCCGTTGCTTTGCAAGCCTGCTATTCCGCCTGCAGCGGTACTAACCCAAGCAAACAAACCCTAGGCAAGACGAAATCTGAGCCCCGCAAGAGCTCAACCGAAAGAAGTGCAAGCCGGCGGAGGAGCCAAAGCCGCGGCAGCTCCACCACCAACCCAGTCGGATCCTTGCTTCCACCCAGCAGTCCGTGCGCGCACTCGACCTCTCCTCCCTCCACCTCCCACTACGGAATGACTATTCTGAATAATCAATGCATCAAAATCTCCCCCTCCTTCCCTCTCTCCGCCTCCGCCGTCCTCCCCTTCCCGATGGAGCACCCTCCCCCACTCCGAGGCTCCGGGCAATCTAATTCCCTCCTCCTCGCGGGGGTCGACAGGACCGTGGCTCACCAGCGGAGGGGGCAACAGTTGCCCGCTACAGGAGACAGGCGCTGCGACGCCGGCCGGATCTGTGGTGTCCTGCGCAGTAGTTCGCAACCACGACGAAGCCTGAAGCAAACGACAGAAGCTCGAAACCAGCAGGGACGCGCGCTCCTGAAATGCGCCCCAAAACGGAAGCTGCCGCAACGGAAATGCGATGAGATCAGGCTGGCCTGAGCAATGGGCAGCCCGTGCTGGGAAGAGAGAGATGACAGCGCAAAGCAGAGACAGCGAGGGGAGGGAGCCGGGAGAGGGCGGGGAGGGGAGGGAAAGGGAGGCGAGCGGAAGCAGCCCGCACAGGCAGGCAGAGACAGTGAACACAGGCCAGGCCAGGAGAGTAATTTCCACGCGCTTCACCAGTTCAAGAGCTTGTGTAAACAACTCAGCGTCGTAGAACGTCGTTAAGGCGTCTTCCTTTTTTTGGTTCCCTCTTGCGTCTGCCGCTGCTTTTTCGTTTGACCGCGTTTGATTTGGCATATGATTTCATGTCCTCACCTTACAAGCCCACGAATCCCGAACAACTTAACAACCCGTTTATGTGGTCGGATTAACGCGGCCGGCAGGTCTGCCGCATGCTTCATCTAGTACCGCCAACAGCCCACAGCCTCTTGTCAAATACAGGATTCTTTTATATAAATGTTTATTCCTACATTGATTTTTTCAAGGTAAATAAAATATTTAATGACTCCAGGTCTATCATATATGCATCACACCGAGGGGGAGGGAAGCCATGCAGCTGCCTTAACCCATCACCCACAAGCATCATATGAAAACAAAGATAAGTTAGATGGTATACATTCTCCACCAAAGTTAGTTATCAACCTCGAGAATCAATCCTCTATCAAAGGGGATAGTGATAGTGAAAGGCTTCATTAGCTTATTAAGTGCCTCCTACGAACTTGGCAAATTGAGCTCATTTTGTTATCCTAGTACGGTCCTTACCAATATGTCTGGTATACCTCATTAAATTTAGCTAATTTCATTATCTTAGTACTTTCCTTTATGTATATGTCTACCTAGTATCTCTGGCCAAATTGGGGTAATTGTATGAAGCTTTACTCTCCCAGATTTTCACTCTAATACAATCTATAACTGTTTTCAAATAATTTATTAATTAATATTTTATTTTTATATATTATTCTAGAAACATTAATTTACATGGGTATTTGGGCATGACAGAACCCAATCCAATATTTGAAGATCCAAGAAATCAATTCTTGCATTATCTAGCATATAATATTGATAATAAGAAGTATTAGGCTTTAAAATACCTAGTGGGAGTTAGTACGAAAATGTATTAAGGAGAAAGACGAGGATGAGACCGGGGTTGGTGCGTAGGTGCAGAGTGATGATGAAGCATCGATGCGAAACGAAGAGCAGGTTTCGCCGGGGCCGGCGTGCCCGGCGCAGTGCGGGAGCGCACCGCAGCCTTTATTATTAGGTACTGCCGGGAAGGCGTGGCCGGCTGCGATTGCGGGCCTCGGCCGGAGCCCCGATTATCAGGCGCAGGCGACGCATTCAATCAATGCGACGCGCTGTAACGCTGTAACCCCCCCAAGGCGCCATGGAACCAGGCCCAGGCCCAGGCCCAGGCTCAGGCCCGGGACTTGGACTTGGACTTGGACTCCGCCCACGCCCCCCGCACGTTGTGGAGTCTGTGGACCCCGTTCTCCGTTCCCCGTTCCCCCGTTCCCCCGTTCCCCTTGCCCCCGTGCCCGGCTGGAAAGTGGAAACCCCTCCTTTGCATGAGGAGGTTTCCCGGCTGGAAACCTCCTCATGTTAGGATATGCTATGGAACATGCAAAGGCTGCAGGCAAATGGCCAGATTTAGTGGCAAGGACTGAAGAAGCCATAACCATTTTAACCCCAGAATGACCATGGGATCTGCCCTACTTTCTGTTAGAAATTTGTTTGAAACTGGTTTAGGGTTTTTTTGGATCAATTTATGACTTTTTAATTTCTCCCCTATATCGGCAAGTACCTCCGAGAGATTCTCTTTCCAACACACTATGAGGATATGAGGAGCATAGCGAATTTGAGGCGCATGGCGAGTGTGAGCTTCATGATACTGGAAACTAAAAGCAGGTCTTGCAACCCCCAGGTCTCGCACATGGGAAGCCGGCGTGCCCCTCATCAGCGTGGGCTGACCCCCTGTAAGGCTTTCTTTTGTGAGGTTTAAGCTCGCTACATACTCAGCTAACACTATATGGAATTAGCTACGCATTGTTAGCTCCTTGAGTCGTCTTCGGTTTTCTCCAACTCTTCAAGATTTGTTTTGGTCCACCAAGGTTATAATGATAGAAAACCGGTATGGGTGATCATTGATGATAGGTGATCCTAAATGGAGGGTATAAACGAGACAATAATAATAATCATCATTATCATTAGAATCATAATTAAAAAGAAGAAAAAAAGTAAGCCAAGTAGTAAAGGGAATGGAGAAAAAGAGAAGGGTCCAAAGAAAATTGAAAGAAGCTAATTAAATGGTATAAATAGAAAAAAGAGCATAAATAAATATTAAATTAAATTAAATAATTAAGAAAGAGAACAAAGAATTTAAAAATCTTAATTGAAGGGAGCTAATGTCGGGAGCCGAGAGAGGGTAACAAAGGAAGAGGAGGTAGATAGTGAAGGGAATGGAGAAGGAGAGATTGTGCAATGTTGCTAATGCCCTTGCATCCTATGTTCGCAGATCCTGGATTCTTGGTAACTAGAGTGCGAATATGTCTTACAAGTTGTTGTGGTCCAATTTGGTATCTTGCATTTCTCCAATTACGTCGTCTTCTCCTTGGTATTCTTCCCATTCGTCCGTTCGTCCTCTGTAACAATGTTGCAAATCGTTGTGGTGATTCTTGCATGATTGGTTGCAATCCTTCCAGTTTGTAATAAATGTACCAGTATTGTAGCCCTCTCTTCAGATACCCCGTCACAGAAGAAAACATGATGGGCCTCATCCTTTATCTCGCCCTTTTTGCATCTAATATGATAATTTTTGAAGGGGGGGAATATAGTATCCCCCTTCGGTCGAGACAACACCCCCTTGTCACGATGTACACCCTTCCTGCAACAGCATATCTGCCCTACTTTGATAATGTGCACATCCTTTCTGAGGTCATACCTTTGATAAAAGACACACTTTCAAGTCTACACCCGAGAACTGGAGCACAGGAGGGTGTGGGCCCGTCTGCGTTTTTGTAGAATGCATAGAGGGCTACCATTTTCATATGTTTATTACAAACGAAAACTTTTACTTTCAAGTGGTGGAACACAATGAAAACAATCCTGTACTAGCGGGAGTCTCATTTCAATGGTCGTGAGCACATTGCAATAAACAACTGCTAAAGGAGGAAGTGGTCATCGGCATCGAAAACAGTCATTCAAGAGTGCGGCCTAGCGACTCATCCATGCCTTGCGCCGAAACTGAGTCAAGTACCACCGCCATATTTCGGAGGCAGTCCATATCCTCCGCCTCAAAGTTGTCGTTCTCCTCCATTGCTTGCTCGTCTTCAGTAGTATCATTCTTGGGCCCAGCGTTCGATGGTGTCGACTGCCACACAGCATCTAGGGTCTGCTGACCCTCATCCAAAAGGTCGCCAGTCGTGGTTTTCAACCTTCTAGCACTCAATGCAACCACTTGGGCTTTAAGGCAATGTCAGCGTCCTTAAAATGAACAAAGTTAGTTGCCCATGCGCCCATGCAAGCATCCTTAAAATCAACAAAGTTGAGTTACTAAAAAGATACGGGTTCCGAACACAGAACGTATTCATTACTACTCCTTTTTCCCAAGCACTTAACCAACGGTCCCAAGTTGCTAGGCTATTGAGCCGCTAAATATTGATTTTCTTGAAGACAGCCTACGAGGAGTCCATGGCGGCGCCAGGAGCCCATGGGTAGGCGGGGTGTGCTAGGGGAGGCCGGCCGGCGCCATGGGGCATGGCGTGTTGGGGCGGGGTGTGTAGAGGAGGCGTGCTACGCTCATGGGCAGGTGTGCTAGGGGAGGCGCGGCCAGTAGGCCCCCATGGTGTGCTAGGGGAGGCGCGGCCGGCCGGCGCCAATGAGCAGCATCTTTGGGGAGGGCACCAGTGTGGCACTCCCTAGCTCACATGCACCGACGGTGGTGTGCTAGGGGAGGCGCGGCGCCTCCCTGCCATCCTACTGCATGCGGTGAAGCTAGGGAACAAGAATGCCCTAGGGAATGGCAGGGTATCCTATCACCGATGGAAGGTGTGGCCCATTTGGAGGAAGGGTTAAAAGATTTGCGTCCATAGGTGAGTTGAAGAGTACAAGTGGTGGGAAGCCTTTGAGTGGACGGAAGGAGATTGCTATCATTGTGGAGAATAACATTGGGCTCTTTCACCTCCTTGAAGTGGTTTTCACGTGCAGAAGTGGATCATAGAGCCTGACCACTTCAAGTGCCGGATGAAGCTTTGCAAGATGAGGCATTATTGAGGGACCTCCCATAGCGTGATATGTACTTGGGGGCATATCAAAATGTCGGAAGGCAACAGTGGGAATGGCGCGAATGAATGGGGACATAAAGAAAATCTTGAAGGAGATGTTTCTGGCAGTGCCGTGCACTATTGACACGCATAACAGGTCATTCTGGATTGGGGAGAGTCATTGGCACGAAGCTAGATGCACCACGACTTCACTTTCTTATCCACTGGTATCGGACCGAGCACACAGATGCGTACGAAGGGAGATATGTGTAGGAATACATAGTCCGTCAGAGTGCTAACCCATCTGGTCTAATGCCAAGGAAAAAAGGGAATAAGGTCCATTACCCAAAAAACATACATGAGGTGTTTGTGAATGAAATAGCCATCCTGTATTATGGGTTAGTGTTGAACACACGGAAACATGTGTATGTGGTGGACAAAAAAGCGATAAGGGATAAGCTCTGCGAGTTGTGCTGCTTCATACAGCCTGCGAGTCAAAGTGCCGCTGAAGATAGTGATGACAATGTTGGAGAAGCTGGACCAAGTGATGACGAAGGATTGAACTCTGGTGATGAGTGAAACTGAAATCACGGTTTGTCCCGGGGTCCCAGAGTGAATGTTGTACGTCTGGATTCCAGATGTTACTGTGTTTTGGAAATACCCTATCCGTGGCTTTTGTTGTGTCCTTACTAAACCACATTTTCCTCCCAAATCAATTTAACCGTCCTTCCTAGAACTTTTTCCTTACCGTTCCTACTTTGCATTAATCCCATAGGTTCGAGTTTGCAACCACCATATGACAGAAATATTGCTGGATGGAAAGTAGGAACTTTGGAAGGTGACACCCTTTTTTTCGGAGATGTTTTCCGGAATGCCTTAAAAACACTGTTTTAGGGCCCATCAAAAACCCCTTCGTAGATTATTGGAAAACCCCTTGATTATTCACCCCTTCCAGGTAGCTGCCTATCCGATACAATTTATAAACTATGTGCCTGACAGCGAAATGGAGGGAGCCATAACACTCATCCTCAGTTTGCTCATATTACATATGAGGTACCTCTACGTTATGTACTCTCCTCCTGGGTGTGCGTGTTCCCTGTAAAATAGTTATTCTCTAGATATATCTAGTGAAGCCAAGTCCTTTCTTATGTTTGCTTCTTCGATGAGTTTATCTATAATTTGTTGAAAGCTCTCTGCTAAAGGTCCGAATCCTTTACTGTGCAATATTAGTGGTCTCCTTTCGGTTACTACCCAAAGAGATATTTACAAAAGGGTCTGTCACATCATTCTATTGCTACCAAGACGAATCAAAGGTAATTGACTGTCACTTGACGTCAGTAACGGCGTGGTAGGGAGGAAGACTTTCTTCCTATGCCTTTCTCTCCGACTGATATGGAAACCTAACTCAGATTCCGCTCTTTGTGATCCTCTTACAGCTACTTGCTGTAAATATTAATCTGATTTTCTTTTTTGTGAAACAAAGTCCGAATATTTGTAACCATATTGCGAAGTGTATCCACCATGAATTCTTACCTTCTTTATGCAACTTGATATTTTCCAGTAGTGCAACTCTAGCCATTCTATGAAAATCTAAGAGTTTGCTTCAGTACCTGAACCTACTACAACGGGAACTCCTCCAATTTTGCTAGAATGACTATCCTCTATGTTCTCATGTGCAATCGCACTAGCTTTCTCATGAAAGCAATTTGTACCCCCTCTATATTTGTCCAGTGGGTCGGGAAACATGGCGGTCCTGATACTTCCACTGCATAAAGAAATTGGCTTCAAACTCTTGAATACAATCATGGCCAGATGGGAATCTGTCATGCAGTTATGTGTCAGCTTATTGTGGATTCCCTGAAACCTTAGTAGTTGCAAGGTCATTGCTGCTTCTGCCTGTTGTGTTACATGGGCTTGCTACTGTCTGACTTCCATTTCTACGTACTTGTACACCTTTGTGGGTGTAATGTTTTGTGCATCAAACTTAAAGGGCTTCCAGTCTGGCTTGAGCGACTTGACATTGAAACTCATTATTTATGTGTTCTTCATGTTGACCAGCAGACTCTTCCTCTTGCAAAATGGCAAATTATGATTTTTTCCATTTAAAGCATAGGGTCCACTTTGTCCAATGTCTCAAGCATCTCCTATAAGCCTCTAATGTGTATACAGAACAGATGTGGACTAAGTGGACAACCTTGTCGCACACCCGCATTGCTTCTTAAAGGTAGATGGTGAAGGTAGACTTCCAGCACTGTGGTGTTTCAGACGCTGCTATCCGCTACCCATTCGTCGATATCAAGAACATAGGACACAAGGACATCGGCGTACACCGTCACTACACAAAAAGTGCACTTCAAATGACGGCGCTCATCCGATGCTATTCATAGGCATCGTAAATTTTCTGAGATTGACCGAAACAAGCTCTTTGTATACAGCGCTGAAAGTTATCCGAGGGGAGTGACTTTGAACATTCAAGCCATGAAAGGGTTACATAATGTTATGAATTGTAAAGTGCTACAAATATCCAAGATGACTCTTCACCTGATTTCACAAAGTGGACGAGCATACAAGTTCTTGTGCGATACAGCATGTCATGCGACTCCATTCGTCAACATGGGTTTAAGTCGTTATACAGCTTCAAAGGAGGAAGAGTTTTTTTGCAGTTGTGTCATCTTCTTCATCTTTGGAATCAGACAAGTTTAAGCCAAAACTCTTTAAGGATTTACATACAGAATTCATATCATATGAGTGAATGTACTTGTTGATACCACTCTTGGGTTTGGTAGAAGTTGTTGGGGGGATTCTTACCCAGCCACAATTGCTCTCAAGCTTGGTGCCCTTCTATTACCTTGGGTCCTAATAAATGGTTGAAAATATTGATTCATCACCTCCTCCATCATCTGCTTGGCTTTTCCAATATCACCTCTTTCTACATGGAATGTCTTCACTAGAAAGGCATTACAAGGTATGCACTATCACCAACAATGTATGGAGTGATAGTTTTGTTACACATTTTCAACACCGGTCTTGTCAATATACGTCGCAGTTATTTTAATCATACCTTGGTTTGCACTATAGAAAAGGAGTAGTAGGATTTACTTTAAAATAAAGCGCCACCTGATAGTAAAGTATTGGGATGGGAGGAACTCCACAATCAAAGGGTTGCTTGTTGGAGGAATATTGGGATAACAGAATTGCTTTGGGTTTTTCTTACCCATTCGCTGCATGGGGCTTCATGCATGGTTGTCACTTGGTTGAAGAGTACTAGGATGGGGGACTTCCTATGAGAGTTCTCTTGAGCATTGGGGCTTATGCATGGGCTATTGAGGAGTGCCTACTAGAAGGTGCTTGTGGAATTTGCTACGCTACAAGGTTATCTGAAATAAGGTTGTTCCCTATTGGGTGATCAAAGGTCGTTCCCTATTGGGTGATCAATCCAAGCACTCTAAGCAATTCCCAAGAATAAGGGCAGCTGTCTTGCATACCGTACCCTGAGGGATGATTCGGTGTTAATGAATTAAAATTAGTAAAAGTTAAAAATCTAGAAAATACTATACTTCAAACGTCGAATGTGTAAAAATTTACGAGTTTAAGATGTCAAAAACAAGGAAAAGATAAGGAGCAGGCTGGCAGGGTTTGGGAGATCGAGTAGGCCTGATTGAGATCGGGATCGCCTGAGAACGCACGGATCTTGATCTCCATTAGGCCTCCTCATCACTCGCTCGGATAGCTATGAGCCCATCCAGGCGTCTTTGCGGAGGGCGGGCGCTGCACTGGCGCAAGCGGTGAGGCCGCAGAGGCAGCTTGAGGCGTGTGCGATTGAGGCGGCTGCATAGCTTCCGGTGAGTTTTCGTGAGAGCTCACCGATCTTAGGAGGCGATGGGCGGAGACCTGAAGGTTAGGCACAGGTCTGACGGATGAGGTAGCAAACCCGGGAGGCTGCTGAGGTTGTTTGAGAAACTAGGGTTTGTGTGGAAAATTAGGGCATGTTTAATTTGAAAAATATAAATATTCATGTTGAACCTTATTTTTTGAAAAAAATAATTATGTCGGCATTACGCTGTTGAACCACCCTGGGGGTACGATATTAAAAAGTTCTCCTAAAGGAAGAAGAAGAAGAATTTTATTTAGGAAGAAGAAGAAGAATTTTATTTAAGTCCACTAATGACGGATTTCCCTCATGGGACTTGGTACTTGACAACTTGTACCATGGTGTGCTTAAGGGACTTGCACCAAGGGTATCCATTCCCTTTAGGCACCCCATCTAAGTACCGATCCAAGAACAGGATGCTTAATAAGATGCTTAACAGGATTCTTATAAATGTGTGTCCATTTGGCCTAAGCCATGTGGACATTTGAAGAGCTTGTAGGTTTCCCTTCAGGGAGGAACCCTAGGACTATCCTTTTAAATAACCTGCACGGCGAAAAATATAAACAAAGTGATAGAATAAAAAAGAAAAATATTAAAAAATGTGAAATGAAAGGTGAGAGACCGTGAAAAGGCACAGTTGCGTGTCGCGGTTAGCGCGTCCGCTTTCCACTGATGCGGAGAGCAGTAGGGGGTGGAAAGGACTGGCCGGATTTTAAAACAGAGGGGCAAGCCTGCAGCGTGCAGGGGGAAAGAAGAAAAGCAGGGGCACATCGAGCCACACGACGGCGGGAGACTTGGACGACGTTACAGCGTGCCAAGTGTCCCCCGCTGTGCGCGCTGTATTTGGCTGTGGGGCCGCGCTCTCCTTGTTCATGCCATGCTGCCATGGCAGAAAGAAGAGGGGGAAGGGGCGGAGGAGGATTCGGTCTACGATGATTCCACCACCCATGCTTGGGCGTGTGCAATGAGCTGCCTCCCCGACGGGGCAAGGCAGGTACAGACAGATGCATGTTAGGGCAGTATACCGCATGGTGCACGGGGCGCACAAGCAACGGCTTTACTTTTGGCTCCTCCTATTGGGCCGTTGGGAGGCATGTGAACACTGTAAGCGAGGTAAGAATGTGTACCTGTTGTAGACAGAGAGGTGGTCGGCCTAGAACTACAGATCTGAATGTATCCTGTTTGCAGATGGCTGGCGCTATCCGGTTGTACCTGGGCCTACTGGACTATCTACCTGTCACCAGCGCAGGCCTGACTGGCAAGGGCCTGGTTTGAGAATCTATCCATGTTGCCCTGCCCTCCTTGTGACTAGCTTCTGGAGAAGTGGAGCTCGACTCGAGCTCGAGACATGCTGGAAAGCCCAGGGAAGACTGATGGAGGCAAGGTTATGGAAGGTAGGCTGCTGGGTCGTGCTCTCATGCTTGGAAAACCCTGCTCATTTTCAGCTTCCTTGGGCTTCCTGCGTAATGGGCCCCGCCCACCAGCGGCATGGGTGTTGGCCTCGGTCCCAGTCTCCCAGAGCCTGCGTGCTGAGGCCATTGCACATGGACAGAGCTCACTGGAGGCAAGGCTGGACCCACTGTTGGGGATCCGCATCCTCTGCGGAGACAGTGCAAGTCTTGGTGGATCCACGAGGCTTAGCTTATAGAGACGTTGTATCAGAGCCCGAGAAGTTGACTATGCTGGCCTGGAAGGAGGCTGCTGAGATTGACGGTCTTTACATCGAATCTGGCTTGGAGAATTGAGCCAACACATACAGCCCTGACATCTAGGAAAGCTGGAGGGTGGCAATGCTTGCCAGCCGATAACTTAACTGCTGAGGGCGACTTTGTAGGTGGTCTCTCCGCGGGCGTTCTTGCAAGCCCTGTCCTGAAGTGCCCGCCTCCTCTGCCAGTCTTGGTCGTTGAGATGGTCATCCCGATACAAAAGGGCCGCCTGCTGTGATTTGGCACAGCGCTAGTCGGTGGCCGGTGGCAGTCTCGGGAAGAGGAATTTTGCAAATTATGCCGTCCGTTCCACATCAGCTGAACCTGAAGGGTCATCAGGGATCCCAGAACCAGGTACCTGAGATCTTGAATTTACAGGGGGAGAGGGAGACGTAGGCCCCCTTGCCAAGTGGAAAGAAGGTCTGCCCGGCAGTCTTGTCATCTCCCGAACCCCCGACAGCAGAGCAGCCCGCTGTGGATTGAATAGCAACGAGTGTTGTGTATCCGGTTGCAGCATGTTAAAAATGGCACGCAGATCACTCCTTAGTTTCAGGCAGACTGGATTATCTGCTGTCCCATTCCCACCCCGCTGGAGAACCTGCACAACCACCACGGTGATGACTCAGGGCTCAGACACTGGAGGGGGAGCCGAGGCACCCACCTGCTGACAGATAGGGAGGAAATCTTATCACATCATACTGAGCTGAAGAGAATGTGATTTTTGAGGATTTCGGGTATGTTGCACACATGCAAACTCATTGACCAGGCCAGGAGGCAAACCTGTATCTCTTGAGTCAGGTGCCGCTCTACAGATGAAAACGCATCCACAATCTCCACTTCACTCATTCTTGACAAATAGGCATTGATATCAGCTGTGGTGCGAGCTAGCTTCCATGTCCTTAGCTGTTCCTGCTCAGCCACAGCACGTCGTCTTTGAAACCATGGCATGAAGTTGGGCCCCTTCAAGAAACGCCTGCAAACGCAGATTTGCTGGTACTTAGAATAGGACAAAACCACTTGACAATCCCACGTCCCTAAAGTAGCTCATGCCCACTCCCTTTCACCAATGCGAATATGATGCATCCCCATCAACTTCATTGTGCTGTGAAACACCTCCGGAATGCTGCAAACTGTATACAGGCCATTAAGACAGAGAGCATCAAGGCACTTCACCACGTACCTGTACAGATCAAGCCAGTTATTTCGTAGACGCTTGGAAAGGAACTTCCCAGGACCCCTTGCAGCAAGTCCTTCAATGAACTCATGCGCATCAAAAGGAGGAAGTGGTGGAGGATCAGCAAAAGGGGATGTCCCTTCCTGAGGAGTTTTCCCTCTCAAATAAGGACCAAAAGGAGCCAAGAAGTTGGTTGTCAACTCCAAAAAGTGCCGGCGCAGTATCTCATTGTTCACAACCGCCATTGATTCCTCAGCTCTGGAATTCATGCCTGCATCAACCAGGCGGTTGAGAACTGAAGTGTCCGGCTTGGTGGCTGCCACATAGTTGGTCCACAGAGTTTCCTTGTGTTCAGTCATGAGGGACAGAGGTCCATCTTTCCTAGTACGGGCATTCTTGAGGAGATTAATGGGAGAAAACCTCTTCAGAGGCGAGAGCTGCAATTGCAGCTGGGTCCGGGTGACCGTGTTCTTGATTCCATTCTGCGAGCTTGACCTGGTGACAGCCTTCACCCGACTTGCAGGGCCAGGAGCAACACCCACTGACACGACATGAGGCAGGTTCTTCAAAGCTTTCAGGAAAAATAGGTTTGTGACACCTAGCAACATAGGAGGAGGTTGATCTCCTTCTTTCAAGGCATTGAGGAGGGAAAAATCAGGGTCATGAATGGTGAAGTAGGGACGGAAGTCCACACTGCAAGGGAGAGGAGCTACTAGACCTACAAGGGATGCAAGAGCCTCGCAACATTGAGATGGCGTTGGTGCAATTACCAGCAGAGGTTCTCCCACCAAGAGCAGTTCCCACAGCACCCAAAGCTGCATCAAAATGCCCCTAAACATGCCAAACAGGTCAGACTCGTGGAAGATTCCCTGAGGGATGGACTTGGTCAAGGGGGCAACTGGTGCCATTGCCGAAGTAAAGTCATCCATCTGGCCTCCAGACCCAGGAGGCAGAGTATGGGCCGGAGGTAGATGAGACTTTATCACCACATTCCCCACTGACAACTCCATCTGCCCTCCATGCACAGGGGCCGGCCATTGCGACACATAAGAAGCAATCTTCTCCAAAGCCTGTGCACCAGTGTCAAAATACAAAGGCCCCACAATCTGCACCAGGGGCTTGAAAACACATAAATAAGGCCGTTCCGATAACACAACCACCGACTTCTGCTCCCCACCTCTCTTCAACCTCTCATCCTGACGCTGCCTGTTGAACACAAACCCGTACAAATACCTAGGACCCCCGCTCCCAGGACCTCCCCGACCACCCCCAAAGGAACCATTCCCCTTCTCCTTCCCCACGCCGCCTTCATCCGAACCCTTTCCGTGTCCAACCTCAGCAGCCGCAACCTCGCCCTCCCTCACCCTAGGCTTGGAGGGAGGAGTGGGAGGAAACAACCCCGACCCTAGAAAACCTACACCCCCGTCCTCGTCCCCCGACAGCCTCGTTACATCACCACTGGAAGCTCTCCTGGGAATCAAAACCTCAGCTGAATTCGGCCGCACCAAAGACGGCAAGGACCGGGACGGGGACGAGCCTTTCGTCCTACTCTCAACCCTAGCCCCCGGAGACAGCCTCCTCGCAAATCCAACGAACAAATCCTCACCAACCCTATGCCCCCAAGAATCCTCCGAACTATCATGCGCAGACGCAGATCGGCCGTGCCGCACGCCCCCGGCGGAGCATTCCCCGCCACACTCCCAACCACCTCCGGCGACTCCCCGCCCCTCCGATCCGGCACCGGCGCCGGGAGCGGGCTCGGCGCGCTCCCGGTCCGCCTCACACCCAAGCTCGCCCCCGCCTGCCCTTGCGCCGTCCCCCGCCTGCGGATGCGGAAGAAGAACACGCAGTCATGGATGCTGGCCCTGGTGTTGGCCTGGGACATGGAGTCCGGAAACGCGCTGAAGGCCACATCCAGCTCCTCCTCCGAGCTGAGGGCCCCCGGCGGGTAACACTCCTCCACCACCTGCCCCTGCTCCAAATCGAACCGGATGGCACACACCGCCACCAGCCATCGCCGGAACAATGCGGTGTCCGCCCTGGCGCCCGCATCTGGCTTTGCCACCACCAGAGACACACTTCGACTCATTGTACGTCCCGCCTCCCTGCTTCTTGCTCCATCCAGCTCGCTCCAAATTACGACATTCTCCTCACCACTCTCCGAGTCCTCTCCCGCTCCTGATTCCGCCGCCGATTCTGCTCCTGCTGTACGGCATTTCCCGATTCCCGCATCCGCACGTCCTCGCACATTGCATTGCCCGCCTCACTTGCAGCTGCACAGAGCGCTCCACGTCCTCGGCTGCCGGGCCATTCCCCCGCCCAGAGGCCAGGCTTTCAGATCCACCACACCATCCGCACCCTCGAATTTCCGTCCGCCGAGACCCAGCGAGCAGCCGCAGATGCACAAATTTTTGTCATGCCTGTCAGCAAGCATGTCCTACCCCAGTATGAATCACAGGCTTCACCTAGGGTGGGTGCGCTTATGTTCTGTACGCCTATATCCTCTCCACGCTTTGAAAATGTACCATTTCTGGCATCATTTTCACCTTTCACCACACGGATTTTTACCACTCTCGGGCTCGGGCTCGGGCTCGGGCTCGGGTTCAGGTTCGGGCTCGGGCTCGGGCAAACGCTCAAAGCAACACTGACTCTCCTTCGTGTAATGATAAATCCCTGTCTCACTCATTTTCACGTATGGACATATGTAGGTGGTAGTCAATATCTCGAACTCCCATTCATTGCATATTATAAATTCCTCACTCTCTTAGAAACATGATATTGATTTCAACTTAATTATTATTTATTATAAAAAATTATTTTACTTAAAAATAAATATTTATATTCACTCATTTTAGAGGTATTATAATTAAATCTTATAATATCTCAACTCATCATTTTCTGATTAAAACTTGAATACATGGTATTATGAAATATATGCCTTATGATCAAAAGACAAAAATATTCCTCTGATGTGATACGCAATTATCTAAGCTCACTTGGATATACTTATCATATATTTTTGGTGTTGAAAAGTCAAGAGATAAATAGACGACATCATTGTGGATTATGGACTGGACACTCATAGGATATTGGAATATTGGATTGGGCACTCTAGTTTTGACTTCACTATGGAGGATTGAGAAACAATCTAACCATGGAAACCTTCAAGACATAGAAATGTGACATAAATTAAATTTTAAAACAAGGACAAAACGGGAAAACTTTTACTATGAGAAGAAGCAAGAAGAAGAATTTTATTTAAGTCCACTAAGGACGGATTTCCGTCATGGGACTTGGTACTTAACAACTTGTACCATGGTGTGCCTAAGCTACTTGCACTAAGGGCATCCACTCTCTTTAGGCACCCCATCTAAGTATTGATCTAAGCTCAGGATGCTTAATCACGGCGTTCTTATAAATGTGTGTCCATTTGGCCTAAGGCATTTGGACACATACACGCCTATAACCTGTTTTGAACCCTACCAAATACATTTCAAATGTGTGGGGAGAAGGTGGACTGACATGTTCATAGCTAAGTCTTGATCTCACCTGCCCAATTGTAAATTATCATACACAAATACAAACAAAGTTGCTTAGATATATATCATTGTAGTGCTTGTAATATATGTAGGTAGAGAAGATTAGTTTAGAAACGTTTATTTACGAGTAGGAACCTAGGTTGTCAAAGGTTTTAAACCTTTTTGGTATTTTATAGAGAGACAGAAAATATAAATTATATTTTAATATATATTTCATAAATATTATAAAAATCTAAAAGTCTACAATTCTCTAGATGTCAATGGAGAAATATAGTATCAAGTGGAGATGTCTTCATAGCATTTGCAAAACAAGGAAACCATGTCCGTTACTGTGACATCTACTGTACATAGGAAAAAATCAACACCTCCACCAAATCAAAAGCAAATACGGCAACACGGAGTTCGTACAAGAAGTGTGACCAAAGCAGCTTTAGGCTCCCAAAATGAAAGTCAAAATGGCTTGAGCCATGTGCAAACAAGAGGAAGTGTTAAACGAAAGAAAGATCGCTTGCTTTGTGGATGTGTAGATTTACTACATTGCACACATCAAAATGTACGAAAAAATTCCTCCAAGAAGGTTGACTCACAACAACCACAGAAGAATGACAAAGAAACGGACTTATTGAAGATGAGACCCTTGAAGTCTTGTCTGATTCAAAGGAGCAATCAAATACGGAAAATATGGGATTTCTCAACTCAACCCCCTGCTCGAACATTTTTCCTATTTTTGATAGGACTCTTTTTTGGAATGACAGCTTTGAGTTGGAGGTGGTTATACTCCTCACATGTACTACAATCTCTAGAAGATTTGGAAGTTTCTGATGAATCAATAAAAAAAGTAGCTAGGTGGATGCAAGTGCAGGTAGAGCTAATTGACAACAAAATTGAAACCGAGATAACAACCCTGAAAAATAAATTGGAAGAAAAGATAGCCAAAGAAGCAATGTATGTCGAAAATGAATTGCAAGATAATCTTCAGAGGATGGATAGAGTGGGATCCTCTGTGGAAACACTTCTAGAAGAAGGTAGAATTCCAACAAAGACGGAATTGTCTAAAATGATTCAATCAGAGATTGAGAATAGAGTTGAGAAAAATGGTGGCCGTGCACTTAGCTTTGAGGACTTGAGTATAATTGCTAGGAAGGTTATCAAAAGCGAGTTGGAAAAATATCGGGCGGATGGATTAGCACGTATTGACTTTGCTATTGAAAGTGGAGGTGGTCACGTAGTCGATCATTCTGAAGGATATTTCCTTCGTAGAGGCCAATGGTCATTCTCTTTTCTCAATTTATTTCCAGCTCAACATAACCTTCATCCATATGCTAGTAAAGTTCTACAACCCAGTTTAGGTGAACCAGGTCAATGTCTTCCTTTAAAGGGAAGCAATGTTTGGGTAGATATTGCATTGAGAACCCCTATTCTTGCTGAAGCAGTTACTTTAGAGCATGTTGCAAGAAGTATTGCTTTTGATCTTTCCAGTGCTCCAAAAGATTTCCAAATTTTTGGATGGCATGAAGTGAAAGGAAACAATAAGGGTTTGACAAAACATAGACTTCTAGGCGAATTTAGGTATGATTTAATGGCACATGCCATCCAAACATTTGATTTGTCAATAGAAGAGTCAGCTAGTGGCTTTATTAATATGGTAAGGTTGCATGTCTTATCAAATTACGGGAGCCCTACTCATACATGCATTTACAGACTAAGAGTTCATGGAACGGACCCTTGGATGCCTGCAGTTCCTGTCTTTTAGATCTTTTTACAATAGCATCCATGAAAACTTGTCGCAATAATTATAAATATGTACAGCTAAACATTCTTTTAGATTGTAAAATCATATAATACAATAAAAGGATAATTTTTAGGAGTTGTAGAGTTTTCAAATGGATGAAGGTAATGATATTTTTGAACAAACCGTTCAAGAACTTTACTCACCAATACCAAGCATTCGGATTCCTATGATTGGAGGAGAAGCAACTTGTGCTAAACTATCCGTGGATGATGTTTGGTTAGCTGTAGGAACTAGTAAAGGAGGGGTTGAGGTTTATGAGACTGGCAAAAAAAGACTTGCATTCTCCCTACAAAGAAAAACAGGTGACTATGGGAAATGGGCATGCACGGCTTTAGATTTCCGTCCTTCATCAAATGTAGATCTTACATCCAATGTACTATTTTCATGTGATGTTGCTGGACACATACATCGGTGGCATGCTACCACGGGAAAACATCTTAGTACTATCAAAGAAGCTAATCAAATCTATACCATTGATTTTCAACTATCTGGCCTACAATATGCAACAGCAGGACAAGATTGTAAAGTAAGGGTTTATGATGGAACCACTTGGCAATTTTTGTATCTTCTTCAAGAGGGTGATGGAGAGACAACTGCAGGCCATACCAATAGAATATTTGCAGTAAAGTGGCATCCTCTTGATTCTCAAGTACTGCTTAGTGGTGGATGGGATAACACAATACAAATTTGGGATGTCAGAGTTGAAAAGTCGGTAAGGAGCATCTTTGGTCCTCGGTTGTCGGGACAAGCATTAGACATCAATAGCAGCAACAACGAGATATTGACTGGCTCATGGAGATCATCTGAACAACTTCAAGAATGGGACTATGGAAGTGGTAAATTGATACGAAATTTGGATCTTGAAAGTCAAGTGCTTGAAAACTTAGAACCATGTAGGTTATATGCTGCTCGATATGGAAAGGCGATATCTCAAAATTTGATTGTTGCTGGTGGAAGTGGATCAAATGAAATTTTTATATTAGATTCCAAGAATGGAAAGCTTATTGGAAGAACTCCGCCTGCTAATCGCGCAATCCATTCCCTTTCACTCTCCTCGGATGGATCTATGCTTGTAGTCACGATAGCTGATGGCATAGAAATCTACAATATGAAAACCTTAATTTTTTCTACTTGATATGATGTATAATAAGTGCATTTTTTTTGGATCATATACCTAAGTGTAAATATATATATTGATAATAATAATTTTTTATACAAAGAATTGCAGATTTTTATTCGGTTAAACAGAATCGTTAGCCGAATTATACCTCACTTGTTTCATTCGCCAATGTTGTTTCTCATTGCCTAATAAGCACGTCTCGAAGGCGTCGTCAGGAATTGAGAAAATGCAAGTGTCAATCTTTGAGAATGTTGGACCCAAGCTTGACCTTCACAACAAGAGCAGTGAAACTTCTTGCAGATTCGGTGCACAAGGAGCTGGCGGATTTGCAATGCGTGATGGCACAGGAATTGTGCTCTCTCCGCCATCAGGTACTAGAGAATGTCTTGTAAACGTGCAACATCTGGATGAAGAGAATTCATTGTCGTTCTGAGATGTCACTACAGCCGAAGTTTGCAAGAATCTGAGACAATTTTGTGTTGCAATGTCCTGCGGTCGGTTATGATGTAATCAGTTTCTTCCATCCTCGTTGTTGTTTGTTTGAGGAAATTAGTACAAAACGGCAACCGGTCAGGGAAAAGGATGCTGCAAAAGCATCAGCGCGCCAACGTGTAGGTTCCCCTACTGCGGACCTCCTTCGGCGGCAGCGGATCAAGCGCAAAGAGGCGAGTGTGCGAAGAAGACCTTGCATTCCCTTCTGCAGACATGCAGAAACCTCACACAATCCCTGGCCCAAGCCCGGGAAAATGTCATGCACCAGGCTGAGGCAGCCCGCAGGGGTTGCAAGAAGAGAATCACACTGGACGTGGATTTTGCCGGACGAGAATCGGTGGAGGATTGCCATGTGGCTGGCTGCAATGTAGCCGTGGAATCTTGCGGAGTTCCGGGATGCAGAGTGCGGAAGGCGCGGGAGAAACTTTGCCAGACTGCGACGCAATGTTTGGAGAGGAATTACGAAGCGCGCGAGGGAGACTGCAAGGTGCCGGGATGCAATGTTAGAGAGGGAGATTGCAAGGTGCCGGGATGCAATGTCAGAGAGGGAGATTGCAAGGTCCCGGGATGCGATGTTAGAGAGGGAGATTGCAAGGTCCCGGGATGCAGTGTTCGAGAGGGAGATTGCATGGTGCCGGGATGCAGTGTGAAAGAAGGAGATTGCAAGGTGCCTGGATGCGGCGTCCGAGAGGGAGATTGCAAGGTGCCGGGATGCGGCGTAAGAGAAGGCGATCTCAGAGTGCAAGAATTCGGCGGTGAAGAAGGGGATTGCCAGGTCCCAGGCTGCACAGCGCATGAAGAATATTGCGAGGTGCCGGCGTGCAACTACCATGAGGAAACCGGGCAATGCAAGGTGCGCCGTAGGGAAGATGAGTGTCAGGCGCCGGAATGCTTCATCAGCCATCCGCATCCTTACGCCGGCTGCGAGACAGGGAGATTGAGCCCCCGCTGCAACGACCTGAAGGTGAGGCGAATCCCTTGCGCTAATGGCCCTGTGACGCTCAAACCAGGCCGACCCCTACACAACGGGAAGATCTGCGCCCTGGAGCGGAGGTGCTGCATGGGAGCGCAGTACGTGGCAATGCTCACAGCAGAGATCCACCGGCAACGGGAACGCAGGGACGCGGCCGAGGATCTCATTGACCCTTACCTGGAGAGCGCGGCTTGCACCAGGAAACCAGCGTGGCCTTGCGGGCGTCGCAGGCGCTACTGCAAGGTTGCAGAGTATCGATGAGCCGTTCTGCAACATTTTTCACTATTTTGTAAATATTCATTTGATTAATTAGCTGGGGTCAGGAAATGACGTTTCCTTCTTGCCCCATTCCATTTCCGAGCTCGAGAGCGCGCAGACTGTAGATCTGCTCTACAAGATTTGCATCACAGGCGCCGGCAGAAGCGATGGAGTTCGATTTCGACAATTGGGGGAGCACCACGACTGCCGGAATATTTGCAGGCATGATCTATGGCGGCACGAAGGAGGCGCTGGCTACGTCGGTGTGTGCCTTGCCCTGCAATGTCTGTTGGTTGTTCTTGAGATCCCATTGCTTGGTCGAGGCTGAAGGAACAATTGGGTGCAGGAAGCGGGGATGCACACGGTGCTACCCTTCTTACAGTCTGCGACTGATGATCACAGGGAGAAGCGGAGGCTGTGGCGGGAGGCCATGGAGCAGCGGTTTCTGCGCGTGGCCAGAGGCAGTCTCGTGGGCGGTGTGAAGCTGGGTTTGTTTGCTGCCGCTTTCTCTGGTATCCAAAATGGGCTTGCCACCACCCGGAACAGGCATGACACCGTTAATGTGGTAACTGCTGGCGCAGTGTCGGCTGGACTGTTTGGCTTAGCATGTAAGGAGCTCAACCAAAGCATCTGCTGCGGTTCAGGGTTTAAGGGCGTGCGTGCCTCTGTGTTGACCCTCTCTTCTCTTGTTCGGCAGCTCCGGGAAGCGTGAAATCGCGTTTGCAAACGGCAGTGATAGGAACAGTTCTGGGGGCAGTCATTTGCCTTCCGCTAGGTGAGGGTTTGCTGGTCGGAGCAAGGTTTCCCTGCTTGGGGTTTCATTTCCTTTCGAGTGACTGATGCAACATGTGTATCTTGTCGTCCAGGCTATGCCGAAACAGAGCTGAGGCAAATGCATACGCAAGGGCTTCAGGAAGAATACGGGAACAACGTTCCTCCAGAGGGTGTGGAAAGAGTGATACGGCGGTTGGAGAGAATGGCGCAAGAGGAAGCTTTTGGTACAGGAGCAGACAGGAATGTTGCGTCTTCGGGAAGAACTAGTTCTTCTGCCGAGTAATCTATGGATGTATTTTCCAGATTTTTTCTGAGGCATAGGATGGTTTTTTCGGGAACGCGTGAGCAGCAATCTACAAACAACTGTTCAGCGAGTCCCTGAGTCGCTGTGTAGCCACCATGACATCTGGCTGGTCGAACAACTCCGACACAACTGCCACGCCTCCCAGGGATGGTAGGCGATCCTTCATGACCTCCAGGGCGTTGTGGGCTTTGATCCCGCCTATGGCGACCACTGGAACAGGACTGTGTTTACACACTTCCTTCAGACCATCAAGGCCGATGGTGAGGTTTCCCTTCTTGGTGTTAGTGGGGTAGACACCACCGGAGCCCACGTAGTCGGCCCCTTCCTCCCAAGCTCGCCTGGCTTGCTCGGGAGTTTTGCAGGACACACCGATTATCTTGTTGGCGCCTAACAGAGACCGAGCACGGGCAGCAGGCATATCTGATTGCCCCAGATGAACACCATCCGCGTCACAGGCCAGCGCTATGTCAACACGATCGTTGATGACCAAGGGCACTCCATGCTCTCGAGCCACCTTGACAGATGCTTCTGCATCCTGCACAGCCAATTACCACAACCCAAGTCAGTTTCCTCGTACATTCGATCAACTGCATGAAATGCTTCTGAAGCACTCAGGATGAGAAGTGTACTCACGGCAAGAAACTGCCCTGTGTCTGACTCCTTTTCTCTGCACGAAGGAGTTCCAAACCGGCTTCAGATGCTGCCATTTCCAGCAGATCGACGTGACAGCAAGGATTGCGTCATGCAGGAAGGGAGCTGACCTGATCTGAAGGAATGTAGCCCCGCCCTTGATAGCGGCTAGAACTGCTTCTGGAGTTGAACGGCCCCAGCGTTTGTTCATGTCAGGATCTGTGACGGCGTAGAGGAGAAGATCCTCACCCTTGAACTTCTCCCTAGGAGAGCTCTCTTGCCATGTAGACAGCATAAAAAGATGATTCATAGGCCCTTGCACTCCCTGGCCGACCTGGAGCTTTGCACTATGTTGAAGTGCCTGGCCAACGTACTGCTTTGCATCCTGCAAGTCCACGAACCTTTCTTGTCATATACAAAACCAAGAAACTTCTCTGGTACCACCTCGTCACTTGCTCTGCAAAATGCTGGCAAGGTCACATGATACTTGTATGACAAAGTTTGTTGTGGATTCACCTTCACAGCTTTGAGCATAGGAGACCCTTTAGCAATCTCAGCAGCAATGGAAGACGCCAATGTGCAACCGGTGCCGTGTGTGTTGCGAGTTACAATTCGTGGCCCGTGAAGCTCATGCCATTCATGTCCTTCAGTAAAAGGAGTGGTCAGTGAATTAATACGATTCCTACAAGGTGAGCTCAACGTGTTTCCGAGTAGGGAGAGTAGTTACCATCAAAGAGGATATCCACCACATCGCCGGAACCAGGCAGATGTCCACCTTTGATAAGCACACAACTGCAGTGAAAGGCAGCCATATTATTCGAGTGTGGAGCCTACATGACACGAAAGCTGGGCATGAGGCTACCACATCGCGTCCTGCAGAATGAGATTCCAACTCCGAATGTATTGCTTACTCACCGTGGTCCCATCTGGTGGATTGACACAGCTGCTTCCCGCATATCATCTAGGGTGGTAATTGCTTTGCCGTTCAGGAGACTTGAAGCCTCTGCAACATTCGGTGTCACCAGATCTGCTATAGGAAACAGTACATCTCTGCAACATTATCAAATAGAACGGTTTAGATGAGTCTTGAACCAGCCATCTGTCAGGCGGACTAGCTTCAAGAATGTCAAAAAACCAACTCAGAGCTGTCTTTGAGGATTGGGTACCGAAACGATTGCAGAACATCAGACTCTGCCAGTGAGTCGCCACTGGTTGCAACCAGAACTGGATCCACTACGAGAGCTGCCAAATAACAACAACCCACAGAAGGTCTGGTGAGTCAACCAACGCACATAAAGTGCCATCAGTTCAAGACCCGAGCCATTCGATTATGCATACCTCCGAAATGACTCGCCTTCAACCCGGCAACAACACCCCGAATCACACTAGCAGATGCCAACATGCCAGTTTTCACCTGCACAGGGAGACACAAGCATATCACAATGTCTGCCCAAAACGACTCTGCTCTCACCCCCATCCCTGAAACAACAGATGCGAAAAACAAAACTGTAGTTTCCCATGCACCTTCGATAGTTCTCCGAGGTGAGTTACGTTACCACGTCTGCACCGATGTCCGAAAGAACCGACTTGATCTGCGCCTCAACAAACTCTGCAGGCACAGCATGAATTCCCTGCACGGAGTAACCCACCAAAGCGCGAGCTCAGCTCAACCATTGTAACTCAACCCCACATTCCAGCACTAGCATTCAGGTCCCACTGCCCACCTGCACGCCCACTGTGTTCTGGGCAGTGAGGGCTGTGATGGCGGTAGAGCAAAACACCCCCAGAGCCGCACACGCCTTGATGTCAGCCTGGATTCCAGCTCCCCCGCCGGAATCCGACCCTGCCACGGACAGAACCCGCGGGACCCGCTTCACGGCTCCTTCCTTAGCCTCCGCCTGCTGCTTCTCCGCCACGGCTGCTCCGCCCATGTTGGCCTGCTGCGCTCTCACTCCCAAGCTCAGCTGTCTGCCGTATCCCCTCACCCGAAACAAGGAATCCGGGAGCCGCACCACCCTCAAGCTGCGAGGCTCAGCCCGGCCGAGCTGGGAAGATCTGCAGCAGCTGCTCGCAGAGGATGCAGCAACAGCCGCTGCCATCTGCTCCACACCAAAAGCCAGCAGAAAGTGCCTCTGTCATGCCCCCGTGACATCATGGCGCAAAGCCCGGCGAATCGCGGCATAATTCTGGGGTCTCGCTCCTAACCTACTCCCATGATTCGCTTTCCCACGCTTCAAGCGTCTCTCTTAGAGAAACAGTACGAGTAGGCGTAATTGGCCCTCGTCCAGGATTCCTTCATTCCTAAACCTACTCGGCATTCTTAAACCCACTCGGCATTCCTAAACCCACTCGGCATTCTTAAACCCATTCGGGCACTCGGCATTCCTAAACCCACTCGGCATTCTTAAACCCATTCGGGCTCGTCTCCGCTCTTGCTAGTAAATGAGGCATATTCTTGGCTTCTGGCTAGTATTTAGGCGTTCCGCATGCTACCAGCATTTTTTTTTCCACCGCGATGCGTTATCGGGCTTGCTTGTAGCTGCGGGGCCTTCGATGACTTTCGGACGCACTTGGCTCGCTGTCCAGTGGGCAGTCTGGGACGTCATGTTCTCTATTGCTAGGGAAGGCGGGTTCTTCCATTTAGGGAGCGCCCTTACACCTTGCTCAACGGGTTTCGCTTAGGGCAGATCTATTTTTGACCCGGAGATCATGTAGGTTTCGGTTGCTGATATGGTGGTATCCGATCCCACCCGGAGAGTGTCTGCGAACATGTTATTCTTAACCTCCAGGTTGGGCGGCGGAGGGATGCGCGATGGCCAAGGTCCACATGGCTCCGTAAGTCTCAACGGCAAGGGGGACGAAGGCTTGGGTGTCCCATGACGGAAATCTTCTTTCCCTCCCATGACGGAAATCTTCTTTCCCTCCCATGACGGAAATCCCTCCTCAGTGGACTTCAATAAAATTCTTTTTTTCTTCTACTCCGGGCCGCATAATTTGTTTCTAGTGAATTTAGAGATTTTATGGATATTTCAAAGTATACATTGTACATCGAAGTCCTCCACTGGGGTTCTCATTTGAAATAAGGTCGTTGGGATTTTGATATGGAGTAACCCAGTGGGTCATTGATAATAACAGCAACTAACTTTTGCAGCAATAATCCATAGGACACTAATATCTGGCGGACTGTAAAATTTGGTTCACCTAGGGATAAGGGAACCTGGAGATTTTATTCAAGAAAAAGAGATGGAAAAATTCATCTTGAGACAAAGCGGAACAACCCATAGGAGGGCACCATGCCCGAGGGGATAGGGGGGGTTTAGGGTTTAGAGACTAAGACCCAGCAAGTAGACATAAATTTCTTTCTCCCTGAGTTGACCCAATCGCAACTGAGAGAAGCAATTGCGGCTCACTGTTCAACATTGGAAATTCTAAGCAGCGTATTTTGTTTCTTGGCCACAATTGGATAATGCGCTGCAGTGCAAATTGAGGCATAGTGGGAGCAAATGCTCAAATCGGATACGAATAGGTTATATGTATATTATATTGAATATTTCATGCTTAAACAATTCACTCACAGAGTCTGATGGATGCTATAAATTTAAAATTAGATATTTAAAATTTTTGAATATGACCAAGTTATGTCACAAGTGAAGTTAAATTTGCTGAAGTACCACTTGAGCACTTGTTAGGAAAACTAGACCAAGCATACTTCTACCTCAATGTACTTGCAATCGGTGCTAGCTAAATAACTAGGGATTAACTATTTCCTATATAAAACGGTTCCGCCTTGGCTTCCATTTCCCTTCTGCGCATTCTATCTTGGCATCCATTTCTACTTGGTTGTAAGCGCATTCCGCTTGACTTTCATTTCCATTTCGTTGTACATAGAACATACCTTCCTGGCTTCTTTTCTTAGCTGATGAAACTTTTTTTGCACCTTTGTGGGTTCCTTTTTCTCTTTTGGCTTCATCATCTTGAGCTCTTTAAATCGTCCAATTTGATTTTGAACATTCTTTCTTTTAGCTTTTGATTTGAACTTTGGATCAATTTCCAAGAAAATTATTTCCCTTTCTGCTTTTGCAACATGTGCTTGGAGCTCTTTAGCCTTGATCTTTGCACCACTTGCCATCATCTTATTATAGAGTGCTTCCCTTTCATCACTCCATACGTCACCCTTGTTTAGGGACGATGCGCCTGACTCTTTCAAGTTAGCTTGCACATTATTGTGTCGTGCAACTTTTCTTGGAGGTTGTTGGTCACAGGTTGCAGTGCACAATAGCTCAATCCTCTTCCTCTTTACCTCCTCCTTAGAGATCTGCCGATTCATGATTGCGGCTACTAGTTAGACCAGTTGCCTTTCAAAAGCCACTATGCACCTCAAAAGACCGAGAATGCTCTTGACTCTTTAATTTATCTTTAAGTCTTTTCAATATTTCATACGTGCTCTTGGCTATCCAATTTATCTCTTAGTCTCTCCAATATTTTAAGGACCGAGATTTTTTAATTTATCTCTAAGTCTCTCCAATATTTCGAGGACCAAGAATGCTCTTGGCTCCTTAATATTTATATGTGAAGTCTCGCCAATATTTCAAGGACTGACAACACTCGTGGCTCTTTAATTTATCCTTAGGTCTCGATAATACCCTTAAGTCTCTTCAATATTTCGAGATTCAAATATCAAGAGCACTTTGGTGGCCTCTCTCTTTGCATTTTATATCCATATGTTTGCTCGAAATAGGAAAAAAAACATACTATAACTGAAGGTAATACAATATAGAATATCTGAAAATTTAGTGGTGTTTATATAATGCTATATTGATTCTCTAAATATAAATATAATGCTATATAAGGATAAACGGTGTAGGTGTGAGGTACCATACGAGGAATGATACCCTTACTCATAAGGTACCACATACCTAAACTTGCGTCATATGCTACCATACACATCATGGGGGGTTACACACACCTAAACTTCCTATGACGTTCCCCGTACGACAGCTCTAAAGTTCCGATGCTAGAGATACAATGAGTCATACTAGTTTGAGGGTGCTGTATTTTGTTGAAGAATTACATTTTTTTCAAATTTCGAGTTCAAGAATTCAGGGTGCAAATTACAGCAATAAATGTTAGTGGTCGGTAGTCAGGAGTGCCCCCTTGCATAACATTTAACGAAGATAATATTTATCAAATTTTAATATAAATTTTTCCAAAAGTTATTCTTAATTTAAGAAAAGTCTCCTAAAAATAAACATGTTAAATTGGCCTAGCCTCAGTTCATTCCTTAAGTAATTATGCTTATCCGTCTCTAACATGTAGTTTTCTCACGATGACGAAAGTATGAACCTCATGCCCGTATGAACCTCATGTTCCCTCATATAGATATGTAGTTTTCTCACGGTGACGAAATTACGAACCTCATGCTCCCTCACAAATGTGCGTAACACCTCTATTGCTACCTCCACTTCGATTGAAGATCTCCCTCACTATTGCTACCTCCACTTCAATTGAAGATCTCCCTCACTATTGCTACCTCCACTTCAATTGAAGATCTCCCTCACAATTATGCGTAACACCTCTACTACAGCCTCCACTTCAATGGGAGCAGCCACAATATCGGGAACATCACCATCCTCAAATTCATGATCATCATTTTCATCTTCAACAAGAGAAAGGACAAATGCCCATATCTATTCCTTAAAAGGGATAAATGAAGTATCTGTCCCAACTATAAATTTATATTCAATAAACTAATGTGACCTCATAGTAGGAATGCTACCTAGAGCATATACACTAACCTCATAGTAGAAATACTATCTGGAACATATAGACTAATCTCATAATTAGGAATACTACCTAGTGCATATAAACTAATCTCATAGTAGGAATACTACCTGAAACATATAAACTAATCTCATAGTAAAAGTATTACCGAAAAATATAGACTAACCGTAAACCTAAATAAGAATGCATCTACTTCATTATATTCACTTCCTAAAAGTGCCTCCCTAAAAATATGTTTCTTGATATTAATAAAATATAATGATTATAAATTAATTAATTAATTAACCAATAATTATTAATTGCTCCTATCTTACATTCACTCGCCAAGAGTCCTCTAGCATGAAGGCATTATCATGTACTTTCCACTAGAGGAGCCCTATCTGATCCCAACTCCCGGATGTGATGATGAATGTCTCCTTCGGAACACAGTCACTAAGGCAGTACAGATACTTACCAATGAAGTCCACTAGGGTCACCTAGTCAGAAAGGCAGTATAGAGTGCAGACCAATCAAGTCCAGTAGGGTCACCTAGTCAGGAAGGCAGTACAGAGAGCGCAGACCAATCAAGTCCACTAGGGTCACCTAGTCAGGAAGGCAGTACAGAGAGTGCAGACCAATCAAGTCCACTAGGGTCACCTAGTCAGGAAAGCAGTACAGAGAGTGCAGACCAATCAAGTCCACTAGGGTCACCTAATCAGGAAGGCAGTACAAAGAGTGCAGACCAATCAAGTCCACTAGGGTCACCTAGTCAGGAAAGCAGTACAGAGAGTGCAGACCAATCAAGTCCACTAGGGTCACCTAGTCAGGAAGGCAGTGCAGAGTGCAGACCAATCGAGTCCACTAGGGTCACCTGATCAGGAAGGCAGTGTAGAGTGCAGAACAATCGAGTCCGCTAGGGTCACCTAAACTCTCGGACCAGATTCCAACTTCACCTTGAAAGGGAGCAGGGAGTTACTTCACAAAGTTCTTTTTAACGCCTAACATCCTATTTTTCCACACTCGTTTGGACAATATGAGATGATCATCCTCAAGGAGCTCCATGGAAATGGGGAAGAATGGGATGATCCCAATATCTACCAGGCCCTGACGAATCAGATCCGGAGAAGGCCAGTTGGTGGGAGACCATCACCTTGTCCAAAAGCTCGGAGAGGGTATACCCGAAGAGGCAAACAAACGTCAGCCTGACGGAACTCTGAGCTTCATATACCAGTCATGACAATGTTGATCCAAATCACTTCATGATACACGCCTTATGGGCATCCCTTAGCTTACCAGAGCAAACAAACCAGAATCCATTCGCCCAAGAGATTCACCTGATCAACAAATGCGCAGGTCACTAAGATGACAAACCCCGACGGGTTGCCTAGGGCAAAGATCATGACTTCCACTGAAGACATGCGAAATTTCCTCAGCATAATCGCCATTTCATCACTCTTCCTGTCCGATGGAGAAAGGTATGACGGTTATCATCCACGGAAATCTCCAGTCCCAGCATTCAACAAGTCCCTAGATACCGCGAGACCAGTTCAGGGGGGATTGCATGTACCCAGAACCTTAGGCAAACACATCATAACAAAGTTCGGTACGAGTGAGTGGGCTGGTTAGACTTGTGGCAAGAGAAAACTTTGCCACAGACCCACTAAGGAGGCTTTGGCAGAGTGACCTTGCATGGCACTTAACTGACACAGGAGCGGTCTACGCACTACAACCGACTTTCATTCATGCTCAGAGATATGCATCACCGTTCATTGAGCCTCTTTACAGAGACACTCAAACAAGAGGTGTCAGAAGTAGCATAATCATCACTGCGGAGGACCATTCGTGTACGTAACATTCACAAATCTGACTTCGCAAACCACAAACCCCGAACCTTTGAGCTAGCCAGACCTCAGTGCTCAAAAGGTGGAAGATAAATGTCAACACAGGCTATTACAACCAGCTCCGACTGTTCAGCTTGATGAATCGACACATCACCACACATTGGAAGAAATTTGCACTTTCCACTCTCCTTCCATCTACTCAGTTCGAGCTGGACGAATGATGTCTCAACCACATGCCATGACCTCCAACCTCTACTACATTCGAAGTCACCAAATCTGCTATAGGGAACAGTACATCTCAGCAACACAAACACTCAAGTACAACGGTTTCAATGAGACTTAACAAGCCATCTGTTAATTTCCGCCAACAAAGAGCAAACAAAATGCCGATACAAAAAAAACTGAACTGTACTTTCGCATGCACCTTCGATAGTTCTCCAAGGGAAATTATGTTACCTCACCTGCACCGATGTCTGGAAGTACCGAATTGATCTGGGTCTCAAAAAAACTCTGCAGGCACAACATAAATTCCCTGCACGCGTCAAACAACAAGCGAGAGCTCAGCACACCCATCGACATGCATCTGCACACTCACGACCCACTGCACACCCACAGTGTTCTGAGCGCTGGCGGCTGTGATGGCGTCGGGGCATATACCCAACTACTAGGGTATTTGCAGGTCGGGGGCGTCTGGTTCTCATTCCTGGTTCCTGCGGGGAGCTGGAGTTTGGACCGTCACTCGGGTAACCTAATGACAACCTGAACTCCAGCTCCCCGTAGGAACCAGGTCCGGCTGCTGACAGACAGAACTCGTGCAACCCGGTTCACAGCCACCCTGGCCTCCAGCTGCTGCACTGCCCGTGATGGCCTGCTCCGCTCACATGCCCCAGCTTAAGTCTCTGCCGAATCCCCGATCCGAAACAAAGGATCTGGCAGCCTCACGACCCTGAAGCTGCGAGGCAGAGCATGGCCACTCTGAGACCCTCCCGCGCAGCAGTTTTCACAAGATACGGCAGAGGCGTCATCAGACGTTGCCATTTGCTCCACATCCGTTGCCCAGTGCCCAACGCCAATCCCTAAGGCAGAAGGAAGTCACGCCGCGGAGTAAACCTTGGGTCTCGCTCCTAACCTAAGTTAGGCCCGGGACTCGGAATTCGGCTGACCCCGGCGACTAGGCTCGGCAAGAGGACGTCATCTCTTGCTCCTCGCTGTGGTCAGTGGAGGAGCCGCTCGGCCGATCACGACTCACAGGAGCCAGCCAATTCGGGGCCGCCTCTGGAAATTCCGAGCTCCGCATTTTGTTTTCTGCCCACACTTGGCCGATGCGCAGCCTCACAGATTGAGGCGCGTGGTCAGCGCGATGATCAGAACGGCTTCCAGTAGGGCAGATTGAAGGGCGAGGATGGAGTTGTCTAGACTCAGGTGGCTGGGAGGGATGTGGTGTGATGATCGGGAGTAGGATTAGGATTAGGCGTAGGCTTGGGAGGTTGTGTGGCCTGTTCTTTGGCGGAAAATGAGCTTCTGGCCTGCAGCCTGTGCTGGTTAGTGTGCGGCTTGCACGCGTTCTTTGTTGGAATTGCGAGGAGCCGTGGCGTTTTTCTTCGGGATCGGACTGTGGTCTGGAATGAATGTGCAGGTGGCTTTGCCCCCACTCGTTCAGAGGTCTGCTGGATACCGTGAATTCGTGAAGCACATCGGATGATCTTGGAGTTCCAGAAGGGAGGCCCTCGAGATCTGAATTAGGAATCTAGGGCTGATTTACAGTCACAGGAGCTTTGTAGGTCAAGCTGCAGGTGGTGCGAAAATGGAAGGAGACGCGAATTGGGAGGAGCTGAGGAAAGAAGCTCGAAAAATAGAGGGAGATCTGGATGTTAAACTGTCTTCCTATGCCAAGCTGGGAGGAATGCTGGCACATGGAGGTATTTCACTTGATCCCTCACTTGTTCTCCAGGATGACAGGATGCCGATATGACTGGCTTTAGAAGTTACAAGCCGTTGGCGTTTGGTCTGCACTTGAGCTGCTTTTGGAGGTCGTTCATTTGATAAGCTGCTACCTGAAATGGTTAAAACCCTCTCGTTTATCTGGCATCGTGGCAGCGGGCTTTTGCTTTGGTTGTGATGATGGATGTCGTATTAGCCTGTGAGATCTTAACAGTACCATTGTGTTCCGATTAGTGGGCATGCAAGATATGGAACGAGGCGAATGGATTCATTCTAGTTGACGAAAAATTTATGCCTTCTGTGTTTCTGTTTCAGGTTATGTTGATTCTGGATCATCAGGTGAAGGTCTTGGAGGGGATGGATCTTGGAAGTCCATGGAGATGGAAATTGAATCATTATTGGAGAAGCTGTTGGACATCAATGACTCCATGAGTCGGTGTGTTGCCGCTGCTACAACAACAACTTCTGTGACACAGAAGCTTGCACGGCACAGAGATATTCTGCATGAATTTACTCAGGTGCGTTGCCATGTCAGGCCATACGTGCCATTCTGCCCGGTTCTCTGAAGACTTATCCTTTGGTCTGTAAGCAGGAGTTCCGACGCACACGAGGTAACATCACATCAATGCGGGAACATGCGGAGCTATTAACTTCAGTCCGCAATGACATCAGTGAATACAAGGTGCAAGGAGTTAGCAATCAAATTATTGTCCTCTCGAAGGAGGGGCATGGATATGTCACTTAAAGAGTCTTGTTTGCTCTGGCATGTCGGGGAAGATATATGTAGGAAATATCAAACATAGCCATTTTGAATTGTGTTAGGCTTTCAGAAGCTTGGCATCGGTACCTATCTTGTTTAAGAAATCTTGCCATGATTGCGCTTCCTTGTCAGGCCTCTGGGAGCTTGTCACCAGTACCCAGCCTGCTCAGAGAACGTGGAACTATCCATGGCAGCATTAATCAGGTATGATTGTGCTACAGATATGCATGTTTTCAAGTCATCTGACTTGCAGAGTTCTGGACAATTTTCACTTTGCCGGTTCTTATTATTGTAGTGGCAAGTATGCAACAATGCAGATAGATGATGTAATCAACCAAGCACAGGCAACAAAGGGAGCCTTGACAGCCCAAAGGACATCATTCATGGAAATTCAGAGCAAAGTGAAGCAGCTGAGCGATCGCTTTCCCGTTGTCCGTGGCCTCCTAGGTGATTCTTCTGTACCACTTGCTAAGTTAACCGCATATTGCTCGTGGCCTTTAATAAAGCTCTGATATCATATGTTCTTAACTTGTGCGGCTTCCTGGAGCAGGAGCCATCAAGCGGAAAAGGTCCAAGGATACGTTGATACTCTCTGCGGTGATTGCTATATGCACTCTCATCCTGCTTATTTATTGGATGTCCAAGTGATACTACGTTCGAATATTGCTTTGTCAATTGGAGCGGTCTCAGGTACAAGGTGGGTTTGAGGAGCATGAACAGTGGTGAGATTGCCTGGTGCTATCCAGGACATCTCTACCGTGCAGACAGGGATCTAGCAGTCGGTTCCCGCTCGCTTCCTTTTGGATCGAGGTATTAGCCATATCACTGGCACCACTATCCTATGAATTCCGGCCGTGCATACAGGGACCATTGTAGACAATGGGGGTCGACCACTTGTGCCCTTAATTGCTTTCTCCGGGATGTTGTTAAGCAGACTGTCGTGTCCCTGTAAATATGGCGTGTGTGTGTCCCTCACCGCCAACAACCAAAGCACATGCAAAGCTATGTCCAGACGTGAAACAAGAGCACGGTCGAGCAGAGCAATTCAACTCATCTCCCGTGGAATAACTCGCCCAAGGGATTCCAGCGTGCCCCGACCGGGGTCCACATTTCAAAAAACCAGTTTCAATTTCCACGACCTCCCTATGAAACAGGAGACTTTATAAATTTGTTGAGATAGGAATTCTATCTATTATATGAAACAAGAGACTATATAAATTTGCAGAAATAGGGAATTCTCATCTACACCGGTGCGATGGGAAACAACCCTCTAGACTGCTCAGGCCTGTCTATGCCTTAGGCCAAAGGGATTAGCCCTGGTGATAGTCTATTTTGAAGCTACCTATGGCTCCCAAGACGTCATAATTGGGAATAGGGAACGGCCTACTTACCACCAGGGTTGAAGGTGTTGCATGGCCCACGTTCCGTACTTATTGCCAGAAGAATGCATGCCATCACAGAGGATAGAGAGAGATCTACCCTATTCTTGCAAATTCTATGTGGTATGCTTTAGCACAATCCTTGATAAACCATCATAAGTCCTTGCCTATGGCCTGAAGCATCGCATTGGCACAGGCTATTCCGTTCCACATCAGAAAGCTATTGTGGAATCATTACCTGCTCACTTTGAATTGTCCTACGTCTTACAAATAGACAGATACGAGGCTTTGCTGAATAATGAGATATCGAGTCTGCATTAACTTTGTCATGAGTGTACGTGTGTGCTAGCTAACCCAACGTCCATAGAGTACCCCATCTATATATGAAACTACAGAAGTTTCAACACTCCCTTCAAGAATCTTTCTTTTCTTATCCTTTTCATGCAGATGGGATAATGACCTCTTCTGAAAATAATATTTTGGGTAAGTTTTATCAATTTTTCTTGAGACTCATTAATGTTTGTTTTGCAAACTAGTAGGTTAAGTGTCAACATGTTCTTAATTCAGTGTAGAATTCCCAGGAGTTTGTTTTTTTTTTGTTGTTGATGACTTAATGGTTGTGTAAACTATGGGCAACCCACCTTTCTACACAATCGTGTGATAACATCATGTACAGGTTAGATTAGGCACAAGGCACATATCCTGTGGCCGTATGGTCTTCAGTGGCATCCGATCTCTTATGTGTGGTTAGTCCTTAATCCACGTGGTTGGTTTCACTAACAGTTGAATAGTTTAATGTATACAATCCTGCCAGCAAGTTATGTCTATCAAGCTAAATATCTAACACGCTCCAAATATTTAGAGAGAAAAAATACATCAATCCTCCTTTTGATCATCTTGATATTGGGCTTGAACCTACTATTAAGCTGCTCCACACATTTCAACACCACTTCTCGATGTGTTAAACTTTTCCTACTTTTCATAACATGGATGATTCAAGCATGAATGGTGTGTTGTCTGCTCTACCTACGTCCCTTACAACCCCAGGCTCCATTCTCCGCCTTTCCAAGTCTTGGAATTGAGGAATGAACACGTCTTAGAATAAAAGAAGCTAGCAGCCATAGACCTATGGCTCCGTTCAAGAACTGGTGGCCATGTACAAATCGGAGGGCGAGCTTCTCACAGCAAACCCGTTTTCATACTTCGATCTCTTCCATTTCGAAATCGCTTGCTGCGCGCGTGGTCATCTCCCAGACTTGACAGTCCAATCCGCGTACATGGCGCCCACATCACGGTTACCAACACAAACAGCCTTTTCCCCTAGCCTTAGCTAAACCCTTCCAAGAATGTGTGGCTGCTTCGTAATTCAATGGTCTTGTAATTTGAAAAGATCGACATTTAAGTTATTTTAAAAATCAAAAGAAAAATTAATTTCGCTCTTCCCAAACCCGGAACGGGATTCGGGAACTGCTTGCACGCTGGTGGCGACGGGAACAAGATGCCCCCGGCCCCTACATGTGCTGTGCTACAGTGCTGCCTGTCGCAGACACACGTGGCCTGCGGGCGACACCTCGACGCGTAGTATTAGTTGCCTCGGATATCGAGACAAAGCGGATACAGTACATACCGGGGTGATAATGGTGGTGGGCCCCGCGCACCCAGGTGGAAGCTTCCCCTGGCTTGCGGGAAGGACGAGAGAGGACAAGCGCAAAGCGTATCACGTGCCGGCGTGGCAGTGCCATGTGCGTGGTACTTTGCAGCCAAAAACGAGTTGATTTGTTGATCCTTGTACAGGGTAGAGGAGTGAGCGTATATACATGTGTATGTGCATACGCCCGACAGGAATCAGGGCAAGGGGAACACGGTTACCTACGGTGCCCGGTGGCGCACGTTTTAAATGAAGCGCGTCGCTCGGCTGCGCATGTTCGGAAGGAGAGCGCGTCCGTGCGGCCGTGTTCGGGAATCCGTGTGCCTGGAGCCCCGGGAACGTAAAATGGCCGCACCCGGCTCCCGACGCCGTGTCCTTCGCCCCACAGATCGGATGCTCCGACGACAGCACCAACAGAGAGCGCGATTGTTGGGCGACTCGGCCTTGTTGGGCGATTCGGCCTTGCTGGGCGATTCGGCCTTGCTGGGCGATTCGGCAGTGTTGGGCGATTCTGTCTCGCACTTGTTGGGCGATTCGGTCTTGCGTTTGTTGGGCGATTCGGATCGGAGCAGCAGGTGGGGGGTGGAGAGGCGACGATGACGATGAGCAGGGAGCGAGGGCGCAGGCCCCGGGTGTACCGCGGCGTGCGGATGCGCAATTGGGGGAAGTGGGTGGCGGAGATCCGCCTCCTGGGGCAGAACAACAAGGGGCGCATCTGGCTGGGGAGCTTCGAGACGGCGGAGATGGCGGCCCGGGCCTACGACGCCGCGGCCCTGTGCATGCGCGGCCGCAGCGCCCGGCTCAACTTCCCGGCCTCCATCCTCATGCTGGAGGAGCTCCGCATCTGCCCGACCCCCGCCGCCTCCTGCCCCTCCATGTCCAAGGAGGACATCCAGGCCGTGGCCGCGGCGGCGGCCGCCACGGCCGCGCCGCTGCCCACCATCTCCCGTTCCGCCTGCACCACCTCCGGGAGCTGCAGCAACAGCGACCAGTCCGGGGGCGAGAGACCCGGCCCCCGCCGCGGCCCTGCAGTGCAGCCCAGCCCCATTCCGGAGCGGCAAATCCCGATCCCGGTTGTGGGCGATAGTGATTTGCAGGCCCAGGCCATGAAGCTGGAGGAGCGAGAGGAGGGCACGGGGATCGGGAATCCCCATGCCGACGGCAGGAGGGTGACGTTCGACATCCCCGGCCGGCAGGAGGAGGTGTCCTCGCAGTTCGCGCACCAGCTGCGGCTGGAGGCGGAAAAAGCGGCCAGGGCCGTGCTGAATCCCAAGGACTGGAAGGCGACCGCGGAGCATTTCAACCAGGCCTCGGCGCAGGAAAAGCTACTCCACCAGGCAGGCGCAATGCAGGTGGAATTCCCGGAGGCCAGCGGGAGCGGCAGCGGGAACTTCCGGGTGGGTATGTCCGGGGAGGAGTTCTGGAGGAGGGTGCAGTCGCCGAATTTCGACATCGGGGGAAGGGCATTGAGCGAGGACGCGCTCCTGGTGGAGAGCATCACGATGGCCAGCACTTCCGAGTCGCACAGGCCCCGGGAGCCGCCAATGCTGCTGACGCCGCGGCTGGATGTCTTCGCCTCGCCCTGGGAGGCCAACATGGCGCTCAACCCCCCGGATTGCACCGTCGTCTCTTCCGCCACGCAGTCGCTCAGGGACAGGGACACGGAATCGGATACCGACGATAACGGGCATTTCGATCTGTGGGACTTGGTGGCCTCCGATTGAGGGTGCGGGAAATCCCGCCTCCAGGTCCCCTCCGTTTTGGATTCCGTTGCGTCTCCCCCCCGCTCCATCCACTCCCGTTCCCGGCTCCATAGCTAGTGCGCGATCAAACCCTCGCCGAGTGTTGCTCAAATTTTCCCCTGTACCATAGCATCGTCCTGCCGTCCAGCTGCTGCCCCGATCCCCAACAAACCACAAGCGGACAGCGGATTACGAGGCGTCACAAGATGGAACAAATATGTATTACGGAGAATACCCTAATTTACAAGATCAGGGCGCTCTAAGTTTTTCAAACAAATGCGTCTCAGACAAGGATCGGATTGGAGTGCCATATTGCTCCTGTTGAGGAGAAGAAAATGGAATTCAGGGCAGTTTCTTTCCCCCAAGTGCGCTGTGGGGCACAAGGTGCAAGTGCAAACGGCGAGGAGCAGAATGCACCTGGGCCCAGGCGCCTTTACCCATGCCCACCACAAGGTTGGCGGCGGACTAATCAGACTGTTTTGTGTAAAAAATTGGTTTTGTGGATCTGTCGTATCCGATTCCACAGCCGCTTCATGTTCCATGTCGGGTGCGGGAAATCATAGGAAGCGACGAAACATAGGGGTGAGGGAGTTAACAATGGCAACACGGCACGAACATCCCGTGACTTCTGGTCAAGGGGATCTCAAAGCTTCTAGCTAGGTACATTCCTCGTCCACCTGCAGCTAGGACAAACATGCAAGCCAGGCCTTCACAAGATTGGTAGTCAACAAGGCCGTCACAAAGTTTGGTAGTCAGCAGGCAAACTTGGGTCCCTTCTGACAGAGATTAGGTCTGGCAGACAGCATGACCACGAAGAATGTGGTGACGTCGCATGCCCTCATTGCTGGGTATTCCAAATGTGGTGACTGGAAAGATTCATGCCAGGTTTCATGATATCTGGGTGTGGTACTTGTGATGAAGGTCACAAAGCAGTAGCTTGTTTTGAGGGGATGTCACTTGCTTGGCTTGCCTTTTAATCATGAGGGACTGGTCCACGAGGGTCGCAAGCACTTTGATTCCATGGCTCATCAGCACGACATCTGATTCAGACCTACTCTTGAGCATTACAGTTGCAAGCATAATTGCTAACAAGTAGAATCCCATCCTCAGAGACACTCACAGATCGGAGGGAGAGCATTGTCGGGTTCTTCCTAAGGGGAAACAAACCATTGGGAAAGAGCTGAACCTACCAGCCAGGGCCTGGATCCGGAGCTGGTGGCCACCACCATCTTCAACGACGCCAGCGGCTTGGGCGCTCTTGCCAGATGTGGCGCCATAGAGCTGAGAAGGAAGCTGACGTTCTGACTCCAAAATGACGGTAGACTGAAACCCTCGTTCTGTTATTTGTGTATGAAGCTGCTTATGGAACCCTTCCGGCATCGGTACCTTCTTCGAAGACAGGGATGCCTGTTCTTACGTATAGCTCTGTAGAGAGCAAGAGCTTCCTAACGCAGCTCCTGCCCAGCCTTGAAGTCTGCTCCTCTTGCACAAGCCTGAAGGTGCCCGGTCTTTAAGTCTGCTCCTCTAGCACAAGCCTGAAGGCCTAGGACTGCCACAAACAGATGGCCTGGTCCTGGCTTCAGACTTCTCCAGATGCGCATGCATCCGATGATACAAATGGATGGTTTTACCAAGACCTCTGCATGTGGTAGCATGTGTCGGGGGTCGCTGGTCCTGTATGTAATATTCCATTCCAATCCCATGCCGTCATCCCTCCTTAGTGGACTAAACCCATCACCCATTTCTTGTGAAATCTCACTCATCTCCATGTGTAACACTCCATTTCCGTCCTTCAATCCCGAGTGAACTAGAAAACAGCTCTTCCATCTTCTTCTTCACTATCCCGCAACTCATCGAGATTGAAATTATCGGCATTATACCAAGCTCGAAATGCTATATCCATAAGTGAGCCGGCACACCGCAGACCAGGGACCATACTGAGGAGTCCAAGGTTCTTACCACTCAGAAACAACAGACAGGGCGAGGTCAGAAACAACAGACAGGGCGAGGTCAGAAACAACAGAGAGGGCGAGGTCAGAAACAACAGACAGGGCGAGGTCAGAAACAACAGACAGGGCGAGGTCAGAAACAACAGACAGGGCGAGGTCAGAAACAACAGACAGGGCGAGGGGCGACAGAAGCAAGGATGACCAAGGACAAGGATCATCCCTAGAGATCCGATGGTGCGGAGGACGTTGTAAGCAGCGAGCTGCCTGAAGACGTTGAAGCCTGTGCGTATCAGGCTTGTGCGCCTCCGACCTCGAACTCGTCCACCGCGTCTACGACCCGGCCTCGGACCGCTGGTACCAGCTCCTACAGGAGCAGCCATGGCTGGGCTGCCACCACCCGCTGCCGGCGCTGGGTAGCTGGAGTGTGACAACATCCGCTGTGCCCACGAACGCCTTCTTCGACAACGGGTTTGGTCAGCCCGGGGTGTTTGTGGGCTCTGTGCTCTACTGCCCTACCAGATCTCCATTTGGAAGCCATAACCACTCCAATGTGTTGGTGTTGGCCTACGATGTGGAGCTGGCCAGCCGGAGCTTGTTGGCTATGGCTCCGCCTCCCAACTTGCAAATCTACATCTTGAAATTCTTCAAGCTCCGAGGAGCTATGCGAGGAGCCATGCTTCATCAGAAGTAGGGATTCTAAAGCGTGCGAGCTAGCTCTGTTCAAAATTTTCCAGGGCATGAGGGTCGTCGGGGGGCAGGACTCGGAGGTATGCATCATGAAGTTGAAGCTGGACAAGATCGTGGCTGTCGATTTGCGTCAAACGCCTGCGGTTGGGAGGTGGCTTCCCTCCTATCCCTCCCAGCATTTTGAGACTAAGGCCTTCCAGTGCCTGGATCCTTGGCTCGAGTTCGGCAGCTGAAAGCAAGTAGCTGAGGAACATGTAAGTTGATGTGAGATCAACTATCCCAGCGATCTACACTACATGTCTCTACAGCGAGCGCCCCGCTAGCTATGTTCCAAAAAAGCAGCAGCAGCGACGTTCAAAAAATCTTGTTCCCTCCCACACATTTCCACATCAGCAGCAGCAGCAGCCACGCCCGAGATTAGTGAGATCATTGGTGCACAGTAACCCTATATAACAGGCCAGGCCTTGAGCCCAACAAAGGCAATACAAAGCTCACGCTATGCCTCTGGCCAGGAGCTTCTCAGTTTTTTAGTACTGGACACTGTCTCTAACGTGTTCATCATGTGTATTGAACTCATCAATTTTGATGTCAGGGCACCTAAGTTGATCAGAGTCTTCCTGTTTTAAGTAGTATTTTCCATCGCATTGCCTGTAGCTAACGTGCTGAACTGATGCATTGCAGGCTTGGTCTCTCTTCGTGTGACTGATCTCCATGGCTAGCTCTTGCTTACTAGCAACAGGAGGCCTCTGTTTCCCCTTGGCAGCCGAGGCACCTGGCAGGTGGTACACTGAGAGGAGGAACTCGGTCAGAATCTGCAGTTTTCAACCTGGCCACTGTGTCCTGCAGTTTGAGCCAGCAACACTTGAGTTGTAATACGAGAAGTCATCCGATAAGACGACAAGGGAAGCGGTTAACAAGAGATATGCACCAATGGAAGCTTTGTTTTATTGTGACGAGTTTCTGGGCTAGGACAAGGTTTTCCTTGACCCTTCCTTTGTTCATAGGTTGCGAGCTACACCATGTTGGTTCAGCAAGACCCCTCCTGCTTAATCAAGATGATGCTCATCAAGACATCAAGATCGCAGATCACAAAAAGCGTTTGAAGGAACTTGGAGCTGAACTGACTCAGCTACCGGGAGAAATTAAACAAAGCAGCACGCCCCAAGCCAAGTGGAGCATGTGTAAGACCTCATGAGAGTACAATTCATCAGTGCCCAGGATCCACACGTTACCCTAATTCTTCAGCCGGGTGACATCCTGATGCTGAACACTATGGTGTCTTGCTTGATGAGCAGTCTGCTATGTTGCTTGATGAAGAGTCTGTTGTCTTGCTTCATGACACGGTGCTGGGAATTTTGCCCCTCCTCACGGGAGCATTTTCAAATCCAGCTGGAAAGGTGAGAGTTTGCTGTCCGTATACCAGTTGAGGAACTGCTGGTTTTCCCTCGTAACTCGCCCTCATAATAATAAGCAAACACACATCTGACCTTCTGAGCAATGGCCAGTACTTCTTGTTTCTCTCGGTCCACCCTTACAACTACAACAACCAGCTGTGAATCGATGTACACTGCCAACCCATCCCTCACAACAGTGTCTCTCTTTTCAACCTTTGACATGATCTCCGGTTGATGTCTGTGCACATCCGCACATTCTTTGTTACCACCAGAGGTGTGTCACTCGGACTGTTCAAGAGAGTAAACGCCAGGGCTAGCTTCTCAGCATGCCTGCCAAGTGTACATCTTCCTTTTTCCTTCTCAGACGTCACACGCGCATGCTGCTTGTCTGGTGCTGGAAGTCAAAGACATAGGAATCGGGGAAACCAATGGCAACACACTTCCCCCCGCCGCACATCCGGTGACTGCTGCTAAGGGGGATGGCAAAGCTCCACGTTAGCTACAATCCTCGTCCATCTGCTGTTAGGACATCCAAGTTAGTTACATTACTCGGCCATTTGCCGTTCGGACATCCAAGGTAGGTACGTTTCGCGTCCATCTGCTGTTAGAACATGTCAACAAGGCCTTTACCCAACAGCTGCATGTTGCTTGTCTTTACCCAATAGCTGCATGTTGCTTGTCTGGTGCTGGAAATCAAAGAGACAAGAATCGGGGGAAAACACTAGCAACACACTTCCCCCCGCCGCATATCCTGTGGCTGCTGGTAACTTAAAGGGGGATGTCCAAGCTCCAAGCTAGGTATAGTTCTCGTCCATCTGCTGTTGGGACATGTCAACAAGGCCTTTACCCATAATCTTTATGTTGCTTTGTTTGGTCCTGGAAGTCAAAGACACAGGAATTGGGGAAAAAAATGGCAGCCCACTTCCCCCCGCCGAACATCCATCGATCCTGTGACTGCTGGTAAGGGGGATGTCAAAGCTCTAAGGTAGGTACCTTCCTCGTCGATCTGCTGTCAGGAGAAGTCAACAAGGCCTTTACAAATGGGTAGTCCCTGGTAACCCTTTGAGCAGGCAAACTTGCTTCCCTTCTGACCTTGAGCAGACAAACTTGCGTTCCTTCTGACAGAGATGAAGTCTGCCTTCAGACTTGTCGCAACTGTCGGTATGATGGCCTCCCTGGGCTGCCCATGACGGGCATGTGCCAAAATGATGGAAGACCACAATCATGTAGGCATTCGGTGCACTCGCTTGGCAAAAGGTCTGCACTGCTTCCCCCAATTTCCCATGGGAGGCAGACGTGCTATTGACTTGATTAGCCAAAAATGTATTTAATTCGTGCCCACCTCTGAGAGCAGGACCTTGAACACAAGCCGAGCGTCAGACCCACTTTCTGTCATACACTTCTTCAGCACAGGATAGATGAGCGTGTCCGTAATTAACCTGACATCCTCCCAGCACAAGCAGCTCCAACCCGTGAACCCGAAGGATTCCTTCATCTCGGCATTGGCTTGCTGAGAATCTACCCACACGGGCTTGTGCTAGCTCTACAGCCATGGACACTTGAAAGTCTTGTGCCAAGTCAGGATGGCGGGTACTCCTCTTATCCGACCTTTACAATACTTGAAAGAAGCTTTGCATTCCTGACGTCAATCCGGTGGTGCATTGAAGTCCTAGCCAAGTAAATACTAAAATATAGGTAGTAAAATCAGAATAAATGTTTTTAAATTATGTATTATAAGTATCCAAAGATGGTACTTACATGTTTTGGTATCTAGCTACTATACATAACTGGGTAGTTGTGATTCCGTAAGACTTTTGGATTAAAAGTGATCAACTTGGGAAAACTCGTGCATACATGATCTTCTACGTCTGCATTTCCTTCGCCTACTCCCACACCTGGGCACTCGTATATCTGTCCGACATAGCACATATGCTATGGCATCTTTCTTGTCTACCAGCTCCACCACAAGTAACCGAGGAGTCTCCCTTCCTTGTGAACAATCACGTAAATAACACAACAAGCATTTACACTACAGGCTATAGTACACAGCAGAGGCGTTCTAGTCGATCTTTGCATGGACATACTCTTTGTATAGAAAGTTCTTCTCGGATTCCTTGAGGACATACAGGAGCCCTGCACTCAGGACGGAAGCACCAGCAAGCAGCATCCTTGCAAACATCTCTGGAGGAACCCCTGCAGTAGCTGCAAACAGGACGATGGCCCCTAAAAGCAGCTTCTCCACGGTCTTGAATTGCTCATGAGCCTTCCTGCAGGAGGAGCAGACCAAAGTGTGCTGCTCGTATCTGTCAAGCATTTGCCGCTTCGACAGCACTGTGGAAGGAGGCGGCTTGGCGAGCTCCGTGCCGGGAAACCACTCTGGTTGGCCCTTTCCATGGGACCGCAGCCACTTCCGAAAGGCCAGCACGAATCTGTCTGCTTGCGTGGGAGTGAAAGTCAGTTTCGTGTACTGCTTGTTCACATCCTCACCAGAGGTTCTGGAGGAGGCCAGAAAAGTCTTCTCCTGCCCCTGGAGCACGATCATGTCACCGTCGTACACCTTGTTGGATGTCCAGTGTTCATGCCATCGGGGCACAAGCTGCCACCACTTGTTGCCAGGCATGAGGAATTGGAAGAAGTTGCGGGCACTGCACACAATGGATCTAGTTTTGCCTGGAGCCATGGGGATGTTGAATGAGCAGATATATATTACCCACGTCTGGTCTCCAACAACTGGCAGCTTCACAGGCAGCTCCACCTTGTTCTCGAAATAGCATGGAGGATAGAATCCGGAGGTGATCTTCGGCGTATCCGAGTTCGAGCCCTCAAATCCCCAGAACCCTGAATCTGTAACCTTGAAGGGGAGAGGCTTCGCCCTGTCTCTCCTGCCAGTCACCTTGTGGTGTGCGAAGTCGATGTGCGAGGGGTCTGATACATTCTCCATCAGTGTATCGTACCCATAGTACAGATCCCGCTGAATCGTGACAGTCGAATAGCTCGGATCACTGAATGCTGGAGGCAGCTTCGGTGGAGACACAGAAGCCGACTTCTCCCAACCATTCTCATGAGGCCACACAAACAGCAACCCGTCCGAGACAAGAGTGGGAAAGCTAACGGCACACGCTTTCTTGGCAAACACAGCCTTCGCCTCCACTCCTTCACTGGCTGCCTGCGGAATGCGTCCACAGGATCCATCGGACTTGAACGACCATCCATGGTAGGAGCACTGTAACCACCCGTCCTCATCAATTCTCCCTTCGGACAGCGGGGCCAGCCTGTGGGGACACTTGTCATCAAAAGCCCTCCAGTTTCCCTCCTTGTCCTTCCATAGCACAATCTCCCTCCCCAGCAGCTGGAAAGGAGTTGGCATTCCAGGATCCAAATCCTCAATCAACGACACCGGGTACCAGTGATCCCTCCACGAGAACTTCTCACTACCCCGCACCCCCTCTTGGTTGTCCTCCTCTTCCTCCCCCACAGCCCTCCCGCTGCTCTCCCCCTGCTCCTGGCCGACATCCTCCGCCTCTTCCACCTCTGTCGCCACAGCACCAGCAGAAAACCCTAATCCCCTCACGCATTTTCCCTCCCCAGCTCTCCCCCACGCCTTCCCCCGTCCTCCAGAAGCCAATTCACCAGATCCAGCTCCCGAGCTCTCCCTCCCCTGCCGCCGCACACAGAGCCTTGCACCATGTCTCAAATTCGCAGATGCAGTGCAAGGAAAGGAAACCAAACACTCCACATTCCTTGCAACGGAGCTCCGCGCTGCAGACGCGGAGACATTCCTCCCACAGGAGACATTGGAAGTCGGAGGGGAACAAATCCCTGCCATTTGCAATACCAAAAACCAGAATAGCGCAGAGCTCGAGACCGCAGGCTCAGAAATGCGCAAATGCAGCAGGGAAGCAACAGAAGCCGTGACCCAAATGGCCGAGGTGGCCCGACATGGACACGGCGTGGCGTGGCAAGGCGTGCGTGAAGCGTGAGCTTGTGCTGGACGCAAGCGACGAGCAGAGCTGCTGCCACGCCGCGGAGGGCACGCCCTCCTTCCCGGCGGCTTCCTTCCGTCCCAAACCCCTTTCACACCGGCAGCTCCGGGTAAGCGGTTTCACGGGCTCCGTCCCCCGGCCCAACCGCTGCAGCGAAGGTGAAAGGGGCTACTCCGGCTGAACTTTCCCCTGCGCCACAGGAATCGACGGTTTCAGACGAGAAGAGGAGTTTCATCTGACTCCGATGCTGGAACGCCCATTCATCAGGCTCGTGCACCGATTCTCATCTGTCTGCGGAGCGATTTGGAATTCGGCATCGGGAGACGTGCTGCGGGTCGCAGGATGTGCAGAGCTTGGACTATGACAGATTGGCATGTGCCTTCTTTGAGTTGGCATCGCAGATGCTCCACGTCACGTAGAGAGGGAGGGGGTCCTTTTTTGCCAGGGGATGAGTCTGTCTCATGCACGTCGCGCACCTGCATGCGCCGGACAGAGCAGGATAAAATGCATCTCATGACTTAGCGAGAGGTTCTGCACAAGCAGGCATGCATTTAGACAGAGACATGGGACGGAAGAAGAAGGGAAATAGAGAGGGAACAGCGGATGATTGGGGAGTTGCTAGGGTTGAGACTTCGTAGGCCATTGTAGTGCCTGAGGTATCAGATAGTCTCCCTTATGCACGCCACGGAGAAAGCATCTTACACTGCAAGCGCATGGAGATGACTGATTGAGAATGTCTACCTGCTGCAGCGACGGAACTGGATTCAAGCGGGCCTGCTGGATGGGATGGTGTGATGAACATTTTTCCCTGCCGATTTAGCTAATACCACCAGCACGGGTACATGAGAGGTGAAGGCTGTAGGGCAGGTGAGCAAAGAAGCATGGCGACATTGGTAAGGGCTGGCTTGTGAACATGCGGAGCTGGTTGAGTTGATGAGAAGACACAACAGTGGATTTTGGTGCTCCCGTGACCCGACTGCAAGTCAGTTTGTGCGCGGCCTGAGGAAATTATGTGGAGATAGCCTGTCTATGGGGAATCAACAAGTTTGTCTCACAGGAAGTTGGAGGCCAGCATGTTGTAAGTTCCCTTACTAAACGAGCCTCAGGGTTGCAATATCTCGCCAATTTCGGTAGTTGCAGATCAATCAAACAGGGGAGTTCATACCTCGTTTGCATAGACCTCCACTTAGCCTGGCTAGATCTGGCTACTTCATGTATGCGAGAACGTACAGTAATAGCGCCTGTTTCCGCCTTCAGTGTTTCCATGGGAGATGTTAGACGCAAGCTGCAAGTACCTGTGGCTCAAGGGAAAAGGTCCCGGATTGACGAGAGACAGCTTCAAGAAAATTCCTGGGATCACAAAATGTAAAATGCTTTGCCCATCCTACTTGCTAGACTTTCATCTCGTCAACTCCTGTACGGGCTGCAGTTGCATAAGTAGAGGTCATTAGAAAAACTAAGTGTTTGAACGATTTTATCCAGTCCCTTGTCTGAAAGGTACATGTTGTCTGCGGGAACAGCAGGAAACTTTTGTGCAGATATGCTCTTTAGGGACATAGATACGAATGGCGATGGGAAAGCAACGTTTATTGAGATTTGTGAAGCCTTGGTAGCTTACAGGGACACTGGCACACCGGGCTCTCTACTTCGAGGTACGACTTTCGCAGAATTTCAGCTGAATAGTTCTGTGCAGGGCGTACCAGAGACCTGCGTCTAATAGGATTCACTCTCGACTTCATATCAGCACCTCGTGGCTGACACACCCTTTAATGATGGATGCAGTGTTGTTTGATTTCTACGACCATAATGCGGATGGAGTGTTATCTAGGGGAGAGCTAGAGGCTGCTATGCAGATCGCTTCCCCTAGTCTTCACCCAATTCCACGAGCTCAGCTTGAAGGGGTAAGTGACCTCACCAGTTGGGGATTCAACGGCAGACCCAGCACTAGACAAGCAGAAAGTTTTCAGAGAGTAGATTGGTGATGTAATCACGGACGAAAGGAAAGTGGGGAGCACGGTTACATACAGGGTTGCCTATGTCTGACAGGATCTCAATGCAGTCAGCGTATCATTTCAGATGCTAAGAAACAACCTTGCCTTTCTGGATGCAGCTCGTGTCAAGTATCCTTGAGCGATTTGACTTTGATAAGGATGGTGCATTGAATTACACAGAGTTCTCCACTCTGATGAGAGACACCGGCATGGATTTGACTGGATGAAAAAAATACCCACTCAGAACCGCATGCCAGACAGCCTAGCGGTGAGGGCGGATGAGAATTGGAGGCCTCACTTGCACAAACCATCATGGCTGAAGCACTATACACTTGAGTTAAACCCAACTCTGATAGTGATAATACGGAGGCTGTTCCCATCCAGCCTAGGTCAGGTAGAGTAGGTCCACCGTATCTTCACGGAGATTCACACGGTCGAACTCCTGACTCCATATACCAGCCAAGCATAACGAGTGAATGCCCAAGGTTCTGAGATCTGGTCTCATAACCACTGTGTCCTGCATGGCTGGAGTTCTTCTGGCCGTTGTCCACGAGAAACTGTTCAAATGGAACTGTATCATACACCAGCAGAAATAGCAATTAGTCTGCATTTCTTGGTTGTCAAGACCAACGGACATTTTAGCTGCTATTGCTTGCTAAAAATTGAACACCCTATTTTGAGTGAAAGGAATTTGCATGTTTGAAAAAGCTCCACAAGCACAGCACATAGCTCCTGGACGGACTTACTGTATCGTCAACTCTTTCGTTTGGACAAGGGTTTGGATAGTAGAGAAGATCTCGAAGAAATGCGTTCTGCCAAATTTCACAAGGATAATCAGTGATGAACGAGAAGAAGAATTCTTATGAAAACCTCTCCTGCGTTAAGAACCAAGCCACAGACGTTCCTATATGCTGTCAATGGTGGAAAAACGGCACGATCTTGCCCACATTACACTTTTCTACCCATAAGCCGATAAATCCCTCGATCTGCATTGCACTCACTCAGTCCTGGAAGTAGGCTGGCCTTGTGAAGCTGTCCATACCTGAGGGACTTGCTGACGAGCTTCGAGGAACCCGTACAACAGGGGCCCTACCATCAGATGAATGGTGTCTCACCCTGTCAGCTCTTACAGGTTCCTGCCTAGCACGAGGCTCATCCTTGACCACATGAGACTGACCCACGTTCAAGTGGTCATTTCTTGACCGGGGAACCCCAGAACTTGTAGCTTGACTTCTGCGCTGGGGCACCTTGGGTTGCACAGGTGATTGCTTCTCGCCCGAAGCCTGAATTTTGGTCTTGGCAAGTTGAAGGGCCCTCAAAATCTGATTTATATCACCCCCTGAGGGCTGCTTCACAGGAACTGTCTGATCGGATTCCTTGGGGTACAAATTCGGCTTGCTGGAGAGACCAGCTCCCCCCCCAACACGACCTGCAGGAATACCATGATGTCGGGTAGACATGTTTCTGACTCCTTGAGGACCATAAGATGACTCTGTAACACCATGATACTGCTGTTGGGGCTGCCTTACCGCTGAGTAGCGGTGGGAGACATGCGGATCTGACAAAAGAGGCACTTGGGATAAAGAGCTCCCATCATAGTTAGCGACTCTGCCCCGCATTGCCTCTCTTTCCAGAACATTTGCACCTTCTCCAGCATAGCTCGGCAAGGCCAGGTACGACTGCGGCTGGTTTGGGGCTTCAGGATGATATGATGGCTCTCTACCACCATGTGCTGAAAACTGGACTCCTCTATCGACGGAGGGATGACTTTGGCTATCCCTAGGAGCTTCTGAGGGATAGGACATTTCTCCTACACGTTGGCTCCTCAAAATGTCTTGAGACTGTCCTTGCATGTCTGTAGAACCGTTGTGTGTCCTAATTGGACCATCATATGGCCCTTCATGTGGCACAGCTACGTCTCCACCATCACCCTCACCGGCATAGCTAGGTAAAGCTAAGATGGGCTTTGGCTCCTCATCTTTGGCAGCCCGTGTTGCTAGTGATCCCTTCACCCCTGCTGCAGGTTCTGACTGCTGTTGACGCTGGCTGAAGTCTGCGGCCGTATTTGGTCGTACACTTGTCGAAGTGTGGAGCTGGCGACCTTCCTCTCCAGGACCAACGGCCCCTCTCTGTGGACCAACACTCTCTTCCCCCTCCCCTGCATAACTTGGCAGTGCCAGGTAGGTCTGCGACTGATCAGAACTTAAGCCCGTGCTGTTTGCAGTATCACGTACCCTCCTAGTGTCAGGCAACCCCCTTGCAGGGACCGACTCCTTGTCATGGTGCTCGCGAACGTCCTGGTAGTGTGAGGCAGAGGCAGGCACCTGAGCATTACGGATCTGCGTTGGAGAAGTCCTAATATCAACCTCAGGTTGACTAAGGGATAACTCTGCCTGTGGACCAGGTGCTCTTGACCGCATCCCATTTGGAAGTGCTGCATTGGGAACTGGAGCGGGCCATCTACCATTGGTGCCTTCTGCCTGGCTTGTCCTCATCAGAGACTCTTCTCTGTGTCTTCGGAGATCTCTTGGCAAAAGACCTGCATCATATGACTGAGATAGATACCTTCCCTGCAAGCTACCGACGGGTTCTCTCCCTGGAAGATTATCACCCAGATAAGGCTGAGCATTAAATTTTGGTGGAGTCCGCTGTGGGCTAACAAACTCAGCAGGCGAATACGTAGGAGAGGCCCATCTCTCCAATCCTCTACCCAGGCCTTCTCTGTCATAAGCGTCGAAAGCACCTAAATCTGGTGGAGTTCTGTAATATGGCTCTCTACTGAGAGGCTCTCTAACTGCATAACCTTGCCTCCGCCGTTCTCTTTCAGATTCCAGTTCCACCTCCCTGTAAAGAGGGTCAACAGCGTCATAATATCTGCTCCTAATTTCTTGCTCATAATATCGGTTTTCCGCTTCATATGCTCTCCAGGCATGCTCGTCAGAGAAGCCACCACTTATGCTGTGGTGCGGTCTGTGGAATCTCTCCCTTTCATAGTATGCTGCCCTGTCTGGACTTCTGTATGGAGCACGATAATTGGGCCTTGATCTTTGGAAATCGGAATGCTGTCCCCTGTCATAGTCAACCCCTGGTATAGGAGGAGACCTGTTGCTGTACTGAGCCCTGGAAAGCCTATCATGACCATAGTACTCACTGTCTGAAGCATGATCAGCTGATAAGTATCGATCGGCCATTGCACCCACATAGTCTGAGTCATTTTGTGACCGGGATCTGTACAACATTCCACCTCTTGATCCTGGAGCATACTCTCGAGGGTCATATGGAATCCACTCCCGTCCAGGATCTCGCCTGTCAAACTCTGAAGGAAGAGCCTGGTTGGGATGACCTGCTCCGACCCTCTGTTCTCTGTAGTCTACTGGGTTCTCTGGGTATGCAGGGGGTCTACGGATGGCTGAACCATCAGACTCTTGAGGACCCGTGTGTGGGAATCCGGGCTGCTCTTGTTCTAGACCCGCGGGCAATTCTGCAGATACTGGGTGCCCTCCTCCTGATTGACCATCATGCTCTGCAGGCTTAGCAACATAGTGAAACCCATCTTCAGGTACACTAGGAACACGGTCATGCTCAGCTTGCTGATCTGGAAGACGTTCAGTCAAGGTGGAGTTGGAGGTCTCCCTGGAGGTTGGGCTCGGGTCCTGGGAAAGCCGCAATTCGGCTGGGCCTACACCTACTTCCTGATCCATCACCCTGTTGCCTGCAGCAGGTATTTCCTCAAAAGATTCTCTAACAGGGGCCTCTGCTTCATTCTTCACAGGGAGTTCTGCAGCACTTGTCACACGCCCAATTTCAAGTCCTTCTTGCTCATCCCTGCTCCCTTCAGGCTTCAGCTCCGGCATCGTTACTTCCAGGACAGGCCTTGGTAGCATCGTTTCTATTGAAGTTACCATACTTTCCTCTGTTTGTGAAGTTACACTGTCCATCTGGACTGGTGTGGATTTTCTCGAAGTGTCCGCTTTCTCCACATCTTCCTCTGTTGTTCTGTTATCACCTTCAGGTGGAGGGGCTGATTGAGGAGGAGCAGAAGTGTCGGCAAGTTCCTTCTCTGTTCTCCCTTGCTCAACCTCGTCCTGTGAAGGTGTGACATTCAGATCTGGAACAGCAACTGTTCCTTCACCAGTTCCCACCTGAATATCCTGCAACAGAGCAGAACGAAAGGTGGTCAAACTCTCAGAAGAATAGAAGAATCTGTTGACTCCAGCAGATATTCAGACCACGGGAATGGTACTCAGCTACAAGTTTTCCATAAGCTATTGGTAGAGTTTGCAATTCCTGGTGCCTTGAAATGCTCCATATATCATGCGAGCACAGTTGTTCTCTACAACTATGCAAAAGCGCTGTGTAATTTCAAGCAATCCAGCGGACAACCTAAGAGGTCTACAACCCAGTGTGCACCTGTTCGCATGGCAGCATCCAATCAACATTGACATTTTTTCACGCTTACAACTGACGCTCATGTGGCTGCCCCACTGCAACTGAATAGAGGCGAGAGCGAGCTCTTCCACAGCCAGGAAGAATTCTCTGAGGCAAGAAGGCCATCGACAAGAGGGCCAAAATTCGCCTTATTTCACCAATTGGACTGCCTACATGTTGCTACGGAAAGAGGCAAACAAGGATGTCCACCTGATTGAGACTTGACGAATCGGGGGCATGTTGCTTAGCATGGTACTGCTTCTCCCAAAGCCTCTGTGCTTTTTCTTCAGCTTCGTACTCTGCGATAAGCTTCTCAAAGTTTTTGCTTGCGTCATCCGACAAGTTGTCCTTTGCACCATTCGCTTCCATAACTGCTGCAACGTTGCTTCCCATCGTCAGTGAACAAGCTTCACTGCTCACAGTAACTTTTGCATCCCCAGATCCATCCAACAAAACTGAGTTATCTTCTGATTTGTGTTGAAGAATGTTAACAACATCACCCATCCAACCTAGAAGTTCACGCCTATCCATATACTCCTCAGTCCTTCCCTCCGATAATGTACCCATTTCCTCACCTAAGCGATCCCACATCCCCTTGAGGCGCTCCTCGACAACCCTGTACAGCGAAGCGGAGAAATTTGGATTGAGACAACAGCCAGTCGGTGGCATTGACAGAAACGGTCGAGGATATGAAGCTGGACAAAAGTTATTGTGAGATGAGGACAAACATCCCAGTACCTGGTTTCCCTCCTTTGAATCCGGCGAAGAGATCTACCGTTTCTTCTCCTTGGAGAGTCCACCATCCCATCTGGAAGGGATTCGGCAGACCATACGGTCTTGATAGCTGTTTCTGATGACGTCTTCTTATCTTCAGCCTGTGGGCTCTCCTGGCCACCGGGATCACCCTTCTTCCCTTTCCAGGCAATTGGCTTTTGCTGTGCTTGAAACTCGGGAGCGTCAGCCGCAAATCCAGTGCCATCTTCTTCAGAGCTGGAATCCTCGTCCCCGTTCTGTTCTCCAGCTCCCGGTTGTCCTGCCTTTGCACCATCTTCCCCTCGGGAGCCTCGCTTTCCGGATCCTTCCTGACTGGCTGCAGACCTTCCAGTCTCATTCGCGCCGTTCGCAATGCCGTCTGCGGCAGCGTTCTCCGTGGAAGGGTTTAGAACAGAGTTCTTGCTTTCAACCTCCAACCTCGCAACCACTGAGCTGAAGAAAGCCGTGGCGTCCGCCACAAGACCTGCTTGACAGAGCAGAGAGAGCGCCTCCCCCAGCGCAGCGTCCAGCTTCTTCCTTTGACCGGACTCAAACTCCAGCTTGTGCTCAAGCTCTGCAACCTGGCAAATGCGGACCGACCATCAATTTCCTACTCTTTTTGCTGGCTAATCAGAAAGATTGTCACAACACACGGTCCAGTAGCAGAACGCACCCTCTTGGCAAGCAAGTGCGCTCGCTGTTTCGCTGCTTTCGAAGCTGACCTTTCAGACAACAGCCTAGCTCGGAGAAACTCGATAGTCATTGCGGCTGGATCTTCTCCCAAAGAATGCCGCCTGTATAATTTACAGTGAACGCACTCTTAGTTTCGAGGACGCGAAACCAAGAAAAACACAACAACACTCCATGAGAGCTTCAACACAAGCTAGGCGGCCAACCTGTCCAGCGGAGAAGTTCCATTTGCCAGCTCCCCTTGCTGTTTCTCTGGCTTCGCTTGCGCAGCTTCGTGGCCAGGCTGAGGTGCTCCCTTGGCAGGCGCAGTAGCCGGCGCGCCGAGCTGCGCCGCATCATGCACCCCCTGCTCCGAAGACTTCAAAGCCATCGCGAAGGCCGTCAATCAAAATCTCCGCTCTCCCTCAACTGAACAACAGCACACAAAACAGCAGCACTGTTCAACGCGTCCGTCCTCTGCCAGCTGCATCACATCACCTCCAATTCAATACCGAGCTCTCTCTTCCCCCCTCCGCTCCTCCTACTACAGCAATTGACCATCTGCCGCACCAGCATTGCAAAGCCGAGCCATTTGGCCAGCCTCGAGAAGGCAGGCTCTCGCAGATCTCCCGGCTAGCATCGACTTCCGTGCCAAAAGAAGACAATCCCGGGGAAACAAACACCTCTAGCACGGAGCTCAAGACACACACACATACACACACACATACTACATACCTCCTCATCCTCGCTTCCACGCTGGCCACATCACACCTTCCGGGGCCTGTTCCCTCCGAAACAATCCCGCATTCAAAAACCTGCAGCGGCGGCTCCGAATCCGGCCTCATCACGCCCGAGCCAAACCTCCATCACACCGAATCCAGCTTTCACGCTCCATCCTCGCGTTGCAGCCGGGGAGCTCCATCTCGGCCAAATCCGCAACACAGTCCAGAGATGAAACACAAGCTCTCCCACGGCAATGCCGGCTCGCAGGCTCCTTCTTCCTTCTTCCTTCTTCCTCCACTGCCGCCTCCTCCAGCTGCGAGCTCGCTCTGGCTCTGGCAAGAGCAAAACACGGGATGCACAAACGGCCGCACGCCGGCGAGCGAGCAAGACGGAAGCGCTTCCGAATCCGGCGGCAATGCTGCGAATTCCAGGCTGTGCGCAGGGGCCAGAGCAGGCAGGCCCACCCTGCTGCAGCTGCGCACACCACTGCAGGCAGGCTCGTCACGTCAAGGCGGACGCCACACACACACAGTAGTCGTTTATCTCTCTTCTCTCTTCCCCAGGCCAGCTCTTTGAGAGAGGAGCTACGTATGTAGGTCCACTTTCGGCTCTGACAGCCGGGTCCCCTTCCGCCCGCTTTCCGGACTGCCCACGCTGCCCCACGCCCACCTCCCCCCCAAGCGAGCCTGGCCCCCAGCCCCTATCAGCCCATACAACAAAGGTGCATCATACTCTCCCTCGAATTGATGCAGCGAGAGGTACAGTACCTTTGTAACGGAAGATGAGCGCCCGAGTATGGCCGGCCCTCACAAGCGTTGGGAACCGCCTGCCGTCTGTTTGGACGGCTTTTTTGACTGCCGTCTGCCGTCACCACTTATTTCGCTCTCTGCCGACACCCTCGGTCCGCCCTCCACAGTATCTCATGAGGTCCCACAGCCTTCACTTGCCCAGCTGGGACCGACTTTGTCGCAAATCCCACCATCAATGTTTAACGAGAATATGCATAATTACATACCCTAATGCTCAGGGCTCAAACCCTCCAAAGTCCCACCAATACCGCTTACGGAATCGCAATCGGAGCCCTTTCGTTGCCTCTGTTTGAACAGTGGAGTCTCCTGTAAATGCGGCTCTTGACTGGTCCAATGCAGGCTGGAAAGCACAGCAATGAACGCCACGCCGTACCAGTACCACAAGACATGAATAGGGATGCATACCGACATGGGCACAATAAATGGTCGAGCAAGAGAAGGGAGAAGGAACAGGAATCGGTGATTCAGGATGCTTACCAAACATGGTGGAAGCGTACCCACACGGCCCTTTCTAATCCTGCCTGCACCAAGTTAACCGCCATCTGTGTCCTGTCTTAGACGGCCCGGCCGGGCTGATCATGTCCATTTCTGGTCCCATGTGCGCAGCGTGTGAGACCCACCTGGGCCTGGCGGCATCGTCGTACAGGGAGCACTCAGTAATTGTAGGTGGTGCATGGAGGGGACGACGTGGGTAGGTGTGCATAGCATACGAGGTTCGTAGGCAGCTGAACACATAGGAGATTAGATTATCACGTCCAGAACGAGACAAGCTGCAGGCAAGTTAGCGGGATCGTTTTGCCAACAATCTGACAGGCATTAGCATGCGATCAGCTTCGGTAACATGGGAGTGGACTCAAAATCACATGCTCGCTCACTCGAGGTGTGGTGTACCTTAGTCTGCAAAGCTAAGCTCCCACGGGGCTGCTGCTGCTGCCTGGCACGGGGACCCAGGAACCAGGGTCAGGTCATTAGGTCAGCCCTGGGCAGGCAGATACATACATATGCATTACAGAGAGAACCTACAAGTTCACGTACGTAGTAAGCAGGTTCACATGTACTAATTCGCCTCGAAGCAATGGAGACGAGACGGTGCGAGAGAGAGAGAGAGTCTGGCTCACCTGACCTGATTGATAAGCAAAGAATTAACTACCCAGACCAGTCCAGTGCTGGCTGCCAGTGCCAGCATCATGGCAGCCATGCAGTGCAGCTTCATCAGGTTCTCTCTGAAAGGATCACACACTTGCTGCCAGGGCCGGACGCACTCCAGTCAACAACCCGCAAAGGGGTGCTTGATGGCGGGCGTCAGTAGCACCAAATAATTGAATTGTTCCAGCAGATGCATGGCCTGTACACAAGGAGCGTTGGGCAGCGGGTGTGCCCGGCCCCAAGAGCTGGTCGGATAACAGAGGTGGCAGAGGAAAAATGAAAATCCGTTCATCAGGAAAGAGCAGCGGCTGGGGTTTCCCCTGGTTGAGGAGCAAGATCGTTCTTGTTGAACCTCTCCTCGTCGTAGAAGCTAGCCCTCACCACCCTGCCTCCGAAAAACCGGCCGTCCAGATCCACAAGGGCTTTCGTTGCTTGCTCTGCTCTTTCGAACTGGATGAAGATCCTCACAGCCTCGGTCACAGGGAAGTCCGGCTCTGTGATCTCGAATATCAAAACCCTGGTCACAGTGCCATATTTGGTGCACTCCGATGCCACTTCATCTTCCAGCTCGTCATCTACTTCACCAGGCCCGACCTGTTTGTCCACACAACACGAGCAGCAACACCATTCAATTTCCTTCCTCACACAACACACTAAAAAAACGGCATTCAGCCAATGTAACATGCTACAGCCTGCTTCCACACCATCAGAATGACAATTGGTCAAGAACTTTAATCACCAGCATTGTAACAACCCAGCAAACACAATGCACAAGCAAGCTCACCATGTTCCTCAGCAGCACAACCCTGGTAGGAGGCCCAGAAATCGCAACCCCAGCCTTCGGTTTCTTCTCAGGCTTGGCTTCTCCAGCGTTCACAATAACTCCCGCTCTCTTATCCGTCTTCCTGGCCATAAGCGGAGTGGTGATGCCCTGCTCCTGCTTCCCGAGTCCCTGCCCCTCCTTCCACCCCATTCTGGCCATCATCCTCTGCGCAGCCGTCATCTGCCCACCAGCACCGAGCCCCAGCCCCGCCATTGTCCTTCTTGATGCTGAACCCCTCCCCGTTCCTAGGAGGCGATGGCGATCTTGCCCTAGCCGGGCTGGACCCTTCCGCAGGCCCAGCCCCAGCCCCGCCCGGCCCTGGCCGCGCTCAGCATGGCCCGCCGCTTCCACGCCTCCTCCCGCTGATATGCAGCTGCACGGTCCTCTCCCGCCGGCCTCCTTTTCCCGCTCCGCCTTCCGCTCCTCCTCCAAGACCCGCTGCCGCGTCGGCTCCCGCTCCCGCTCCTTCTCCTCTCCTCCTCCTCCGCCCGCCGCCTCTCCGCCTCCCGCCGCATCTCGTCCTCCATCTTCCTCCGCCTCCGCTCCCGGCAGTACTCGTCGTAGTCGTTCGGCCTGGACGGGTCGTACTCCTCAACCACTGCCGCGCTCGCTCCCACCAGCGCCGGCTGCGCGGCGGCGACAAGGGCCTCTCCTCTCGGAGGCTCCCAGCAGCGGGCTCGCTCCCCGCCATCCGCCACAATCCATCTCTGCCCCCTCCCGCTCCCAGCCCCAGCCGCAGCACTCCCGCTTCCCGCCTTGACCTTCCCGGGAGTCGCTGTGGACTGGTTCCTCACCACCGATGCAGGAGCGAAGAAATTCGGCTGCTTCCGCAGATTAGGAGGCGCCATCTTGGTGCTCGCAGACCAGGCCGCCGACGCATTATTGAACTGCCCGCTCCCGGGCTTCCCTGCGCCATCTTCCTCCTGCAGCGTCTTAGCCGAAGGAGGCGGCAGATCCCCATACAATCCTCCCATCATCGTTGCGATCCCCTGGCCAAGCGAAATCCGATCACATTGCCGCCTTCCCGCCTCGCCTGCTGGATCCTGGTCCTTCCTGCCTTGCTTCCCCCGGCAAGAGTCCGCTTCTTTCGCACCAAGAACCTGCTGGCCATGTAACAGATGCCTTGCATAACCTTCCAAAAAAACCTTCACTTCTTCACGCCCCGACACACAAATAACAGCAACGCCATGGCCGATTTCCTCTCCAAAGCACCGTCCGCCATACAAGCAAGGACGCGAGCGTCTCCAACGAATTTTCCATCTTGGTCTCGATTTCTAGGGTTCGCTTCTGTGTGACCCTGAACATACATACGAGTTATGTACAGTGGATTTCAGCGGCCTTCTCCATCGGGCTGCTGCTTTATATATGTGTGTCCAAATGGACAGTGGATGCCTTTGGTGCACAAGTTGTGTAAGTACCACTATAATAAACTTGAGTTAGCGCAGTAAGCTAGTGAGCTAGCAAGTGCAATAAATTAGCGTGTTAAGCAAGTTATCTCCACGGAGCTCCACGTCTGTGCTGCGTCTGGTATGCTGTCGGCAAGGTCGAATTGGTGCCTGCATGGAACTGTGTCCGAGCTCAAGCATCACTGTGTTGTGATAGGCATGGAATTCAGCTAGCTGCAATCTGCTGCTGCAGATGATCGGCAAACATGACGTCCACCTTTGAGGCGCGGATGCAAGAATTGGTGGCGAGGCGGGAACAGCAGCTGCAGCAGCTGCAGGTACTATGTGCGGCTTTCCTCTGTGGCATGAAAATTGTGTCCTTCTTCGAAAACCGTTGCCAATTCGGGGGAAGTTCTGATCTCTGTTCACGCAACAGGCAGAGAAGGAACTGCAGGGACGCAAAATGGTTGAGCTCGAGCAAACAGTCAGAAGAGTGCGAGCCTTGCGATACGAGTGTCTCGTTCTGAAACAGGACATTGCATCGCTCAACTGCAAGACACTGGCTACTGAGCGTGAGATCGAAGAAGCGAGCGCGAGGCTTGAATCAACACTGGAACAAGAGCGGTATCCGATCCTCCCTGCACATGGCGTTTATCTACGATTCGGACTCAATTCTGAGGTGGACGTCATGTTGAGGGAAGTGTTGGTAATTGCAGGGATTTGGACATCGAGATAGAAAATCTGGAGGTGATCAGAGCAGAAAACGTGGCTGTTTACAAGGCCAAACGGACAGAGATGGCGGAGTATCACAAGAGAGTCCTCGCGCACCTTTCCGGTGAGAAGCAAGAAATTGAAGATCTCAAGGGACAAGTTGCAACGGTAATTAATGAAGTGCTGTGGAAGTGAGCGAAATCATGAGCCTTACCAGTGCTTCCAGGTTGAAGTGAAATGTGATGTGCAGCTGGAGGCGCGACTGCAGGATGTAAGGAAAATGAAACAGATAGTCCGTCTGGAACAAGAAGAGAAAGCAGCGGTGTACAGGGCCAATGAAGAAGAGAAGGAGAGGCTAAAAGTACTCCTCCAGCAGAAAAGGGAGGAAACAGAGGCGCTCAGTAGGGAGTGTAAAGCCTTAGAGCTGCAAGTCTTTGAAGCCAGAGGTAACGATACCTTCCTGCCAGTGAACGCCTTTGGTTTGCATGATCTATTCCAGCGTTCCAACCTTCCCATGACCTCTTGTATCTTATGGATTCATCACAGACAAAGAAAAGGAAAACCTTCGATCAAGCTGTAACAAGATCTCCTGGGATTCACAATAGGGACATCCATGGTTCTTCCTGTCAGAGACCTCAGCACATAACAGGCCCTCTCGTGAACACGAAGTGCATGTTGCTGACATGCAAGCCCAGAGATGAGATTTACGAAGCTGCCAAATCCTGTCGCATCCTTGAGCATGTGCTAAAGGTGTGAAGGGCTATTGCTATGGTGCCGCGTACTCCCGGTGGTCCCCATTCCACAGGTCAGAACCAAACCCTAGGCCGTAAAAAAAAGCTGACTTCCACTAACTCCGTGCTCGCACTGTCCTCTTGGTCGGTCGAGATGCCTTGGGCTGAGCGTCGTAAAGGTTTCAGGCCCACCACGGGCGGTCAGGCATATACGTACACAGAATGCGCATCGGAAAGGGTACATATCTATATCGCCCCCCGCCAAGGGCACAGGCGCAAGGAGATTCCAGTTTCAGGCATGACTTCCCGGCTGGACGGAGCTGCCACTGGAGTCGCGGCAAGTCGTCTCACGATTTCATTGATTGTACCTTACCTCCCTCCCCTTGAACTGTGTGTCATCATAATGGAAGCTTGATGGTCACATAATCCGTGGCCCGTGCACTGTAATAGCAGCTGACTGCAGACAAAATCCGGATGGCCATGTACACAGGCAAGAAGGGCTGGAGAGTCAGAAGGCACGAGGCGGCCTCCAGCAGGGCCATATGAGACAACGGTTCCTCCCTGTCTAAAGCAGCTCTGCACTACCCCATTTCCTCCACAATCTTCTGGTATCCGTGGCCATGGTACTTACCACTGTAACATTCTCTGGACTGCGGCAGCACCTCTTCCCCTCCAAGCTCCAGGCCCAGGCACACACCGACAGGTATGTATAGTAGTCTAGTCCCACCTCCGTCACTGTATTGGTCGCTCAGAATCACGGGCTTTTCCTCCCCTCCACTGTCCCTCTCTTTAACGACCAGGTGCGACAAAGCAGCTCTCACAAACACAGTCTGTGTTTCTTGTGCAGATCTTCACTTCAGGTGCATGCCCTTCGTCTTCCAGCTGTAGGCGCAAGCCAATCCCGCTCCGTGAGTTCGCAGATCTCTCTCTGCCCTCCACCGGCCCTGCGATCCAGGGCTGCGAGGAGGAGGCTGCAGCAGCTATATGTGCCGGATGACGGAGGCTTGAGGAAGGGCAGGCGGCAAACAAACAGTGCAAGCGGCCATGGCAACGACGATGGAACAGCAGGCGATCCCAGCAGTGCAGCGAGGCGGCATCAAGGGGGCCCCGTCCCTCTCCATCCTCCCGGGCTCCGCCATCCTGGCCATCATCTCCCTGATCCAGTCCCCCTCCGACAGGAACCGAGCATCCCAGGTGTGCCGCGCCTTCCGCGTGTGCGAGAGGCAGAGCCGCACCACCCTCTGCCTCCGCGCGCTCCGCAGCGACGTCTGGTTCCTCCCGCTCTGCTTCTCCGGCGTCACGGACCTGGACCTGACCGCCGTCACCCTGCTCCCGAGCCAGGCCCCGTTCCACCTCCACACCGCCGAGCTCCACCGCCTCAGCTGCGCCTTCCCAACCTCACCAGCCTCCGCGTCCCCGCCGCGAGCGACGCCTGCACCCGCGCCATAGCCTCCCAGTGGCCCGCCCTCCGCAGGCTCGCCTTCTCCCGCAACCCGCTCCCCAGGCCCTGCTCCCCGCCTCCGCACCGTGCTGCGTCACTTCCGCCGCCTCCAGGTCCTGTCCGCCGACAACCTCCTGGTCCCGTCCCTGGCCCAGGGCTTCCCCGCCGCGGCTGCCCCGCCCTCCGCGCCCTCAACCTCTCCTCCTTCCTGCTCACCCTGGACCAGGAGCTCGCCTTCCTGGCCCTCAAGTGCCCCAACCTCGAGAGCCTCTGCGTGACCCTCCACCAGGCCGCCTCACGGGCGCCGGCATCCTGGCCCTGGCCCGCGCCTGCCCCACCCTCGTCACCCTCTCCGTCTGCCTCGTCCCCGGCACGGACAACCATGCCCCGTCCTCTCCGCGCTCGCCGCGGCCTGCGGCGAGCTCCCTCCTCTCCCTCGACCTCTCCATGGACCAGGTCCCCGCGCTCGCGTCCGGCCCCAGGATGGAGCGCGTGCAGGACATGGCCGTCGGGCTCCGCTCCCTCGTCGTGCTCTCCACCGACGCGGGCATGGCCGGCGTGGCCGCCTGCCCTAACCTCGCCGAGCTCACCTTCGGGTCGTGCGAGGGGCTCCTCGACGACCACCTGGCCGCCATAGCCCGCTCCTGCAAATCCCTCTGCACTCTCCGCCTCCTGCACTGCCTGGGGATCACAGACCGAGGCCTGGCGCGGATGTCTCGCTCCTCGACTTCCCTCACATCCCTTTCCCTCTGCTACCTCCGGCCCCGGGTGAGCGCCATCCTCGCCGCCGTCCGCCCGTTAAGCTCCACGGTGACCGCGCTCCGGGTGATGGGGGACAGCGGGGTGGACAGCCTCGCGGGGCTGGCCTCCTGGCCGGTGCTCGCGCGGCTGGAGATCACCATGTCGAAGGAGCTCCCGGCCGTGGTGCTCCTGCAGGAGCCGTGGCTCATCGGGTGCCCCAAGCTGCAGCACCTGGCGCTCATGTTCCAGAACTGGTGCCCGCCGTCGCTGCACTTTCTGCGAAACTGCCCCTCGCTCACCTCGCTGGCGCTCTCCTTCTCCGAGACCCGGAGCCGCCAGACGACGCTGGAGCATTTGCGGGAGATCGCGCTGCTGCCCAGCCTGCTGGCGCTGTCCGTACATGTGTGTTCGCAGGAGTGGCTGTCGAGGGAGGCGGGGAGGTGGCTGGCCAGATGCCCGCAGCTCAAGTCGCTGGATATGTACTGGGCGCCCGGGGACGACGCGACGTTCAAGGGGCCCAAGGCTGGCTTGCAACCTTTTCTGCTGGAGCTTTTATCTCTAAAGACGCTGCGGCATGCGCAGATCCCTTCTGCGGCCAGCGACGAGGACGATGTGAAGGCCTTCTACAAGAGCATCAGGTCGCACACAGTGGGCTCGATGCTCAAATGCGCCTACAACCTTAAGCTGCAGGCGGCCAGGGGGAAGAGCACCAGGCTCCTGCCAATAGCTTCCAGGATATTGCGGTAAAGGATCATCAGTTCTGCTTCTTCACATCACCTACCTCTCGATTGGTCTCATCAGCAGACAGACATCAGGCATTCTAGATATTCCTTCTCCTAGGTCCGGCCTTCACAGTTCTTCAGCGAGTTGGGTAGGCGACGGTGGTTCTTTACCTCTAGCGTGCTGAGACGGTGATTCTCCCTTGAGAAAATGAGAAACCGCTCGGCCCAACAAAAAATTCTTCCGAATGGGCAGCACCCAGTTGAAGCCTTTGGGGGTGCAGTTCCTTTCTTCCCTCACGCAACCCAGCCAGCAGCAGCAGCTTGGACGGCTCCTGCTGAATGGTGTTGATGTGGGCAGCAGCACTTAGCTCTTGTTGTGCAGCATTGCGCGCACGCGGATGGGGAGCCCGTACAGACGGATGAAGCCCGCCGCATCAGCCTGGTTGTAGACTCCGCTCCCTTCCTCGAATGATGATATGTCCTGGCTGTAAAGGCTGTAGGGACTCTCTCTGGTAGCCACTGAAGCTGAGCCTTTGTAGAGCTTCAGCTTGACGCTGCCTGTGGTTGTCTTTGTGATGTTCTCCATGAATGCATCAAGTGATTCCCTGAGAGGGTCGAACCATCTGCCTGCGTACACCAGTTCCGCGTACTTGATGGCCAGGGTGTCTTTCAGCTGCACGGTTTCCCTGTCCAGAGTCAGGGTTTCCAGCTCCCGGGCTGCCAGGGTGAGGATTGTGCCCCCTGGAGTCTCGTACACCCCCCGACTCTTCATGCCCACCAGCCTGTTCTCCACCATGTCTATGCGGCCGATTCCATGTCGCCCTCCGATGTCGTTAGCCTTGGCAAGGAGCTTGGCAGGGGACAGGTGTTCTCCGTTGATGGAGACTGGAACGCCTGCCTCAAGTCCAATGTCCACATACCTGATGGGAAGGGACACAAACTTTCTCAGAAAGCTTTCTGTGATAAAGTGGAGTGCAAGCAATATCACTAGTCCACATCGAGAAACCACGTGCAACTGTTTAGCTTCCTTACTCTGGCTCATTAGGAGCGTCCTCCGGATCGACAGTCAGCACGTACATATCCTTATGAGGCTCGTTTGCAGGATCCTCCAGAATGTCACCCTACAAAAATGAGCAAACGTTACCGTCCAGTATCCGGTGGTTTCATTCAACTCAATGGCAAGCAAACACCCGAACATTACCTCATGACTGATGTGCCACAAGTTTCGGTCCCGGCTGTAGATGGACCTCTTGGTTACTGGCACAGGTACGTTGAACTTCTTAGCATACTCGATAGCGTCTTCCCTTCCTTTGATGTCCCATTCCCGCCACGGGGCAACCACGTGCAGCTTCGGGTTCAGGGCGAAGAAGGTGAGCTCAAACCGCACCTAGCCTCACAAGGCACCAGGTATGAGAACAGAGTTAAGGATGCAAATGCCCTACCCAACTTTCTACACCTTCTGGTCTGTATGTAAAGCGAACTCTGCAACAGCCCAGCTGCTGGCTAACAGGATTTGGGTTTTTACCAACCTGATCATTCCCTTTCCCTGTGCATCCATGAGCAACAGCATCAGCCCCAACCTCCCTTGCCACATCCACCATCGCCTGCACCCGGACGAGTTCTCATCAAGGTTAGTCTTCAAGCATCCACCTTGTCAGCTCACCACACACTTTCACACTAACATTACACTGACTAAGTAGAGGATTACACCTTTGCGATGATAGGCCGGGCCATAGAAGTGCCAAGAAGGTACTTCCTTTCATACACTGCTCCAGCTCGCAAGCAAGGATAAATGTAGTCTTTAACAAACTCCTCCTGAAGATCATGGATCACGAGCTGGCTTGCGCCGCTCGCTTTCGCTTTTGCTTCCAGACCATCTGTCTCCCCAACACCCTGCATTCAAGACATTCCAGGGTGTAAGACGTCCATACAAACACCTAAGACAGCAGCCGCTCCATGCACAGTTTCTGTAAATGTCACTACACCAACTCAGCATGGACTGCCACATCAGAATCCCATATACATATTCAGCAATGAACCCACAAAAATACTTACTTGACCCACATCAGCTGTAAAGCAAACCACCTCACAGCCATAGTTTTCCCTGATTCAGATTGACAGTGCTGTCAGAGAGCTTGTTCCCAAATTACTCCTCACAAAAATCACACAAAAAGTGACACAACAATTACAAGTACAAGGGTTTAAGCAGCCTCACCTAAGCCAAGGCACGATAACCGAGGTGTCCAGACCACCACTGTAAGCAAGAACAACTTTATTGAGCTTCCCTCGAATCCCTGCTGCTGCCTTGCCTGTTGTCTGTTTCACATCGCCATCGGCAGCCAGCACTGCCCTAGCACCTGGGAGAACCGTCAAACCCACGATTAGATCAAGTCCACGATAGAAAATTGAAGCACTGTCCAGAGAGTTCAATCCCGAAGATCCAATCCCAACGTTCAAGGTTTGACTTGTTATACTTTCCATATCAAAATCCCGAAGTCCAAGGCAGCTAGCCCCATTCAGGAAGGCAGGTTTCTCCATATGAAATCCCCGACGTTCAAGGTCTTACTTGTTTATATACCAAGCTATGGCTAACCCTATTGAAGAAGGACAGTTCTCCTCGAGTCTGGAGAAATTCCCGAGCTTCTATCCAGAAGGAAATATAAACCTATAAAACTACCCTATATATGCACAATCCTGGAGGTGGAGGGAAACACAAGTACCTTGCACAGCAGCCTGCATCGCTTGCTTCGTTCCCCTGAGAGGGGAAACTTCGAGAGACTGGCCCCAGAACTGCCCGGAAACGAAGCTCTGCTGGGCGGGCACAGGTATGAACAGAATTAGCTCAGAATTGCACGAGAGCAAGCATCGTTTTCAGCAGATGCGCTGACAGGCAATGACAACAACCACGACAGGAACAGGTTGAGAAAAGCGGAAGCACGAGCGAAGGCTGAGTGAGCGCAAAATTCTGGGTGGTAGGGAATCGGGCGCTGTACAAAGGAGTGACGCCGAGAGGTAAAGCAGGAGTTGCCCCGAACATCGGCCTTCACTCCAGCGAGGCCAGCATTGGCTGCCACACTGCCCGATAGAGCAGCCATCTCGGCGGAGGCCTCGGGCAGTCTGGAAGCGAACTGCAGACTGCAGTTTGCGCAGAGAGGATTGGGCGGGAGAGAAATGAAGCGTGACAACACAGCGTTGGTGCCGGCCAGTGCGGCGTCTGGTGACAAGCAAGCCGACGGGCATAGAAAAAGGAGTGTGAGTATTCCGACACTTATATAATGTCTCTGGGATCAACAGAACGTGCTATCTCTTAAACCCACAAAAGTTCGCCTAGGGAAACGCAGCAGATTCGTGCCCCCTTCCCTTGCGTCACGGCCCTGCAGGCTGGTCCCTGGCACCTATAAGGGCAGCGCTGCTTCACCCCTGTTGCATTGCCGCCTCATTGTGCTCTAGGATGTGAATGTTTCCGGCATGGTGGGTCATGGCGGGCATTGCCCCACTGCTCCCTCCCCTGCTTGTCTCTTCTGGGTGCTCGCAGTCGTAGCTTCCGATGCCGCGGCCTGCCGCCTTTTTGCAGGGTTTGGTGCCGTGGACTTGGGAATGCTATGTGCTTGTTATGTTCTTATGCTCTCATATTCTGTTTGTCATGTTACGTGACGTGTGCTTGCGTTCTTATGTGTTGATCTCTTAGCTTCTTGACAATGTGATGTCGCAGCAGTTACTGACGGTGTGTTGTTGTTGTCAATGGTGTGCAGGCGGAGTCGTCTAATGGAACCAAAACGGTTGTGAGGAGGAAGGTGGTGACTGTCACCAAGGTCAATGGGGTCAAAGAGAAGAAGGAGAGGGAGAAGAAGGTCTTCAGCCTTCCAGGTCAAAGATATGACGCTCCTGAGGAGGTATGTGGGAGTGTATGGTGTGTCCTTGCTTGATGTATCTGTGGATTTTGGGTGTGTCTGACAGGCAGGTTCCTGTGTTTGCAGAGGGATCCTTTGAGGATCTTTTATGAAAGTCTGTATGAGCAAATTCCTACTAGCGAGATGGCTGAGATCTGGTATGTCATTTTTAAGGCTTTGGTTGGTGGGTTTCGGCTTTCTGAAGCATGTATTTGGAATCTCTTGGTGGTATTGTATCTGATTTGGTTCGTGACAGGTTGATGGAGCATGGTCTGCTGTCTCCCAAGGATGCCCAAAAGGCTTTGGAGAAGAAGCAAGGGCGTCCCAAACAGGGAACTCCGGTGAAAGCTTCTGCGTCCTCCAGGGGCAACAACAGGGGGAAAGCTGATGCTGATTCGGATTTTGAGGCGAAGCCTAAGGCTGCAGGTGTGGCCAATGGAGGTAAGGCTAAAGCTGTAGCCCAGGGCAAGAGGAAAAAGAATGCATCTGACAGTGATGACGACTTCATTGCCATCAAGAAGACTAAGAGAAGAAGCGACTAACGGGGCCAGTAAACAGGAGATAGTAGACTGAAAGAGATTTGGACTCTTGATTGAGGCTTCTCCAACGGGTGATTCTGTTGCTGGTGCTCAGATGCAGCCCTTTTTTAATGCTGTGTATCAGTGCCGAACAACTACCATTGATGTGAGGGTCTGAAGGCTTTCACCATATGTTGTCCTGACACATGCCGGTACCCCTGGAGCATTCAAGGTTGATCCTTAGTTTGTATTTGATCCTGAAACAGTTGTGGGCTGAGGTGTTGCTACTTCACTAAAGAGTCTGAAGTACCAGTTAAAGTAGCACAGTTTATTAGTGTAACGAAACTCTGACTCGAATTAATGAGAGTGTGAAACACTTGATAACGAGAAAGTAATGAAACACGTCACAAACTCATCTTTGTTGAGATTCGTCTCTGATGGTTTGCTGGATCACCAGTTACCCTTATGTGCTAACGTGTATTGTCCTGTCCTAGAATCTGACACTTCCAGAATCCTCAGGGCGGTTGTTTGTCGATGCCGTGGATTGTCTGGGAATGGGGAGAGTTGTCACCATGAGGGTGGGGACTGTCTTCTTAGAAACCATAAGGGTGGCAGGGTCATGATCTCAGCCTGGCGTCTGCTTGATGCAATCTGTTCTCAGAAACGAGTTGTTTTGCACTGTGGCAACAGGTGCAGACTTTGAGCTTCCTGAACTGTGATGCGACTAAGAATCATTCCTGGAACCTAATAAAGAAGCCTGGTGTGAGGATTGTCTAGTTGAACAATGCTTACTTTGCATCACTAGACGTGCCTGACTCCTGGCTTCTTCATCTGATTCCGGGAATGAACTGCACTCGAATGTGGATGCTGAAGTGCCGAGATGATGCTCCTGTAAGAGCATACTTTCGGAAGTGGCGGAAGATCAGAGCCTCCAGAGGCATGACTTCACTGCCTTGCATTTCCTTTGCTTCATCTGGTCGAAGATCTTGGCGAACTCTCTGCCACGCTAATAGTATGTCTAGACTTACCTCATGCCACGGTAGGGCTCTCGTGTTTCTGCTGAGCTTCTTAGACATGTGATTCTCAACTTGGAGTTTGATTTTCCGCCGTTGTCCTGCTCCGTGCCAGCACTCGGCAACGGAGCAGACATGGTTTTCTCATCTCATCAACTTTTACTGGATCCGCCATCCTCTCTTGATTGATTTCTTTGTTCTATCTAGCATTTGTGATTCCGTCTTTTGACAACTGGCATCACTCGTGAGGGCATGCCAGCAGCAGGCACAGGTTGCATCCATTCCCGTACAACTGGCCAGTGAGAAATGGAAGCCAGGTGCTGGTGATTAGTCTGTCCAGGTGGATTAGTCTTTCCAGCGGAAGAAGCCTCGTTCTTTGCATGACTTGAAGTTGCTGCATGCCTTGCTGAGGTATCTTGGACCATGGAGAGACTGCTGAATTCCGTAGCTCCTAGTGAAATTCGAGCAAACGGTGTGGTATGCAATCGCAATCAGGCCTTGTCTCCTGAGGTGGGATGTAGAGGCAGGCTTACAATGCGGGAAACTCCCAACCCTCTTTGCACAAAGCGCCTCAAGGCAGCAACAACAACAGGCAGTCCTGGCAGCGCAGCATACCTGCCGACTCTTAATCTGCCTTCCAAGCGCGGTGGTTTGAATGCCTTCGACGCATCTCATGAGGCTGAAGGAGTGATCTTCGAAGTCACAGCGGACGGGCAGCTGATTCCTTGTCCGCCCCACGTCCAAGAACCTGAAGATGATTGGGACCAGTTGTCAGGTCTTCTCTCGTCGGGAGAACTAGCAATACTGGCGGAGTCTGATGATGCGGAAGAAATGAGCTCCAAGTCCGTGTGGGCCAAACTAGGCCAGAGGCTGAACCTGTCTGGAATTGCCTTTGCTTCCAGAATAGTGTTGAGTGAGCAGCATTTGGCCATCCCGCATGTGAGCGTACAGGATATCAGTTGGATCAACTGGCCTGCTCTGCGCAAGCACGGATTTCAAGGCGTTGTGTTCGATAAGGACAACACCTTGACAGCACCATACAAGCTGGATGTGTGGCCTACTCTAATCGCTTCCCTGGAGGAGTGCAAATCTGTATTTGAAGGTCGTGTTGCCCTACTCAGCAATTCCGCCGGTAAGCTTCCATGACTTGCTTATGTGCTGCTGTCATCGGTGCTGGCAATCTTTGCTCACCAACAGGCTAAAGCAGGTCTGAATCAGTACGATCCGGATGGCTCCGAAGCAAGAAAGCTTGAGACTTCGTTGAACATAGCTGTGATACGGCATGGTAATTCTCGTCTTCCTCACATCCCTGTGAATTGGCTTCCAGTGGTTTGAGATAGCTCACCCGGATCATGTGGATGCAGATGCCAAGAAGCCTGGAGGCAGTGCTGACGAAGTTGGCAAGCATTTCGGTTGTGAACCATCCCTTCTTGTGATGGCAAGTGGCCACCTATCCTGCTCAATCCGCTCTACAGTCTTTCTGTTGTAGAGAAGGAAATAAGACATGATCCGTTCTTTGCAGGTGGGAGACCGATATTTCACCGATGTGGCCTATGGAAACCGGAATGGCTTGCTCACAATCCGTCCTGCCCCTTTGACTTTGGTAGGAGAGCCGTTCGTTGTGCAACAGGTACGTTGCACTTCTGGATCGTAAATACATTTCCTATACTTTCTTTGTTAGCCAACTGGGTTGAAGTCCTCTTCCTGCGTTTCCAGGTGAGGAAGCTGGAGGATTCTCTTGTCCAACGATGGGAACAAAGTGGAGTACTGCCTACTACCCATAAGCTGTTCGCCAATGCTAGCAATTTCGTGAAGGATCGTGCTACCTGCTGAAGACACTTCAAATTTTTGGAAGAGAACATCCAGGAGAGTGAACTGCCTGCTGTTTCGTGTATCTGATATTCTTGATGCTTCCATGGCTCGGACCTGGTCGACCCGTAACTGGAAGACCTTTGTGACGATGGCATGTATAATCTACCTTTCGGCTTTAGGCTTTAGGATTTCGGCAGTCAAACGGCTAGTGGGGCGAAAGTTAAGGGGTGCGAGTCCACACCCAGCAGACGCCCTGTTCCGCTCAATTCTCATTCTTTCTGGTACGATAAGAGCTGCCAGGATCAGCGTTAGCCATCCATGTCCATGTCTCAGTTAGGACAGGAATGGAGCTAAGCAAGCACATTCACCCCGACAGCAATTTTCTCTGGCACCCACACTTGGGCGCTGGCTTCCTCATCATTCTCACGGTCGACCCTTACAACTGCAACAACCAGCTGCGAATCGATGCACACGGTACCCGTCCCTTACAACAATGTCTCTCTGTTCAAGCCTTGACATGATCTCCGTGGAACTGTGGCAGTCACTGCACATGCGTAGATTCTTCGTTACCACCAGGGGTGTTCCACTCGGAGTGTTCAAGAGACCGAACGCCAAAGCTAGTTTCTCAGCATGCCCACAAAGAGCATCTTCCTTTTCCTTCTCAGATAGTGGCTTCAACACCAATTTTGTGTGAGCTACGTGGCCTCCTTCCTGCTTCAGACGGGCATTCGTGCTCTCTACCTTTAACGCAATATCCTCTGTCTTTTCTCCCACCAGAAATTTATGTACCTCCTTATTCACCTCTATGGTTGCCACAGCAGGTTTCTTGTTAGCTCCTGCTGCCCTTCTCTGTGTTTCAATCCTGTCTACATCGGTCCACCTACCTGCATCTGCATAGGCACTGGCCATGAGCACATAGGCAGGCGCCTCCTGGGGGTCTAGCCTAACAATGCTTTCAAAACACCGCATCGCCCTCTCTATATCCCCGTGACTTTTGCAGGCATTCAACAAAGACGTCAAGCCCACAACATTAATTTGGCCCTCGCATGACAACATCTTCTCTGCCTCATCTAAATGGCCAGCACGCCCAAGAAGATCAATCATGCAGGTGTAATGATCAATAGTGGGTTTGATGCCGTGCTGTTCAGCCATGGAATCAAAGTGCTTGCGGCCCTCATGGACCAGTCCCTCATGACTGCATGCTACTAGAAGGCAAGTAAAAGTGGCACCATCAGGCTGAATGCCAGCAACCAACATCTCCTCAAAACAAGCTAGTGCCTTGTGACCTTCATCACAAGCACCATAGCCAGATATCAGAGCGGTCCACGTCACCACATCCTTTGCGGGCATGCTGTCAAAAACCTGGCGTGCACCTTCCAGTTCACCACATTTTGCATACATGTCCACCAGGCAATTGCCCACCAAAACGTCATCCAGCAATCCTCTTTCCACAATCTGTGAGTGCAGTTGCATGCCCTTCTGTAAGGCACCAGTGCTGGCACAGGCCTTCAGAAGGCAAGCAAAAGTAAAATGGTTAGCCAAAATGAGGCCCGCCTCCTCCATTTGTCCATAAACAGCAAGCGCCTCTTGGCCGAGTCCAAGCTGTGCATACCCAGATATCAGGGCGGTCCATGTCACCACGTCCTTTGAGTTCATTCTGTCAAAAACCTGGCGTGCGTCTTCCAGTTCACCACATTTTGCATACATGTCCACCAGGCAGGTTCCCACTAGTCTGTCATCCAGCAGTCCTCTTTCGACAATCTGTGAGTGCAGCTGCCTGCCCTTCTGTAAGGCACCAGTGTTTGCACAGGCCTTCAGAAGGCAAGCAACAGTAACACGGTCAGCCAAAATGAGGCCATCCTGTTCCATTTGTCCATACACAACAAGCGCCTCCTGGCCGAGTCCTTGCTGTGCATACCCAGCGATCAGCGCTGTCCATGTCACCACATCCTTTGTGACCATGCTGTCAAAGACCTGGCGTGCATCTTTAATTTTGCCACATTTTGCATACATGTCCACCAGGCAGTTGGCGACAAACAAGTTGGTCGGAATGCCACTCTGCACCACATCGTGGTGCACTTTTCTGCCGGATTCCAAGTCGGCAGCAAATGCACAAGCCTGAAGGGCAGCTACAAAGATGTGACCATTCGCCTTCACTCCTGACCTCCGCATCTCACGGTAGAGTTGTATGGCCTCGTTAGGTTTCCCGTTCTTAGCATGGGCAGAGATTATGGAAAACCACATGAAGACATTTGGTTTGCCCACCCTGGTGAACACATCCATGGCCTCCTGCAGCCTGCCTCCACATGCATACATGCGCAAGATATGGTTCCCCAAGAATGCACTCGACTCGTACCCAAGTTTGGCAGAGAGATCATGAACTCGACGCCCCACAACCAAATCCTTGTTAGCTGTACACAGTTTTAGCACAGTGTACAACAGAGACTGAGAGACAGCAGAGTCTGTCTGCGCCAGAGATTCCAGGGCTCCAACGGCCTCAGAAAGCTTCCCCTGCTGACATAACGTGCTCACGGTAACAGCAGTAACGACGCCCATTTCCGATCCTGCACAACTCCCAGTCTCAAGCTTATCCTGAGAGCTGGACTCGGAAGGAGAGGCACCATGGCCCATCTGCATATCCTCCAAGGAAACGAACTGCTCATCAACCCAAGCTGGCTTAAACATGTTGTTTAACCACAGCACCTCGCCGGACCCCTTACGCCGGATGTCACTGCTGCACCTGGAGGCTTTGCTTGCCAGGGGTCGACTCCCTAAGATGAGATTAGCAGGAGCTCCTCGCAGAATCCCTGTACACACACCAATTTGTAGGGTCCCGCCTGAAAGCCAATGAACTGCAAAGAGAAGAAACGAAGCTTCAGCCTTGGCTGTGGCCATCGCTCAGAGACCGCTGTCGGAGGTGCATGGACAAGACGAGGCCGCTCACCAACGCGTCCTGTCTACGCTCACTACCCCGTATTATACGAGTATGATACGGACTATGCATAATGCGTATTACATTTCGTAAAGCACGCGTTTGTGGGACGCAGGAATACGCGTATGTCTCTTATGTCTTAATGCGTGAGAAATCCGAGCCCACGAGACTCGACGGAGATCTTCACGGAAGCTTTGTAGCAGCTGGAGACTGCTCATGCTTCGTCTGGACGGTTGTGATTGTCACGTGAGGCAATTTTGTGGGACAGTCCGATATGGTCCTCCAACGGTGCGTTTCATGAGGCTTTGTGATCATCATGCGGGTTCTTTGTGCGGCTTTGGGGCTGCTGCTCCTGGCCGCATGTGTGCTCGGCAACGAGGGGCTCCCGGAGACAGGTGGTCAATGCACGAGCAGCAGCCCTCTGGTGGGTTTCACTGCTGATCTCAGTATGATTCAGCACCAGCTGCGCGGATCTGTCCAGATCCTGGACGATTGTACATTCCAGGTGGGTCGGAATTTCGGTTTGTGGGAAATGCCAGATCTGCGCGTGGGTGATGGCAACCCTAAAGATATGGTGATTCTTATAGGCAGGGTCCGTGTTGCAGGTAACCAAGTTCGACATGCTTGCAGGTATTCAAGTTTATTGGTGGGGAGCTATGGGGGAGGATTTTCAGAACTTGACAGCTGGGCGTCCTGTGTCTGATCAAATGCTGAACCAAACTTACAGCAACCACACTCTCCATGTCCGTCTCTATCCTGGTTGATTCGTCAAAATTTTCAGCTCGTTTGCTGTTGAGGGCATTTCTCGTTCCCTTTTGAGGGCGGAGGTAATGTTCTGTATCGGGTGATTGGTGCGGTGCAGGCGACTCTGAGTAATTGTACATGGGACCAGTTCAGAGTGCTTGGTATCTGGGATGTAGCCACTGCCTCCGATTTTGGTCACATCCTCCTTGAACCTGTGGTTATGCCAGACTCTGGGATTGGCGCTGGAATGCCTGAAGCTGGACCTGGTCTCAATTTTTCACCCTCGCCTTCACCATTGCCGTCAGATTTACCACCACCACCAACAAGTCCAGCACCTGTCCCTAGTGAAGATCATGGGACACTGATCACTCATGGTTTGCCCCAGCCGACTATGTTTGACAACTGTATACAGCTAAATGCCGGTTTCAGAGTTCGATGGACTGTGAACTGGGGAAAGGGGTCTGTAGATATTGGACTGGAAACGGCTCTGGCAAAATCCGAATACATGGCTTTTGGATGGGCTCCCATTTTGGGCAGGGGACATTATATGATCAATTCTGATGTGGTAGTTGCTGGATTTGATGAGCAGGTAATGGTCTCTTTCCAATTGATTAGTTATTGTGTTGTTTCGCCACTGCTTCTTGTCTCAGGCACGGTGTTCCATTTTGTTGCCCCACCTCCCATTGTGATACGAAAGATTGAGGAGGACTTATTTGTGCAGGAGATGCCTTATGCCGAGGACTATTATATTTCTGCATATTTGCCTTGCAACTGGGATTCTCGAACTCCTAACGGGGTATGTCCTGACAAGTTTTTCGCTCAAGACAATGACAGGCATGTAAATGACAGCACACTTATCCATGGACAGCAAGTTGATGGTATGAAATGCAGACCTGAAAGGTTTCTAGTCATCATGGAAGAAAGTTCATCATGTGCTTTTGCCTTGCTAAAGACAAGCGCTGTTTGTCATATTGCAGGTATTTCACTGATTCGTTATAGCAGACCTCTAGAATCAGGAGACAGTGAGTACGACATACCTATTGACCTCAATGCCAATATGAGGGTGATCTGGGCTCGTGGTGTCATGAAACCGCCTGATAGCTTGGTGCCGAACTACACGCCTCAGAACCATTATAATCCATGGGGGACGACATATGGATGGAAGAACATCACTCTTGGTGACCCTGTGGATGAATGTGTGGGTCCTTTGGCTGCCTCTGAAGTGTACCAGGGGGATATTGTCGTGGCTGACCGAGGCGTGTCTTTAGTTATTGGGAGCGTGGAGTCTAAACATTATCCAAACCCTCCAAGTCCTAAGAAAGTCCTTTCCATCAACCAAAAGGAGGCCCCTCTTTTGAAGGTTGAAAGAGGAGTTCCAGTAAAGATTTCTGTCCAAGCAGGTTACGATGTCCCTTTCTACATTACTTCGGATGCCATTGGAGGTAGGACAAACGGAAATGAGACCATTTATGCTGGTGGTCCCGAAACATTCGGGGTGCCTGTCCTGCCACACCTTCTCACATGGCTTCCAAACAGCAGTACCCCAGATCACGTGTTCTATCAGGTATATCCATGTCAGCGGTGCATCGAATGGAAACATAGGTCCTTAAGTCATGTTGCTGAAGTGTTCTTCAGTCAATTCTCCAACTTTGAGGGTAGGTGCAGTGCCAGGTGCCTGACTTTGGTGCGCTCTGCAGTCATTCTCTCAACCCAAGATGGGCTGGAAAGTGCAAGTAGTTGATGGTGGACTTTCAGATATGTATAACTCAAGTGCTCTTCTGGACCTTGAGCAGGTACGCTTGCTTGCATTGTGTGCTGCCAGGGCAGCAAATTATACGGTCAGGTTGATTTCTCTTATGTTTTTGGTAATTGGTGACTGTATTCAGGTTACACTGTTCTGGACCCTTTCCAGTGATGAAATATCCTTTGCAGTGCGCGGGGAAAAGAAGAGCGGGTATTTGGCTATTGCCTTTGGGAGGTACGTATGAGGGTTGTACTTCTTATAATCGTTAAGATCTGCTGGTTGTCTGACAATGGTCCTAACTGCTGAAATCCGAATGTCGCAGTGGCATGGTGAATTCATTCGCCTATGTTGGCTGGATTGATGAAAATGGAGTTGGAAAGGTCAGCACTTACTGGATTGATGGGAAGGAGCCATCAAAAGTCCATGCCACCTCAGAGTCGCTGTCTGGAGTAAGGTGCACTGTGCAGGACGGTCGAATAACATTTGAGTTTACCCGGCCACTACTGCCAGGTTGTGTCAAAGGCGCGGAGTGCAAGAACGTGATTGAGACCTCTGACGTTCTAAAGGTTGTTTGGGCAATGGGTGCTTCCTGGAGCAAAGGTAAGCCTCTTCATCGAAGCATTGTTGATTCTAAGCAGGTCAAGAAGGTCATGAGGTTCCGGGGTCTTGTTCTGTTCAGTTCTTAGACGAGTTGAGTTCTGGTCAGGACATTCAGGCCTCCCCTTCTGAAATTAGGGAGAAATTTCTACTGACGTACAGATTCTTTGACGACTGAGAACATGCATTCCTCAACAAGCAGTAGACCACTGCTCGTTCATTTGACTACTGGAGAGGCAAAGACTGAAGACCTTGTACCCGTTTTTGCGGTAGAGGGCCTCTCTTCACTCCAGCAATCACTGCCAGTTCACGTGTTGTTCTTGATGCTTTGCTTTGCATTATGACTGGTTGTTTTAACTCCATGATGCCTGGGGTTTGCAGGTTCATGGATTTATGATGTTTCTGGCATGGGGATTGCTGTTTCCAGGTGGAGTTTTGGCGGCGCGATATCTAAAACATTTGGAGCATCAGATCTGGTTTCAGTAAGTAGACTGCATTGCCATAGGACTGATCAAATATTCCTTTCTGGGTAGCACATATGGTGCGATCCTCCCTCAGGCTTTTTCTGGTCAATGCCGTGAGCTCAGTGCATGCTGCCTGACAGTTGCTTTTCTTTGCAGGGTGCACATGTTCTCTCAGTATTCAGGATTAGTTGTCATGTTACTAGGACTTCTGTTTGCTGTAGCAGAACTTGGAGGGTGAGCTTTTCCTTCTAACACTTTGTGCTGCCGGAAATAGTTTGTTCTGTGTAGCTTCTGCCTAGGACAAGATTGCATGTCATGACAATGGGGTGGCTTAAGGAGTGGCGGTTGGTCTTGCAGGTTCTACATGAGGAATGCTCACATGAAAGTTGGAATGGCCAGCATTGTGCTGGCTTGCTGGCAACCCATGAATGCTTTTTTTCGACCTCCAAAGCCTCCGTTTGGAGAGTCCCGGAGTCTTCAACGTGCTGTTTGGGAGTACGTCCACATGTGAGTCCCAAAGACTTGTGGTGCTGCCCTGCCTCTCTTGAAGTTGCATTCTCTGCCAGCTCGCCTCTTTTCTGATCCCATGGATGCTGTGATGGATATCACTGCCAGATACTCTGGCCGTGTTGCTGTGGTTCTAGGAGCAGTTGCTCTCATCACAGGCATCTCACAACTAAGTGAGACAGACAATCTAAGCATTGGAGGGTATCGCTGGGCGCTTGTAGCATGGATTGTTACTGTGGGTGGTCTCGTTGCATATATGGAGACTAAGAACTACACAGCACGGTCAGATTCCTCCATCTCCACTGCTTTACAATTCTGTGTGATCCTGTCTTGACCCTATCCATTGCACCCTGTCCTCTGGGAGAGCAGTGCCGTTGACTGTACTTTGTTTGCTTACATGTCCAGGAAGCAAGAGCAAGGGGGGATGGTCTACAATTCATGGACTACCACGGAAACAGATGAGATCGAAGAAGAAGATACAAGAAACTTGTTACAGTCTGGTGCGCAAACGAAAGAGGTGCAACTTTTCCCGTTGAGGGCAGAGTCACCACCAGACCAATTTTGACACACACTTTCGGGCGTAACTGGTGATGGCCTGTTTATGCAGTATGTACTCCGCAATATTTCTAACAAGTTCCTTTCACGGTGTTCCAAGCAGTTGTACATATGAGGGTAAATTTTCGTATAATAAAATTATTTGAAACATGTTATCGGTCCCGTTTGAAGTACAATAGCAATGAACAATCTGGTCCTGGCAACCTACCTTTCTGTACATTTGTTATAAAGCTCAGAATCGTCTCCAAACGAACAAACCTCACTTCTCGCTTTTCAAGATGGATAATCCTAAAGCAAACGCGCCTTTCAAGATAGTTTCCCAATTCTTACTGTGACGGGCAGGCACATGCATCCCTCATCCCCGATGACTCCCCGTTCGGTATCACACCGTTCCGGAACCGCGCGGAATGCAGCACACTGAGAGCGGGGGCTTGCGAAGCTGGAGCTTGATGCCGGCAGCATCGTGACCTAAACGAGGCCATTGAAACCACATGCTTGCGTCTACACCGCCCGGCTTCCCCTCAAACTTTGTTATTCCGCTCCCTTCTATTGCAAGTACCAGATTTGAGGAGTCCCCCTTCTATTGCAAGTGCCAGATCTGGAAACGTAGACCAGAGGAAGCAAGTAACATGATCTTGACTTAGAAGGACAGCGCCGAGCAATTTGAGTACACGAACATGATCTTGACTTAGAAGGACAGCGCCGAGCAATTTGAGTACACGTGAGAGCTACGGATCTTCGGAAGACTTGAGACTGCTTGCTTGTTGTTCCTATACTCAGAACGGTTACTAGCCTCTGGCCAATTGCCTGTTGATTTCAGGGAACCTCAGCAGGCTCCGCAATCCCGCTTCCAGCAGTGTGTGAACATATTCAGGCTAGGGAAGCGCACGGCTAAGAGTCATTCTCCACAAGCCAGCGGCAATCGCGGTTCCTCCTAAGGCAGGATGGCAGGATGGCAGGATGGCAGGATGGCACTAGTCTAAGCCAAGCCAAGCATCGCAGTGCACACCAGACCAGCCTGGTGAACGCACGATCCAAGCTCGGTTTGGTGTATTCCGCGCGATTCCGCAACATTGTTTTACTGAACGGGGAGCGATGCGGGCGTGACTAAGACTCGATGCATGCATATGCTACCTGTCACGGATGCATAGCGGTGGAGTATGCGGGTAGGTACTTTTGGATCTCGTGTACTGTGCTTCCGTAGGATTGCTGTTTGCCGAAAGGCTGAAAACAACAAAGTTTGGATCGGAAGCACGGTCAAGGACTTCCGATCAGGGAGATGCACAACTCGCCTTTCCCAAGACCGAGACAGGTAGCACCGGCCACAGACACGATTCGCGAAGCCGAAACTCAGCGACTTATTTGATTTGCGAATGCAGGCTCGACAGGAGGAAAATGTTCGAGAATCAGGACAGAACACCTCTCGATTCTTGCACCTTGGCCCACACCAGATTTCTAACTTACTAAAACTCGTTCGACTGCTTGATCAGGCTGTTCACAATCCTCTTCCACATGAGGAAAATGCTCGGGAATCAGGAGCAAGACTTGTCGATTCCTGCACACTGGAAGAGGCATGCATTCCCCAGTGACGTTGCCCCGACGTCCAGATCTCGGGGCGGGCGCCGGAGCCGCTATAAAACGCCGCCCGGGCAATCTCTCATTCCACTACTTGTGCAGGCCTTCTTCAGCGATGGCGGCTTCCAAGGCCCGGCTCTCGGCTCTCCTCCTCGCCTTGGCGGTCGCGATCATCGGCGCGGCGTGCTCGTCGCACCACACCGTGGAGCTCACCTCATGGACGGACCAGCTTCCGGAGTTGAGCGAGTTCGATAAGCTCACTGTACTGTCGCAGGAGAACGTGGTTTCGGACACGGAGCTAAGCAGCCACCTCCCGCAGGTGGACTCGACTCTCCCGGGCGCCTACGGCGGGCACCACAAGCGGTGGTACCATCATCCTCACCACCACGGGGCGCCCGCTCCATCGCCGGCTCACCACGAACACCACCACAAGAAGGTGGCGCACGCTCCATCGCCGACTCACCACGGACACCACCACAAGAAGGCGCACGCTCCATCGCCGGCGCACCACGAGCACCACCACAAGGCGCCCGCTCCTAAGCCGGCTCACCATCACAAGGCGCCGGCTCCTAAGCCTGCTCACCACCACCACAATGGGCCGGCTCCAACTCCTCATCACCATGGACATCACCAGCACCCTCATGCCCATCCGCCCCATCCGCACCATCCCAAACCCCACCATCCCCATCCCCACCGCGACCCATCTGACAAGACTGTGAAGGGCAAGAGGCCTGACGATGCCGAAGGCGCGGACCCTGCGACCTGGTATGGTCGCGGGAGGTGAGCCAATCCACCATTGTAACAATAAGCACTCAGTTACAACAGATTCTAAATCAAATTTGATAACGTTTGTTGTACAATTATAAGGCACTAAACCTTTCAGAGCTCTTAAAGTTTATCACGTTGAAAAGTGTTCTGGATTGCTTGTATGGGTTGACCTACTCGTATGTCATTGTTGCTTCGTGCCATTGCAAACTCCGAAGTATATGCTAGGTTGGTTTTTTTTCTGAATATATATTATATTTATATAATATAATATAATATAATATAATAGTAATTTTAAAGAAGTATTATCTTATTTTAAGATAAAAATACTATTCCAAGAAACACAATGTAATTAACATAATGTAACTGAAATGCTCATTACATGGCATGGTAAAGTATGTAACTCCACAGCAAGAACAAGAAGGTTTGCCTCAAATGCACTAAGAGATTTGTCTAATACCACTTTTATATAATAGCTTAGAAGTACCATGTAAGAACTCAGCTTAGCGTCCTTGCAACCCTTTTTCAAGGCATCCCTGAAAAACCCAACTTCCTAGATAATCCCTGTGGTCACTCACCTGTGCCGTCCTTATAACCTTTTTCTATGGCATCCTTAAAAACCCCAGCTTCCCTTAGGCCCTGAATAATTATTTGTGGGCCAGTGGTCCGACGCATTACTCCAAGCTTCAACAATTTAAGCACGTCTTCTCTCTTAGACCATACCACTTTTGCTTGGTACCATGTCCGCATTCTAGCCTCAGTGGCATTTGAGCCAGCAATCACATAAGCCTCACGATCAAATGGAAGCATGATACATCTCTTCAAAGTCTTGAGTTCGGGATCACAGCCGCAACGATTCTTCCTCGAGGTTAGATCTGAGAATCTAGTGTAAGAGTAGTGCAAAACAACTGACTCCTCTAGGTGCTTACTCCTTAGCCTTCTAGATCTAGAGTAGGTACCCCACCTATGAGCCCCGCTAGGGCGCAAGTTATCTTGAATCCGAGCTGCAGCCTTGCCATTCGCGTATGTTAAGAAATAGTGCTTGTTTTTGTAGATCGTAGATCGAAACTTACGGTGGATATCAGATGGCACCATCGCTTGATTCCTCTTGAACAAGGTGACCTCGGTAAAAGGGTCTATAATATCGTCTCTCTCGACTGCGGCTTCGTCATTGTGAAAAACGACTTGATCCACATCTTTAGGAACTTCAGCCAATATACTCGTAATGCTATTATCGGGTGAATTCGCCGGATATACTAGCTCATCGCTGTCCAGATGCATAATCCAGTCCATGCCAGCCTCCTTGGCTAGCGCAATTCCCATCTCCATATTAAAGCTTTGCTTCACAAACAACTCATTGTTGCAGGGCTTGTTGAAAAAGGGAGAGAGCCAAGTCTCATTCCAAATTCGACTTTCTTTTTGTTTCCTATCCAGCTCCTCGTCGCGCTTTATTACCTTCACACCTGGGATGTTTTGTAATATCATTGTGTTATTTTGTGACGCTGCCTCCCCCTCCACGAACATGTAAAAATTGCTGACGCCAATCACCTTGTGGTAGAAGACCCAAGGCAACAATAAATCTAAACTTGCTGCCGTTGTTGTCACAATCGACAATTTCAGCTCAAGAGCTGGGTGATGAAGCATCGGCATCCAAGGTAGCCTGCCCGAGTGTGTGAGACAATGCTTACCGGGAAGGAGCCGTTGAACAGGATCTGTTGTTTCATCACTATTATAAGCATTAATATTGTCCCCCAGCTTGAAAGTGAAAACAACCAAGAACAAGAAAAGCGAGACATAAATTATATGCACAATATTATAGCACATAAACTCATAAATTGAATTCCACAATTCCACTAGGATTCTCTTCAATTGTTGCCATTTCCTTGAGCTTTTTATGCAAAATTGCATGCGTGGTGCCAAGATGTTACACAAGGTGCGCAACATGATCACTATTGTAAAAAAGTCATGTGCCTACACTTTGGATATATTCTAGGTTGCATATGTATTGGTGCTTTGACTATATATATGGCGCAAATCCTACAATTTCATATAGTTTCTATATCCAACCAACAATTTAGGTCAGATATTAGGTAGTAAATAAATTGCTCTAAGTATGCTGAAGCTACATAGATACTACTAAACCTTGCTCAACTAAAAACAAAAAATACTAAACACTCCCTATAAGTAAGGCCTACTTCATATATATACATATAAGGTAAATAACCCCTTGCTAGATAATCCCTCGATGTAGGTAAATAGCCCCTCGCTCATAACACTCGGTACATATACGTAGCAACACTCTACCTAAGATCTCATTTACCTACTAACACCAAGGATCTCATCAGCTACTTAGCAATACTCTGCACAAGATCTCATTTAGCTACTAAGCAACACTCCATCCAAGATCTCACCTAGCTATTTAACAATACTCCGGGCATGCAAGATCTCATCTAGCTATCTTGTGGTACCATATCTCATATCAACCACACAAATCAATTTCAAAAGACATAATAATAGGTCCTAAGGACCCCATCATCTCCAAATTTTAGTCTGACCTCTAAGTTGTTGCTCTTTACTTCTCACAAACCACCTTTGGCGAGATGATGTTCTAAACTTCTCATAAACCAAGTAATACAAAGGAAGTCTTGTTATTCACTTCCTTTGCCTCCAAGTCTTGTATTCAAACAAAAAACAATTTGTCATAACCTAGCTTTCCAGCAACTTCTTGTTCTTCTTAATCTCCAGCTCCAAGATGTCTCCAATGACATCTTAATCCAAGTCTCAATTAATCAAACTAACAAGTATGGTATTTGTATATTATAGGCTTTCCTTAATTTAGAAACTCCTAAGCATGGCCAACAACTCATGCCATGGGCTTGCCCTAATGCATGCTACCATTAAGGTTGTCTCATAGTGAGAAACTTGTGAGGTATTTTTCTATGACCAAAATACCTCTTAATATTTTAGGATCCTACTGAACACGGTCTATATTTTTGAACCCTATCAAGACACTGTGCACTAGTTTTGGACCCTACGAAAATACCGCCTACTATCTATGGTCTTACAAAAACACCGCCCATTATTTTGTACTTTACCAAAACATCGCCACTATTTTTTGACCATATCAAAACACTGCCTTACTATTTTTGAACCCTTCCAAAACATCGTTCATTATTTTTAGACTCATTTTTGGCCCTACTAACTCAACGCCTATTTATTTTTGGACCCTTCCAAAATACCACCATTATTTTGGTCTCATTCTTCTTAGTATCCACTATACTTTCATGGGGTTCTCTTAATCTGCCTTTGCGCTATATCTTTATCCAAATGGTAGTTAGTTTGAGCTCTCCAATAGTTCACCCTACTCTCAACGATTTATAAAAGAAGAAGAAGAAGAATTTTATTTAAGTCCACTGAGGACGGATTTCTGTCATGGGACTTGGTACTTAACAACATGTACCATGGTGTGCCTAAGCTACTTGCACCAAGGGCATCTACTCCCTTGAGGCACCCCATCTAAGTACCGATCTAAGCTCATGATGCTTAATCACTGCGTTCTTATAAATGTGTGTCCAAGTGGCTTAGGCCAAATGGACACACATTTATAAGAACGTAGTTATTAAGCATCCTGCACTTGGATTGGTACTTAGATGAGGTGCCTGCGCTTGGATCGGTACTTAGATGAGGTGCCTGCGCTTGGATCGGTACTTAGATGGGGTGCCTGCGCTTGGATCGGTACTTAGATGAGGTGCCTGCGCTTGGATCGGTACTTAGATGAGGTGCCTGCGCTTGGATCGGTACTTAGATGAGGTGCAAGCGCATCGGTACTTAGATGAGGTGCCTGCGTTTGGATTGGTACTTAGATGAGGTGCCTAAAGGGAATGGATGCCCATGGTGCAAGTAGCTTAGGCATACCATGGTATAAGTTGTTAAGTACCAAGTCCCATGACGGAAATCTGTCCTTAGTGGACTTAAATAAAATTCTTCTTCTTCTTCTTCATTTGGACACACGTATATAGGCTTTGGTCTGATGACGATGGAGACAAAAAAATAAGAATTTGAGGATAAAAAAATTGACTTCTTTGTCATAGTATATTACCAACCAAAGGTTTGGTTACCACCTACAAAGCTTAGGCTCACCAAGTTTGCTCCTAACTCTAGACTCTATTCCATGGTCATATGTCTCACTGCTTCAAAAGCAATCCTTCATTTGTTCTTTTTTGCTCTTCAATATAGGCATTGCGGATTCACTTTACCTTCACCTTTTTTTTTGGGTTCTCTTCAACGTAGCCATTTTAGGCTCACTTTCATAACAGGTTTCCACATATATTGAAGCTTAACTTTTGCCCCACAATTTTGTTTCTTCCCTCCGTCCCTCTCCATGTCTTATGGATTGATTCCTTTGGGTACTTTTATCTTGCATTAAATTTTGCTTTCTGGAAACATCCCTTGTGTTTCAAGAAAACCAGCTTAAATTTGATTGGCTATTGTATGGTAGATATTTTTAGAATCTTTCTCCCAAGTTCTCCCCATGGGACAAACCCTGTCCGCGCTGCGCCCTAATCGGATCTATATGGGATGTCTATGGCGTCGTGCATTGGTCCGACTCTCTCCGCATGATTGTGAACCTTTGATGGCGTAGTAATAATAATGGTAATAATAATACAACAAAATAATCCTAATTTTAAATTATTTCGATCGCGATTCTACGAAGAGAAAATCAATCTCCGAGCTACACTTTGTGGAAGACATTCTGCACAAGCATCTTGTAAATACGGACGAGTGAAGCGAGGCTGGCCAGGCTGGTTACTAGAATATCTAGCGGGGAAAATTTCATATCAGCACTCGGGAACAGCAAGACGGTTTTCCAAATCTCGAGATTCGCAGCTCGGTGTACACACTCCGAACACCTTGAGACTCACGTGCACTGATCTGCAAATGGAGGCTCGACACATTGATGAGGTTGTTCGTCTTCTGCATTGCGATGAGGTCTTCTCAAGTATGCTCAAGAATCAGGTCGAAGACTTCTGGATTCTTGCACCTCGGAATTCTGCTCTGCAGATGCACCCGGCAACGGCCGTACGTAGACCAGGAACGAGTCCCGACGTGCAGAGATCTGAGTCCGCGCTTGAGGCGCTATATAGTGCCCGTGCACGCTTGCATTCCGCAGATCCTGCCAGGTTTTCAGCAATCTTGAGAGCAGGAGCGCTCAAGCCTCAGCTATGGCGGTTTCCAAAGCCCTGGGCCTGCTCTCGGGATCGGCTCTGCTTCTGGTGTTGGTGATCCTCGGCGTGGCCGGGGCATCTGCATCGCACGGCTCCGGCGTGGCCGCTTCGGTGCAGCTCGATTCATGGAGCGCGTCCGATCGCGACCTGCTCCGGCAGGTGGATCTTGATGCCGTCAGTGTGCTCCCGCAGGTGGATTCGGAGGTCGCGAGCACCGGGCTCCCGCATGTCGACTCGACTGAGGCGTCTGAGTTGTGGTGGGGCGCGCACGCCGGCCGCCACAAGTGGTATGGCAGTCTGCCATTCTGCGAAGGCCGCGTCTGGGTCGTAGTGAAGCCGAATGTGAAGGGGGAGAAGGCCCTCTGCCCGGCTGGCGCCGTGGAGACCAACACGTCGTGTGGTGCCTTCACTTCCTGCACTTTCATTTCCCAATGGGGCCACGGCGGGCACGGGAAGGGGCTGTTGGAACATGATGAGGTCGCGGTGCAGTCGTGGAGTAAAAAGCACCGTCACTATCCCAGTCACGGGCGTCACGGGCCCGCTCCCGCCCCGCATCACCATCAGCACCACGCTCCGGCTCCCTCGCCCGGTCACCATCATCATCATCATCATCCTCACCACGCCCCCGCTCCCACGCCTCTTCATCATCACAAGGCGCCGGCTCCATCGCCTGCTCACCACCACAAGGCGCCGGCTCCATCGCCCGCTCACCACCACAAGGCGCCGGCTCCATCGCCTGCTCACCACCACAAGGCGCCGGCTCCATCGCCTGCTCACCACCACAAGGCGCCGGCTCCATCGCCTGCTCACCACCACAAGGCGCCGGCTCCATCGCCCGCTCACCACCACAAGGCGCCGGCTCCATCGCCCGCTCACCACCACAAGGCGCCGGCTCCATCGCCCGCTCACCACCACAAGGCGCCGGCTCCATCGCCCGCTCACCACCACAAGGCGCCGGCTCCATCGCCCGCTCACCACCACAAGGCGCCCGCTCCATCGCCTGCTCACCACCACAAGGCGCCGGCTCCATCGCCCGCTCATCACCACAAGGCGCCGGCTCCATCGCCCGCTCACCACCACAAGGCGCCGGCTCCATCGCCTGCTCATCACCACAAGGCGCCGGCTCCATCGCCTGCTCACCACCACAAGGCGCCGGCTCCATCGCCTGCTCACCACCACAAGGCGCCGGCTCCATCGCCTGCTCACCACCACAAGGCGCCCGCTCCATCGCCCGCTCACCACCACAAGGCGCCGGCTCCATCGCCCGCTCACCACCACAAGGCGCCGGCTCCATCGCCCGCTCACCACCACAAGGCGCCGGCTCCATCGCCCGCTCACCACCACAAGGCGCCGGCTCCATCGCCCGCTCACCACCACAAGGCGCCCGCTCCATCGCCTGCTCACCACCACAAGGCGCCGGCTCCATCGCCCGCTCATCACCACAAGGCGCCGGCTCCATCGCCCGCTCACCACCACAAGGCGCCGGCTCCATCGCCTGCTCATCACCACAAGGCGCCGGCTCCATCGCCTGCTCACCACCACAAGGCGCCGGCTCCATCGCCTGCTCACCACCACAAGGCGCCGGCTCCATCGCCTGCTCACCACCACAAGGCGCCCGCTCCATCGCCTGCTCACCACAAGGCGCCGGCTCCGGCTCCTGCTCATCACCACCATCACCACGCTCCATCTCCTTCGCATCGCCTCTCGCACTACAAAGTATTGTCGGAGGAACTGTCGAGCGAGGACGTAGTGTCAAGCCAGGTAGTGTCCGGCGTGGAAGTAGTGTCAAGCGGGCAAGCGTCGAGCGAGGGAGTGTGGACCGGGGAACTGTGGGGCGAGGAAGTGTTGCCGCGCAATTCGCATCACGAGCATAAGCAGCCGTGGAAACCTGATCACGCCCCAGTTGGAGCTCCAGGACGACATGCCCCGCCCGCCAAGAAGTGCAACACCAGGTGGAACGTGAAGGGCAACGAGATCGAGCTGTCGGAGTACCCCAATGATGCCGAGGTCATGGAGCCTTCGGGCCACACCGGGCCGGGGTGGGATCGCCCTTGCAAGTGGCTTCCCAACAACAAGGGCACTCGGGTTCTGGTGTGTGTGAAGTGCGCAGCAGAGCCCCCTAGCAAGAAGCCGGCCGTTGCCAAGACGACCGAGAGCGGGGACGAGCCTCTTGAGTATCCGCTAGAGTAGTAAACTAGATAAATTATTTCAAGCATAACAGAATCATTGTCTTGTGAATGTTTCCACTGGAGATTGCAATACGTATTGGGAATTTGGAATGAAGCACTTTCAAAGAGCTATTTCATGTTGTGAAGATCGCAGTTTTTGACCAATTCTGACCAAGATCTGTGTTACCAATTCTTGAGCCTTGTTTGGGTAGTCGGGTTTCAAGGATAGAGAGCTATCCTGTTCCTAGAGCGGTGAAGAATGATTGCCTGTAGTCTTACCTTAGATTGATCGGCTCTCGCAAGTGCTTCCAAATCGATGTTTACCAAAGCATCCAGTAGTGAGCTCACTGAGTTTTTGCAGCACTGAATGTAAAAGAGAAGATACCAGATTCCACACCAGGCGTCAATGAAATGAACTTTTTGTTTATCCACCCGGTGGTTCAAGGATTGGCTGCAACTAGCGTGCTTGCAGTGGGCATTTGCATGACGCTCGGCATCACAGCTTAAGGAAACTCTGCGAAGGAAATCGCACTGGACGCGGCTGTTGAGCCGCAGAAATCTCGCACCCGGAGCACGTATACGTACAATGCAGGGGTTCCAGAGCACCTTCCTGATCAGAGTGCTCCAGTCTTTTCATTTTTGTATCACAATCGACCAATCAAAGAACGACGTCCATCGTGCTCACGCATCATGACTTCTTTTTACATGCATCGTACCTTTCCGGAATGCCGCATTGAAACTTGGAATCGCTCTCCTGGCTTGTTGAACATTGTATTGAGATTCACCTGCGGGTACAAGTAGAATAATGTTGTTGAATGTAAAGGTAGGCCAGTGGGCTCCAGCACTTCGCAGTGCAGCCCTGGAAGTCCTGCTTTTAATCCCGGCCGGCCTTGTAACAGACGAGAGGCCTGGATTGTCTTCCATGCTTCAACGTTTACCTGAAGTCGGAGAGTGGTGTTGGGCAGGCCTGGGGGAGATGGCGCTGGTTCAGAAATGCAGCATATGGACGCTACTTGTTGTGCTCGTCTTCTCCACTGCAACCAAGGGCACCACAGATAACGTGATTACGCAGTGGAACGCTGTTGCCCAGCAGGTAGATCTGCTCAGTGCTTGAAACAGGTCGATTTCAACTAGTGAATGCTAATGCTGTAGGCGTTGGGCTCTTCTGTGGCCACTGCTAATGGCCCGGGCAAGATTTCATGGACTGACCATTCTCTTGTACTTGTGCTGAAGGTGGTACGCCGGCTCGGGATTTCCAATCAAATTGCTGGCAAAAACTACGCCCTGGTTCATTTGTCACAGTACAAGGCACTCCAGTTAGCGTACAAGGAAAAGGTGAAACACCCAGAGGCAGCCGCTGCTTATGCTGCTCACTTCGTCCTCTCGGAGTAAGATTTCACTGGGTACATCATTCATGAGCGTGCACAGCAAATGTTCCAAGATGTCCTGACAGACACATTGGCAAGCTTTTTGACCGAGTGCTCGAGGCTGAAATATTGCTCTTGGAAAACTTGCTGCAGGCTCACTCCCTTTTTGCAGTCATCCCTTCTGGATAGTGCCTTGGCCAAGCAAATTCGTCCTCTGAAGCTTTCCGACGAGGAGGATTCTGCCATTCAGAAAATTGCTCTGGCTTTTGCCGTGCCCCTTGTGAAAGAGAGGTAGTTCCCACTTTCAAAGCTTCCGCAGTGGTCTTTTCCTGTTGCAAAACGTGATGGTACGTTGAGTGCTCAACAAGTTCTTGGACACCCCAGGGCGCACGATGGAAGTCAGAGATGGGCAGACTTTGAACCTGCTCCTCCAGGCGGCCCAACTGGAGCTTACCAGTTCGTCCCCAACCAAACGTATGCCCTCTTTCCCCAGCTGGCAACCACCAAGCCCTTCTTGATCAAGTCTCCCAAGCTGTATGACCACTACGGCGGGCCCCCCAAGATTCCAAGTGCACTGTATAATGTCCAATACAACACTATCGTCAAATTAGGAGACACCGACTCTCCACACCAGACACAGGCTGAGAGGGATATCGCGAGATTCTGGGACGATGGGAGCAGTAAGGATTGAGAACCCATACATGTTACCTCCTTACTTGCAATTTCGAGCATTGCTTCCAAAAGCTTCTCTGCATGCTGGCCCTGGGGTAAGTTCTTCATAAACGTGTTGTGACCCGCCGTTTGAATTGGAGTTTGGCGTGCAGATACCTCGTCTGTTGCAGGGCACCTGTTCAATGTGACCCTCGCAGCACTTGACACTGCACTTTCACTCAACGAGGCTGCCAAGCTCTTTGGAGCCTATGCTGTGGCGACATACGATGCATCCATCGCTACCTTTTATCAGAAATACAAGTACCTCTCCTGGAGGCCCATCACTGCTGTGAGGTAAACCCTTTGAACATCTTCCACCGCCCTTTGAGTCCTTTCTGGACCATTGCAACGAAGACATAGTTTATGAGTGTAGACGTCGGAGCAATCGTTCATCCAGACTGAAACCATGGCAGGCAGGGAGATCCAAGTCACAAGCCGGCAGGATTCACAGCTTTGCTGGCGGGCTCTGGATACACACCGGAGTACCCAAGTGGACACAGCACATTCGGTGGAGCATACGCTGGAGTGCTGTCCAAGTTTCTCGGCAAATCCCCAAGCAGCAAAACGAAGAAGCCGTTCTCTGTAGCCACTGAGAACGCACTGCTCCCTCCCCGCACATTCAACACCATTGAAGGACCTGCGCTGGACATTGTGAGAAGCAGGTAGACTGTGAAGCTTTCTTACTGTCCCATCAGACGCTTGTCAACGCCATGGCAGTCTAAGCCTGAGCTCGCGTTTGCAGAGTGTACGGAGGACTGCATTTCCCGAAATCCAGTGAGGATGCCTACCAAATCGGTTTAGAGGTGGGAGTCCCTGCCAGAATCAAGTTACCACTGGACCCCAGAAGTCCTGATTCTCTCCTTCCAGGCTTGTCTGACACACATCCCTGCTACCTATGCAGGTTGGAAACTATGTGTGGGAGCATTTCACCGAGGTCTTTGGTGAGCTGTGAGTTGTGACCACATCTTTCAGCCTCGTCGGAGCCTCCATCAATCCAAGCAACAGACTTATCAGCAGAGGAAGACGATCGCAGTTTAATGGAGGTTGCACACCATCATCCGGAATACCATAATGCTCTTTCCTTTGATCTGTGAACGATGAATTGCTGAGAGCAGCTCATGAATAAAACTGGGCGACGCGCATCACTGGCCCCAAACCTACTGAACTGCCCTCTGCTCTTGACACTAACCGGAGTTGAACCACAGAAGTCTGGACAAACGTGTGCCGCAGTGACCTCTCCTCACATTGCAGGCCTGCGAGCCTCGGGTCAGTGTCATCCAGGAAATGCAGTGAACGAGGACCATGTCCGGGTCATCCAGCCAATGTGGGTTTGTAGAGAGGGAGCTCCTCTCATGTTGCGAGTTTGCCACCGAATTGTATGGCTCTGAACTCGCCATCAGAGCTCCGGGTGAGGACTCTTGCTGGGAATTCGAAATCTCTCCCCATCTTTACATTCTCCTGGACAGGATGTGATCCTCGTTTCGCACTTGAGGTGACGGCTGATTCCTGAAGGCGGGGGAGCTGATTCAGAAGCTTTCACGTGGCTGTATAATGCACGGAATTTGCTTCTGCAATGGTTTGCCACCTGCTATTTGGTGGAACGGTGCTGAAGTAGTAGCCTATTCTAGTCCCGGTGTGTGTAGAAAAAATGGGCATGCGATGGGCAGAGGAGCGATGGCTTCTTCAGATTTATGTGCAGACGAGGGAGCCAGAAAGGTACAGCCAGCAATTGTCGTAGAAAGGATCTGGCAGAAGTTCTTTTCTGATCCCTCGCAGTGGTGGGACGACAGGCTAAGCAAGGTGAGGCTGCTACACAATGTGTGCTCTTTGGCTCGTCCCATATCCTCTACGTTGTTGTGAGCATAATCGGTTGCTGTTGGTACAGAATGGCCCTAGAAGTCCCGACTTCACTCATAAGTCGTCCAAGGAGGTTCTCTGGGTAGATGGCAGGTACAAGCCTCCTTGGGTGGATTCTCAGCTGGCCACACTGGGCAGTCAAAGTAGGCCTCCTGCTCGGTGAGTAGGATTTGATCGTGGGTCTGATTGATTCATGCTTTGGAGAGGCAAGTTTCCGTTTTCCTGAGCAAACAAGCACTGAGTTGTTTGCAGGGTGCAGGGTGAATGTAAGGATGATCATGGGTTGCAAAATCTCTGCAGAGATGGGCAGCTAAGCTTGGCGTTGGATGCTATGCACCAGATGGGCCGGGACGGAAGAGTGCCTTCCGTGGAAACTTATTCTCAACTCATGCGGGCATGCAGGAAAAACAAAGCGCTGATTGAGGCCAAGCAAGTGCATGCTGACATGGTCAAGAACGGGATGGATTGTCACAAGTTTCTGGCAGAGCATCTTGTAAACACTCTGGTCCAGTGTGGCAGTCTTGTGGATGGCCTGCAGGTGTTCCGTAGGTTGTCGCAGCAAGACGGTGTGCATCCAAACAGCTTCACTTTCGTCAACCTACTCAAAGCATGCAGCAGTTTACCAGACCTGGAACAAGCAAGGTGGATTCATGGCGAAATCCTAAGACATGGATATGGATCTGATACGTATGTTGGGAGCACGCTCGTTCATCTTTATGCGAAGTGTGGGAGCATGGTGGATGCTCACGATGTTTTCCGGGCACTGCCCAAGTGCAACGTGGTGTTGTGGAATGCATTGATTTCAGGATATGCTCAAAAGGATCAACCAAGCAAAGCTCTGGAGCTTTATGGCCAAATGCAAAAGGAAGGTGTGAAACCGAGCCATCGGACATTTGTCAGCGTGCTGCAAGCATGTGCTATCTTGGGAGAACTGGAAGCAGAGACACTTTGGGATGGGATGTCGACCAAAATGCAGTCCCTGGACAGAGGGATGGCAATTCATGCTGACGCTGCTCGAAGTGGGTATGGGTCAGATGTGTTTGTTGGCAACACCTTGGTGAGTATGTATGCAAAATGTGGCAGCATTGAAAGTGCCTTACATGTTTTTAATACTTTACCTGAGCGTGGTCTGGTGTCATGGAATGCAATGATATCAGGATTCACTCAGCATCGGCAGGAAGAAAAGGCTTTGCATCTTTTTGCTCAAATGCAAGAAGAAGGGATGAGGCCAGACGTTTGGACATTTGCCACGGTTCTTAAAGCATGTACTAGCCTGGCAGATATGGAGGATAGTGTCCTTGTTGGCTCTGGCAAGTTTGTCAAAGTGAAATCTCTGGAGAAGGGGAAGGCAATTCATGCCGAGGCAATTAAAAATGGCTATGCGTCTGACGTATTTGTTGGCAGTGCTCTGGTCAGTATGTATGCGAAGTGTGGCAGTATCGACGAAGCGATGGAGATATTTTACACTTCCCTCAAATGCGATGTGGTGTCTTGGAATGCTATGCTTGGAGGTTATGTTGAGCAAGAACAAGGAGAGAAAGCAATACAGCTTTATGCTAAAATGCTGGAGCAAGGTGTCCGGCCCGATGAAGCATCACTTGTGTGGGTGCTGAAGGCATGCAGCAACATAGGAGCTCTCAGAATGTGCAGTCAGGTCCACCAAGATGTAGAGTCTACTGGCTATGCCTGCAGTCTTAAAGTGTTAACAGCTCTCATTCACGCATATGGCAAATGTGGCAGCATGGCCCGTGCCCAGACAGTGTTCGACGGACTACCACGGGTCGATGTCGTGGCATGGACTGCATTAATTGCCGGCTATGCACGACAAGGAGATTTTGAATCCAGCGTCCTGTGCTTTGAGCAAATGGAAAGGGAAGGCTTTAAGGCTACTGGTGTTACGTTCCTATCGCTTCTCTCAGCATGCAGCCACGCTGGGAAGGTGGAGCAAGGTCTCAGGTACTTCGAGTCCATGAGGAAGGACTATAGCATCAGTGCTACCACTGAGCATTATGTCTGTATGATTGACCTCCTTGGCCGAGCAGGACTCTTCACCAAGGTCGAAGACTTGCTCTTGGAAATGCCAATGCAACCCAATTGGGCTGTTTGGTCGGCATTGCTGGCTGCCTGTCGGAAGCATGGCAACGTTGTGCTGGGAAGGCAAGCTTTTGACTGCTTGATGCTTTTAGAGCCGAGGCAGGCTTCACAATATGTGGTAATGTCTCACATCTATGTTGATGCTGGCATGTGGTCCAGCGCTGAAGGGATAGAGAACTTACGGTGGAGAGCAGGTGCAACATTGAAAACGCCAGCTTACAGCTGGATTGAGCATGAGAAAGGGTTGAGCATGTTCATGGTAGGCGACTGTACACACCAACAAAACGAGGAGGTCTACAAAATGCTGGAAGCAATTAATGGGCAGTTGTTGAAGGAACGAGAGATTATCCATGGTAAGACTTGAAGAAAGTGAGGTCAAGATGGTCGTATGTAGAAAGTGTGACATCTCATTCGGAGCACTGGGCATGGAGGCATTAAGGGTTTTAGTCTCAGGGAGAGAGGAAAGCTACTTCTAAATTTCTCAAATGCTTGGTGAAGCTGATTTGGTCAGGTAAGCACTGCCATCAGAAATCTTGAGAATCATTTGTAAGAAACGGAGATGGTTTGTACGTTAGTCTCAGAGAGGAGGTTAGCTGTTTCAAAGCTTCTGCATGGCTGGTGAAACGAACATGGCTGACTGCATAAACTCAGTCATCCGTGTTTCACCAGCCAGAGAGCTCCTCATCAGCGGGATGACAAATTTGAATGCACAGGTCCATGGTTCTTCATTTTTGGATAAAGCCCTCCAAACCTAGCATTTAGTTATTTACTCTTAGGACATCTTTTATCCCCAGCTACAAAACTATGAACCATTCCCGTGATATGTCTGTCCACCAACTCTGGCCTGAATACTTCTTTGCACCAATTCCTTTCCTCCTCAGATGCATCTCCTCTGCCTTGTCCCACATCTGAGCACCAGAATAGATGTTTGACATCACATATGCGGCAGCATCTTGTTCGTCTAGCTTGAGAGCTTCATAAAAGCTTGAAGTCCCACCTCCACGTTACTCCACTTTTGACAAGCACCCAAGAGAGTATGCCAGATCACAAGAGAAGAGTGTGAAGGCATTGTCCTGGCCACCAATAGTGCCTCGTCAAGTTGTCCCGCGCGACCCAGGAGATGCACCATGCATGAGTAGTGTTCCGCAGTCGGACTTATGCAGTAGTCTGTTCATTGGCTGCCCATCAGACGGCCCTGCAAGCCTCAAAATATTCTCGCCCATCGCTCACTAGCCCAGCATGACTGCAAACAGTTAGCACATTCAGGCCCGTGATGGCATCTGGCTGTATTCCATCCTCTTTCATCCCTGTCGAAGACCACTTCATAGCCTCCTTGGCAGGTGTATCCTGCAACCAGCGCAGTCCAGGCGAGTATGTCCTTAAACGGCAATGAATCAAATACCTGCTGTGCATCAACCATGCTCCCTGACTTTGAATACATGTTTACCAAGGAGTTGCCTACAGTCACATCAACTAAAAGCACTTGTTGCTCAATTTGTACATGAAGCCGCCATCCCACCTGGAACGATGCAACACTTGCACATGCCTGTTGAAGCACACAAATGTTACCGAATCGTAAGACCACAAAGGCAAACGTGTTTGCTCCGCATATGTAGAGCACGATGCACTCTCCATCTTGGCCCCTTTTTTTTCGATTTCGTCTCTGCCTGAGAGAGCCCAAAAAATCAAATACGCTTTCTTTTCTGCTCCTTGTTCTGAAAAGGCAGGGAGAAAGACTGCAGGTGGAGGACGGGCCTTGTTCTTGCATAGCTCTTTATGAACTAGCCCATCAACACTCTCTGGGCATACTTGAAGCTGCCACCCTTTGCGTACATGGTTATCAGACTGTTGGCTACATACTCATCAGCATCAAGCCCTATGGCCGCCAAATTGGTCACCACACCCTTGTGGCCAAGTCCATCAAAGACAGTCTGTGCATCCTCTAAACTCTTTGCATACATGTTCACCAAACTGTTCACTGCAAAAACGTCAGCCTCATGTCCTGGATCTCTGATTTGGGTGTGAAGCTGCATCCCCTCCTCCAAAGCTGGGGTGCCCACTCTTGCACACTGTTGCAGGAGGCACACAGATGTCATGGGATCAGAGTGAGTCATACCTCCGTCTTGCATAGCACTGTATAGACGAACGGCTCCGAGCCCCGTGTTCTGCTGAGAATAGCCAACAATTCGAGAAGTCACACATGCACCACATCGTTTCGACAAAGTTCATCATATCCATGCTGAGCGAGTGTCCAGCTTTCCTCTTTATCCAACTGCACATGATCATCTCCTGAGGAATTACTTCTTGCAAGTTTTCCAATGGGCGAAGTTGGATGCATCTTACCCCCAACCAGAAAACTATGCACCACTCCATCCATGTCTGTCCACCAGCTTTGACCTGGCTGCTTCCATGCCTTGATTCGCATTCTCCTCGATTGCATCTCCTGCGCCTGCTCAAACATCTGTGCACTGGTGTATATGTTTGACATCAACACATACGCTGTGGCATCAGTTTTGTCTAGCTTCACTGCTTGGTCGAAAGCATGTTGTCCCATCTCCACGTTGCTCCACTTTCCACAAGCAGCTAAAAGGGTGTACCAAACAGCAGCATCAGGCAGTACAGGCATTGTGCTCACGACAGATAGTGCTTCATCCAGTCGGCCAGCACGGCCCAGGAGATCCACCATGCACGTGTAGTGCTCCACCGTGGGGACGATTCCATATTGTCTGCTCATAGCCTGAAAGACCTCCCTCCCCCTGTCCACGAGACCTGCATGACTGCATGCTGTTAGTATGCTAAGGAACGTGATGCCGACTGGCTGTACACCATCCTGTCTCATTCTCTGGACCAATTCGAAGACCACTCTACTATCTCCTTGATATACATAGCCTGCAATCAGTGCACTCCAGACGACAATGTCTTTCTTGGGCAAAGCATCAAACACTTGCTGTGCATCAACCACGCTCCCACACTTCCCGTACATGTGTATCAAGCTGCCGGCTACACAAATATCAGCATCAAGCCCTTGTCCTTCAATCTCAGTATGTAGCTGCATGCCCAGATGCAAAGCTGCCACATGTGCACATGCCTGCAGGAGGCACACATATGTTATAGAGTTTGGTACAGCCACACCATCGTGTTGCATAGCATGGTAGAGATAAAGCGCTTCCTGGCTCATGCCATTCTGGGAGTACCCAGCTATCATGGCATTCCATGTCACCACATCTTTTTGGCAGAGTCTGTCAAACATTCCCTGTGCGATCTCTAGGCTGCTACACTTTGCATACATGTTTACCAGACTGTTGGCCACAGAGACATCAGCTTCATGGCCTCCTCCTTTAATTTGCAAATGAAGCTGCATTCCCTGCTCGAGAGCTGGGGGTCCTACAGTTGCACAGGCCTGCAGGAGGCACACAAATGTCACGGAATCCGGTGTAACCATGTCTTCTTCCTGCATAAGCTTGTAGAGATGAAGGGCTTCCTGCCCCATGCCCTGCTGGGAACACCCTGCTATCATGGCATTCCACGTGACCACAGTCTTATGACGAATTTCGTTAAACACTGTCTTGGCATCGTCCAGGCTGCCACACTTTGCGTACATGCTCACCAAACTGCTGGCCACGAACACATCAGCCTGATGCCCCTGGACCCTGATTTGAGCATGAAGTTGCTTTCCCGTGTCCAGGGCTGGGTTCCCCAGACTCGCACATGCCTGCAGGAGGCACACAAAAGTGACGGAATCGGGTATAGCATTGCCTTCTTCCTGCATAGCAGTGTAGAGACGAAGGGCTTCCAGCCCCATGCCCTGCTGGGAATAACCTGCTATCATTGCATTCCACGTCACAACATCTTTTCTACCAAGTCCCTCAAAGACCCTGTGAGCCTCTTCCAAGCTGCCACACTTTGCATACATGTCCACCAAGCAACTACAAACAAATAAATCAGGCTCAACGCCACTGGCCAACACATGAGCATGCAGCTCCTGCCCAGTTTCCAGGTCTGATCCTCTGGCACACGCTTTAAGGGCTGCCACAAACACATGGCCATCGGCCCTCACACCTGATCGTCGCATCCGATGATACAACTGTATGGCTTCCTTGTACTGTCCACGTTCTACATGGGCAGATATTATGGAAGACCACATGAAGGCATCTGGTTTGCCAACCAGCGTGAAGACGTCCATCGCGTCTTGCAACTTGCCATGAGAGGCATACATCCGCAGAATGTGGTTGCATAGGAACGTGCCCGACTGGTACCCGCATTTCACAGTGAAAGCATGGACACGGCGGCCCAGAACGATATCCCTCGTGGCCACACATTTCTTCAAGACCGAATAGATCAAAGTGATGGAAATGCAACAGTCTGTCTGCACCAAAACTCCCAACGCCTCAACAGCCTCAGCGAGATGCCCCTGCTGACATAGCTCACTCACGCTTTCAGCCGTCACGGTCGTGAATTCGTATCCTACAGGCCTGCAAGGGCAGCCCGGCCAGCCCCGCTTGGATATGGGCAGAGCAGAAGGCAAGACATTTTTAGACTTTACCTCCAGGGACTGGAACCACCCTCGCCTGCCCTTCGGTGGGACAGCTACGACCCTTGCTGAAAGATCCCTCCCCAGCCAGACACTCTCTTGGAGGGGCTGGGCTTCTTGCAAATGCACATGTACTGCCGAACTGCATGAAAGGTTAACCATTGGTTGCAGCATCGGGTGGGTTCGTTGAAGTCAGTCGCAGTCGTCGAGCTGGAGTCCTTCATAGTTCATTTCTCCATTACACCACCCTTTGTTTGCTTGGGTAGTGATTGAAAAATGCTATGATCACCTCGGCGGACCAAGTCCGCCAACACTCCCCTAAGCCGCCACACTCTTTGCATACATACTCACCAAACTGCTGGCGACAAACACTCTTGATGTCCTTGTTCTTTAATTTGCTAACGAAGGTCCTTCCTCAAGCTGCGCTGGAAGGTCCTTCCTCCTTCCCCTTCTCCAAAGCTGGGACTCCCACAGTTGCACATGCCTGCAAAGTGAACACACATGTAAAAAAATTGTGTGCATTGATGCCTTCGTCCTTCATGGAACTGGATAGCTGAAGGGCTTCCTGTTCCATTCCCTGCTTGGAATATCCTGTTATCAAGGCGTTCCATGTCACCACATCTTTTGGACCGAGTCCATCAATCACAATCTGGGCATCCGGTGGGTTGCCACAATTTGCATACATGTTCACTAGGCTACAACATACAACATCATTCTCAAGTCCAATTTCCACATGAAGCTGCTTCCCATCCTCCAACCCAGGGTACCCACACTTGCAAATGCTCGCAGGAGGCACACAAATACAAAATCAGGTGAAACAATGCCCTGTTCTAGCATAGTACTGTAAAGACGAAGGGCTTTATGTCCCATGCCCTGCTGGGAAATGCCTTGCTATCATGGCATTCCACGTCACCACATCTTTTGGACCCAAGTCCCTCAAACACGCACTGTGCATCCTCTAGGCTGCCACACTTGGCATACATGTTTATCAAACTGTTGGCTACACATGCATCACCATGAAGTCCTTGTGCTTCAATCTGTGCGTGAAACTGCCTCCCCTTGTCCAAAGTCGAAGCACCCACACTAGCACAGGCTTGCAAGAGGCGCACAAATGTCACAGTGTGCGCAGAGTAGCCCTCTGTTTGCATAGCATTGTATGGACGATGGGCTTCCAGGCCCAAGCCTTGCAGGGAATATCCTGGGATCAGAGCAGTAGTCCACGTCACCACAATTTTTGAGGACGGTTATCAAACAAGCTCTGAGCATTCTCTAGGCCTCCACATTTTGCGAACATGTTTACGAGGTTGCAACCAACAACAACATCAGCATGAAGTCATTGCTCTTCGATCTGTCTATGAAGGTGTTCTCCTGTCTCCAGAGCGGGGATGCTCACACTTGCACACGGCTGCAGGAGGCACAAAAATGTCACAGAATGAGGCACTGCAATGCCCTCTTCTTGCATAGCCCTGTAAAGATGAAGGGCCTCCTTACCCATGCCCTCTGAAAATAGCCTGCAATGAGTGCGGTCCATGGCACCACATCCTTTTTGCAGAGTTTTTCAAGTACATTGTGAGCATCCTCTGGGCTGCCACACTTGGCATACATGTTTATCAAACTGTTGGCTACATGCATCACCATGAAGTCCTTGTGCTTCAATCTGTGCGTGAAACTGCCTCCCTTGTCCAAAGTCGAAGCACCCACACTAGCACAGGCTTGCAAGAGGCGCACAAATGTCACAGTGTGCGCAGAGTAGCCCTCTGTTTGCATAGCATTGTATGGACGATGGGCTTCCAGGCCCAAGCCTTGCAGGAATATCCTGGGATCAGAGCAGTAGTCCACGTCACCACAATTTTTGAGGACGGTTATCAAACAAGCTCTGAGCATTCTCTAGGCCTCCACATTTTGCGAACATGTTTACGAGGTTGCAACCAACAACAACATCAGCATGAAGTCATTGCTCTTCGATCTGTCTATGAAGGTGTTCTCCTGTCTCCAGAGCGGGATGCTCACACTTGCACACGGCTGCAGGAGGCACAAAATGTCACAGAATGAGGCACTGCAATGCCTCTTCTTGCATAGCCCTGTAAAGATGAAGGGCCTCCTTACCCATGCCCTCTGAAAATAGCCTGCAATGAGTGCGGTCCATGGCACCACATCCTTTTGCAGAGTTTTCAAGTACATTGTGAGCATCCTCTGGGCTGCCACACTTTGCATACATGTTTATCAAATTGTTGCCAACAATCACATCACCTCAAGTCCTTGTTCTCCAATCTGTACATGAATCTGCTGTCCCTTCTCCAGAGCGGGATGCTCACACTTGCACACGGCTGCAGGAGGCACAAAAATGTCACAGAATGAGGCACTGCAATGCCCTCTTCTTGCATAGCCCTGTAAAGATGAAGGGCCTCCTTACCCATGCCCTCTGAAAATAGCCTGCAATGAGTGCGGTCCATGGCACCACATCCTTTTTGCAGAGTTTTTCAAGTACATTGTGAGCATCCTCTGGGCTGCCACACTTTGCATACATGTTTATCAAATTGTTGCCAACAATCACATCACCTCCAAGTCCTTGTTCTCCAATCTGTACATGAATCTGCTGTCCCTTCTCCAGAGCGGGGCTGCCCACCGTGGCACATGCCCGCTGGAGACACACAAATGTCACAGAATTGGGTGCAGCCATGCCTCCTTCTTGCATACCACTAAAAAGATGAAGGGCTTGCTGACCCATGCCCTGCTGAACATATCCTGCAATCGGAGCAGTCCACGTCACCAGATTTTTCTGAGGGAGCCAGTCAAACACGCTCCGGGCGTCCTCCAGACTGCCACAGTTTGCCTACATGTTTACCAGGCTGCAACCTACGACAACATCACCCTGAAGTTCTCCTTCTTCGATGCGTCTATGTAGCCGCTTCACCTTCTCCCAAGCTGCGATACCCACACTTGAACATGCCTACAGAACGCACACAAATGTCACAGAAAAAGGAACTATGACACCTTCCCCTTCCATAGCACTGTGAAGCAGTTCAGACAATCTTTGAGCATCTTCCAGGCTGCTACACTTTGCATACATGTCCACCAAGCAACTACATAGAAACACATCAGGCTCAGGCCCGCTGGCCAGCACACCAGCATGCACCTGCAGCCCAGTCTTCAAGTCTGCTCCCCTTGCACAAGCCTGCAGGGCTGCCATAAACACATACCAATTCTGCGAGATTAGACCATGAACACTGCTACCCAGCACAAGATATTTCTTAGCCCCACAGAACAGCATACATACCATTACTCTGTATGCATTAGAACTTCTGTCCAGTTTTTGTCCAAATATCCTGCCCTTTTTTGGGATGAGATGCTACACTGCACACTCACCCAGTATGAAAGTCATAAACAGTTGGCGGCAAAACGGGTGTCCCTTCATTCCAACGTTCTGTTTAGAAGGAAGTGAGTTAACTTCCTGGCCTAAGGCAAGTCTCATTCGGCCATTTGGCGGACAGAGCGGACGAGAGTGGCATCGTAGCTTCAGCTGCACCTCCCGCTCTGATCGTGAGCGGCGGAGGCTGCGCGTGAGGGAGACACAGGATGCTAGGACGTGAGCGATGGATGGTGGCGGGGATCGCAGTGCTGCTGTTCATAGTCCTCATGCTCATCACTCCCCGGATGAAGCAGAACCAGACTTACCACATGTTTGCGGACCGCCGCAACTTCTTCGGTGCGCACCCGTCTCGTTCTCGTTCGCTGGTCTCGTGCTCCCAGCTTCACCGTACTTTTGCTCTACTGAAGCGTTGTTGGTAGTGAGAACCGGTGGGACGGGGATGTAGTGTTTTCTCCTTGAATTCATTATCAGATGCCTGTCGAGCAATGGAATTTGTCTTGCGGATTTTCTGGCACTTCAATTGCGGGAAGCTGTATGCAGGTATACCGAACACACTCAACGTCGTGTCCAACCTCCCCTTCTTATTCATTGGCATCGTTGGCATGGCGTTTTGCGTGCTTGACGACTTTGGCCTCACGTAAGATAAGGAGTTGGATTCAGGGATAGCTTAGCTCTGATTTGACATGCTGTGGAATTATGTGATTGAGAAACAGATGTCTGGCAGGTTGCGTGGAGAGTTTTTGGGATGGATGTGCTTCTTCTTCGGAATCTTTGCCACAGCATTTGGCTCGTCTTACTACCATCTCAATCCAAATGATGCCCGTCTTGTTTGGGACCGTCTCCCTGTGAGTTGGACGTGGACCTGAGCCCGGTATTGGTTGTCTGATTTCCTTTGATTTTAATCCCAGTGGCCATAATAATGTGCTTCCTGGTGGCTGACAGCTGTAGACGGATTGGCAGATGGTGCTTACATTTTCCTCTTTGATGGCTGTCTTCATCATTGAAAGGGGAGACCAGCGGCCAGGAAGCGCTCGTCTTTTCCTGCTCGTGCAACTGGCAGCAGGAGTGGTCAGTGTGGTTTATTGGCGGTAGGAACCATTGATGTTTAAAGCTCAGTGAAGCATATGTCCTACAGAGCCTAGCAGGCGTGTTCAACGTTTCTCATTTGGTTTACAGGGTTGCAGATGATTTGAGACTGTATGCGATAGTGCAGTTCGGTACCTGTGTTGCTATTCCAGCAATGGCGATCATACTGACTTCCAGATACACTCATTCTGCGTACTGGTTACATGCTGCAGGTATGCTGTTTCAACTGTCCTCAAGCTCTCCCTCTTGACTTTACTTGGAAATATCTGACCGACATGTAGGTGCTGTTTTAGCATGTAAAACAGTGTGTGTTTGTTCCCGGTCCTCCAGGATGGTATGCGCTGGCCAAGTTTTGTGAATCATTTGACAAGAACGTGTACAAGTGGACGGGGCTCACAGTGAGCGGCCACACTTTTAAACACCTGTTTGCGGCCGTCGTGCCGATTTGCACGATCATCATGCTCACTCGTCGAACTCTTCTTCGAATCGAGAGGTGGGTGGTGCTGAACGGCGCTGTCATTGCAACATTTCTATCACCTAGCAATTGCGAACTGACAATGTCCTCTTCTATCTTACGGCCATCTGTATTTGCAGGCCGAGCCTGTATGAGAAATGGAGGTTACAGTTGCGCTCCGCATATGAAAGACCAGGATGCCTAGATAGCTGGAAGCTCTACTGGGGAGGAAATAATTGCAAACCACTTGAAGCTACAAACCACTTGACTTCAGACTGACGTAAGGTAGTCTGCAACTGGGAACATTTCCTTCAGCTAGCTGCCGAATGGCGAGAGCTAACATATCACACGCCAGGCTTGTACTCGTAGACATCGTGGCTGATACCTACAGATGAGCATTCGAACAACTTGCTGCCCTCGGCAACAACTTATTTGGCACTTACCTATTCAGCAACGGACAGTTTTAGATGATACTTTATGAAGCAAGAAACATCTTAGGGCATCTACAACCTATATATATACCCATCAACTACGTACGTACTACTGGGCAGATTTGGAAGACCAAGGAGCACAGCATTGAGGGCCTCCCGGATAGAGATCCATGCAGCTTTAAAAGACCAAGGAGCACAGCATTTAGGGCCTCTCGGATAGATATCTATTAAAGTAGTGTGATGGCAGAGTCAGAGGAAGAAGAGCTAGGCAGGAACTGGCTCCCAATCCTGGCAATCTTGTTGGTCGTGGGAATACGGGCGGGCACATCATGGGCAGGTTTCAAAGGGCCACAAATGCAGCACAGAGACGGTCCCAACTATCATCTGCGACAGCTCTCATCCTCCGAATCTAGGATATCGTCGATACAGGTCAGGCCGAAGCTTGAGCCGATGGAGAACTTGCAGGCAGAGATTATCGTACCCAGTACAGCAGACGTTTACGTGGTTCACGTGCACATGGGCACCCCATCTAGGAAGCTGTCTCTGTACATGGACACGGGCAGCAGCCTGACGTGGACGCACTGTCGGCCCAGGCCGCGCGGCGGCTGGTACCGGCAGAAGAAGCCCACCTTCGACCCCGAACAGTCCTCCTCGTATGCCAACGTTGCCTGCGACGCAGAGGTGTGTTCTCGGGCTCAACATCCTTGTGACATGCCCCGGCGTTGTTCCGCTAATCGGGATGCTTGCATCTACAACATGACCTACCTCGACAATACTACCACCAGCGGCCCGATCGCCACGGAGACGGTGACCCTGAAATCCGCCGGCGTCTCTGGGCGAGCGGACGAGGCTCTGATATCGATCCCCGGAGTCGCCTTCGGGTGCGGGCATACCAGCCTGAAAGGATTTCCGGCGGACGGCATCCTGGGTCTCGGGCAGGCCCCGCTTTCCTTCCCGAAGCAAATCGGAGCCACCAAGTTCTCCTACTGTCTGCAGAAGCCGGAACTCAACGCGCCCAGAACACCATCTTTCCTCGTGTTCGGGGAGCAGAGCGACAGCCTAGTGGCGGGGAAGGCAGGCGTGGCCGGGCTCCGCTACACCCCGATGGTGGACAACCCAAGGATGTCCAGGGCGCCCTACTACGTGAGGATCGTGAAGGTGATGGTGGGCGACAGCGTGGTGCCCCTGAGCCCCGACGTGTTCGGATTCAACTACACGGACGGCTCGGGCGGGGTGATCTTAGACACCGGCACCACGTTTACGTACCTGGTGCACCAGGCTTACCTTGCGGTGATCCGCGCCTTCAGTGAAGCCATCGCCTACCCTACTGTTTTTCTTCCGAACGGAATGCCTGAACTCGAGCTCTGCTTCAAGGCTGCTGGTCCCTTGAAGGAGTTGCGGGACTTGCCTCAGTTTACGATTGTGTTTGAGAAAGGGGCCGTGCTTTCACCGCCGGTCTCAAGCCTCTTCGTCAATATGGGACGAGGGGTGAAGTGCCTCACGATTGTTGATGCCCGTTTTCTAGGAATGCGACTGAGCATTATTGGCCACCGCATGCAACAGAATTCTATCACGGTTTTGGACATCGGCAGGCAGAGAATCGGGTTTGCACCAGCTGATTGTGCAGCTTTGAAGTAGTCTATCTAGAAGACCGGTGGTGGTTGAGCAATTTAGCCAGTAGCCTAGCCTGACATCACGATCGATGCTAGGAAAGCTATGTACATACTCAAATGGAATGACCATCAATTGCTAAACCTGTGAGCAACTCTTGTCTCCTTGTTGAAGGGGTAACCTACACTGGTCAACTAATGGATAAGTTAGGGTTTAGTTAATAGATGGTACTTAAACAATTTTTTTTATTACTTAAATTATTAATTATTAATTATTAATTACTTTGCTAGTTCTGCACGCATAAGGCTCTCTCCTCTCGCATAAGGTTCTCCCAAATTCACACTCCTGGAAATCAATAATTTGGATTCAACTTAGACACACTAATAGGTCCTGCTCTTACAACTAAGTGAAAGCTAAAGTTTTGAGCAACTCCCGCAGCCTTGGAGTGTAGATGTGGTTGCCTACTAGATCCTGATTCCTCAAAGAAAGCTCCATTCAACATAATATCTTTGGATGATTGCCAACTCCAACTGGAGCTCGGATGTCCCTCCCTTTTGGTTATCTAGAGATAAAAACATATAGATTTAGAATATTCACACATCAAATTTAAATCAATCAATTATAACAAAGAACTCTAGTTCTTTTTAACTTACTCGTTTTTTTCCAAAAGCTTTGAAGAAGTTCTCTTCACTCAGGATGGTTGGATTTGCGCTTCCTCCAATTGCATATTTTTTCCATCCCATGTATTCATTATTGAAGATATGGAATTGTCCAAATCGACATCTATAGAATATGTTCAAAACTGGGTTAGAAAAAGACTTTGAACATGATCCTACACCGTTCTAAGGAAATGTGTGAGCATCAAATATCTAGTCAATTACCTCGGCATACGTTGAACAAGATTTGGTCCAAAGATGTTGTACGCAATCGTGACTTGCATACTAGTATCTTCCGAGTTTCCATCATTATGCCCGAGAAGCATAACCTGCATATAGATTATCAAAAAATAATTCATGTTATATAATCATCAAAAAATATAATTCAAATCATAGATAACTTGATAGAAAATTTTACGCTAATATTACCTTATCATGATCATGAAAATAATTATTTGAAATTGTCACCAAAGTAGAACCATGTGTAACATCAACCAATCCATCAGCAGAATGAGACAAAATATTGTGATCTACCCATATGTTTGTAGAAGTGTATATGTTGATGGCATCTCCATCCGAACCACCTCTCCATCCTGTGTGGTTTGTAGAACTAATGACGCGTCCTGCTCGTGAAGGAACACAATTTTCAAGAAACAAAGACTCAATAATCACATGGCTGACTCCCTCAATTGTTAAACAAGGAGATCCTTCTCCAAGGCGAATTGTATGACCCCGCCCATCAATTGTCTTGTAACTTGTGATAATGAGCTCCTTCTCCAGAGATATCTTCATATCCCTTGCGAAAAAGATCCACAAGGGCTCTTCTTGTATCACACCATACCGAAGAGTGCCTGGTGCAGGATGCAGACAATCATCCCCGGCATCTGTGACGAGATAATATCTACCGTCCCGTCCTCCAAGTGCATTAGAACCAAATCCAATTGCACAATCTGCAAGATGCTTCCTCTCAGCAACCCAATTTTTTTTCATCCAACATGAATCGATTGTGTTACTGCGAGGAAGCAAAAACGACGATCAATTAATGATGAGCAACATCAATAGTGAAATTCACATTTTGTTGAGACAATCTACATCATAGTATATAAATCCTACATATCAAATTTAAAATATAGAGTATATTTGATATAAATAAACAAATAAAATATCATGATCTTGCATTCAAGAACAGAGAAACAACCACATACCTCACAGAAGCTTTGGAATCCAACATAAGTTTCCCAATGACATGAACTTTTGTAGATGCATTATATACACCGCTCCTTAAGCTTGCTGCATTTGCATGAGTCAAAAGCCAAAGAAATGTAACTACTAGCACAAACACTCCAATGCAAGTCATTTAAGCACTAGAAAATTTGATTGAGAACTTTCTAGTGTTAGAAGATTCTCAATCAAAAGTCCTTCACAAAAACAATGCCAGAATAAAGTAATAGAATGCTAGTTCAAAGTACATGAAAATGAGACATGTGTCTCACATATATACTTGAAAAATCTAATATAATCCGAAGGTTCTCAAAAACAGTTAAAATAATTTTCATGATAAAACTCGATAGGTCTCAAAGAAAAACTCCAGAGCTCTATTTAATCATTTATGTTAAATTATATGAGCTTCTTTTAAAACATGTCCATCGACCAATTATTTGTTTTCTAATCTAAGAAACTAATCGAGGATTTCTATTTGATTAGGTCACATTTATTTACGCAAGAGACCATACGATGCGGGATACAATTGGAGCGTAACTCTCACATTACATAGGTGGATGGGGTTGTAGAAAGATGATGGATCCCAATTCCATGATATAAGGATTGACATAATACCCATAAATATTTAAAGCATGCAAGTACAAAATCCTTCAAATTTTACGAAGTGCCCAAAATAATATGATAATTTATATGGAAGATCTATGTACATATATATAACTCGTGACAAGGGGTATAGACAAGGTTTAATGGAAGGTGGTTACAAAATTATGACCAAGAAAGTTCCATTTCATGGAGATGCGCATACAATAGTTGTCTGGCCTTTTTGTCACCCATGGTCAGCGAGGGTCTAGCTGTAGCACTTCAATGACATCTAGGCTGTAGTTATGGTCTTTTTTACCTCATTATTTGTAAGCAAGGAGATGATTGTAATGTGGATTTGGGAAAGGTAAATGCTCAAAAAATAGGCTTCTCGATACACATTACCAACACAAGATTATTCTAAAATTTCATTAAATGTCATATTTATTAGGGGTTCGAAACATGGTGCATCGAAAAAAACGCGCTTCATACATGAATGGGAAGAGCAAAAGAAGACGCTCACTATCATGGAACTCAAAAATAGAGACATTCTGTAGATCCAGCAAAGAAAATAGAGATATTTATCAATCTCAAAAAATCCAAAAAAAAACCCAATCAAGAGTGTGTGATATGATGGTGGGCAGCCAACTATCACCCTTGCTTGCCTGTGTCTGCCCTAGATCACTACAGCCATCTTTGCCATCCTTTGGCCATGCCTCCCTTATCGTCGTGCCACCTCAATATATTCGTCTTGCCATAGCCCGCCACATGCCATTTATCTCCACCATCCCTCTAGCCATTGGTCCCGCCATTCGTCCTGCTAGCCGTCCCGCCATTTACGTTGTCTTTCGTCGATCCCTTAGTTAGCCCATCTGTGGTGGTAGGATCCTGGGACCTCTGGAACCCTGCCCTCTAGCGGCCACACTTATCCCACTGTCGCTTCGCTCATTAGGTTTTGTTCCCACGAAGGAGTGGGGGAGCTCTTCCCAGCGTGGATGGAGGAGGTGCTCTCCCTTTCTGACCTCTCTGACTCTACTGACCTCCCGTACAGGCGCCCGATTGACTAACTACCCCTCCTACTTAATTATCGTTCAGCTCAACTCACAATCCGCTAGAGCAACACAGCATGAGGGCCCACTAGACAGACATCTAGATAGGGCCCTTAATACAGATATCTCGCAACAATCTAGATAGATTAGGTGGCCTGATTCCGAACCACAATCTAGATAGAGTAGGTCGCCCGATTCTGAACAACAATCTAGATAGAGTAGGTGGCCTGATTCCGAACAACCATCTAGATAGAGTAGGTGGCCCGATTCCGAACAACCATCTAGATAGAGTAGGTGGCCCAATTCCGAACAGACCAAAATTCACAATTGGCCCATGAAGCAGGCGTAACCGGGCATCAAAAACATTTTGTTTCTAAAAGTTTCTAAGTCTCTTGAGCTTACATATCTCCTTGGAGATTTCGACACATCTCGAGATCCTCATCATTATGATATAAATTTAAACCAAATTCTAATCAAGCTCCTTAAAACGACAATTTCCGCTGACTGAGAGTACTATGTCGGTCTAAGTCCAAAGCTAGACCTTACAATGGATGCCCTTGGTGCAAGTAGCTTGAGCACACCATGATACAAGTTGTCAAGTATCAAGTCCTATGACGGAAATCCGTCCTCAGTAGACTTAAATAAAATTCTTCTTCTTCTTCTCACAATTCGCAGCACAAAGGCTTGGCTTTGGACTCACAACCCTCGAGTAACAGCCCTTTTTGCAGGCAAAACAATAGACATCATCCATTAGGCGGCGCCAAAGAGCTATAGAACAAGCGCGCCACTAAGGGCCAGAGTAATTGGGGGTATGAGGTACCTCATCCTTGTAGTGATTCGACTAGAGGGTTGCTTAACCACGAAGTTGAAATGAACGTCTGGCTACCATGTCACTCAGGAAGGGAGGACTAATTATTCATCTTTTTGATGGTGCAAACAATAAGCCGTGTTCCTCAGCAAGTTTTCTCCTTTTCTTCCTGTTCTCTAATAAAGATCATGTTTCTAGACCTTACGGTATTCTTTTCCCTTTCGGCCTATTCTTGGATAAAGGTTTATTAAGAGTTTTCTCGATAGTCTCTTGTTGATCATTTAAAATTTATCGTTGATTATCAAGATGTTTCTCTGAAATCTCTTGTTGGCTATTTAAAATTTATTATTGATTATCAAGGTAATTATTAATTTCTTTAGTACCACCAAGATATTTCATATCGTAATTTTGTAATTGGCTAGGTGAAAGTTCTTCAACAATATAGAATCTTTCTTCCAGATCTTCGCATTTTTTTGGAAATTAACTCTCTCCAACGAGACAACTTTCAAAAGACTCGTCCTCTGAATTGTTTCTAGGAAGAAAACAAGCACGAGGCTCGTCATAATAGCAACCCTTTGTTCTGCTCTTAGTTGACATGGTATTAAGTTGCCTTGTCCTTGTACCCCGATCAATATTAGTAATATTTTCACTAGTATCATATTGTCTCATCATTGGATTCGGAGTTGGCACACCGGATCGGCCCATCTCTAAAATTGACCTTTTCTCAGTATTGATAATATTATTAGATTTAGTAGATGAGTGTTCATAATATTATAACACCCATTCATATTCATAATATTATTTGATGTCAAATTTATCTTTGTGTTATTAATATTATTTGATTTCAACACCCTATGAGGTGGTATAGCAACATCTAGTTCCCTCAACATATTGACAGTCGACCCTTCTTGGATGTTGTGGAGTGTGAATTTGTGTCTAGGGACACCGTGAGGTCCACATTCACCCTCAATGTCGTTGTAGTCCTGGGATTCGCTCCCAAGGGAATGGTTTGTGCCAAGAGGCCTTCTTAACTCTATCACCTTCACCTAAGTCAGGACTTACCTGCTATTACTCCTCTTACCTATCTACCCAACTACCACTACCTCCCAACTTGTCCAGCTACCACAGATCTTATTCCCACCACGGATCTTATTCCACAACCCCGTTCGAACTACTACCACGGTGGCTCTCACCACTCGGGTAGTAGCTCGACCTTCACCTAAGTCGGGACTTACGCTATTACTCCTCTTACCTATCTACCCAACTACCACTACCTCCCAACTTGTCCATTACCACGATCTTATTCCCGACCGATCTTATTCCACAACCCCGTTCGAACTACTACCACGGTGGCTCTCACCACTCAGGGTAGTACGACACCGAGGTGGGTCCCACACCAAACCCTAGCAACTTATTTCTGGCGCACGGCGCCGCAGATCCCTGCCACGGGCGGCTACCACTGCTCACAGATCAGATTTTTTTTTTGCACTCCACACTTCATACACACACCGATTCATAGGGACCAAAGTTCCTAGGATCCCTCACACCCGCTTTCACACACACACAGGGCGCCACCCTCACACAATTCCACAAGGAATGATGTTTCCTCTTGTGCACACTTCCACCAACAGCACCGGTTTGGATTCTCTTGAACCCACACAAATCTCCATTGTTAGTTTCTCAATTAGTTCTCCTTCTCAACTCCTCCTACACCGAGAGAGAGAGAGAGAGAGAGAGAGAGAGAGAGAGAGAGAGAGAGAGAGAGAGAGAGCAAGCTCGAGACCCGCGCCAATCCCTTGGTTTCCTCCTCCTCGCCGGCAAGGCCTCTCGCCCTTCCTTCCTCCAATTGCGGAGCAAGCTCTCGACCATCCCTAGGAGCGTCTCGCGCACCCGCCTCTGATGGTGGGCGTCTCCAAGCGCCCTGTGTGGGGATCTCAGCGAGTGCTCTGCTGTGAGGGGCATGGTCGCCCTTATACATTGGCTGGGGCGTCATGGCCCCAGATTTTCAGGTCCTAAAAATGGCTATCGTGAAGGGACGCGCCTACAATTCGGAGCGAACTTAGGTCCAGTGCAGCATCCTAACCAAATTCCATACCTAGGATGCTATCACCTATTTGCCTACGCTATCTGCGCGCCCTTCCCCGACTTGGCCGCCTGGCCCTTCGTCCTAGAGGAAGGATCTGACAGTTGGGAGTCCATGGCGACGGGCAGTTTAGAAGAGGGAAAGGAGGTTGCCACAAGCAAGAAGAGAAAGGCCGGGGGAGCCAGGCGAGGTTCAAGAAGAGGAAGGGTGGGCCAGCGTCACGTGTCGGCGTGCTGCAGGAAAAAGCGAAGAAAATGAAGGCCGAGCGGCAGATCGATTTGGCGGAGGAAGAGGTGCAATTCGAGGAGGACAATTTTGCTGACCTGGATGCAGATGACGAACAGGCCTCGGAAGGATTAGGGTTGACCCTAGCAATGGACCCCTCCTCAGGATGGGAAGAGATTTTCAAGGGAGCTCCTTTGGCGACAGAGGTCGACGCGACAGAGTTGGTTAGGGTGCGCACCTTGCTGGGAAAGAGGGTGTTGGATAGGGGGATGGCGTCTAGCGCCGGGCCTCCTCAACAAGTGGATCTGCGGGTTGACCATGATCAAGGCCCGATCCGGATTTGCTAGATCAGGCTGCGTTGGTACTCACCTGGCTCAGCGCGTAGGGGCGATGAGAAGAAGCGGTAAAGGCCCGATTCGATGAGGGGGAGGCTAAGTGGAAACAGCTGGAGGAAGACAAACAGGCCCTAGAGGAGATGAGGGTCAAAATTCAGGAAGATTTACGCAGGGCCCAAGAGGAGTTACGGTCCATGACGAGTCAGCAGGAAGCGCTCATGGCCCAGAGCAAGGATGCCCACGAGGCAAACCAAGAGATGCAGGGGCAATTGTTGCGAGCCCAAGAGCAAGAGGCGGCCTCTGTGGAGAAGGCTCAGAAGTTGGCGGATCGGTACAAGCGGGAGCAGGACGAGGCACGTGGCCGAGTCAGGAAGGAGAAGGGAAAAGGGAAGGCGAGCGGGTCCACGGGGTAGTGGAAGGAACTCGGAGAAGGGAGAAGCAACAGGGTGAAACACCTACCGGGGTTGCAGCAGGGCAGTCGTCGTGCGACCCGCTTCTGCAGTGGTAAATCGCTCGACATTTGAGCCCAACTCAGTGCGGCCATGGCGGCGCAGGGAGGCGTGGCATCGCCCGCGGGCCATGGATCGAGGCGGCGAGGGTAGTCCACGGGAGGAGGGTAAGCACCTCCTACGGAGGTCCTATTATGTTGCGGCACATGGATGAGGAAACTTATGTTCTGGTCTATATGTGAATGGGGAACGCATTAACTTCACATCCATGTGCGTGTGGAAATAGGAGGGACCAGGGCTTACCTTCTGCAAGTGAGGACCCGAAGTGGATACTTCTTCCACTATGCCCGGGTGTGGGGATTGGCCCCCTATTATACAGAGGCGGTTTTGGAGGAGCTAACGGAAGAAGAAGTCCAGGCGTGGGTGGATGAAGAGCCCGTAATAATCCTCAGCAATAGGCGGCAGGCTGGAGTAGAGGAAGCTCAGGGGCAAGGCATACCCTCGATTAGGTGCGAAAGGACGTCCAGCAGTGGCAGCGAGGTGGAGGTCCTATTATGTTCTGCACATGGATGAGGAAACTTATGTTCACGGTCTATATGTGAATGGGGCAGCATGCTTAACTTCACGTCCATGCGTGTGGAAATAGGAGGGACGGGGCTTACCTTACGCAAGTGAGGACCCAGTGGATACTTCTTCACTATGCCCGTGTGGGGATTGGCCCCTATTATCTGAAGTTTTTGGAGGAGCTAACGGAAGAAGAAGTCCGTGGGTGGATGAAGAGCCATAATAATCCTCGGCCAATAGGCGGAGTAGAGGAAGCTCAGGGGCAAGGCATACCCTCGATTAGGTGCGAAAGGACGTCCAGCAGTGGCAGCGAGGTGGAGGTCCTATGGGAGGACTTGTCAGATCAGCGGCGAGGAAGGAGGGCTCGTGGAGGCGGCAGCGAAGGACGGAGGGCAGCCAAGTCGGAGGCGGGCGCGAAGATAACGTAAGCAAAATGGTAGTAGCATCCTAAGAATAGAACCTTGGATAGGGTGCCATACTGGACCTAAGATCGTTTCGGAATTGATGTAGCCTAGTTAGAAGATCGGTGGGCTTTGATGTAGTCTGGCTAGAAGACAGCTGGTGGTTGAGCAATTTAGCCAAACTAGCAATTCTGCGGTCTTTCGGAGAGGCAGCACATTGACAACCCTAGCGAGGCAGCATGTTGACGTTCCTAGTGATGGAGGCTTAGTGTGCGGTGAGCCTTTATTGAGAGGGAACACCACACTCCCATATGGATTATAAGCACTAGGCACACTAAGTACTAGCACACAAGCACACAAGCATATGCAGGTGGGCTTGGCTTATATAGTCCTTAGCCTTGAATCTTATTGGTCACTTGACCTTGAATCTTATTGGTCCCTTGACCTTGAATCCTATTGGTCACTTCACCTTGAATCTTATTGGTCCCTTGACCTTGAATCCTATTGGTCACTTGACCTTGAATCCTATTGGTCACTTGACCTTGAATCCTATTGATCACTTGACCTTGAATCCAACCCGGTTACTTTGACTTACCCTCTACTCTTGGGCTTTCTAGAAATACTTCCTAGAAAATACATAACTTTCTAGAAAGTATACAAGTTTGTTATTTTTAGAGCACCTTTCATGACCTGTTTTTAGGGCACTCTTCATAACATGTTTTTAGGTACTCTTCATGACATATTTTGAAATATTTTAAAAAATCATTTCTAACACTCTCACTCAACATATCAAAATTATTCCCTTAGGCCTAACATCTTGCTAAACCTAACATGTTTGTCTAAAAGCAAGTTTTTGGTCAAAATATCTGCCAGTGTGTCTCTTGTTGGACAATACTCTAGCTTTACCTCCTTTAATTTTACATTCCCTCTTACAAAGTGATGTTTCACTTCTATGTGCTTGGTTCTAGCATGAAAAGTTGCATTCTTGGCTAAGAAGATGCAACTTTGATTGTCGTTGAAGATTGTTGTTGCTTCCTTTTGCTTGAATCCCATTTCCTCTAGCAAGTTACCCCATATCGCCTCCATGACTGCAGAGCATGTTGTCATATATTCTACTTCGGTAGAAGATAGAATTACAGTAAATTATCTTTCATATACTATAGTAGATTATCTTCTACTATTCCACGAAATGGCTCCCTCATGCCTAAGCTCTTCCATATACCATAGTAGGTTATCTTCTACTATTCCACGAAATGGTTCCCTCAATGCCTAAGCTCATGCTTCTGCCTAACAGGTCCCATTTTAGAGAGGAATCCCATTTATAGAGTTCCCAATTAGGGGGGCCGACTGTTTATATTATGTGCCCGTTGGTGTAAATGAAAGCCTGCGAACGCCGTCAATCTGCAGGAGCTGACATGGGGGCTGTGAGGAGAAAGCGGGAGGATGAAGAAGAGGACGAGGAGGCGGATGACCATGGTAGCAGGTTGGAGTTTCCCGGAGTGCAGGATTTTACCGGAGATGTGGAGCCGCTCTCGGCATCGCAACTGAAGCTCCAGAAGAAGCTGCGGAAGAAGGCCAAGTCGGGGGGTTTCGAGACGCTGGGTCTGAGCGGGCCTGTTTTCCGCGCCGTGAAGAAGAAGGGGTACCGTGTGCCCACGCCAATTCAGCGGAAGACTCTGCCGTTGGTCCTTGCAGGCTATGATGTGGTGGCCATGGCCCGGACCGGGTCTGGGAAGACGGCTGCATTCCTCATTCCTATGCTGGAGAAGCTCAAGGCCCACGCTTCCAGGGCCGGTGCCCGCGCCGTCATCCTGTCCCCTACTCGGGAGCTGGCTCAGCAGACGTTTAAGTTCTGCAACGAGCTTAAACGATATACTGGTACTGCCCCTTCCCTTGCTTGCGTATGCGTGCATGTGTGTCCGATTTCAGGCAGATTGTGAGTTTAGGTGAGGGTTCCAATCCACAAGGTTCTGCCCAGCGAGTTTTGTGGGCAGCGCAGATGTGAAATTCAGCTCATTTCCTATGCCTGCAGACCTCACAGCCTCTGTGCTTGTCGGAGGTGACAGCATGGAGGCTCAGTTTGAAGATCTCTCCAAGAATCCCGATATCCTCGTCGCAACTCCCGGACGGCTTATGCATCATTTGTCCGAAGTGGAGGGCATGAGTCTGAGAAGCGTGGAGTATATCGTTTTTGATGAAGCCGACAGGTTGTTTGAGATGGGGTTTGCTGAACAGTTGAGGCAGATTTTAGGTCATCTAAGCGAGACTCGGCAGACACTGCTGTTCAGTGCGACTTTGCCGCGGTTGCTGGCCGATTTTGCCAAAGCAGGGCTGAGGGACCCTCATTTGATAAGGCTGGACACCGAGACGAAGATCAGCCCAGATTTGAAGCTTGCTTTCTTCACTCTCAGGCACGGTGAGAAGCCTGCAGCCTTGGTACATCTCGTGCAGGAAGTCATACCTTCGGACCAGCAAACCATCATATTTGTGTCAACCAAGCATCATGTCGAGTATTTGTATGAGGTTCTCAAGGGAGAGGGGATAGAGCTTTCTGTAGTCTATGGAGCTATGGACCAGTCAGCTCGTAAGATACACGTTGCTAAATTTCAGGCGAGGAAGACAATGCTGCTTCTTGTGACAGATGTAGCGGCTAGGGGCATAGACATTCCTCTGCTTGACAATGTGGTCAACTATGACTTTCCAGCTAAGCCAAAGCTATTTGTTCACAGAGTGGGCAGAGCCGCAAGAGCGGGACGACATGGTACTGCATATTCCTTCTTCACTGCTGATGAGATGCCTTTTGTACTTGACCTCCACCTGTTCCTGTCAAAGCCTATCCAGCCGGCACCCTCAGAGGAAGAGGTGGTAGCGGATGAAGAGAGGGTGTTGCAAAAAGTGGATGAGGCTGTCCAGAGAGGTGAAACAGTCTATGGTCGTTTCCCACAGGCTGTGTTAGACCATACCATGGACAGACTCCGGGAGGCTGTCTCGCAGAAGATGGAACTTGGCGCTTTGCAAAAATCCAGTGAGAATGCATTCAAGTTGTATCTGAAGACGAGACCTGATTCATCATCAGAGTCAATCAAGCGAGCAAAGAGCTTGGCAGAGGAAGGTATCCATCCTCTTTTCAGAGACGCTATTCACAAATCAGAAGCTGAGGCATCTGCATTCACAGAACGTTTGAAGAATTTCAGGTGTGTGGGATTGGTGTGCTGGTATTCGCTATTTAGCATGACGTGTTGACACATTTTATTTCTAAATTGCCTTTTGTCCAAAAACTCTGTTCCAATCTCCCCTTAACCTTTCTTACCTACTGTGTGAGGCTTGCAGACCGAAGCAAACAGTCTTGGAAGCAGAAGCAGAAGCTGCAAAATCGAAGAATAGGAAGGTACCAACTTGGAAGGGTTTGCCTGTCTTGAAATTGGTGCCCTCGTTACAGGCGCCCCCTAACTGCTTTATTTGTAAGTGCAGACTCCTCTAGCCCAAGCAGGAGAGATCATGAAGAGAAAAAGAGCTGTCCATGAACATGTGATCTCCACAGTTCATGAACAGAAGAGCGCGGCCAAGGCCACTGAGAATTCAACTGTGGGTGTTTTCTTCTTTGATTGATTTCTTCCTTACGGTGTTGCTAACACGCTGGGCCAACCTCTTAACATGGTGATTGTGGCTTTTAGAACCTTGAGATTGAAGAGTTACTGGATGAGGATTTCCGGAAATCTAAACGAAGGAAGGGTAATTCGGTTGCATTGTCGAAGTGGGGCATGGTGGCACATTTATCTGGATGTTTCTGTGTCTTTGCAAGTGTTCGCTGTCTCAGGATCAATGTTTGCCACAGTGTAGGTGTTCCTACAGCAAGGAGGTTGCCGGAAAGCTTCAGAGATGAAGACTTTTTCATAAGTTCAATTCCTCAACAAAGGGTGAGCTCTTAAATGTAGATCCGTTGCCATCTGTTTCACAAGCTAGTTTGTGCTCTATGCCAATCAAATTTGATTTAAACGGCCCTGGCATCTTGGATTCTTACATCGTGGTCTACTTCTGGCAGCATACAGAAGCAGGACTCACAGTCACAAAAGATGAAGAGCATTTTGGACCCAATAGGTGCGTTTCTCTTCAAAGGTGGTTTGAGTGGAGCGTGAATGTATAGCATCATGTTGTCTGCAGCTCTCTCCTGGGAACTCTGGCAGGGTGGTTTTTACCTTTACCATCTCCATCGAGTATGGAGGATTTTTGCCTGCAGGCTCACATGGGGATCTGTGGGCTGGCAGAATGGATTCAGAAGTTCTAGACCTTGTTCCTGATGACGAGCTGGGTGTTCAGAAACAGAGAGCCACATATCATTGGGATAAGGTATGCAGCAAACACGTGGGCTCAAACTGGTTGCAGTGCATGTGACAGTTTGTTCACGACCTCTGGTTTTTTTTGCTTTTTACAGAAAGGCAAGAAATTCATCAAACTCAACCGTGGGGAAAAGATTGGTGCATCTGGAAAGGTCTGATCCAAGCTCTTCCCACTTTGCAGTAGACTGCTAGGATGCAAGTCGTAAGGTGGCCAGCCCCAGGAAAATGTTCTTATGCCCTGAAGAGACACTTGAGTTATCTGACTTTCAGTACCCTCATCCTGCTGTTTTGACAGATCAAGACAGAGAGTGGTGCCAAAGTCAATGTGGGCAATAGGAACATCTACAAAAAGTGGAAGGAGAAAACACACAGAGAGATTTCTACTCGTGGTGGTGATGGGCAAACTGAGGATCAGCCAAGGGGTACGTTTCTGCTTAAATCGTCGGCTTGGCAGTTGTTTGTCCATTCAAAATTTTGAGAAAGTACTGATGAAGCTTTTCCCCCGATTTTTGGGTGAACAGGAGTCACTGGTAAGCGAAAACGGGGTGCCAGTCATTCTAAGAAGGCTCCCATACCAAATGCCAATGTGCGTGACGAACTTCGAGGGCTTGAAGAAGTTCGCAAACACCGGCAGACGAAAGTGACCCGGCAGATAGGCAAAGGCAAAGGGAGGAGCAATGATAAGGACAAAAGCAAGAGCAAGGGTTTCAAAAAGAAGGGCAGCTTCAAGGGCCGGAAGGGGAAAGGAAAATAGGCCTGCCAGATTCCCGTGAACTCCTTTTAAGAGGAGAACCTCATTTTGCTGATTACTCCGCCTCGGTTACAGCATCGTTGTTCCGCGGTCGGACGAGAGGCTTGTGAATTGGCACACCTAATCGTACTATGTTGTCCAATACGAGCTACGAACTGGCGCTAAATGCTGCTGCCCCCGTAACGTCTAGGGGTTGCAGACCTCCAGCTGTGGGGACTCTGCCTTCTGAGCCCGGCAGGCTTTAGCATTAGTGAATCCTCATTAGTTACTTAGACGAAGGAAGTTGATTCACAGTCTTTGTTAATGTCTGACGAATCGTGATTCATGTCACGGGATTTGAGAAACCGACTTTGCGAACTCCGAATGCTTTGAAATGGCGTATGGCTTTCCTTGGCATCCAGTCTAGGAGATTGTCTGATTACGTCAAGTAGTTCAGTCTTGGCGGGAGTTTAAACGCATCCCATCCCAATTTTTTTCCCAATACGAGTTTAAAAGAGAAGTCTTAATCCCCGATGTGTGTATACCATAGCCATGAGAGGAAATGTGCTTCCAACCACTCATGTGCCTATATATGGAATATCGTTCTCGTGAGCAAGTTCTCCCACCGCATACCTGACAACATCGGCCACATGCCCGTGTACGATGTCTCAAGTGTGTGATATAAGAATCTTGAACTGAGTATATTTTAATGAGGGGAAAACGATAAAAAAAACCCATCCAGCATGGGACAATGAAGGTGGACCTCGGTGGTCAACGTGAAAAAGAGCGACTAAGCACCTTACCTAAAGTTACCTATTGTTCCTAAAACATCATATGTAGGAAGAAAAAATGGCTTGCAAATGACAGAGGATGAGGAAAAAGCGTCACTTGCCGTCGCCACCTTGTGAAGGATTGCCGTCAAGAGGGCTCTTTGAAGGGCAATGGAGACTCGCCATCTGAAGTAAGGTATGAAATAAGAAAGAGGCAACCCGGTGCCATGCCTTCAGGCGTGGTAGGATTTGGCACAAGACTTGAGAAATTTATCGAAGTCCGCAGCCATTGCCCCATACGTTTCGAGTGCGAGCTAAATAAAGAAGTGGCCTGCTTGCATCCCGTTGTACTTCCTAACCTTGAGAGTTGTAGCTCCGGCGGCAGCCCAATCAGGACGGTTAGTGATAACCTAAGCGGAGATGGTGTCTCGAGCAGGGTCGGTAACCACCACTGTGGACAAGGAGAGAAATGTGGACTCCCCCTTAGGAAGGTAATAGGCAGATTTTTTTGGTTTTCTTTAGTGTGTGTGTGGAAAATAAGGCGGAAAAGGGGAAATAAGGTTGAATACGGGGAATTGCGATGGACAAGAGGATGGGAGAAGGCGACTGGGTCGGACACTCCGGACTAACTCCGGAGCAGGCCACTTCAGACTAAACTCCGGAGTAGGTCACGGTAATTCCGATGGGAAAGGTAACCGCGAAAAAGGGGGGAGCGTAATAGGCAAGAGGGCCACGTGAGAGGAGGACGAGCATGCAAGGGATCAAGACCGCAGAGTTGTCAGCTGCCGTTAAAAGCACGACCCAAGGACATGTGCCAAGAAGGCGGTGGCGTAAAGTTAGAGCAAAAGTTGAGTGACTTTGGCGATTCTTGGCAAAGAAAGGACGCTCGCGGCATCGCCCGCCCGACGCCGACGAGAGAAGACCATCCTCTGGGTCGTCTTCTCAACAATTTTTGCAGCCGCGCCGACATCCCGCTCTTACGCCTTCCGGCGCCCGGCGCGGCCGCGATCTTCCTCTTCGAACCGCACGCACATCACTTTGGAACTCGGCAGGAGCATCCTTGGCCATCCTACCTCAGCGACTGATCAAACGGAGCGCAAGCATGGGACCCAAGAAGGCGGCGGAGGTCTGGGAGCCCTGGCGCCTGGTAGAGAAGAACATCTTCACGAGGCGCTTACTCTAAATTTCGCCCCTCGTCAAGCCGAGGCGTGAGGAGCTAGTGGGAGTGGCACCTTGACATTTTCTGCAAGATACCTTTGATGCTGACTGGTCCGGAATACGCCAAGATGTTGGGCCGTAGCCTTGACCAAGTCTCCCCACTCTAAGAGCTATGGAGGACCAGGAGGTGGACTGTGGAGGTCCCTTAGGGCGGCCCGATCGCCCGTGCCAAAGGAGGTAGGGGGCATAGTGCCGGAGCCCCTAAAGGTGAAAGGGAAGGTGGAAGCCGCCAAGGTGGCGCTCCTGAGGCCGGGGACGCAGCGGTCCTCCAACGGATGGCTCATGTCGGACCTGCTGGACCGACGAGTGAGGGCAGTGGCGAAAATTATCGTCCACAAGAACATGCTCACCAAGGTCGACCACCTTGATGACAATCTGCTGGTCTTCCTGCACGCTCTTCAGAGAGGCAAGAGGGCGGATTGTGGGTGAATCATCTTCGCCCGTATTGTTCAGGAGTCGAGGAAGCTAAGGAATGAGAGGCCACCCTCACGGGCTGCTGTTCTCCGCTTCATCGGGCCCATGGGCGGGGACACCAACGCTCCAAGGAAGCTGTGAGGGATGAACGAGCGCCCCCTAAGGGAGCGCATAGAACCAAAGGGCCACCCCACCCAAGGCAAGACGCACTTCAGAGGACGAAGATCGGGAGGGAATTCTCGACCTACACATTTGGGAGCGACTCCCTCCAAGGGAAGTATGTGAGATATTCTCGCTTCCTCTTCTTCTTGGTCTCCCACCGTAATGTACCCATCCCTGTGGGCCAGCTACGACGGAAAAAGAGTTGGTGGTCATTCACATCCAGCAGCCCCCGCAACCCGCCTCACTGCATCTGCCGGCCGAGCGCCTCACCTGACGAGCGAGGGAAGCGAAGAGGAAGCAGGCGCCCAACCCCATTGCCCCAAGGATGCCTCCGCCGTGACCCTACCCCGCTATTACCTTGAGCCTGGAGTGGCAAGTGAGACCTAAGAGGCCGTGAAGGAGGGCTGAACGCCATGCCGCCCCAAGGCGCCGGGGTCATTGGTGCAAAACCCACCCCCGAACTCAAGCCCCCATCCCCACGAGGAGGGAAGCTGGTCGGTTGCCTCCCGAACTCCCTCACCTCCTGATCCCAAGCGTGAGCTACGCAAGGAGCGTATGCAAGGGCTACAAGGAGGTTGAAGCGCCTGCTCAGACTCGGCTGCAGACCGAGGGTCCCTCGATTGTCCGGGAGAGTCCCTAATCCGGACTACTCCGGGCGCGGCATGAGGAAAAATCCTGAACGGATCCGGAGACGCCTACGCCCCATGGACTTCTTGGGGGTCTCGGCCACGGTGGGCCGTGGAGGAGGACCAGACGCCATGTTTTAATGGCGGGCCATGGACGGTGCATGTTCTGGGACTCAAGGACGGCAAGAAGAAGACCCAAGAAGTGGAGGCCACCCGAAGACGAATGGTGGAGCTCCAAGGTCAGTGAGGCAGACAAGTCGCTAAGAAAAGGAAAGGTGTAGTCCCTCGCCAGAGTCGAGGAGGAGAAGCGCCATACCGCCGAAATGGAGGCGGTCCGCCTCAGCCACAGAGTATTATGAAGCCCAACTGTACTACAATGGAGCAACTGACGCTTCAGAGGCCCAAGCATGTGGAGGACGGTGCTGAAAAGTGCTGGGAGGGAGGCCAGGGAAGAAGCGGAGAGAGTACGCCTGCAGCGAGGAGGCCGAGAATTGGCGAGGGTCCGCCGCCTCAGAGTGCAGCTGCAGCCACCGGGAGGCCTGCACCCGGAGGGGGCAGAAAGGTGGAGGCCACGGCCAAGACCGACCGAGACCACTACCGCCGATAGGGAACCAACGGAGGGAGTAGCAGTGAGCGGCCACAGCAACTCCCGGCGGGCAGCGGCCGCAGAGCAAGCGTGCGTGGCCCGTGGTGAGGAGATGGAAGCAAGCGCCAAGGAGTTGGGGACTCCCGGCTGCAGCCTGTGGAACCGAAGGAGAGCGCCAGAGTTGGAAAGGCCTGGAGGAGACTTAGGAGTCAAGGGACTGCAGTGGAAGAGCGGAATGGACTCCCTTCAAGCCGGAGTAGGGAGATCATGAGGGAGATAGAGTGACTGTGCATTTGAGGGGATAGAGGTGAGGGTCATGGCAAGTGTGCGAAGTGAGCAAAGACGCTGCCGAAATGCCGAAAGAGGAAATGACTCCACGGCTACTCAGGCATCGAGAGCGGAAGCACCAAGCGGCCTGGAGCAGTGATAAGGGCGTGCCTCCAAGAAGAAAAATGGCGTGGGCAGAGGGCCTGCTGAGGAGAAGCTGCTGATCCACTGTGGGGTAGGGGTATGGTTGAGAGTCGCCTAAAACTTTCAAAATTTCAGGAAGACCCACGGGTCTTGACTTGACCTATTGTATAGGGCCCCCACCATCGCGACATTGGACAAATGAGGGAGGAGGACTTAGTGGTTAGCTAAATAGCTGTCACGGTCATCTTCACCTCCAGCCGCACAAATGGCGTAATTAGAGGGTGAAGAGCCTCCGCTGGACTTCGGGGTCGTGATCATCCGACTGGGGGCCTGCAGCAAGAGCTTCCGGGATTTGGCTTTCGTGTGGAGGAACCATGGTCAACTACGCCCCACCACCTTTAGACATTTTAGGTAGGGAAAAATAGGGAGGAAGAGAGCCACTCACGAGGCACATGGTGAATGGACATTAGCTTGAATTAGGGGTGTAATAAAGGCGCCTCGTATGTAGTAGAAGAGGGCTTACTGCCATTCAAGTAAAGGGATATTTCTTTTGGGGTTGATACTGCTGGCTATCTTTGCAAGCCCTCAGGTGTCTCTTGCATAACGCGAGTCCCGAGTCACTGAGCCAAGTGGCTGCACTACCTCTGAGATCGATCCGTGTCCCGGTGACTGGACCCTAAATGTGTGGTGGTGCAAAAGTGAGGACTGGACCGCCTCCTCCGTAGATGTAGGTTCGCGATCGGGCCAGACGGAGGCGCACTAGCCGGACTCCCAAGAAGGGCGCAGAGGCCTTCGGATCGGGAAACCTCGTGTGGATACGCGGAGGTCTCAGAAGAGTTTGCAAGGCATACCCGATCGTGAACCTCAACTAGGCACATTATCAAAAGGGTTGAAGTTGCAAGGTAGGGAGAAAAGAAGGAGAAAATGTCGCTTATAGCAAAAGACAATAGTGCATGTCCCCGAATTGCTACGTGTTGGAGTTATCCTATTCTTCACACCCCTCACAGTTCATGACGATCACAAGACCCTATCTCACCTAAGCAACATCGAATCGTGACAAACAAAATGGCAAAATCGGTTCAAGTCCCCCTGTGCACACTCTCACAACACGCAGTTGGCCCTGGGCGGCCTGGCTGCACCTCACCCTCCTATTCCAGAGCTTGACATTCACCGCCCCAAACGGAGTCAGATGGCTGCCCTTTCTACTTTAGATAAACATCGCAATCCGGCTGACCGGCCCCGGTCACATGGCTGCTAGATAATTCCTCGATCTCGAATCATTCTGCCAAGTGGTAGTTGCGACTCAAGGCGGGCATGGCTGCCAATCGGCCCGTGAGCTTGCACCTCACCGAGCAAAGGTTTCCGAGTGTAGTTTACTGATGGTTTCATCTTGTCACCCTGCCGATCCCCGACTCCCTTGGGCTTGAGTTCCGGGTGACCTTGCCAACAGGCCGCCTCCGTGTGACCCGTTCTGGCGCAGGTCCTACACAACTCCTTCTCCTTCACTCCACCTATCTTGGTGACTGATTCGTATGCCCCTGGCGCATCGCAGACGTGATCGCATCGCTGACCTTGGCGCCAACCGACAAGCTAGCCGAGCTGCTCTGGGAGAGTCTGTCAGCACGCATTCCCCTAAGGATCGTTTCTCGAGAGATCCTCCCATGTGCCTTGTGAACATTCAAGCATGGTGATGTCCTTTGGTGAGATTGTGTTCTTCCCAGTATCGCTAGTCACGGCATCCCCTTTCATGACCCTTTCTGCCATTTCATAGGCCTGCTCCAATTCGTAATCCGCACCATGCAACATGTGGAGAAAGTTGGCAATCACTCTTCTCTGTCTTCCTGGAAGGGCGGCCATATAGATCTGAGCGGCTTCCCGCATCGTTTTTACTCGTGTATCCTTCACCAAATGCCTCAACCTTAGATACGCCGATCTAAGCGGCTCATTGGGCTTGATGGCGAATCTCGACAGCTCCTGGATCTTTTCTATGGAGGACACCGGGAACATTTCTGCGAACTTATTGAACATTTCATCCACCAAAAATGTGATAGCCGGCTTGTAATCGGACGATGTTCCTCTTCGCCTCCCTTCAAAGTCCTTTGGCTCGGCTCGCGTTAACGACGGGCATCTTGCAAGATCTGGTCCTTGCAATCACGGTAGCATGTGAGAGCCTCTCCGGCCAAAAACGTACTCATCTTCCTCAAAGCCATCTCCGGGGTAAACTCCGATTTGTATTTGAGCACCATCTCATCAATTGCCCACCTGAATTTTTCTTCAAAGTCAGCAAGCGACATGCTGCCGTGTCGACCCGTGAAAACGTCGTTTTTACTGGGTGCCGGCTCATGCTCCATCCTAACCTCACTACCGCTTTCTTCAAACACTATAGAGCGGATGGGGCTTCGACTCCACTCAAACTGACCACCACTCCGCTATACCAAAGGGTGTTGAGCCGTGGAGCTACGAGCTTCCTGAACCGGAGTATTCTTGTTCGTCCAGCCTGAGCGTAAGAACACCATCACCGTGTCAATCCTCCCCCTGCGTGACACTATGTACGGCATTGCATCAAAGTTAGTGTTGGTCCCTTCGCTAGTCCACCAGCTGTGCCAACTCCGTCAATCACCTCCTCCCATGCCTTCGCCATAAGTAGGCGGGTGTTCTATCTCACCAAAGTTAAACTCAAAGAATGGAATGACCAAGATAAAATAGCAAGGAAAAATCCATGTTGTTCTTCACACCCACCATCTACTTATGGACTGGCATCCAGGCCCCTTTGGCTACGCCTAGAAAGGTTCTGAGCCTCCGCTGGCCTCACTATGTTGGCACTGCAATGTCTAGCTCTTATGGGATTGCCGCAGTGCAAAATCGTTCAAGTCCCCTCGTGCACACCTGCCGACGCAGTTGGCCTCAAGTGGCTCGATGCACCCTCCTATTCCGTAGCTTGACCACCGCCTAAACGGAGTCAGATGGTCCTTTCTACTTAGACAAACATCAGCAATCCGCCGCTCATGCCGATACACACACTCATGACCACACACACACTCGTATGCATATCCATCCGCAAGCACATTCCCATCATCCCATGCATTAATATCCCGTTTGCCATGACAGAAGGGAGTAAGTGAAGATAGACAGATTTCGGACAAGGACGGGTCCTTAAACGTTTGGCCATCCCGAGCATGTACGGTGAGTAAGTAGAGTGACATAGGGGGAGGGTAGATTAACCGCAGCTCAAGTGGATGAACGTGTAGAGGCGCGGTGACTGCAAGCAATCGCCTCGACGCATGTAAAGTGTTTGCACCAACGCGGCACGAACGAAACAAGACATTCCCTTGGGAACGGACCCCATATTGCAACGACATGGATCGGTGTGCACGCCCGCTGTCACGCGAAGTAGAATAACCACGTCCGGCACCGAAAGTTGGTCGCTGCGGACAAAGTACAAGTCAACCCTGATTGAGCGACTTATTCGAAGAGTGTTCCCTCGCTCCCTCCAGGCCATGTAGATGCTTTCGCGAGCTACGACAAACATGACATCGTGGATAGCGTCGTGGGTGGCGATGCGATGACCTCCATGGGGACAACGAGCAAGGTGAACCCTAGAGTCATCAAGACAGAGCTGCACTCACAGGTAAGGAGGGAAGACACCACAGGTTGGAGCAGGCCAAGACAAAATCGCATCGTAGTGGTGAAGGTGGTTGGTGCGATGACAAACCCTCGAATACATGGACGAGCCAAAGCTAAGCAGCTGCGCCCTTACCAGAGCAAGAGGGAAGCCGAGCCCTCATGGACCTGAGGATGGAGGGGTCCAGGAGGACGGACTGGAAAGCTTGGCTGAGCTGCTCCTCAAGCAACAATGCCTGCAACCCCCTGAAACCATCGGAGATGAACGTCAAGAAAGGAGGAAATTCCCACCGAGCATCCGTAGAAAGCATTTCCCTAGCGTGGCTTAAGGAAATTTGAGAGGAAAGGTTTCGCCTCCACACTAAACACAAGATTCTCCACAAAGGCCCTGTCCTGGAGGATGAAGCCAAAGGCTACACTCAGAGGTGATAGGGCCCACCGCCCAAAAAAGCCGCCAGGATGAAACCTCAAGCTGAGAGTAGCCGATGCCCCAAACTACATCGGGACGCTGGTTGCCGGCCAAATCGCCCACATGGCACTTGAAAGCTTACTAGGCCCATGATGTCCCTAAGAGTATCCGTTATCTTCATGTCAAACCCCGTAGTCGATATGTGAGAACTAGAGATGGAGGAGCATGCGATAAGGTAACTAGGGTGCCTAGCGAACCAAAGGCTACCCCGAGCATCCCCGTGAGAGGGAGGTTGTGGGAAGACCACATGTGCACTAACCCCTCCCAAGTGTCGTGGATGAACGATTTTTTGTTTTGATGTGTTAGAATAGCAAAGTGCTTTGAGAATCATCCGAGTCGTGTCTTTTATACGGAATGGTCCTTGGCCCTTGGAGATAATAATAATTTTTTCGACCCTTAGGTTTGACCGAGGGGTGGGTAGAAATAGAGTCCTTGGGTATTGGGAATTTTAGAATAAAAGGTGTCTATATATGCTAGGGATGCTCACAATATGCCACGCTTGAGTAGTCAAGTGGGTGGTGGCTAGTTCCACCACGGAGAAACGGACGCATGCACTGTGGGGAATTTACAACCCTAGTGGCGGAGCGGGACTACCACGGAGCGAATCGGGAGAAGGGCACACCCAAAGATCATGAGGTCGCGACTTTCCGTGAGGGGCATGAGCGGAGTCAGCAAGAGGGGCGCTACACCCACGACGCCAAATCACCGCCTCACTGCAGCAGGAGGAAGGGCGCGACGATCGTGACAGAGCGGCGCGGAGGAGAGAAATCGCCCGCAAGTTCGCGAGGCGGAAGGAGAAGGGCGGCTGCTCGATTTTTTTTCTTCTCAAACTGCAGGGTAGTCGAGGTTTTGTTTTTGGGAAACAACGAGAGAAGGAGATGGCGCCCGAGCCGCGCCAAATCTCACTCACGCAGCGGCCCAACATGGACCATCGGAAAGTGAGAGCCGGCAGTGTGCGTGAGCCGGGCTCAAGTTCATGGAGAAGAAATGGTGCTACGATGCCGCATTGGTGCAAGAGTGCGCCTGGGACCAAGTCGCAAGAGGGTGACGCGAGGAAAAGGCCGCAGAACTGGATTTGGCCTCTTTCGAAAGCATGGGCGAGAAGCATCGTAAGATGGGAGCTTGGTGATTGACCCCAGAAAGAAGACCTTGAAAGCCGCAGCGCCGCTCATGAAGCCCGGGAAGTGAGAGTGAACAATGGTCGGGTGACTCGCCAACTCGTGTCTGCTGTGGGATTGGCCAAATGGATTTTGTGTTTCCTATGTAACCAAGCCGGATCATATGGCGGATCACTTCTTGGTTTTTCTTCACGAGGTGGTCAAGGGTACACAAATTGATTGGGGAGGATGATTTTCGAAAGAGCCTGTGAGGAGAAGGCGAATTTACTCTCCTTCCTCGGCCCTCCTTGATTTCGCCTTTTCTCGATTCATGTATTTGCGCATTCCGGTGTTTAACGAGTTGAAGTCGTGGTCCGCCTGCATGGTTGGAAGCCGCCGTGGAACTCAAGGTAGAAGAGGAGGAATTGAAGGAGGATTCTGCAAGGATTCCAGAGCTGGGAGTGCGCCTCGGAAGGTTCTAAGAGGGTGGGGAAGTTTCCAAGGGTAAGAAGCAAGGGCGACGAACGGGTCGGGAGGACAAAAAGAAGCAGAGGAGGAACCCAGCCACACCTGTGGTCACCAGTCAAGACACAGGAACGCGGGTAAAGGAGGAGAAAATAAAGGGAAATGGCAAGTTGCTCCTCCTGTGTGCAGATGAATGCCGCTAGGGGAGAATGAGCGGGAAGAGGCAAGCGCATCAACCCCTAGGAGAGGAGGGGTTAACTTCACCGAGACCGCAACGGAGCTCGGACATTTTTGGCGACATTTCACCGAACCCCCTACCGAGGTGGGGATAGGAGACACCGTCAGACAAGAATTGTTGTGGAGGCGGATGGGCAAAGGGACAATTTAATTTGGGATTTGCAGGTTTGACTTCGCCATGGCGACGCAGCGGATCTCCTCGATCAAGGCCCATGGCTCTCACCGGCCGAGTGTGCAAGGCCAACAGGAGAAGTTGCTCAAGGAGAAGTTGGAAAGCCCGGAAGGCGAGAGCAAGGCCGAGGAGCGCAGACGGAGTGCGCGGCCTTATGCAAGGCACAGGAGCCTTAAGGGACATGTCCACTCAGCAGAGGCCTTAGTAAATCAGTCAAGGGGCGATGCTACAATTGAAGAGCTTCGATGAGGGTCTCGAGTCCAGGAGTGTGGAAGCGATGGCGCCTTTGGAGAAATTCAAGAAGTCATGGAGAGGTACAAGGAAAGAGACGGCTTAGGGCCGAGTCAAGAGAGAGGTGGCCAAACCAAGAAAGGCCGAGCAACAGCCCACCGCAGAGCCAAGCAACCACCGTGGAACCACCACGGTGGCTAAACCAGCCACCGTGTGGAACGGGAACCGAGGTGGGGAAGTCACCGAGTGTCGCAGATGGAGGGATGATCTCCGAGAATCAACAGCAGCCTGTGGATTGTCCACGGAGGAGAGGGTAAGGACCTCAGATCAAGGGCGACAGCTACGGCGTCCGGATGAGGATGCTCATGTCCTCGGCTTCGCATGGTGAGCTGGTGCTCACTCTAAACGTATGTGGTTGTTGGGACAGAGGGGCGTAAACCATCAGAGACATCTTGACCGGCCACTGCTGGTTCCTTCGAGTAGGAGCGGGCGCCATCCTCCGCAAGTGGTGCCGGAAGAGATGAGCGAGGCGCAGCGAGCATGGAGGGAGGAGCACATGGTTGTCCAAATGAGGAGGAGCGGGACAATGGACATAGAGGTCACAGGCGCAACGTCCGCTGGAAGGCGCGAGGGAAACTCAGCAGGAGAGTGAGGTGGAGGTTGTGGGGAAAATCGCCGGATCGAGGTAGGCGAGGTCAAGAGCGAGAGGGGTCCCCATGCCGAGGGGCGAGGCAAAGAATCGCGAGGCGGCAGCTGATTTTAGGGGAGTCGCGATAGCCTAGGACCGGGTTTTTCAAAGCGAGGATAGGGAGTTCCATCACCAGAGCCGCGGCTTAGATTGGTAAGGCGCCGTGGTAGGAGCTACAATTTTAGAGAAGTGAGCGTGTTGGACCACGATGTATAAGAGACCCTTTGGGTGTCTCTCAAAGACGATTTCTGTGTGAACTTCCGTATCGAACCTTCGTGTGGGGTTGATTGGAGACGCCCCGTCAAGATCAAACGGGTTCGCGACCGCCTTCTAGTCACAAGAAGGCCGGAAGATCTCGGATGGTCGAGAGCGGAGTGGCCAAGCCCACTGGGTGGAAGGCCCGAAAAGAGGTAGGAATTGCGAAGGCCGAGGCGAATCGCCGGGAAGGCGAATCGCCCAAGCACCGACCGGGTTTTCTTCCCGATCCTCTTTCCAACCGCCACTGTGTGTGTTCATTCCATGAGAGAGGGGTCTGTGGCCCAAGGAGGGGTCTGTGGCCCAAGGAGGGAGGGGTCTGTCTGTGAGACGAGGGAGAGTTCATTGGAAGGGAAAGGTTCTGAAGGGTAGATGAGCTACCGAGGGATTGTGAGAGTGTGTGAGGGAAAATCGAAATGCGAAGAGGAGTGGAAGCGGTGGAATCGCAAATTCTAAGTAAAGTGAGGTATATAGGTGTCCGATGCCCATAGCCCCTAGGTCCGTTAGAGAAGCCGATTTAATAGACTCGCGAAGGCGGCGCTTGCAGGGACCCGCCATGGCCGAACTGCCACCGCGGCCGAGTCTACCACGGTGGGTTTGGGTGGTAGCTGGAGAAGGTGGGGTAGTGAGCGACGGGTAGGTCTAGAATCCATAGATTTAGCACACCTTGACACAACACCATTCCCTTGGGATCGAATCCTAGGACTATAACGACATAGAGGGTAAATGTCCTCTTTGGCCTTCTGATGCAAAACCCATTCCACGAGGTCCCTCGAGCATGGGATAGGTCCTCCGCGAGAGCTTAGTCCGTGAAGCCTTGGAAGTCAAGGGAGCCAAAGGACCCAAAATCCATAGACCCAAGGCCCAACTTCCTCAACAGGAATGCAAAGTGGGAGGATACACAGGACCAGACATGTACTTGGAGAGCTTGACCTTCAAGCCAACAAAGAAAGCTCATGTGGATAAGAGCTGAAGGCCTCCTGACCTTGTCCCTAGCTGATGGGAGAGCCGCCAACGACGCGCATAGCCCAGAGAGAAAGCGCCTGAAAAGGGCCTTGTAGGGACGATGGCAAAGAGGGCATCGCAGTGTCGCTTGCCTCGGTATGTCATGCCGCGTGACACTAATCTGCACTTGGGTTTAGTGTTTGATTAGTATTAATTAATCTAATAACTTATCTTTAAGTAAGTAATTAGTATTAATTAATCTAAAAACGTTAATCGTTAATTCAGCATCAACAATGTTAATTAAATATGGTTAGCAATAACTATGGATAAGCACAAGTAATGATTTATCATATTCTTTCATATTATAATGTATTCTTAGGATATTTCCTATATCGTCGATGCCATAGGATATCTTAGGAATATGCCACATACTAAGAGCTTAAATATATATAGATCTTTCACAAGAGGAGCTCGCATCATAGCATCCTCTAGATGTGTGTGGAATGGGTTTTGCATCCAAGACTTAAAGAGGCCACATTTACCCTCTATGTTATAGTCCCAGGATTCGATCCCAAGGGAATGGTTTTGTGTCAAGGTGTTCTAATCTATGGATTCTAGACTTACCCCGCCGCTACCCCACCTTATCCATACTCCTACCCAAACCCACCACTAGACTGCCACCACTGGTCGGTTCACCATGGTAGTCCCACTGCTACCTGTCAAGGGGTCTATTTGTCACCGGCTTGACGCACCTTGGGGCTATGGACATACAAACACCTATATACACCTCCACTTCACCTCCAAGAATTTCCGCGATTCCACCGCACACTTCCACTCCCCACGATTCGATTTCCTCCCCACACTCTCAATCTCCACAAGACTCATCCACCCTTTCAGAACCTTTCCTCCCTAACAATGCTCGCAACCCCTCGAAACCATCGGAGATGAACGTCAAGAAAGGAGGAAATTCCCACCGAGCATCCGTAGAAAGCATTTCCCTAGCGTGGCTTAAGGAAATTTGGAGAGGAAAGGTTTCGTCCTCCACACTAAACACAAGATTCTCCACAAAGGCCCTGTCCTGGAGGATGAAGCGAAAGGCCACATCAGGAGGTGATAGGGCCCAGCTGCCTAAAAAAGCCGCCAGGGATGAAACCTCCAGTGAGAGTAGGCCGATGCCCCCAAACTACACTGGCATGGACGCTTGCCAGCGGGCCAAATCGCCCACATGGCACTTGAAAGCGACTAGGCCCATGATGTCCCTAAGAGTATCCGTTATCTTCATGTCAAACCCCTGTAGTCGATACAGGAGAACTAGAGACAGGAGGAGCATGCGGATAAGGTAACTAGGGTGCCTAGCGAACCAAAGGCTACCTGAGCATCCCCCAGGAGAGGGAGGTTGTGGAAGACCACATGTGCACTAACCCCGCTCCCAAGTGTCAGGATGAACGATTTTTTTTTGTTTTGGATGTGTTAGAATAGCAAAGTGCTTTGAGAATCATCTCGAGTCGTGTCTTTTATACGGAATGGTCCTTGGCCCTTGGAGATAATAATAATTTTTCGACCCTTAGGTTTGACCCCGAGGGGTGGGTAGAAATAGAGTCCTTGGGTATTGGGAATTTTAGAATAAAAGGTGTCTATATATGCTAGGGATGCTCACAATATGCCACGCTTGAGTAGTCAAGGGGTGGTGGCTAGTTCCACCACGGTGGCCGAAACGGACGCATGCACTGTGGGGAATTTACAACCCTAGTGGCGGAGCGGGACTACCGGAGCAATCGGGAGAAGGGCACACCCAAGATCATGAGGTCGCGATTTCCGTGAGGGGCGAGCGGAGTCCAGAAGAGGGGCGCAACGACGCCAGCCAAATCTCGCCTCACTGCAGGAGGAAGGCGCGACGATCGTGACAGAGCGGCGGCGGCGGAGGAGAGAAATCGGCGCCGCAAGTTCGCGAGGAGGCGTGGAAGGCGCGCGAGGCGGCGCTCGATTTTTTTCTTCCACTCACTGCAGGGTAGTCGAGGTTTTGTTTTGGGAAACAACGAGAGAAGGAGATGGCGCCGAGCCGCGTCAAATCTCACTCACGCAGGGCCCAACATGGACCATCGGAAAGTGAGAGCCGGCACTGCGCAGAGCCTCAAGTTCATGGAGAAGAAATGGTGCTACGTACCGCATTGGTGCAAGAGTGCGCCCGCAATTAAGGACCAAGTCGCAAGAGGGTGACGCGAGGAAAAGGCCGCAGAATCTGGATTTGGCCTCTTCGAGCAAGCATATGGGCGAAGCATCAAGATGGGAGCTTGGTGATTGACCCCAAATAAAGAAGACCTTGAGAGCTGCAGCCGCTACCATGAAGCCCGGGAAGTGAGAGTGAATAATGGGTGACTCGCCAACTCGTGTTCTGCACTGTGGATTGGCCAAATGGATTTTGTGTTTCCTGTAACCGGAAGTCGGATCATATGGCGGATCACTTCTTGGTTTTTCTTCACGAGGTGGTCAAGGGTACACAAATTGATTGGGGAAGGATGATTTTCAAAGAGCCTGTGAGGAGAAGGCGATTTCCTTCCTCGGCCCTCCTTGATTTCGCCTTTTCCGATTCATGTATTTGCGCATTCCGGTGTTTAACGAGTTGAAGTCGTGGTCCGCCCGCATGGTTGGAAGCCGGGCGTGAACTCAAGTAGAAGAGGAGGAATTTAAGGAGGATTCTGCAAGGATTCCAGCTGGGAGTGCCTCGAAGGTTCTAAGAGGGTGGGAAGTTTCCAAGGGTAAGAAGGGCGGCGACTAACGGGGTCGAAAAGGGAGGACACCAGCAGAGGAGGAACCCACACCACACCTGTGTCAAGACGCAAGCAGAACGCGGTAAAGGAGGAGAAAATAAAGGAAATGGCAAGTTGCTCCTCCTGTGTGGGGGATGAATCGCCGCTAGGGGAGAATGGAGCGGGGAAGAGGCAAGGCATCAACCCCTAGGAGAGGAGGGGTTAACTTCAGCGGCCGAGACCGCAACGGAGCTCCGGGACATTTTTGGCGACATTTCACTGAACCGTCCGGCTGAGGTGGGGATAGGAGACACCGCTCGCATACGAGAATTGTTGTGGAGGCGGATGGGCAAAGGGACAGCCCAATTTGGGATTTGCGGTGGTTTGACTTCGCCATGGCACGACGCAGTGATCTCCTCGATCAAGCCCATGGCTCTCACCGGCCGAGTGTGCAAGGCCAACAGGAGAAGTTGCTCAAGGAGAAGTTGGAAAGCCCGAAGGCGAGAGCAAGGCGGCCGAGGAGCGCAGACGGAGTGCGGCCTTATGCAAGGCACAGGAGCAAGGGACATGTCCACTCCAGAGGCCTTAGTAAATCAGTCAAGGGGCGACAAATTGAAGAGCTTCAAGATGAGGTCTCGCGAGTCCAGGAGCAGGAAGCGATGGCGCCTTGGAGAAATTCAAGAAGTCATGAGAGGTACAAGGAAAGAGACGGTTAGCCGAGTCAAGAGAGAGGTGGCCAAACCAAGAAAGGCCGAGCGCCCACCGCAGAGCCAAGCAACCACCGTGGAACCACCACGGTGGCTAAACCAGCCACCGCCGTGACAGAATTGTTGTGGAGGCGGATGGGCAAAGGGACAGCCCAATTTGGGATTTGCGGTGGTTTGACTTCGCCATGGCATGACGCAGCGGATCTCCTCGATCAAGCGCCCATGGCTCTCACCGGCCGAGTGTGCAAGGCCAACAGGAGAAGTTGCTCAAGGAGAAGTTGGAAAGCCTGAAGGCGAGAGCAAGGCGGCCGAGGAGCGCAGACGGAGTGCGGCCTTATGCAAGGCACAGGAGCGCTTAAGGGACATGTCCACTCAGGAGGCCTTAGTAAATCAGTCAAGGGGCGATGCTACAATTGAAGAGCTTCAAGATGAGGTCTCGAGTCCAGGAGTGTGGAAGCGATGGCGCCTTGGAGAAATTCAAGAAGTCAAGAGGTACAAGCGGAAAGAGACGGTTAGGGCCGAGTCAAGAGAGAGGTGGCCAAACCAAGAAAGGCCGAGCAATGCCCACCGCAGAGCCAAGCAACCACTGGGAAGAACCACCACGGTGGCTAAACCAGCCACCGCCGTGGAACCGAGGTGGGGAAGTCACCGATGGAGTGTCGCAGATGGAGGGATGATCCCGGAGAATCAACAGCACGCCCGTGATTGTCCACGGGAGGAGAGGGTAAGGACCTCAGACGGGGCGACAGTTACGGGCGTCCGGATGAGGATGCTCATGTCCTCGCTTCGCATGGTGAGCGGTGCTCACCTAAACGTATGTGGTTGTTGGGACAGAGGGGCGTAAACCACCAGACATCTTGACCGCCACAGCGCTACTGGGTTCCTTCGAGTAGGAGCGGGCGCCTATCCTCCGCAAGTGGTGCCGGAAGAGATGAGCGAGGCGCAGCCGAGCATGGAGGGAGGAGCACACGATGGTTGTCCAAATGAGGAGGAGCGGACAATGGACATAGAGGTCACAAAGGCAACGTCCGCTGGAAGGCGCCTTGGAGAAATTCAAGAAGTCATGAGAGGTACAAGCGGAAAGAGACGGCTAGGGCCGAGTCAAGAGAGAGGTGGCCAAACCAAGAAAGGCCGAGCAACACCGCAGAGCAAGCAACCACTGGGAAGAACCACCACGGTGGCTAAACCAGCCACCGTGGAACGGGAACCGAGGTGGGGAAGTCACCGATGGAGTGTCGCAGATGGAGGGATGATCCCCGGAGAATCAACAGCACCGCCCAGGATTGTCCACGGAGGAGAGGGTAAGGACCGTATCAAGGGGCGACAGTGCTACGGGCCCGGATGAGGATGCTCATGTCCCCGCTTCTCGCATGGTGAGCGGTGCTCACCTAAACGTATGTGGTTGTTGGGACAGAGGGGCGTAAACCACCGGGTCAGACATCTTGACCGCCAGCGCTACTGGGTTCCTTCGAGTAGGAGCGGGCGCCTATCCTCCGCAAGTGGTGCCGGAAGAGATGAGCGAGGCGCAGCCGAGCATGGAGGGAGGAGCACACGATGGTTGTCCAAATGAGGAGGAGCGGACAATGGACATAGAGGTCACAAAGGCAACGTCCGCTGGAAGGCGCCTTGGAGAAATTCAAGAAGTCATGAGAGGTACAAGCGGAAAGAGACGGCTAGGGCCGAGTCAAGAGAGAGGTGGCCAAACCAAGAAGGCCGAGCAACACCGCAGAGCAAGCAACCACTGGGAAGAACCACCACGGTGGCTAAACCAGCCACCGTGGAACGGGAACCGAGGTGGGGAAGTCACCGATGGAGTGTCGCAGATGGAGGGATGATCCCCGGAGAATCAACAGCACCGCCCAGGATTGTCCACGGAGGAGAGGGTAAGGACCGTATCAAGGGGCGACAGTGCTACGGGCCCGGATGAGGATGCTCATGTCCCCGCTTCTCGCATGGTGAGCGGTGCTCACCTAAACGTATGTGGTTGTTGGGACAGAGGGGCGTAAACCACCGGGTCAGACATCTTGACCGCCAGCGCTACTGGGTTCCTTCGAGTAGGAGCGGGCGCCTATCCTCCGCAAGTGGTGCCGGAAGAGATGAGCGAGGCGGCCGAGCATGGAGGAGGAGCACAGATGGTTGTCCAAATGAGGAGGAGCGGACAATGGACATAGAGGTCACAGGCGCAACGTCCGCTGGAAGGCGCGAGGGAAACTCAAAGGAGAGTGAGGTGGAGGTTGTGGGGAAAATCGCCGGATCGAGGCGAGGTCAAGAGCGAGAGGGGTCCCCATGGGCCGAGGGGCGAGGCAAAGAATCGCGGAGGCGGCCGATTTTAGGGGAGTCGCGATAGCCTAGGACCGGGTTTTTCGTAGGAGGATAGGGAGTTCCATCACCAGAGTCTGGTTGCTTAGATTGGTAAGGGCGCCGTGGTAGGAGCTACAATTTTAGACACTAAAGAGAAGTGAGTCTGTTGGACCACACCAGATGTATAAGAGACCCTTTGGGTGTCTCTCAAAGACGATTTCGTGTGAACTTCCGTATCGAACCTTCGTGGGGTTGATTGGAGACGCCCGTCAAGATCAAACGGGGCGACCGCCTTCGTCACAAGAAGGCCGGAAGATCTCGGATGGTCGAGAGCGGAGTGGCCAAGCTCCACGCCTGGGTAACGGAAGGCCGGCTACCGAAAAAGAGGTAGGAATTGCCACGCCGAGGAATCCGGAAGGCGAATCGCCCAAGCACCGACCGGGTTTTCTTCCGATCCTCTTTCCAACCGCTGCCACTGTGTGTTCATTCCATGAGAGAGGGGTCTGTGGCCCAAGGAGGGGTCTGTGGCCCAAGGAGGAGGGGTCTGTGGCCCGTGAGACGAGGGAGAGTTCATTGGAAGGGGAAAGGTTCCGAGATGAGTGCTACCGGGAGGGATTGTGAGAGTGTGTGAGGGAAAATCGGAAACGCGTGAGGAGTGGAAGCGGTGGAATCGCAAATTCTAAGTAAAGTGAGGTATATAGGTGTCCGATGCCCATAGGTCCAGGTTAGAGAAGTGTGAATAGACTCCAAGGCGGGCGGCTGTGGGGCCCGCCATGTGAACGCCACGCGGGTGGCCGAGTCTACTATGGTGGGTTTGGGCAGGTGGTGGAGAAGGTGGGGTAGTGAGCGACGGGTAGGTCTAGAATCCATAGATTCAGAACACCTTGACACAACACCATTCCCTTGGGATCGAATCCTAGGACTATAACGACATAGAGGGTAAATGTGGCCTCTTTGCGTCTTCGGATGCAAAAACCCATTCCACAGAGGTCCTCGATATGGGATAGGTCCTCCGCGAGAGCTTAGTCCAGGAAGCTCTCGGTGAAGTCAAGGGAGCCGAAAGGGACCCCTAAAATCCATAGACCCAAGGCCAAAGCAATCTCCTCAACAGGGAATTGCAAAGTGGGGAGGATACCCGGCAGGGACCAGACGCGGTACTTGGAGAGCTTGACCTTCAAGCCAACAAAGAAAGCTCATGGGATAAGAGCTGAAAGGCCTCCTTGACCTTGTCCCTAGGCCCAAGGATGTGAGAGCCGTCTGCCAACGACGGGCAGACACAGTCGTGCGTAGAGAAAGCGGCCTTGAAAAGGGCCTTGTAGTGGACGATGGCAAAGAGGGCACTGGCCAGAGTGTCGCCTTGCCTGGTATGTCATGCCGTGTGACACTAATCTCTGCACTTGGGTTTAGTGTTTGATTAGTATTAATTAATCTAATAACTTATCTTTAAGTAAGTAATTAGTATTAATTAATCTAAAATGCTTACGTTAATTCAGCATTGATCAATGTTAATTAAATATGGTTAGCAATAACTAAGTGGATAAGCACAAGTAATATGATTTATCATATTCTTTGCATATTATAATGTATTCTTAGGATATTTCTGACATATGCTGATGCCAATAGGATATCTTAGGAATATGCCGATACTAAGAGCTTAAATATATATAGACCCTTTCACAGAGGACAAGCTCAGATCATAGCTTATCCTCTAGATGTGTGTGGAATGGGTTTTTTTGCATCCGAAGACGCAAAGAGGCCACATTTACCCTCTATGTCGTTATAGTCCTAGGATTCGATCCCAAGGGAATGGTTTTGTGTCAAGGTGTTCGAATCTATGGATTCTAGACTTACCTCCGCTCACTACCCCACCTTATCCACCTACCCTACCCAAACCCACCACCGTGGTGGGTCCCACCACCGTGGTGGGTCCCACCACCGTGGTGGGTTTGGGTGGTAGCGGAGAAGGTGGGGTAGTGAGCGACGGGTAGGTCTAGAATCCATAGATTTAGCACACCTTGACACAACACCATTCCCTTGGGATCGAATCCTAGGACTATAACGACATAGAGGGTAAATGTACTTTGCGTCGGATGCAAAACCCATTCCACAGACCTCCTTGGGCCACATGACCCCTCCTCCACGGTTGTCCCGCCTTTCCTCCCCACAGACCTCCTTGGGCCACAGACCCTCCTCACACAGACTCCTTGGGCCACAGACCTCCTTGGGCCACATGACCCCTCCTTGGGCCACACAGACTCCTTGGGCCACAGACCCTCCCCACGCTTTAGGAAATGGTTCGTATGCAGAATCAAACTATGTCACCCAAGATATAGAAACTAACTTTGAAGATAAATTTGAACAGTCCTCCTCAATAGTAGTGAGGCCGCCCCCCAAGGTCTTCCTTATTACCAGATCTACATATCCCGGGTGAGACAAGTGATGACCACCCTACCTCGGACCAAGATGGTCACATTCCTTGAACAACCTCTTTAGTATACCACCTGAATATGCGCCCATCTTTCAAGTTGAGGAGCCCTCGATTCACAAGCTTGAGCCATGGAGGTGAAGTTTTTGGAATGCAATGGCTAGCGATAACACAGGTACAATAGGTGCCTCATTCGAATTACCGCTTGGTTCACTATCACACTTGTCAATACACCAACATCAATGGGTGTTCAGCAAGTTGTCGAGTTTTTATTAGATTTCAGAGACGCCGAGGCCAACTTGTCCCAAATCTACTAATCACAAAAATTCTATGGAAGGAAGAACATTGATTGCCGACATAATCCAAGGACGTTAGAGTTCACAAAGACGATGATCAAGACCTTAATCAATTTGACAAGACTTAGAGCAAGACTTGGAAAGCCCATGATGAACATGAGGTTATAAGCGTTGTTTCTGGAATGGTTTTTGCATCCAAGACGCAAAGAGGCCACATTTACCCTCTATGTCGTTATAGTCCCAGGATTCGATCCCAAGGGAATGGTTTTGTGTCAAGGTGTTCGAATCTATGGATTCTAGACTTACCCCGCCGCTACCCCACCTTATCCACCTACCCTACCCCAAACCCACCACTAGACTGCCACCACTGGTGGCGGTTTAGCCACCGTGGTGGGTCCCACCACCGCCTGTCATGGGGTCTATTTGTCACCGGCTTCTGACGCAGACCTTGGGGGCTATGGACATACAAACACCTATATACACCTCACTTCACTTCCAAGAATTTCCGCGATTCCACCGCACACTTCCACTCCCCACGATTCGATTTCCTCCCCACCTCGGTTCCTCCTTCCACACAGACTCATCCACCCTTTCGAGAACCTTTCCTCCCTAATGAACTCTCTCCTCACGGCCACAGACCCTCCTCCACACAGACCCCTCCTTGGGCCCTGACCCCTCCTTGGGCCACACACAGACCTCCTGGGCCACAGACCCCTCCTTGGGCCACACACCCCTCCTGGGCCACATGACCCCTCCTTGGGCCACAGCACCTCCTGGGCCACACACCCCTCCTCCACCCTCGGGCCACAGCACCTCCTGGGCCACACAGACCCTCCTTGGGCCACATGCACTCCTCCTTGGCCACAGACCCCTCCTTGGGCCACACACCCCTCCTGGGCCACACTCCTTGGGCCACATGCACTCTCTCATGGAATAAAACACGCTGGTGGCGGTTGGGAAAGAGGATCAGAAAGAAAACCCCTTGGGCCACAGACCTCCTTGGCCACTCCGCCTCAACCTTCCGCTGCAATTCCTACCTTTTTTCCCGCCACCTTCCACACCCCGTGGAGCTTGGCCACTCCGCCTCGACCATCCAGGATCTTCCCGCCTTCTTGTGACGAGAAGGCGGTGCATCGAACGAGTTTGATGCCGATCGACGCTCCAACCAACCTCGCATAGCTTCAACACACGGAAGTTCACACCAAATTGTCTGCTAAGAGAGACTCTCAAGGGTCTCTTATACATTCACCGTGGATTTCCACACTCCTACCAAAGGTTCAGAAAATATGGCCCACTACCACGAGCGCCCTACCAATTCAGAACTACAGCCCACGGTCCTCAAAACATCCTATCCCCTACCCCAAAAGAAGCCTCCGCCTATGATGTCGCGCCCCTAAAATCGCTGGGTCTGCTGTCGCTTAGCCTGGGGTTCCTGCCGCCCGCCTCCGCCACGCCCGATCCGAGCGATTCTCCCCAAAACCTCCACTGCCACGCAGCTTCGCGCCTTCCCATGGGCGCGGCTGCCTATAGGCCCTATGCCTCGTTATTCCGCCTCCTCATCGCCGGACAGCCACACCGTGTGCTCCTCCCTCCACGCCTGCCTGGCCGCCATTTCCTCGATCACCACTTGGGGTAGGCCCCGCCCTGCTCGAAGAACCATCGTAAACGCCTGTGGCGGCCAAGATGTGCAGCCAATAGTTTCGCCTCCGCCCCAACAACCACATACACATTTAGAGTGAGCACCGCCACCATGCGTGGCTGTGACATGAGCATCCTCATCCAGACGCAGGCACACACAGACTCCTTGGGCCACAGAGGTTCTTACCTCTCCTCCCGTGGACAATCCGGGCCGCCTTCCCGAATGGGGATCGATCCCCACTGCCTCCTGCGGACTTCCCCACCTGCCTCCTTCCGCCCGGTGGTTTAGCCACCGTGGTGGTAGTTTCCACGGTGGTGGCTTGCCATCGCGGCCGTGGCTCGCCTTCTTGGTTTGGCCACCTCTCTCTTGACTCGCCCTAGCTTCATCTCTCTCTCGCTATATCTCTCCGCCACTTCTTGAATTTCTCCAGGCGCCATTGTTTCCATTTGTTCTGGGCTCATGAGACCTCATCTTGAAGCTCCTCGATTGTGGCATGCGCCTTGACCTCGATTCACTAAGGCCTCCTGGGTGGACATGGCCTTAGCCGCCTCGTGCCTTGCATAGGGCCGCCAGACCCCTGCCTCAAGGCCTCCGCCACCTTGTTCTCGCCCAGGCTCTCCAACTTCTCCTTGAGCAACTTTTCCTGTTGGCCCTGCACACTCAGCCAGGTGAGAGCCATGGGCAGTCGAGGAGATCCGCCTGCGTCTGAGCCATGGCCGAAGTCAGGGCCTGCAGATTCCCGAATTGGGCTGCCCGTGCCCATTCCTTCCACAACAATTCTGCACGGTGTCACTCTCCACTTGAGCCGGACGGGTCAGTGAAATGTCGCCAAAAATGTTCCGGAGCTCCGTCGCGGATTTGGCTACCGAAACTAACCCCTCTTCTTCTAGGGGTTGGTTTGCCACTACTTCCTCATCGCTCCAATCTCTCCTAGCGGCGACTCCTCCCACGAGAGGGGAACAACTTTTTTTTATTTTCTCCTCCTTCACTCGCGTTCCTGCCGATTTCGACTGGTGACCCTAGGTGTTGTGGGTTCCTCTTCTTCTGGTATCCTTCCTTCTTCGCCGACCCCTGCTCACCGCCGCCTCCGCTTCTTGCCCTTGGAAACCTCCCCACCTTCATCCAAGATCTTCTAGGGGCGCATTCCCAGCTGGAATCCTTCCGGAATCCTCCTTACACTCCTCCTCCTCTACCTTGGGTTCCACGGCGGTTTCCGGCTATGAAGGAACGACTTCAACTCCGTTAGACACCGGAATGCCGAATACATGAATTAGAAAATTGAAATCAAGGAGGGCCGAGGGAAGGGAGAGCAAATTCGCCCTCTCCACAGGCTCTTTCAAAGATCATCCGCCCCAATCGATTTGTGTACCTTTAACCACCTCATGAAGAAAGACCGGAGTGTGCGCCATATGATCAACTTCGATTGCGAAACACAAAATCCACTTGGCTAATCCCACGGTGCCGAACGAGTTGGCGAGTCACCCATCCATTGTTCACTCTCACTTCTCCGGGCTTCATGAGCGCGGTTGCGGCTCGGGGTCTTCTTTCTCCGGGGATCAATTACCAAGCTTCCATCCTCGATGCTTCGCCCATACTTTTCGAAAGAGTCCCAAATCCAGTTTGCGGCCTCTTCCTCGCGTCTCCCTCTTGCAACTTGGTTCTCAATTGGGCGCACTCTTGCACCAATCTTTGTGTCGTAACACCATTTCTTCTCCATAAATTCGGACCAGCTCACACGGCCCGCTCTCACCTTCCGATGGTCCATGTTGGGCCCTTTGAGTGATTTCGGCCGCACTCGGGCGCCATCTCCCTTTCTCCTTGTTTCTTGAGAAAACCTCCCTGCAGCGGTGAGAAAAGGGACACCACCCTCGCGTCTCCTCCACTTCCCTTTCTGGCGCTCTTGCCTCAGCGTCTCTTTTCCTCCTTCGCTACGCTGGTTTCCTTCCTCCGCCCGCCCGTTCATACGTAGCGTCGTCCCTGCCGCAGTGACGAGAGACTCGGCCCTAGCTTCATCTCTCTCGCTTGCGCCCGACTGCTGCGGCTCGCTCGGCTACGGCACATTACCTCGCGGTCTTTGGGTGTGTCCGCCTCGCTTGCGCCCGACTGTCTGCAGCCCGCCTCCGCCACTAGGGTTGTAAACTCCCACAGTGCATCGTCGTTCTTGACCACCGTGGTGGGCGGCTACCTCCCGGCTTGGCTGCATGGCGGATGTAGGCACCTAACATATATAGACACTTTCTTATTTCTAAAATCACCAAAACCCAAGGACTCTATCTCCGACCTACCTCAAAATTCGAAAACCTAAGGTTCAAAAAGAAAAAAAATTATTATCCCAAGGGCCAAGGACCATTCTCGTATAAAAGACCTTACCAGGCGATTCTCAAAGCACTTTGCTATACAAACACTCCCAGTGAGAGCCATGGCCGGTCGAGGAGATCCGCTGCCTCGAGCCATGGCCAAGTCGTGGCCTGCAGATTCCCGAATTGGCCCCCTGCGCCCATTCCTTCCACAACACTCGACGCGAGCGGTGTCACCTGCTCCACTTCACCGGACGGGCTGAAATGTCGCCAAAATGTTCCGAGTCTCCGGACTTGGCTATCGAAACTAACCTCTTCTTCTAGGGGTTGGTTTGCCACTACTTCCTCATCCGCTCCAATCTCTCCTAGCGGCGACTCCTCCCCGCACCGAGAGGGCACAACTTGTCGCTTCCTTTATTTTCTCCTCCTTCACTGCCTGCCGATTTCGACTGGTGACCCTAGGTGTGGTCAGGGTTCCTCTTCCGCACGTCCTTCCCTTCTTCGCCGACCCCTGCTCAGCCGCCGCCTCCGCTTCTTGCCCTTGGAAACCTCCCCACCTTCATCCGAATCTTCTAGGGAGGCGATTCCCAACCGCTGAATCCTTCCTAATCTTCCTTACACTCCTCCTCCTCTACCTTGAGTTCTCGACCGGTTTCCAGCCTATGAAGGGCGTATACGCCCAACTCCGCTAGACACCCTAATGCGCGAACACATGAATTAGAAAAGGTGAAATCAAGGAGGGCCGAGGGAAGGGAGAGCAAATTCGCCTCCTCACAGTGCTCTTTCAAAGATCATCCGCCCCAATCGATTTGTGTACCTTTAACCACCTCATGAAGAAAGACCGTGAAGTGGTCCGCCATATGATCCAACTTCCGATTCGCAGAAACACAAAATCCACTTGGCTAATCCCACCACCGCAGACACGAGTTGGCGAGTCACCCATCCATTGTTCACTCTCACTTCTCCAGCTTCATGAGCGCAGCACGGGTCTTTCTCCGGGGATCAATTACCAAGCTTCCATCCTCCGATGCTTCGCATACATCGCTCGAAAGAGTCCCAAATCCCGCTTATGGCCTCTTCCTCGCCTCCTCTTGCAACTTGGTTCTCAATTGCCGCACTTGCACCAATGCCGAAATGTCAGAACACCATTTCTTCTCCATAAATTCCTGACCCAGCCCCGCACTGTCGCTCTCACCTTCCAAAGGGTCCATGTTGGGCCACCGTGATGGTGGGAATTTCTACAGCTGGGCGCCATCTCCCTTTCTCCTTCTTCTGAAAGAACCCACCTCCTGGCCGGTCGGGACACCACCGCCTCCTCCACTCCCTTTGCTACCGGGCGCTCTTGCCTCAGCGTCTCTTTTCCTCCTTCGCTACTCGCCACCGGTTTCCTTCCTCCGCCACGCCACCGATCGACGGCTGTCGTCCACCTGCAATAAACAGACTCGCCAGCTTGTATGCGCCGCTTGCCAGCCCGCCCGACGCCCGGCGAAATTGACCAGCGGCCGGTGTGTCCGCCTCGCTTGCGCCGACTGCAGCCGCTCCGCCACTAGGGTTGTAAACTCCCTCGTCTCAGACGCCTGCTCTTCGCCACCGTGGTGGAACTGGCTACCCCCGCTTGATCACGATGGCAAGTAGGCACCCCTAACATATATAGACACTTTCTTATTTCTAAAATCACCAAAACCCAAGGACTCTATCTCCGACCTACCTATCCGGTCGAAAACCTAAGGTTCAAAAAGAAAAATTATTATCCCAAGGGCCAAGGACCATTCTCGATAAAAGACCTACCCAAAGCGATTCTCAAAGCACTTTGCTATACAAACACTCCCAAAACAAAAAAAAAATTATTATCCCAAGGGCCAAGGACCATTCTCGTATAAAAGACCTTACCCAGGCGATTCTCAAAGCACTTTGCTATACAAACACTCCCAAAACAAAAAAAAATCTTTCACCCCGACACTTCAGAGAGGGGTTAGTGTATATGTGGTCTTCCACAATGTGCAATGCAAGAGTTTTGTGAGGAGGCCAAAGCTATGACTTCGAGAGCGATGCGTGAGGAATTTGCGTATCGTGATCTCTTGTCGAGCTTGTCATGATCTCTTGTCGAACTATGATCTCTTGTGTACGCTAGATAGGCGTGCTAGAATGGATAAGCTTGCTAGGCAAGTTAGCCAATGCTAGTACGCAAGGCTTAGTGTGGTAGGCGTGCTAGTGTACTAAGTATGTTAGCCGATGCTAGGCAGTGTTAGGCTTAGTGTGCTAGGCGTGCTAGTGTACTAAGTATGTTAGGCGATGCTAGGCGGGCTTAGTGTGCTAGGGCGCAAGTGTACTTGGGCATGTTAGGCGATGCTAGGCAGTGTTAGGCTTAGTGTGCTAGGCGTGCTAGTGTACTAAGTATGTTAGGCGATGCTAGGCAGTGTTAGGCTTAGTGTGCTAGGCTTACTAGGAATGCTAGGCTTGCTAAGAAGATGCTAGGTTTGCTATGTGATGATAGCCTATGCTTAAATCTTAGGCAAGTAGATAAGGGACCCTCTAAAGCGCATTGTGATATGCGCTGCGCATGAAGGTGCAACAAGCGAAGCAAAGTACGAAGGGGCAACACTATACCCTCAAGGAAGTGTACGAGATGGCTGACAAGATAAGGCCCGCTAACACTGTCTCTTGTGCTGTTGCAAGTGGTCACTCCAACCCAAGCAGGAGTGGTGGACAACATGACCGACGCGGAGGTCAGAGTGGAGGAGCTCGCCGAGACAAGCCAGCCCACATAGCCCAAGTGACGAGCCCCTACGTGAAGTGCCGAGGGACGGACCATTCCCCTCATGAGTGCTAGCATGCTTCGGAGGAGTCAAGGGTGAGGAGTCATGCCCTGGCTGTGGGAGGTATGGGCACAATGAAGCGGTGTGTTGGTAGAGCATCCAGAATCACGGGCTACGGGGTTACCGAGCAGCAACCTCGGCTAATGCATCTACTTCAACCTCGTCCACAAAATCAGCAAAGAGCAAAGGTGTCGTGGAGAAGGCACCGCCGAAGTCCCGTGGATAAAAGAAACGGGAAGCATCAACAAAGACGATGGACAGCTACGTGGCACGTCTCGCAAAGCTTGAGAAGTTGGTGCGGATGGCGAAGATGAAAGAGAGCAACAGTTCATCATTAGAGGACGACGAAGATGAACATAAGCTTGGATACATGGCGAAAGTGACCAGATTCAAGGGCAAGGGGAAGAAACCTTTGGTAGCTCCGAGAGAAGATAGCTCAGAGGAAGAAGAGGACGTCTTGACACCTGCAGTGCGGAAGACACAGAAAGAAGCTTCGAGATCCTCTTGACGAACCTATGCCAAGATGCCAAAGTCGTTTGAGCCATGGCCAACAGGAGCAATTATGGAAGCAACATCAAAGTCCGGAGTAGGCGATGGCGCAAAAGCTTCTAGAGATGCGATGTTTGAGCCTACAAGACATGGGGCTGAGCATGAAGGAAGTCAGGGGTTTGACTCGGCAGATGTTCACAACCCTTGAAGACAAAGGAAGTGTCCACCTAATGGCCTCCGATACGCGGAAACAACCAGCTTGTCCAGCGACATGTATAATAACTTCTTTACCACAACGTCGTGCGCAATAACTGCTCGCCCATTATTGAAAGAGCCCTGCAAGGTATTCGGCAGCATGGACACCTTTGTCTTCTTGCTCTTGCAGGTCACGCCCCAGCCCACAGTGATGTACTCCACAGTGTCAAAGCCTCCTTGGTCATTGTGCATATTAGTTTTGTCCCAAACAAATGAGACCATGCCTCCACCTGTACACCACTTCCTCATAGTCTCCTCAACAATATGGAGCTCTTTCCACACCATGCATTACTATCATTCTGATCTCGTCGCACATTGTCATGTCATGGAAGGAATGAAATATGTTTTCCATTTGCGCCTGCTCATGATGTCATTGCTAACCTCGGAGCCAAGCATCTCTGTGGAGAAGAGGAATGCTGCACAAGCGGGGGTGGCTCTGGTCAACAGTCGGGAAAGACACATTGAAATCAATGGATTTGCAACAAGGAGGGTGTTGATTGATACTGGAGCACAACCAGTGATCGTTGGAAGAAAAGTGAAGGAAGCGTTGGATCTCCACCAAGACAGGTTGAAGGAAACCAAGTGGAGGATCCAGACCGCAGCTGGGACCACAGAGCAGGTGTTGGGGGTGACGAGGTACAACCTGAAGGTTTCATTCAAACCAAGAACAAGTGACTTCACCTTTGTCGAGGTCGACTCAATCGAGGTTGATTCGAGCCTGTTCAATCCGTAGTTTCTCAGTGTGATCACACCAAGTAACCGTCCTCCCATCACCACTTCCTAGGACTCCCCTCTTGTGCATGGGATACCAGGCGATGTAAGAGGAGCTCTCGCTCGCTTGACATTCCATGCACGGAGTCCGGTGAGGTCCTCTAATTAAACATCATGTTCAAGCCAGCTTGGATCGATGAGAAGCTTGTTTCTTTGAATATGCAGGAGGGTCATTGTGCCTCTCCTTCCAAGTCAAGCTCTCCGGCGAAGCCTAAGCCTGGGAGGCGTGCCGAATTGGAAATGGGAGTCGTGACGCCTCTAACCATCAGCACGTTATGTGAGCAGGGAAAGCTTACTGAGGCCGTTGGAGCTCAGGAATCTCTGCCGTTGATAAACTGTTTGAGTGCTTCCCTAGTGGATCTGTATGCAAAGTGTGGCGAACTGGAAGATGCACGCCTCGTTTTCGACAGCTTGGCCAGGAAAATTCTTACAATGATACTTACAATGCGCTTGGCATTATTCATAAATCGATAAAATTTTATAATATTTTACAACGTAGTTGCAATGAACATGCCACATCAGCAATTTTACTAATATATAACCTTATATATGACGTAAATCAGGAAAAGGTCTGTTCCACAATTTTACAACATCATTTGCGACAAGCATGCCACATGAGCAATCTTAGTGATATATAACCTCATAAATGACATAAATAAGGAAAAGGTCTGTTCCACAATTTTACAACATCATTTGCGACAAGCATGCCACATGAGCAATCTTAGTGATATATAACCTCATAAATGACATAAATAAGGAAAAGGTCTGTTCCACAATTTTACAACAGCATTTGCGACAAGCATGCCACATTAGCCATCTTACTAATATATAGCCTTATAAATGACATAAATAAGGAAAAGGTCTGTTCCACAATTTTACAACAGCATTTGCGACAAACATGCCAAATCAGCAAATAATATATTTATCCATGGATATTAGCACATAATGATATCATTCATGAAAAAATCCGGCTTCTGCATTTTACAACCATAGTTACGATGCATGTGCCACATCAGTAAATATATAGTAGAAATTAACAATCCAATAATATAACATAAATTCGAGAAATCATTTGACAACGATATTTGCAATGAACTTGCCACGTCAGTAAATATATAGTAGAAATTAACAATCCAATAATATAACATAAATTCGAGAAGCCATTTGACAACAATATTTGCAATGAACTTGCCACGTTAGCAAATAATAAATTTAGTTATAGATATTTCTATAAAATGGTTTTCATTCGTTTTACAACCACAGTTACAACGCATGTGACACATCAGTATATACAAAACAAAAATAGATAATCCCATAACTAACATAAATCCAAGTAAACATATTTACAACATCATTTGCAACGAATTTGCCATATCAGCAAATAATAAATCTATTTATAGATATTCCCATAAATGGTATTATTCCAAAAAGTCAAGTCTTGCACAATTTACAACCACATCTACAACAAACATGGTTTACAACGTCTTTTACAAGTACTGTTTACAACATCCTTTACAAACAACATGCCACGTCACTATATACTCAACAAAATATAGTTTTATTAACAAATAACACCCCTAATTTCCTAAATCAAAAAGAGTTTACGCATAATTAACAAGGTCATGTACAAAGAGCATGCCATGTCAACAAACCCCCGTTGTAAAATCCGTGCCACATCATAATTAGTTAGGAACTCTTGTTGTAAATGTTTGAACTGGATGGGTCTTTAGGGAAAAAAAGGTCCTGAAATGCTCAAATACCATCCCAGATAGCCCGGCATAAGAACAACGTAGGGCCGTAGAGAGCACCAGAGCAAAAGCCGTGCGACCAAGGGAGAAGAGGTCCTCAAGGACATAGTCGAGTATGTCCGGGGGATGGCATCCTTCGGGGTTGGATGGAGGGCACGAAGGGCCGCAATGGCCTCCTCAGAAGTGGGGGCCAAAGGGAGGGGGCGAAGAGCCCTGGCAGCGCGAGCATATTTGCCTGCTAGACCTAACAACTTGCAGCCCCGTAGGTTCGCTGCCACACCCGGGGGCTTGTTCCATTTGCAACGTGGATTCCACCCGAGCCTTGGAAGCCCGTAATGCCTCCTCCTAAAGAGATGCCCAATTGCTGGCCTGAAAGCGACGGAGGTGACTGGCAACCTCCCGATGACCAGAAGCCCCACGCCCACAACGTAGACACCACTAGGGCAGAAGCAGAAGAAGACACCAGGCTAGCTCGTCCTGGGAGTCAAGCGCAAGGCAATCCAGAGGAAGATGGAATGCTAAGTGGGCATAATCATGGAGGTGCTTTGGAATCCTGTGAAAGATGTGGACAAACTGAACAGGGAGTGTCCTTGACGGTCACCGAAGGCGTAGACCACCCCATTGCAGAAAGAAGAAATTGGAGAGAGAGAACAAACTGTAGACAATAGCCTGGGGGTGTCAGGGCCAATAGGCACTGGGGACCAGAGACAAAGAGTCCCTGGCCTTAACTGGACATACAAAGTTTTAGCTCTGTATGGCGAACCCCAAGAGATGGGCCAAAAGTCCCCGCGTAGAGGAGTTGCAGCCCACCTCACCACCGTGCCCTTTTTTAAATGGAGGAAAAAAAGCATAGAAAAGAAAAGAAGGCAAGGAATCCCGCACAAAAAAGATGCAAAGGGCTTCAAGCAAGAAGAACACTGTGCAACTAGCAAAGATAGGCATACGCGGTAGTGATTGCCACTTGACGTTTGTCAAAGCCACGATAAGCTACTGCTTCATGGAAGCGATGAAGCGACAAGTATGCACTAGGTTAGTAATCACATGCCAAGCCATCACAACGTCATGGATGTCTTCCCAGATTTGCAAGCTCCATTTCCCAACAATACTTTACAAACCGATCCATGTCCCGCTTTTGGCGCATCTGTAGCGCTCTCCTCTTCCTCTTGATGCTCCGCTCGCCTACCATTCGAGCCACACTCCATCACTCCCTGATGCTTCCGCCACCTTCCTTCCTCCTTGCATGCATTGCGCACACAACCCTAAATCCGAACTCATGCGACGAAGCATGCTAGACAACATGCTTCACCGTAAAATGCCTATCAAGTAGGTTGAGATACGCAACACATGCCCCGGCATCCTAGAGGCAGTCCATAAGAGGTTGGATTGTAGATCGCCTATTGATGTCCCTGCTAGTGGCCCTCCTTGCTTACGAAAATCATCTCGGGCCCGAATACAAGGCTGGCCAGGTTTTGCCCTAGTTCCTCTAGAGCATGAGCTTGTCTGAAAGTTAGGCTATAACCATATGAAAATATGAACGGAAAAGACTTGGGTCACCAACGCCGTAGAGGAGGAATGTGCTGTTTAGAGCGGCGTGTTTTTGATGAATCCGAGTTAGGAAATGAAATCTGGATGGTGTGGTGTGGTGTTGTGAAAACATCGAGGAGTCGCCGCGACTCGCGACTCGCAAGTGGGCGGCTGTCACGTGTACCGATTCTCGCCATGCCTCCTGCGTGACCGAGCCTCATGAGCCGAGCCTGGCTGCGGTGGAGTCGGTTGCCCACTTGGATGTTCACGCAGCTGGGCGGGCGCTTTACAACGGTACGTGCATGAGAATCTTCTTCCCAGCATGCCGGACCGGACCCGCCCTGGCGGCCGGTTCGGACCCGGGCCTCCGGGAGTCCGGATTCAGATGGCTCCAAAAATCCGCGCGGCCGCCCACTCTAAACCGCATTTCGGCTGCCTGTGTGGCACGCTGCGGTGCAGGGCACGTCTAGCCCGGGGGGCAATCCGCTGGCAGGAGAGAGACGGCGGGAAGCAGGATTCTTCCGACGCCTTCCGTTTGCCTTTCTTACCGCACACTCAACGGCGTTGCTTGCCCCGGCATCTGTCGCGATTCTCCGCTTCTTTGTGCTGCCGAGCTTGTCCTTTGCGACGCTCTGCGGTCCATGGATCAGCGCCCGTTCTGCGGCCTCGCTTTCGCGCACTGCCTGCCGCAGCCTAGGCCGCGGAGGGCCAGGTAAATGCCCCGGCCCGGCTCCCAATTCCTCGAAGCGACGGAGGTGACTGCAACCTCCGATGACCGAAGCCCCACGCCCACAACGTAGACACCACTAGGGCGGAAGAAGACACCAGCTAGCTCGTCGAGTCAAGCGCAAGGCAATCCAGAGGAAGATGGAATGCTAAGTGGGCATAATCATGGAGGTGCTTTGGAATCCTGTGAAAGATGTGGACAACCGGTGGAGTGTCCTTGACGGTCACCGAAGGCGTAGACCACCCCATTGCAGAAAGAAGAAATTGGAGAGAGAACAAAGCAGACAATAGCTGGGGTGTCAATAATAGGCTGGGACCGAGACAAAGAGTCCCTGGCCTTAACTGGACATACAAAGTTTTAGCTCTGTATGGCGAACCCCAAGAGATGGGCCAAAAGTCCCCGCGTAGAGGAGTTGCAGCCCACCTCACCACTGTGCCCGCACCTGCTAAATTTTGCGGAGGGAAAAAAAAAAAAGCATAGAAAAGAAAAGAAGGGCAAGGAATCCCGCACAAAAAAAGATGCAAAGGGCTTCGAAGCAGCAAGAACACCGTCTCCAGGTACACTAGCAGCATAGGCATACGCAGCTGTAGCAGTTGCCACTTCAGCACGTTTGTCAAAGCCCTGATAAGCTACTGCTTCATGGAAGCGATGAAGCGACAAGTATGCACTAGGTTAGTAATCACATGCCAAGCCATCACAACGTCATGACTGCAAACTGTGTCTTCCCCGCAGATTTGCAAGCTCCATTTCCCCAACAATACTCTTTACAAACCGATCCATGTCCCGCTTTTGACTGCATCTCTGTTGCATGTGCTCCTCCTCTTCCTCTTGATGCTCTGCTTGCTCTGCCTACCATTCGAGCTTTCACACTCCATCACTCCCTGTTGGATGCTTCCGCTACCTTCCTTCCTCCTTGCATGTGCATTGCGCACACAACCCTAAATCCCGAACTCACGCGGACGAGGCGAAGCATGCTAGACAACATGCTTCACCAGAAATGCCTATCAAGTAGGTTGAGATACAGACGTACACATGCCCCGGCATCCTAGAGGCAGGTCCATAAGAGGTTGGATTGTAGACTGCCTATTGATGTCCTGCTAGTGGCCCTCCTTGCTTACGAAAATCATCTCAGGCCCGAATACAAGGCTGGCCAGGTTTTGCCCTAGTTCCCTCTAGAGCATGAGCTTGTCTGAAAGTTAGGCTATAACCATATGAAAATATGAACGGAAAAGACTTGGGTCACCAACGCCGTAGAGGAGGAATGTGCTGTTTAGAGCGGCGTGTTTTTGATGAATCCGAGTTAGGAAATGAAATCTGGATGGTGTGGTGTGGTGTGTTGTGAAAACATCGAGGAGTCGCCGCGACTCGCGACTCGCAAGTGGGCGGCTGTCACGTGTACCGATTCTCGCCATGCCTCCTGCGTGACCGAGCCTCATGAGCCGAGCCTGGCTGCGGTGGAGTCGGTTGCCCACTTGGATGTTCACGCAGCTGGGCGGGCGCTTTACAACGGTACGTGCATGAGAATCTTCTTCCCAGCATGCCGGACCGGACCCGCCCTGGCGGCCGGTTCGGACCCGGGCCTCCGGGAGTCCGGATTCAGATGGCTCCAAAAATCCGCGCGGCCGCCCACTCTAAACCGCATTTCGGCTGCCTGTGTGGCACGCTGCGGTGCAGGGCACGTCTAGCCCGGGGGGCAATCCGCTGGCAGGAGAGAGACGGCGGGAAGCAGGATTCTTCCGACGCCTTCCGTTTGCCTTTCTTACCGCACACTCAACGGCGTTGCTTGCCCCGGCATCTGTCGCGATTCTCCGCTTCTTTGTGCTGCCGAGCTTTGTCCTTTGCGACGCTCTGCGGTCCATGGATCAGCGCCCGTTCTGCGGCCTCGCTTTCGCGCAATTGCCTGCCGCAGCCTAGGCCGCGGAGGGCCAGGTAAATGCCCGGCCCGGCTCCCAATTCCGCTGCTTCCGCACTACGTGAAGACGGGACGTCAAGCTGCGAGGCCGGGAAGCTGGAAGCTGGAAATTTGCCGGTGGCCGGATCCTCGAACTTCCTTCTTCTCCGTCCCTACGCTGCCGTGCCTGCATGCCTTCCAGCTGCTGCTCTCAATTTGAGCTGAATTGGGGACGCCTCGGCCCGTGTCTTGACTGGACTGGTCTGGTGAGTTCGCTCGCCCTAGCGCGTCCTCTGCGGCAATTTTGAGGCAGGCAACTGTTTTCCCCTTAATTGTTTCGGGTGTAGGAGTGGGATTGGAGTACATAGATCTGCGGCCTCGGTCGTGCGTCATTGCTACCGAGTTTGAATTGCAGTTGAATGCGCGTCTTGATAAGGTAGTCGCATTGTCTCTTCGTCAGGCTTCCATCTCACGGTGATTCAACGCCATGGCAGTGTCAAGTGGCTATGGACAAAGCTTTGTTTTGTGCGTTTTGCATTTTGTGCCTGCCTTGTTAGGTGGTCCTGTGTATGCCCCAAAGAGCGCTGTAAGCACAAGAGAGGAAGAAAGGTTTTTTATCAGCTTCCTAACACTCCGCCTTGGAAAACAGGACGATTGCAGACTGCGAAGGAGAATCCTGGAGGTCTACTGAGTGATATCAACAGATGTTGGAGTGCTTTTGAGATTCGAAGCGGTCGTCTCCAGTTTTTCCTGATTGTGAACTACCGTCGGTGTCCTCATAGCGGGAGCGGTGGCATGCGACCAGTAATGGCCTTGGATGCACCCTCTCTGTCGTTTTTCGGCAGTGCACCATGTGTAGAGCATGACAGGGTCCGCGGTGCCGACACACATATGGTAGCCAGGTCTCTCTCTTGCACCAGGGGAGCCAAGAAGAAGTTTTGGAGTCAAGGTTTAAGGGCAGGTGTAGCTCCATCTAGTGTAGGCTTAGTCTCCCGTCTAGTCATCTGTGGCCGATCGCCTGTAAGGCTTGGAAAGCACGGGCATGTTGTGCGGACAGGTTCTTTGACAGAAGTTGTACAGAAAGGTTCGGTAGTGTTGCTCGCTGGCAGAGTGGAGTCAAGGACTAGTATTACTCAGGCAGAAGGAAGATTACCAAGTAAATGCAGCCTTATCAGCTTTGGAGATGCGCCTCCCAGGAGAAGACTAACAGTAAAAAGTGTGGATTCCTTATCCTCGAGGACTTCTGGGTTTTCAGCTGGTTCAGCTTTGCAGACTGATTGTTGCTCGTGGGAGACAAGTCAGTCCAGTTGGAAGAGGGATACCACAATCACTGCTGCAGCAACCGACTCTGATCAGACTTCACCTAGTCAGAATGGGTTAGGGCAGCGCAGTCTGTTGTGCAATTGCTGCGTCATCTTGATTGCCCTTGGTTAGGACGCTAACACGTACTGCTTTTGTGTTGACATTGCAGTGGTGGTGAGAAAGGACTTCCCCAGAAGCCACACCCAGCGGTAGTCTTTGCCTTTTGCCCGTTGGTCATTTGCTTTCTGATTACGCAAGGCAGGTTTGGAGTTGTTCTGAGCTTCAGCGTACTAAGTGACTGAGAGCAGATGTTTGATATCCTGCCTTGTCGTTGGCAGGTCCAGCCGTCTCAGGTTGTCCAAGCTCAGTTAAAAGCTTTGCATGACATGGACTTAGCGTTAGTGTAAGTGATGCATTACCTGTTCTAAGTTGAGGTAGCTTTGTGAGCTGTCCATGGCATGAGGATCCATTAAACTAGTGGCTGGCTTCCAGGTACGAATTCGCTTCACCAGGGAATAAAGCTCACACAGGACCCTTGTCTCAGTTCTCAGAAATGCTTGAAGGCCGACCTTACAGAGTAAGCTCCGTGAGGGAAATCCAACTCGGTTCGCTCTTCCAGGAGTTAGCTATGTAGAAGTACAGGAGAGGATAATAATGCTTAAATAGAAGTTCAGATGTTCTGGGCTTTCATGTTTGCTATGGGGGACCTGGAATGCAGGTGATGCTCGGACATACTAGTGCGGACATTCTGAGCACAATAACTATCGGCCCAAACAGATTTCAGCAGGTACAAGGCTTGCTACTTGAACATTATTCTAAAGGTCGTTCAGGTTGTGCAAACCTTGTGGAACCTTGCGAATGTAATACATGGATTCTGTGCATGATCAGCGGATTTCCATTGTTGGAGCTGGAGGTGCCAAAGGAATTTTCATATGGTCACTATCAAAGCAGGTAGGTATCCTGAACTGCCTTTCAAGATGTTGCAAAGCTGTTGAAAGATCATGCTGGAACGTTGGAGACTCACGTTGTAGTTTGTGGCCCCTCGCAGGAGGAGGGTCCTTACGAAGGCTGCTGGATGACTGACACTGTTCGAAGAGATGAGTACTGACTTCCCAACAAGATACCGCGGTACCCACGGTCTCCATGCTCGTCTTTTAGCCTCTGATATGTTAGAATCTTTCTGCACAACGGTGCGGCAAACAGCGGTTGAATGCGAATGCATGTTTCACTCAGTTCAGTCGGCAGTTGTCAGGAAATATTGCAATAGATGGTGGTGGCTGTAATTTATCTCATCCAGTTCGATCTTGTAGAGCCATATGTACATATGTAGCTGCAAACCATGGCATTGTAACTTTGTTATTTTTCTGCAGTTAATTATTTCCTCCGTTTGAACATTACAAGATCGTCAGTCCTGTACAGCGTAGATAACCAAAGGCCTAGTACAGGAAAAGAGGGGTACTATAAAGCCTGGGGTAGGAATAAAAAGATGCAATACCGAGCGGCCACCACCGTCCAAATACGTAAATGGTCACAGGTACGTAATACGCTTAGACAGACATATGCTGCGGTAAAATCCAAATTACACTACACAGGTAGGAAATCCGTCTGTGGTGAACTTGTCTATCGAGCTGGGATTGTGGCAGGTGTCGCAGTTCCAACACCTGGCTGAAAGTGATTTTAGTTGGCTGGATCATCAGCGTCTATGCTCGAAATATAGACTCCATGCCTCGGGAACTCGCTTTCATTAGCGCGTAGTTATGCACAAGCTGTTTTGAATACAGAACCTTTCCCTGGGGAGAATAATAGAACTTCTGGGTCGCCCCATTCATATAATAATGTTTGGTGGCTACCATCCAACCGGATCTGCAATAATCCACATCCGATTCTTCCTGGAGATGGTCAAGTGTTATCAAGGAGTGCGCGTCGGCTACGCCATATCTTCGACCCGTCCTAGCGTTCTTTGCCTCACGGCTCCTGTTCCTCGCCCCGGCGACCGGATTATGCCTTCGACCCCAGAGGTCGACAAGGTCCAGAAAAGCCCTAATACCCAGCCGGTGCAGCGCTTCCCAGAACAGTGCGGGGTTGTTCACGCTTAAGCTCAGAATGTCCTCGTCCGTAGAGAATCCCATTACGACGTCCCGCGGTTGAACAGGCTTGAGCTGCTCCCATGCAGCCACCCAGGCCCCCGACTCCATCGCCGGATGCGAAAAAAACTTTTCGTGATGCGAATACCACCACCTCTCCACCAGCATCAGGAACTTGATGAGCCCGAACTCCTCGATCGCTCCCTGCAGCAGGCTCCGGTTCTTGAAAACGATCCGGTCCAGATCCACAGCCTCACAAAACCTGAACGGCACTGTCACCGCCACCTCTGCCTCCCCCTGCTCCCGTCCAGGTTCTTGCTCCTGCTCCTTCCGCCTCTGCCGGTCCTGGCCCTGGCCCTTGCCGTTCTTGCTCCTCACAGTATGCACCCTCGCTAGCAGTGCGTCTTCCGGCTTCCCTGCCTGCTGAAACACCGCAGACTCACTCATAGATCTGATCCTCATCGGCCGCTTGCGCTTCCTTTGGTCCTGCACCAGCACATACTCCGTCGGCTGCTCACGCTTCTGACGGTACGCCATATTGCCTGCCGCCTCAAGAAAATTCCGGGGGATCGGAGAAGGACACCGTCAAGAAAATTCCGGAGGATCGGAGAAGGACACCGCCTACATACATAGTCTAGTTAGAGTCGGACAAACACACCATTCCGGGTCTCGAGACTCAGGAGTCTGAAATCGAAGGTGAATGCTAGCAAATAGCACAGCATCCGGACTCCATGGGGATTGTCCAGCTTGTTACAGAGATTTAGAAGGTCTGTAACCTTCACTGGCCACTGCTTACCCTGAACAACCGCCACCTTCAAAGCTCCGTGAGTCTGCGGCCCAAAGCATCCAAGCTGCCAAGGGCATATCCTTGCCGGAAACGCTTATATATGTGCATATCTACCTAGCATCAACCCTGCTGAGCTCAGAGGCCCAACAGACGCGCACTGCGGGCACCATCGTCTAAGCTCGCCAAATTCAAACCAAGGACCTGCTCGACATAGTAACGTTGCTCGCCACCCTTACCTAGTAGAATGGTAAGAATAAGGGGTCTTTTTCAACCCTTTTACAGCAGATTTTACAACCCATTACAACGGCATAATAAAACTGTATAAATTACGACAGAAAGAAAGAAATTCTGCCCTCCCCGCTCCCATGTCCCGAAAGGGGACATTCGCGGATCTCTCTTTTTGAGAGAATCGTCCTTAATCCCTCGCGGAATAGGTCCTTAATCCCTCGCGGAATAGGTCCTTAATCCCTTAATCGCGGATCTCTTCTTTTTGACGCGCGCTGCGAAGTCTTCTGTCTTCTTTCTTTTGTTCTGTATTAGGATTTAGGAAAATCCCAAGACCGTTACTCCGAAGCACTTTCCGTGTCTTACCGTAATGAGGGTTTGAAAGAACCAACTTTGATGGTGCTGCTTTTGCTGCTGGAAGAGCTGCGCTCAACATCGGCCAGGATATTCATGTGTGATTTGGAACTCGAATGCACTGCTTTATCTATTTTAAGTCACGGAGCTTGTTGCCTTATCGTGTTGTTCCGGAAGTAAGTAGGTGAGGGGCCGATGAAAGAGGTAACTAGTGGAATACTGGGTACCTTGCATATGGCTTGTCCTTCACAGCTGAACAAATCCGTGACATCGTGGGATTAAGGACCTATTCTCATGATATTGTCATAAATTATTTATTTTTATAATTAAAATATATATCTTAGAATTACATAGAGATCACTGTACTACGCGGTCAAGCACCTTAAGTTGGATCACCGCTGGGTTGAGGTGCTTCCCATTTGTAGATGTGGGTCCATTAGGCCAGGCGTCCTGAGTTGGACCATTGCTAGGATGGGGTGTTGCCCATCCCCTATTGTAAAAAAAAGCACTAGGATGGGGTGCTATCCACCTCTTGTTGTAAGAAAGAGCACTACAGCCCTTGTTGTAGAAGACCTTATTGGGCTACTTTGAATTAAATCCACGATCAAGTTCATAATAAAAAATAATTTTTTGACCTAATTTGGATGAAAAAACATATCAGTAATTAAAGATGTTTCTCATCCACACCTATGTACATAAACCCCATCATGAACAACCTACTCAATTCAAGTATATAGGGACCTTGTGGGATGAGATGCGGGCGCTAAAGCATGAGGTAGCATCCCTAAAGCAAACCGCTAGAGGAAGGGAGGCCCTGTACCAGGAGCGACGGATTGAAGTCAAGCAGCTAACGAAGGAGCTCGAACAGACCAACCGGCTGGTGCAAGTGCCGGAGGCGGGGCAGAAGGAGATAAACCACCTAATTGACGAGATCGAGGATCGAACAGCGTCTGGGAAGAAAAGGGGTTTCTCCAATAACCCCTTTTTGCACACGGACTTCCAGAAACCCCACCTTGCAACAAAGATTGTATACCAAGCAGCCGCGAAAGGCTCCACAACTCTACAACAACATCCTTTTTTGCAGGTAAGACAACATGCATTATACATCAGGCGGCCCAAAAGAGCTATAGAACAGGCACGCCACCAAGGGCCAGAGTAATTGGGGGTAGGAGATACCTCATCCCCATAGTGATTCGACTGGAGGGTTGCTCAACCACGGAGTTGAAATAAACTTCTAGCTACCGTGTCACTCTTGAAGGGAGGACTAGTTATTCATCTTTTCGATGGTGCGAACAATGAGCCATGTTCACGAATTTTTCTCCTTTTCTTCCTGTTCTCTTCTAAAGATGATGTTTTTAGATCTTTCGGTATTCTTTTTCCTTTCGGCCTAATTTTAGATAAAGGTTTATCAAGAGTTTTCTCGATAGTCTCTTGTTGACCATTTAAAATTTCTCGTTGATTATCAAGATGTTTCTCTGAAATCTCTTGTTGGCTATTTAAAATTTCTTGTTGATTATTATCAAGGAAATTATTAATTTCTTCAATACGGCCAAGATATTTCGTATCGTAATGTTTTAATTGGCTAGGTGAAAGTTCTCCAATAGTATAGAACTTATCTTTCAGAAGAGAACAGTTTGGGTTGCAGGCCATCCGTTTACACGTTTGCTCAATTGCTATGCAATTTCAAGTGTGTGTTGAAATCCTTCTTACCAACCCCTATGCAAGATATGAGAATTTTCTGGCTAGGTATGCATATCCTACAGATTATCAAAGAAACCCATCCTAAAGCCACACAATTACTACTCTAGTGAGACCAAGCATCTGGAACCGCGAAAGCCAAAGGTACCTATTTCGCAATTGGGTGCTGATGTGATAATGTCAGCTGACCAGGTAGATAATTAGATAAATAGCAGATGATTAGATAAATAGCAGATAAATAGGTGAAAAGCCTATAAATAGGTATTGATCCTAGGTAATTATTAAAATACTCGTAATATGAGGGTAAATGCTATAAGACAGCAATAAAGAACCCCCAGCTAACTACAGTGAAACCCAAAACCTAACGTCTAGTGTAGGAAACCAAGAACTAGGTGGTTAAAATGGCCGTCACAGCCTTCTTAGCGTGTCCCATGCCGATGAATATGTACTTGTTTGATTCAAACAAAGTGTCCATTTTCCCAAAGCTGAATTCGGAGATCCGCATCTTAGCATATGCAAGGTATGAATGACTAGAAACGAATGCAAACTCAACGTTATTGCCTATGCAACCTCCAGTCTTACTAAGGTTAAAGTAAGCGCTTAACTCCCAATAGGCGTTTCTGTCGTGCTTTATTGTTTCTAAATATCTTAGATTCAAAAAAGTTTCGCATGACCTTTCCTATTTATAGGTCCCAACTAGGGAGGGCCAAATATTCGTGCAAGGAAAATTATAGATGGTTGTTTTGAAATTAGCAAGGTCCAAATGCAATGAATACCTTTTTTGGTGAAAAAGGACCTAGAGGTAACCGCAAAGAATACTCAAGTAACGAGTCGTTCATCTATCTTTTGAAGAATTTGATCAAGTATTTACATTCCATGTAATCTATAGGCTCCAAAGGCCCTTACATCAAAGATCATATATTAGACGGCCTCTAAGGGCTTTAGAACCTTACAACTTTTGAAAATCGTATATCAAGTGGCCCTGAAGGCCTTCACAACCTTACAGCTATAGCCGCCCTTTTGAACCTTGCAACAAAGATTGTATATCAAGCAGCCACGAAGGGCTTCACAACCCTACAACAACATCCCTTTTTGCAAGCAAGACAACAGGCATCATACATCAGGCGGCCCAAAAGAGCTATAGAACAGGCACGCCACCAAGGGCCAGAGTAATTGGGGGTAGGAGATACCTCATCCCCATAGTGATTCGACTGGAGGGTTGCTCAACCACGGAGTTGAAATGAACTTCTAGCTACCGTGTCACTCTTGAAGGGAGGACTAGTTATTCATCTTTTCGATGGTGCGAACAATGAGCCATGTTCGTCAGCAATTTTTCTCCTTTTCTTCCTGTTCTCTTCTAAAGATGATGTTTTTAGATCTTTCGGTATTCTTTTCCCTTTCGGCCTAATTTTAGATAAAGGTTTATCAAGAGTTTTCTCGATAGTCTCTTGTTGACCATTTAAAATTTCTCGTTGATTATCAAGATGTTTCTCTGAAATCTCTTGTTGGCTATTTAAAATTTCTTGTTGATTATTATCAAGGCAATTATCAATTTCTTCAATACGGCCAAGATATTTCATATCGTAATGTTTTAATTGGCTAGGTGAAAGTTCTCCAACAGTATAGAACTTATCTTTCAGATCTTCGCTTTTTTTTTGAAATTCATTCGAATTCTCTCCAACGAGACAACTTCCAAGAGACTCGTCCTTCGAATTGTTTATAGGAAGAGAACAAGCTCGAGGCTCATCATAATCGCAAGCCTGGTTGTTTGGATCATCGTAAAGTACTGTTCTGCTCTTAGTTGACATGGTATTTAGTTGCCTTGTCATTGTACCCTGATCAGTATTAATAATATTATCACTAGTATCATATTGTCCCATCATTGGACTCGGAGTTGGCATCTCACCGGGTTGGCCCATCTCTAAAGTTGACCTTTTCTCAGTATTGATAATATTATTAGATGTTGGTAGATGAGTGTTCAATATATTATTTGATGTCAATTTTATCTTTGTGTTATTAATATTATTTGATTTCGACACCCTATGAGGTGGTATAGCAACATCTAGTTCCCTCAACATATTGACAGTCGACCCTTCTTGGATGTTGGGATTTTTATTCATTGTTGGCATGTTAGGAGTTAGGCCTGTAGCAAGTTGCGCCATGATTGTGTTCTTATTGCTAAGATTATTTTCAGACAATAATATGCTTGGAGCTGACATGGTATCATATTGCCCCATGATTGGAATCGGAGTTGACATGGTATCATATTGCCCCATGATTGGAATCGGAGTTGACATGGTATCATATTGCCCCATGATTAGACTCGGAGTTGACATGGTATCATATTGCTCCATGATTGAATCGGAGTTGACATGGTATCATATTGCCCCATGATTGGAATCGAGTTGACATGGTATCATATTGCCCCATGATTGGAATCGGAGTTGACATGGTATCATATTGCCCCATGATTAGACTCGGAGTTGACATGGTATCATATTGCTCCATGATTGGAATCGGAGTTGACATGGTATCATATTGCCCCATGATTGGACTCGAAGTTGTCATCTTACACGGTGGGCCCGTTCTTGGAATTACCCTTTCTTCGGTAACCATTCCTTCGCCCATAGTATTGCCATCATTATTATTGAATGTTGACATCCTTTGAGTTAGCATTACACCAGGTTGGCCCATCATTGGATTTAATGTTGTTTCCTTCTGACTTGCCAACTTATGAGGTTGCTTCATCATTGCACCCCAATCAGTGTCAATAATATTATCACCGGTATCATATTGTCGCATCATTGGATTTAGAGTTGTCATCTCACCGGGTCGGCTCATTCCTAAAATTGATCTTTCCTCAGTATTCATGATATTTCTAGATGTTAGTGGATGATTCTTATAAATATTATCGCCCCCATTACTATTCATAATATTATTTGATGTCAACTTTATCTTTGTGTTATTAATATTATTTGATTTGGACACCCTATAAGGTGGTATATCGATACCTAGTTCCCTCAACATATTGATAGTCAAACCTTCTGGGATGTTGCCATTTTCATTCATTGTTGGTGTATTTTGGGTTGGGCCTGTAGCAAGTTGCGTCATGATCATGTTCTTATTGCTAAGATTATTTTCAGGAGATAATATGCTTTAAGTTGACATGGAATCCTATTGCCCCATCATCAACCTATCATCAAGTCGCCTCATACCTTGAATTAACCGTTCTCGTTGTTGATAATATTACTAGATATCTATTGGTGTCTTTTTGTTCTTAGAAATTGATCTACAAGAACTTCTTTTATATAGATGCACAAAAGAACCCAAAATTGTGTACATGAACACATGAAGCCTTAGGACTTATTATATACTAGAAAAGATCTTATATTAGTATCTTTTTTATAAGGTTCTGATTGGTGTCTTCTTAGTCAAGTAAGGTTCGCCATTAGTATCTTCCTAGTAAGGTTCTCGATTATTTTGTTTTTACAAAGAGGATCAGTGTTTTCTTAGTTAAGTAAGATTCTCAATTAGTATCTTTCTAGTAGGCTTCTCGATCAGTGTCTTCTTAGTCACGTTTTGAATTAGTATCTTCCTAGTAAGGTTCTATATTAGTATGTTTCAAGAAAGAGGACTATTATTTTCTTAGTCATGTAAGGTTCTCAATTAATATCTTCCTAGTAGTATGTTCCTAGTAAGGCTCTCGATTAGTGTATTCGTAGTAAGGTTTTGGATTATTGTGTTCCTAGTAAGGTTTTGGATTATTGTGTTCCTAGTAAGGTTTTGGATTATTGTGTTCCTAGTAAGGTTTTGGATTATTGTGTTCCTAGTAAGGTTTTGGATTATTGTGTTCCTAGTAAGGTTTTGGATTATTGTGTTCCTAGTTAGGTTTTCGATAATATCTGCCTAGGTACGAATTTCTCTTTCATGTTTAATAAAAGTATAGGTCCAAAAAACTATAGGTGTTGGCCCTACTACATTGATTTTCTCCGCACTTTGCTCCGCCCTATTCTATCGAATTCCTCTGAAGCTCCTCAAGCACTACTTTCACGAATTGCTCTGAAGCTCCTCATCGTTAAGCTAAGGGTTTACATAGATAAGTTGTTAGTTGCCAACGAAGCCCTATGGCCTACAGACATTTAAGCTATGAACTACTTCGTGTTCCAGGTTTATGATCAACACGTTATGACAGGGTCCTTTGATGTGCAAGGAAAGAAGGGCAAGCCAAATTAGGCTATCAATTACAATCCGTGAAAAATATCTAGGATGATGGAAAATATGCAAAATTTACATTTTCCTTCATCACGAATTCACAACGTCTTATAAAGAGATAGAGCTCACTAGCTAGCTCCCCCCCACACAAATCCATCTTATCACAAAATATCTCAACCAACTTGGGCTATGGCTATCTAAGGAAATCATTTGAATTCCAGGCTGCTTGCGATCGCCACATCAGAGCTGGAAATACCTTTGGCTCCTCATAGATCAAATAAAATAATGATTGAATGTCGGTGAGATCTTATTTAGAAATTTAAAATATGATTTAAAAGTTTGATTCTTTTCCTTTTTCATCCTTAACGCTCAGCTGATATGAGGTTATGAAAGGCAAAAGTTTAGGCTCCTTTATTTTTTGGTAATGTGCGTAGTGAGCGTGGTAGGAGAGACGGACTATAAGAGACATAGGACGGACTGGTAGGAAACGGACATGAACAAGTCCTTAAACGTTTGGCCACGCCGGGCCTGTTCGGTGGACGCTTAAGAGTAATTAGGGAGTGAAAACGATCGCGTTGAGGTCTCGGATAGAAACCGCCCCGACGACGAGGCGGGAATCGGACCACGAACGTGCAAAAGGGTATAAGCATGGTTGGGTGCTCACTTTAGTTAGAAACGGTTGAAACGCTCTTAATTTGTCCTCACGCAATGTTTACAATTATGAAAAATTCATTTCTTTTCCAACTTGTCTGATTTTTTTACATGTTATAGTCATGTCTATTTTTATCTAGGATTAAAATTTAATAAAGAATGGTATATTAAAATATGCTTTAAAAATTCAACTTGTTTAAGGACAATGTCCCCACATAGCTGGCCTTTTGCCGCTTCATTTCACGAACTCGTGGCCCGAGCAGGCCCATGTGCCTTGAAATGCTCCGAGTTTAATAATCAACATAGAATATCATTTACAGTGCGGTAGGTGAATCGTGCATACCGCTTTTGTCGCAAATGACCTAAATCTTGTAGAGCTCAACTTGAACTCGTAGGCTAGGTAATCGTGACAAGCTCCGGAGCTCAAACTTGAACTCGTAGGCTAGGTAATCGTGACAAGCTCCGTGGCTACATGTGGAGGGCGTGGTGGAAGGAGCGGATCGAGTTGAGACGGCGCTACAAGTTGCAAGTAGGTCCGCTACCGGGTTGGTGGATAGTCTCGAGGCGGTGTCTTGCAAATACGGTGGATAGTGCCGTGGCGTTGGAGGTGGTGCCTCAAACCCTTGGCTGTTTTGGGACGTGCTATGGCTCGGTCACCTTCCCAACAACGGAGTCGATGGGCGAGCAAACGTCGCTGAACGGCAAAGTGAAGCACTACACCAAGGTGCTTCACGTGAAGTCGGTGTCCGTGGTGTGGGAAGAAGAAGGCGAGGATACATCACGGAGGTGGACAGAGGCGGATGTTAAGCAGTCACGTCCTCCAGCGCCAAGGAGAGTAGGGGAGGATGCTCCTTCCGGGAGAGTTGAAGGAGAGGCGTCAAAACATCAACAGCCGTGTGCGAGAAGCATAGAGAGCGGCGGCTCTTGCACCAATTCGTATTAGGGAATGCTCGGTGCGAACAAGAAGTGGCTCGTACACTAGCCAATCGCTTTTATGCCTTACGCATACGGCAGAAAGTCGTAGAGACATCTTGGAGGTGTTTAGTCACCTACCACTTCTCAAGTTGTATAGGCCGGGGCTACAAAGGATGCAAAAGAGATCCAACTAGGAGCATTGTTGTTGAAGAATGTGCGTGAGGCTTGCACAAACTTGAAGGCGATTCAAGTTGGAGACCATTTGCGAGCAAGGAACACCTGCTCAACGTCATTTTATCTCAAGATCTCCAAGACAATCACCTTGTTGCTATGCTTTCCCACCACATTGGAGTCGGAGGCGGATCCATCGAGCCCTAAGCACAAGGCGGGGAGGGCATGCCTGCAGTGGCGAGATCTGGTTGGGTGATGGAAGGAGATCAAGATCGACATCCTTTCGCCACATGTTAAGGCCACCATCGTCCACTTTTGGGAATCGGCTTCCGTCCTTCATCCAACACAAAAGATACCAAGCGGTTGCGAATAGCACGCGTTCATCAAACATATCACGCACTTTGGACATATCACGGTATGTGTGGAATTATCGACTTGCGAGTTTGAAGTGTTGATTGTAGGTTGTTCTTCTCAAGGACGTAATGTGGAAGTTTGGCTTGCTAGGTTTCGAGATTTGTGTCTAGGTTGTTGCTGATCTGAAGGACGTGTCTTGGGTCCTTCTAACCTGCTTGTGTTTCCCTTCCTCATACAACCGTAGGGTGTCTTCCTATTGGGCAACTAAGTGGTGACCCTGCTATGCTGCCAAACAGAGACAGCTGGAACTGAGTGTGTTACATGTTTGTGCTGGTTACGTCAGCTGGGACCCAAGCTTGCATGTTTGACCCCAATGTCCTATGCTCACATATGATCTGCGACTCCATGTGGCCTCCATTGTGGGTTTGGTGTTGCTTTTACCAGCAGGGTTTCTTAGGCTGATTGGTGTGTTCTTCTGTGACATGTGCAGACGGAGTTCTACCTTCGCTTCTGTCAAGAACACCCGGAAATACAAGTTGGGCAACGGTCATTCGAGAAGTTGAAGCCGTTCTTTGTTAAGAGCTTGCAAGAGCGCAATCTCTGCTGCTGTCGGTACCATGTGGAAATGGCGTTCCTTAAAGATGCCTTCAATAACCTCCGGGCACAGTCTCCAGGGTTCACCCCCGTGGCCAGTGTCATTGTTCCTGTCTGGTGTGTGCTCATCCTTTTGGCTCAGAAGAGCTTCATTGTAACGCTGCCTCCACTTGTTTGGCTTCAGTCAGGACACTATGTGAGCGTGTTCTTTGTGCAAAGGGTGAGGATGCTGGCATTCCCCGCATGCTTGCTAGGAACATGTGACAGTGTGGTGTCAACACACTTCCTTCCGCCTTCGAGACATGTTTGGATATTCGAAATCTGTTCTTAAGTGGCTTTTCAATATCGGTAGTCGGAAAGGATCGATGGCAACGACAAGAAAAGGATCAAACTAGTGTTTAGGGAAACACATCCTTCCGTGTTTGTGGAGTATCCAAGGTAAGGCTGAAGGAGTTTACATTTCATGATTACATCCAGTGTGGCGGGATAGAGTTCGACATTGTCTCGAATGGTTCCCACAGGATGTTGTGGTTTCGATGCTCGATTTTGCTCGAACTATGCATTTGGGGTCCGAATGAGATTCAATCCATGCCTTGGCGAGCGACCAGTTACTATTTTGGTGTTGGTTTTTACAGCGCAATGGCCTTGTTGATGCAGAGGACCCTGGCGTATCAATTGAGAAGTACTATCACTTTTATATTAGCGATGACATGGTCCATGACACTCTATTTGTGCAACACTGCTAAAGCGTGGCGATGGATGCAGGATGCGGATTCCCTCAACCTCGAGAACACTGGTCTTTGGTCGGATGGGGCGCTAGCCAATTCAAAGCGTGTCGACCTAGCTACTTCATTGCTCGGTATCCTAGCATCACGGTGGGTGCAACATGCTTTGGTCTTATTTTGGAAGTGGGCACGGAAGGGGAGCACGATGGTGCAGTGCCATCTTGAAGCGTGCTCTGCGAGCCGCAGAGTCGTCCCTCTGGCGGGATGGAAAATGCTGCAGATGTGGTGGAGTACTGCGAAAACATCTCTGCGTGCGGCCAGCTCTTATGCAAGTGCTGATCATGCGATTCAAGTTTTGGCTCATTGGAAAGACAGAGGTAAACCAAACAAATTTGGTTGTGACCCCATACGGATCCAAGCAAATGCACTGTATGGTTGTGACATGCATGACCCCACGCAATTGCGAATGCGGAGCCTTGCATGTTTCGCAGTGTATGGAGAGCAACCATTCGGTGTGAAATGGTGCCTCATCGGCTTTTGGAGGTCGGTCGAATCACACCTCATGGGCCTGGCGGCCCCGGACAAACACGACAAGCGGTTGACCAGCAAGTCCTCGTGACCGATGATTGCTGATCGTGCACTTCCAACAATTGAAGCAGCTGAGGATGATGATGTTGATGATGTCTCAGAGATGGCAGATATCTTGGAAGTTGGAGATAACTTCCTTGTCTTGGCAGACCCTGCAGATGAAGGGCTGGATTTTTACCTGTTGACTTGCACTAAGGCCAAGCACACGTTACTGGAGTCTCGGTATTGCCCTTGGAGTAAAAGAGAATTCCAGGCTGGGGAGGAGGTGGTTGTCGGACAATACTATATGTTGGAAAAGCATTTGCCCGAGTCTGTGTATAGCTTGCCTTGGGATCTGGAGGAATGCATTTTGCCAGCTCAAATTGTTCAGACATGCAAGTTCACAATGGCACCACATGGGCACGATGGAGAAGTCCAGCTGTATAGGCTAACCACCGAAGCCGAGAACAAGTCACGCCTATGTCTATGAAAGCAAGCGAGGAAGGTGAGTACTCTTACCGAGGCATGTAGTTACGGTGGTTCATGATCAATCATGGTCTTGAGATGAGCACAACCCGATTCGATCAACACTGTCGCGTGCGGAGAGCAATTAATGCAAGTCGTGCCCGATGATGCTATTTTCACATTGTTTGGGCTGCGTTTATCGATCTGCTATGTTGTCACCACATTTACGGGTGCCGAGTTTACTAGAATGTGTTGTCACCATACAGCTTTGCAAGTGCACCGTTCTAAAATGTTTTTGGCTCTGAAGACTTGTGACCCAAATTCTGGTGCTATAACGCTGCTGTCGTTTTGCTGATATATGTTTCGTTGCCCTGATAGATCATGTTCATTCTGCAGTCTTGAGATGAGCACAACCCGATTGGATGAACACTCTGTACTGCGAGGAGGACAACGAATTAATGCAAGCTGTCGTGCCCCGAGGTTTCTATTTTCACATTGCTCCGGGGGCTGCGTTTTCCAGATCTGCTATGTTGTCACCCTGTTTCTGGGTGCTGAGTTTACTAGACTATGTTGTCACACTGTACAGGCTTTGCAAGGCTGTGCATATTGAAGATAGAGTGTTGAGTTATTACTTATAGTTATTATATCTAGTGTATGTGTGTATATAGCTTTAATTTATTTAGCTTACCCTTTCATTAGGGTTACGTCGCTAGGCCAAAGGTCATGTCTCTTGGCTACTAGAATAAGTCTAGTTGCTACAATCAATTTACTAATGCTTTCTTGCATATCTACAATAATGTAATTGATAAATACTCAATTGGTTTGCACCATTTCCATATTTCGTAATGGTATCAGAGCAATGCTAGGTGCAGATTGCATTCACAAGAATGCACATTAAATTATGCACATGTTGGAACAATTGCCCACGGGTGCACAACGTGAGATGATGACAGCATGAACAGATGCCTACAGGTGCACAACGTGACATGATGACAGCATGAACAGATGCCTACAGGTGCACAACGTGACACGATGACAGCATGAACAGATGCCTACAGGTGCACAACGTGATACGATGACAGCATGAACAAATGCTTACAGTGCACAACGTGACATGATGACAGCATGAACAAATGTTGTCACTTCCACCGCGTGAATACACGACGACCGAAGAAACTGCCCACACTCCAAGACGTCACCGTATCACCACCCGGCCATGCATGACGGACTGCACAAAGGACGACGACATGACAAGCATACACTACATGCAAACATGACGACATGACAAGACACCACTAGGTGTTGATGTGCCCGTGGCCCCCGCCAAAGGCACGGATAGATGTCGGAATGCCCATGAGGCCCTCTCCTCCCTCCCTCCCGTGAAGAATCCTCACAATTGAGCTACCGCAAGAGTCTATCTCGAATCCAGAAAACACCAAGCTCACACAACAAAGATACAGCAAGCAATAAGTGAAGTTTACAAGATCGAGGCTAAGTCAAGACCAGCAAAGAACTTGTCAAGCTTGTTGCTCCTCTATGCAATCAATAAGAGCAAGCTCACATAAATCAAGCTCAAACACATTAAACGTGATGAAGACTCGCGCAATATCGGTGATTCTTGAAAGCCTCTTTTGCGCTTTGGGCGGAGGTTGCCACCCTTTCTCATATCAAGCAAAACACGTGTTTTTAAAAGAGATGTGTCAATGGCAGTTCCACTTAGAACAATGTAAGTAATATCGAGGTTTTTTCCATGTATGCACACTTTTGTTTGTACGGCCGTCCGCACCCTTCCGAGACTTACTGGGAAAGGGTGCGACTATGGGTCCAAAACACGTAATATGCATTCAAATCAAAGTCGGGCATTTTCCACGAAGGGTCAAAACGGAATTATACCGGTCAACCGGACAGAGCCCCTCATCTACAAGTCCTGCTACCCAAAGGGTCATCTACTTCAACCAAATTGAGCTGAACTGCACCGCTTTCTACATTTTCCAAATCCCGCCTTTTCCGTGTCACCAAAGTCATCGCCTTCAACTGCAGTAAAACGCCGGAGCCTGTTGTCTGCGTGGTAGTGTGCCGTTTTCATCCCATATTGTCAATGCTTGGTCTTCAACCGCCGGTCCCCGGGTCTGGAGTCCTTCATTCGACCCTTCTTTCCAAGCAAGCTATACACTTGCATTTTCCGCCAATGCCTCCGCAGATCTCCTTTGCCCAAAACTGTGGCCCGAAAACTTATCTGTTGTTATTTGAACTCGTCGCCCGCCCAACCCGTTCACTCGTTGTGACATATACATTGAGCATCGTATGCCTTTGTCAATGGCCACAACGCCTTTCCGTTGTATCCGGCCACCAAAATGATCCCGATCCCGCACAAAGGACGACGACGACAAGCATACACTACATGCGACATGACAAGACACCACTAGGTGTTGATGTGCCCATGGCCCCCGCCAAACCGCACTGGATAGATGTCGGAATGCCCATGAGGCCCTCTCCCTCCCTCCCTCCCGTGAAGAATCCTCACAATTGAGCTACCGCAAGAGTCTATCTGAATCCACAGAAAACACCAAGCTCACACAAAGACAGCTAGCAAAAGTGAAGTTTACAAGATCGAGGCTAAGTCAAGACCAGCAAAGAACTTGTCAAGCTTGTTGCTCCCTCTATGCAATCAATAAGAGCAAGCTCACATAAATCAAGCTCAAACTCAAACGTGATGAATAGACTCGCGCAATATCGGGCGGATTCTTGAAAGCCTCTTTTGCGCGAATGAGGTTGCCACCCTTTCTCATATCAAGCAAAACACGTGTTTTTAAAAGAGATGTGAATGGCAGTTCCACTTAGAACAATGTAAGTAATATCGAGGTTTTTCCATGTATGCACACTTTTGTTTCAAAGCCCGACCCTTCCGAGACTTACTGGGAAAGGGCAGAGCCAAGACTATGGGTCCAAAACACGTAATATGCATTCAAATCAAAGTCGCATTTTCCACGAAGGGTCAAAACGAATTATACGTCAACCGGACAGAGCCCCTCATCTACAAGTCCTGCTACCCAAAGGGTCATCTACTTCAACCAAATTGAGTCTGAACTGCACCGCTTTCTACATTTTCCAAATCCTCGCCTTTTCCGTGTCACCAAAGTCATCGCCTTCAACCAAAGCGAAGCGTCAGCCTACATTGTGCGGTGGTAGTGTGCCGTTTTCATCCCATATTGTCAATGCCGCTTGGTCTTCAACCGCCGTCCCCGGGTCTCGGAGTCCTTCATTCGACCCTTCTTTCCAAGCAAGCTATACACTTGCATTTTCAATGCCTCCGTGCACGGATCTCCTTTGCCCAAAACTTGCTGTGGCCCGAAAACTTATCTGTTGTTATTTCTTCGAACCCACCGCCTCCAACCTGCTCACTGCTAGACATATACATTGAGCATCGTATGCCTTTGTCAATGGCCACAACGCTCCTTTTCCGCTGTATCCCGCCACCAAAATGATCCCGATCCCGCACAAAGGCCAACAATCCATGCCTTCGTTGGAGAACATGTTCACCAACATGCCTAATAAGCCCACGGTTTCGATATGGCGATACGACCATCTTATCACCTGTGGTAAATCGCCTTCTTCACCACTTCCCATGTCGGATAACTCTTGACTGCTTGATGTCTTTGCCGAAAAGAGGAGCTTTTCCGACATTGGACTCGCCCTCACCGCGCTTCCCATCAAATATTCCACTGCTTTCCACAAAGACCACCGTTAGGTGGGATGTTGGTTTTCTCCATACCGTCCGAATGACTCCTTTCCCGCACCAAGACCTCAAAGCCTCCCCGGCTTGAATCACCCCATCCACCCCATGCATAAGAATTATCCGAACACATCGCTCGTGGTCTTCTCGTTGAAAGAGCTGATGATCTCTTTCAATTCTTCTTCAACGAAAGCCTTGTCATTCTCATGCGTGTAAACCTCGAGGGAGGTCGCAGAAAAGAAGAGTATACCTCCTCGGTGGCAAAAATCCTTTCATATCCAAAATGTCTCGATGCACCACGATATGCCACTTTGTCCAAGACCGGGCACTCTGGCTTTCACCACATCCATGTCCTTGTCGGCCATTTGTTTTCGCTCTTCTTCCATCCGTTTCCGATTCGCGCTATAAACAAAATCTTGGAAAGGTTTTGGCGGGCTTTCAAATCCTCAATGTCTCCCGGTTTACGCAAGCAGACGGTGGTCGAGAACTCATTGGCAGTGATGGAGTCGCGGTCGGCCGGCGCACTTGTGGTGTCGCCGGTCGGCGCCTCCACCGAACCGGCGGCCGCAGGAGTCGCGGTCGGCCGGCGCACTCAGCGAGTGCCGGTCGGCCGGCGCACCGTCAGCCAGCGATCGGTCGGCGCGCACTCGCGGCGCGCGCGCGCGCGCGCGCGCGCGCGCCTGCCACTAACAAACAACAAAGTCGCGGTCGGCAAATCTTGGTGGCCGGCGCACTCTAACGAATACACTCACTTACCACTTTCATTGTTTGAAACTTGTGGTTCCTTGGCCTCGTTTGGCGACTTGATGAAGTCTTCATAGCCTTCGAAGGCATGCTCGATAAGGTTAATCTTCTTCCTGTTGCCAACATCATATCCATATCTTTTAGCTGCGGTTTCCTTGGATGACCTTCGGGTCACTATCAACATCTCTTCACCTTCTCGTCCTTCGGGACTCCTTGGAATGCTCTCCATGCCCTTGAGCATTGGAGCCGGACGAGATTAGGGCCGTTGTAGTTGGGTCTTGTGGCTTCCGTTTCTTTGCGCCCGTCGTCACTGTCTTTGTTCACCTGGGAGTTCGCACTTCTCCCACATCGGAAAATGGTGTCCACGTTCTCCACAATTTACCCCTGCACCTCGCAATCCTCAGCAGTCTTCCATCCACCATCTTACATAATCGTGTCCTTGGGTTTTCCAGCCTCCTCCGGCATCCCGGCAACTTGTACATTGAACTTCCACGCATCGGTTTTCCATCGGGTGTGTCCGGTGCCAAATCTCAAGCTCATCATGTATAGCGTACTTGTTCAATAAAACCAAGCTTCTTCCTCTTATGCATACACATTGTGATCAACGCACCCTTCTTCCTCTGTCAAGCTCGCATATACATGGCCCTCAAGCCATTGAAATTTATCTTCCGCGGATACATTTTGCGGTATGGCATGGCGGCATAGCAATGTTCCCTCCGGCACCCCTAGGGTGTAATCTTTGAGCTCGATCTCCGTGCACGGATCTCCTTTGCCCAAAACTTGCTGTGGCCCGAAAACTTATCTGTTGTTATTTCTTCGAACCCACCGCCTCCAACCTGCTCACTCGTTGTGACATATACATTGAGCATCGTATGCCTTTGTCAATGGCCACAACGTTCCTTTTCCGCTGTATCCCGCCACCAAAATGATCCCGATCCCGCACAAAGGCCAACAATCCGGGTCTTCGTTGGAGAACATGTTCACCAACATGCCTAATAAGCCCACGGTTTCGATATGGCGATACGACCATCTTATCAGGTGGTAAATCGCCTTCTTCACCACATCCATGTCGGATAACTCTTGACTGTTGATGTCTTTGGAAAAGAGGAGCTTTCATTGGACTCATCCTCACCGCGCTTCCCATCAAATATTCCACTGCTTTCCACAAAGACCACCGTTAGGTGGGATGTTGGTTTTCTCCATACTTTGAATGACTCCTTTCCCGCACCAAGACCTCAAAGCCTCCCGGCTTGAATCACCCCATCCACCCCATGCATAAGAATTATCCTAACACATCGGTGGTCTTCTCGTTGAAAGAGCGATGATCTCTTTCAATTCTTCTTCAACGAAAGCCTTGTCATTCTCATGTCACTGTAAACCTCGAGGGAGGTCGCAGAAAAGAAGAGTATACCTCCTCGGTGGCAAAAATCCTTTCATATCCAAAATGTCTCGATGCACCACCGATATGCCACTTTGTCCAAGACCTGCACTCAAACCGCACCGCATCCATGTCCTTGTCGGCCATTTGTTTTCGCTCTTCTTCCATCCGTTTCGATTGCGCGCTATAAACAAAATCTTGGAAAGGTTTTGGCTTTCCAAATCCTCAATGTCTCCGGTTTACGCAAGCAGACGGTGGTCGACAACTCATTGACGTGGAGGCCGGCCACCGGCGCACTTGTGGTGTCGCGGTCACCGGCGCACTCCACCGAAAATGCAGTGGAGTCGCGGTCGGCGCCGGCGACGGCGAGTGCCGGCCAGCGCGAGGCGCCACCGGCGCGCCGGGCGGCCACCGGCGCACTTGTGGTGTCGCGGTCGGCCGGCGCGCGCGCTGCGCCACGCACAACAGGGAGGCCACCCACAAGATTGGTGCCGACCCCGACTCCCAACGAATACACTCACTTACCACTTTCAAAAGTTTGAAACCGCCAATTCCTTGGCCTAGATGTTTGGGAACTGCTTTGGCGACTTCAAGGTGGCACACTTCATAGCCTTCAAAGGCATGCTCGATAAGGTTAATCTTCTTCCTGCCAACATCGTATCCATATCTTTTAGCTGCAGCTTGGATGACCTTCCGGTCACCGCTATCAACATCTTCACCTTCTCGTCCTTCGGGACTCCTTGAATGCTCTCCATGCCCTTCCGAGCATTGGAGCGACGAGGGGGCCGATTAGGGACCGGCCGTGTTGTAGTTGGGTCTTGTGGCTTCCGCTTTCGCCGCCTGCCGCCCCCGATCGGCTGCTTCCCGCCTGCCTGGAGTTCGCACTTCTCCCACATCCGGAAAATGGTGTCCACGTTCTCCCACAATTTACCTGCAATCCTCAATCCTCAGAGTCTTCCTCCCACCATCTTCGTACATAATCGTGTCCTTGAGTTTCCACCTCCTCCAAAGATCCCCAACTTGTACACATTGAACTTCCACGCATGGGTTTCCATCGGGTGTGTCCGGTGCCAAATCTCAAGCTCATCATGTATAGCGTACTTGTTCAATAAAACCAAGCTTCTTCCTCTTGTCGCATACACATTGTGATCAACCGCCAAGACCCGCATTTCTTCCTCTGCTCATATACATGGCCCTCAAGCCATTGAAATTTATCTTCCGGATACATTTCGAGGTTCGCATGGCGGCATAGCAATGGTTCCCTCCCAAAGACCCCTAGGGTAATGCCGGGCTCGATCTCCTCCGTGCATCTTCTTTCTTCAAGCATGTCTTTGGATCAATCATGCACAAAAGTGGGAGCGTCCCTTCGTGACCTGCGCATCATCGAACAAGGCACTTCATCCATGCCTTCGTTGGAGAACATGTTCACCAACATGCCTAATAAGCCCACGGTTTCGATATGGCGATACGACCATCTTATCACCTGTGGTAAATCGCCTTCTTCACCACTTCCCATGTCGGATAACTCTTGACTGCTTGATGTCTTTGCCGAAAAGAGGAGCTTTTCCGACATTGGACTCGCCCTCACCGCGCTCCCATCGCCAAATATTCCACTGCTTTCCACAAAGACCACCGTTAGGTGGGATGTTGGTTTTCTCCATACCGTCCGAATGACTCCTTTCCTGCACCACGACCTCAAAGCCTCCCTGGCTTGAATCACCCCATCCACCCCATGCATCAGAATTATCCGGAACACATCGCTGGTGGTCTTCTCGTTGAAAGAGCTGATGAGCTCTTTCAATTCTTCTTCAACGAAAGCCTTGTCATTCTCATGCCGCTGTAAACCTCGAGGGAGGTCGCAGAAAAGAAGAGTATACCTCCTCGGTGGCAAGAATCCTTTCATGTCCAAAATGTCGCGATGCACCACCTAGTATGCCACTTTGTCCGAAGACCCCGGCACTCTGAAACTGCTCAGCCTTGCATCCATGTCCTTGTCTGCCATTTGTTTTCGCTCTTCTTCCATCCGTTTCCAGTTACACATGCTATAAACAAAATCCTGAAACGGTTTTGGAAGGCTTTCCAGATCCTCAATGTCTCCCGGTTTACGCAAGCAGACGGTGGTCGAAACTCATTGACAGAAGGAGGCGTGGCCACCAGATTGCGGTGGCGCCGGCGACTCCACCAACCTGTGCTGGAGGCGCGGCGACGACTAGTGGCCGTCACCGCCGGGCGCCGGTCACCGGCGCACCGGCGCGCGCGCGCGCGCGCGCGCGCGCGCGCGCGCGCGCACTGCGCCTACGGTAACAAACAACAGAGGCGCCGGCCACCACAAGATCTGCAAATGCGCCACGACCGCGACTCCCAACGAATACACTCACTTACCACTGCAAAAGTCGTTTGAAACTTCGCCAATTCCTTGGCCTAGATGTTTTGGAACTGCTTGGCGACTTCAAGGTGGCACACTTCATAGCCTTCGAAGGCATGCTCGATAAGGTTAATCTTCTTCCTGCCAACATCGTATCCATATCTTTTAGCTGCGGTTTCCTTGGATGACCTTACGGGTCACTATCAACATCTCTTCACCTTCTCGTCCTTGGGACTCCTTGGAATGCTCTCCATGCCCTTAGAGCATTGGAGCCGGACGAGGGATTAAGGGGCGGTGCTGTTGTAGTTGGGTCTTGTGGCTTCCGTTTGCTTCGCCGCGTCCCCCATTGTCTGCACTGCTGGAGTTCGCACTTCTCCCACATGGAAAATGGTGTCCACGTTCTCCCACAATTTACCCACCTCGCAATCCTCAGCAGTCTTCCATCCACCATCTTACATAATCGTGTCCTTGGGTTTTCCAGCCTCCTCCGGCATCCCGGCAACTTGTACACATTGAACTTCCTGCAGTCGGTTTTCCATCGGGTGTGTCCGGTGCCAAATCTCAAGCTCATCATGTATGTAGCGTACTTGTTCAATAAAACCAAGCTTCTTCCTCTTATGCATACACATTGTGATCAGCCCATTTCTTCCTCTGTCAAGCTGCATATACATGGCCCTCAAGCCATTGAAATTTATCTTCCGGATACATTTCGACGATTATGCATGGCGGCATAGCAATAGTTCCCTCGGCACCCCTAGGGTGTAATCTTTGAGCTCGATCTCCTCCGGTGCATCTTCTTTCTTCAAGCACTTGTCTTTGGATGACCTTCGGGTCACGCTATCAACATCTCTTCACCTTTCGTCCTTCGGGACTCCTTGAATGCTCTCCATGCCCTTCCGAGCATTGGAGCCGGACGAGGGGCCGAGGACCGGCCGCTGTTGGGTCAGGGCTTCCGCTTTCGCCGCCGCCGCCCCCGATCAGGCTGCCTCGCCGCCTGGGAGTTCGCACTTCTCCCACATGGAAAATGGTGTCCACGTTCTCCACAATTTACCCCCGCACTCGCAATCCTCAACGGCAGTCTTCCTCCCACCATCTTCGTACATAATCGTGTCCTTGAGTTTCCAGCCTCCTCCGGCATCCCCAACTTGTACACATTGAACTTCCACCGCATGGTTTTCCATCGGGTGTGTCCGGTGCCAAATCTCAAGCTCATCATGTATGTAGCGGACTTGTTCAATAAAACCAAGCTTCTTCCTCTTGTCGCACACATTGTGATCAGCCAAAGACCGCATTTCTTCCTCTGTCAAGCTCGCATATACATGGCCCTCAAGCCATTGAAATTTATCTTCCGGGGATACTGCATGGCGGCATAGCAATGGTTCCCTCCCAGACCCCTAGGGTGTAATGGGCTCGATCTCCTCCGTGCATCTTCTTCTTCAAGCACCGTGCCGGATCAATCATGCACAAAAGTGGGAGCGTCCCTTCCTTGGCCTAGATGTTTTGGAACTGCTTGGCGACTTCAAGGTGGCACACTTCATAGCCTTCGAAGGCATGCTCGATAAGGTTAATCTTCTTCCTGCCAACATCGTATCCATATCTTTTAGCTGCGGTTTCCTTGGATGACCTTACGGGTCACTATCAACATCTCTTCACCTTCTCGTCCTTGGGACTCCTTGGAATGCTCTCCATGCCCTTAGAGCATTGGAGCCGGACGAGGGATTAAGGGGCGGTGCTGTTGTAGTTGGGTCTTGTGGCTTCCGTTTGCTTCGCCGCGTCCCCCATTGTCTGCACTGCTGGAGTTCGCACTTCTCCCACATGGAAAATGGTGTCCACGTTCTCCCACAATTTACCCACCTCGCAATCCTCAGCAGTCTTCCATCCACCATCTTACATAATCGTGTCCTTGGGTTTTCCAGCCTCCTCCGGCATCCCCAACTTGTACACATTGAACTTCCGCAGTCGGTTTTCCATCGGGTGTGTCCGGTGCCAAATCTCAAGCTCATCATGTATGTAGCGTACTTGTTCAATAAAACCAAGCTTCTTCCTCTTATGCATACACATTGTGATCAGCCCATTTCTTCCTCTGTCAAGCTGCATATACATGGCCCTCAAGCCATTGAAATTTATCTTCCGGATACATTTCGACGATTATGCATGGCGGCATAGCAATAGTTCCCTCGGCACCCCTAGGGTGTAATCTTTGAGCTCGATCTCCTCCGGTGCATCTTCTTCTTCAAGCACTTGTCTTTGGATGACCTTCGGGTCACGCTATCAACATCTCTTCACCTTTCGTCCTTCGGGACTCCTTGAATGCTCTCCATGCCCTTCCGAGCATTGGAGCCGGACGAGGGGCCGAGGACCGGCCGCTGTTGGGTCAGGGCTTCCGCTTTCGCCGCCGCCGCCCCCGATCAGGCTGCCTCGCCGCCTGGGAGTTCGCACTTCTCCCACATGGAAAATGGTGTCCACGTTCTCCACAATTTACCCCCGCACTCGCAATCCTCAACGGCAGTCTTCCTCCCACCATCTTACATAATCGTGTCCTTGAGTTTCCAGCCTCCTCCGGCATCCCCAACTTGTACACATTGAACTTCCACCGCATGGTTTTCCATCGGGTGTGTCCGGTACAAAATCTCAAGCTCATCATGTATGTAGCGGACTTGTTCAATAAAACCAAGCTTCTTCCTCTTGTCGCATACACATTGTGATCACGCCGGCACCGCATTTCTTCCTCTATCAAGCTCATATACATGGCCTCAAGCCATTGAAATTTATCTTCCGGATACATTTCGCATGGTCGCATGGCATAGCAATGGTTCCCTCCCAAAGACCCCTAGGGTGTAATCTTTGAGCTCGATCTCCTCCGGTGCATCTTCTTCTTCAAGCACCGTGGCCGGATCAATCATGCACAAAAGTGGGAGCGCCCTTCTTCTTCGCAACAACGCTCCACTCTTGCAGGAATCCCCTCATCCGTCGAACAAGGCACTTCATCCATGCCTCATCCACCTTCCTTATCTCGAGCATCTGCGTTAGAAATGAAGCGTGACGAAAATGATATGTGAATGTCGAATGTTGTGGTTTGCACCCGCTTCTTGTAGGCCCGAGTGCGAACCATCTCCGATAGTCATCCTCCTGCGAAGGAGCTCCGTCGTTCGGCATCGTGGTCGTCCGCAACGGCTTCCTCTTCGCATGCTTCCTCGACTTCCTTAATTTTTCCGCCCTCGCCCACCTCTTCTCCATCACCACGAGATCTTGCCTTCCTCTTTCGCTTGATTGGTGCTCTCGCATGGAAATCAAAACAAGATGCTTCAATTCTTACATGGGTTGGTGCGGAGGCGGGCAGGGCATTCTTACCAGCCATTCGCCTTCTCATCTTCACGGTGACTGGGCAGTGATTCCCTTCTTCTTCTTTCACAGTGCGGATTCCCTTCTTCTTCCTCTTCGGACGAGGAGGGTCACCTCCTCCTCAAAAGCCTCGATTCAAGACCCCGAGGCTGGACATGTTGCGAGCCATGGGCGGCCGTCGAGCTCGCCTCCGCGCCGGACCACGAGGCGAGGCGCTCCTCCTCTTCCGGAGAGCTCGGCTCGGCAGCCCGGAACCTCGTCCTCCTCCATCTCCGGTTGCATAATCCGGGGCATCGTTTCGATGCACACACAACCCACGGCCCGCTGATAGCGCGGTGCGTTCGCACCGCCTCGCCCGATCACCGGTAGCGTCGATCACTACACCTGCATTCTTCACCTTCAGGCGTAGCGAGTAGAACGCGCAAAATTGTTCTCCCCATTCATTTAAAGAGGAAAACAATGAGTAAAGATGCGGCGAAACCCTAAGCGAAAATGGGAAGTGATACATGGTGACATACAACCGACTTACATCTTGAACACTTTTGGAATCACGCAAGGCCGATTTCAACTGGCTCACAACGACGAGGCATTATCTTGGCAGCATCCATTATCGAGGAGATGTGTGTTGATGTCATCGTTTATGTGCAAATGAGGTTTCTTGGTGACCAAAAGCGTATGTGCATATCTTCGCCCATTCGTCCTTGTTACATAGAATCCATCCGACTCTTGCAGGAATCCCCTCAATACCATTGTAACCGTTAATCCATAAGGCCGAGTGGAATCCAAGGCACTGGATCTTGGGTTCTTCTTCGCAACAACGCTCCACTCTTTATGCATGTTGTACCGCGGAAGAGAATCACGGAGCTTTTTCACCGCTGCTCCACAAAGTTAAAAGCATGAGGAATCGCAGTGACTGCATTTCCACTGAGGTTGGTGCTCCCTCGCTGGCCATCAATGTCTTCATATCCTCTCCGTTGAGTACCCTTTGAGGTGGACGTCTGGACACTACCATGAGAGGATTCTCTCAATTGCATAATAGCAGGTGGGGTTCCTGTTACCACATTCGCGGGGATCTGCATCCCCTCATCCGGTACGCGCCCTTGCAACGATCCTGCTGCTCTTGCAGCCGCCACTGCATTTTTCCGCTGCTTCCTGATGCGTGGCGGCGCCTCCAACGCAGCGGGGGTCGATCTGCATGCTTATTGCTCCGTGGCGTCCTCGCGAAAGGAGCTCCTGCTCGCATCCGTGGTCGTCCGCAACGGCTTCCTCTTCGCATGCTTCCTCGACTTCCTTAATTTTTCCGCCCGCCCACTTCTCCATCACCACCGAGATCTTGCCTTCCTCTTCGCTTGATTGGTGCTCTCGCATGGAAATCAAAACAAGATGCTTCAATTCTTACATGGGTTGGTGCGGAGGCGGGGGGACATTCTTACCAGCCATTCGCCTTCTCATCTTCACTGACCGACAGCTGGATTCCCTTCTTCTTCCTCTTTCGCTTGATTGGTGTGCTCGCCTCCGCGCCGGACCACGAGGCGAGGCGCTCCTCCTCTTCTGACGAGGAGGGTCACCTCCTCCTCAAAAGCCTCATTCAAGACCCCGAGGCTGGACATGTTGCGAGCCATGGGCCGCCTGTGCTCGCCTCCGATCGGACCGAGGCGAGGCGCTCCTCCTCTTCCGGAGAGCTCGGCTCGGCCTGGCCACCGGGAACCTCGTCCTCCTCCATCTCCGGTTGCATAATCCGGGGCATCGTTTCGGTCTGCACACAACCCACCGGCCCGCCTGATAGCGCGGCGAATTGCGTTCGCACCGCCTCGCCTGCCCGATCACCAGCGCGTCTGATCACTACACCTCTGTTCTTCAGCACCCCTTCAGCGGCGTAGCGGAGTAGAACGCGGCAAAATTGTTCTCCCCCCTGTTCATTTTAAAGAGGAAAACAATGAGTATACCAAAGATGCGAAACCCTAATCGAAAATGGGAAGTGATACATGACATACAACGACTTACATCTTGAACACTTTTGGAATCACGCAAGGCCGATTTCAACTGGCTCACAACGACGAGGCATTATCTTGGCAGCATCCATTATCGCAGGAGATGTGTGTTGATGTCATCGTTTATGTGCAAATGAGGTTTCTTGGTGACCAAAAGCGTATGTGCATATCTTCGCCATTCCGCCCATCGCTGCATAGAATCCATCCGACTCTTGCAGGAATCCCCTCAATACCATTGTAACGTTAATCCATAAGGCCGAGTGGAATCCAAGGCACTGGATCTTGGGTTCTTCCGCAACAACGCTCCACTCTTTGTCTGTGTTGTACCGCGGAAGAGAATCGGAGCTTTTTCACCGAAAGCTGCTCCACAAAGTTAAAAGCATGAGGAATGATCGTGCATTTCCACCGAGGTTGGTGCTCCTCACCGCCATCAATGTCTTCATATCCTCCGCTGAGTACCCTTTGAGGTGGACGTCCGGACACTACCATGAGAGGATTCTCTCAATTGCATAATAGCGGTGGGGTTCTGTTACATTCGCGGGATCTGCATCCCCTCATCCGACGCCCTTGCGGCGATCCTGCTGCTCTTGCACCGCCATCGCATTTTTCCGCCGCTCGATGCGTGGCGCCTCCAACGCAGCGGGGGTCGATCTCTGCATGCTTATTGCTCCGTGGCGTCCTCGCGATCACCATCCGCAATCTTCAAAACCTCATGCGGGAAGTTGGCGGGAGGAAGTAAGAGAATTGATCCGGACTCTCGAACTCTTGATGAAAAGGAGAGGCTCGAGCTTACGTGGAAATGAAATATGGATGTTTGAAGCGCATCAACGGATTACGATAAAGCCTTAACACCGCTAGTTACGCTAAACGGCTCAAGTAGTAGCAACGGTTCACCGAACACGGTCATCATTCATTTAACCTCAAATGCCTAAAATAGGCCCATTACAAATTCGATGCATCCACCTCATCTTATGCCATCATTTTCTAAGGACGGTGCACTCTCATTCAAGGTCCATCACCGAATCACGAATCACCATCACCGCAACCGCAATTATAAATCATCCAACACCACCGGTACCACCTTATGTCACATGTCTATAATTGTGGGTGTGACTTTGATCTTGATTCAAAGTGCGTTCTTCCTCGCATGCACAGTAGCTCTTGAAAATTTGCCGATGTTGAAGCAAAGGAAGGAGTTCTTGAAGTCAAAGGACTTGGATGCTATCGGTAACGCGAGATTCCTCCCGATATGCAACACTCCGGTCAGAGGCATCAACGGCGCGGTTCCCAGCTTGAAATGCCTATCGGCAGTCAAGGTATTCAAGTTGAAGAGGGAGAAGTAGATGAAGGTACGTCGTGCAAACTCGTGCCGGAAATCGATTGCATTCCAAAGGCTCTTGAACATGATTCCAGATGTGTGTTATTCGTACTGCAGGTGCACGGCCTCCACCACTTCCGCACGCGATAACCGCATCCATTCCAAGACACCGCCTGCTTTCAAGATGTTGGATTCCATTCACGGAAGTCCTTCTCCGCCAGACAGCCTCGCCGTACATCCCGCCATCCGCAAGACTACTCCTCCGGAAGTGCTCCACGCCGGACGACACGCAATTCGGATATGGCCGCCTGCTGGGGTGAATGCCAACTCGGTTTGCACGCCGGTATCTAGAAGATACTGCTTCCACTGCCGTGGCTCAAAGACGCTGGTGGAACTGATGTGGAGGAAGAGGACTCGATGATGCATTTGAACATCCACCTCCAAAGGCGTACATACAATTTGAAGCCCGGTCCGAATCATTTATCGAGCATGGCATCACCACGTAGACGCCCAAGTAGACGGCAATCTAAAGTGCCCGAGATGAAATGTGAAGAGGTTCAGACACCGTGATTTTCGCAAAACTTGTGGTAGACAATGCTTGAGGACAATAGGGAAGGCAACCTTCGAGATTTGAGGTATCGGTTCCTTAGAATGTGCAGGAGCGGAGATGCACCTACAATCCCTTTTGATGTCGATTATGAGAGCGATGGAAGGGTTAGGTAGACTCGCTTTGCCTGGACGAGGAAAAGTGTATTGTTGTAGAGAGGCCTTGACGCGTTATTGTATCGGGTCTAGCACGAAGAAGCGAGCGCTGGAAACATTGCGTGGTCTCGCGTACGAAGGCGATCAATCAAGATGTCAAAAGCCTGATGAACCAACTGCTTATGCTTATTGCCGAGAGAATGCCAAACATTGAAGTGTATCACCTTCCGACTCTTACTCAAAAGGCGAGGTGTTTCAAGATGTTGGATTCCATTCACGGAAGTCCTTCTCCGCCAGAGCCTCGCCGTACATCCCGCCATCCGCAAGACTACTCCTCCGGAAGTGCTCCACGGACGACACTAATTCGGATATGGCCGCCTGCTGGGGTGAATGCCAACTCGGTTTGCGGTTGTATCTAGAAGATACTGCTTCCACCGCCGGCCCCAAAGACGTCGGTGGAACTGATGTGGAGGAAGAGGACTCAGATGACAGTGCATTTGAACATGCACCTCCAGAAAGGCGTACATACAATTTGAAGCCCGGGTCCGAATCATTTATCGAGCATGGCAGACCACCACGTAGACGCCCAAGTAGACGGCAATCTAAAGTGCCTGAGATGAAATGTGAAGAGGTTCGTATTACCCGTGATTTTCGCAAAACCTGTTGTGGTAGACAATGCTTGAGGACAATAGGGAAGGCAACCTTTCGAGATTTGAGGTATCGGTTCCTTAGAATGTGCGGCGAGGCGGAGATGCACCTACAATCCCTTTTGATGTCGATTATGAGAGCGATGGAAGGGTTAGGTAGACTGCTTTCTTGTCGGACGAGGAAAAGTGTATTGTTGTAGAGAGGCCTTGACGCGTTATTGTATCGGGTCTAGCGTGAAGAAGCGAGATCGGAAACATTGCGTGGTCCGCCTTCCGCGGTACGAAGGCGATCGAATCAAGATGCCGCAGCTGGGCGTGGATGAACCAACTGCTTATGCTTATTGCCGAGAGAATGCCAAACATTGAAGTGTATCACCTTCCGACTCTTACTCAAAAGGCGAGGTGTTTCAAGAATACAAGCAACATATGCATCCGAAGATCTGATGTTTCTCATTCCTACTTTTGTCACTTTGGGCTACGACTTCCACAAGGTGAAAATTCAAGAGCAATCGGTTTGCCTTGTGCACAACTGCGATTACCTCAAACGAAATATAAAGAGCGAGAAAACAGAGAAAAACAAGGTGAGGCTTGATGTGAAATTGTGTTTTGGCAATGTGGGGATGGCCGGTCACCGAACACGGTCATCATTCATTTAACCTCAAATGCCTAAAATAGGCCCATCACAAATTCGATGCATCCACCTCCAAAGGCTCTTGAACATGATTCCGGATGTGTGTTATTCGTCTGCAGTGCACGGCCACCGCGACTCGATTTTGCTATGTTCCTTCCAGGCGGCTTTATTCCTCAACGTTGTTTGGGTGATTATTTTGCAGAAGCATTTGAAGCTGATCTGAGGCGGCACAGGCAGCTACTGAAGTCTGAGAGAGAAAAATGCATCAAGCACCGCGTGAAATGTTATGGAGATCCGGCAAAGTATATCGGGATATCCATCGACGGGATGGACCAACAGAAGACACAGCTTCCACATTTCACGCGTTTACCCAAGGACCTGTCAGATGTAGGTTTGATCGACGTCCATGTTGTGGGGTGCATGATTTATAACTACACCATGTGTCGGAACTCTTCATGGCATACGGAACATCCGAACGATGCAAACTCGACTATAGCCAATATCCAAAGATGTCATTTCAAATTACGAGGACTACTACCAAAGGTTCTTTATCTTCAACTCGACAATACCGCACGGGAGAATAAGAATGCACGCTATTCGCTTACACGAATATGTTGGTAGAGCTTAAGGTTTTGAGAAGGTAAAAGTAGGATTCCTCCGGTTGGGCACACTCATGACCAGTTGACGGATGTTTTCGAGGTTTTCAAGTGCTTGCACGAAGGAAGCTTTACGTTGCCCAAACCGACCGGTATTTTGGAGAATGCATATACGCCCAAACCAAAAATTATGGAGGTGAAAGAAGTTCCGGACTTCAAAGTTTGTGTGGCCAATACCTTATGGGAAGGCTGGCTATAAACAGGTTTGTGAAAACAGTTGCACAATATATCTTTTCAAAGATCGTTCAAAATAACCCGAGAAACGCGAGGTGAGCGGACTTGTTATCGTGATGAGGGGCAAACAATATTCCAGATGAACACTGGTCACCGGACGAGGGTTTGGAGTTTTGAATAATGTCCCATCTACTCCTATTCAAGCCGCTCGCTTTGGTTCATTTGGAGGTCCAAGTAAAAAGCGGTTGCAGAGGAGAGATCCCGAAGAAGTCTTGCAAAGAATGCGTGGGAAACTAGAGGAAAACTGTGACCCCATTTGGGCGCAGTGAGGATATTTGGTGGGAGGAATTGGTGAGCAATCACCATCGTGGACAAGATAGCATGTGAGCATGCCGAGGAATTGAAGACCCCTTGGCAATGGTACGATAGAACACATAATGAAGAGTTGCATCGCCTGGTTGTACCGAGGTGAGATTTTACAGATCCAATCGTCGCAAGTGCCCCGCGGACATGTATGTTGGAGCGCATCGGATGATGCGCAAGGCGGAACAAGAAAGCTTGAACGGCGATGTGTTGGAGATACAAACAGTCACATGATTGCGGTGCCTTGTGAGACAGATGTCGACAATCGACCATTCGGCTCGCAAAAGTTCCTGTGGACTTCCAATGTGACGCCCATTCATTAAAGTCCATTGGTGGGTGACTAAATGCACCGACGCATTTGAAGGTACCTAGAGGAGATGATTTTACGATCACCACCAACGCGCGGCGATCGTGGGGGTCGCTCAACGACGGAGCATGAGGTTGCGGAAACACGTCGACAAATTGCTTCTGCACACATTCATCTTGGCATACGGGTTTTCTAACAAAAGCGAAGCAACTAAATGCAAGGACCGAACCATAATACGGAAAAACATGTACGCTTTTGGCCTGCGGAGGAAGCTCGGAACATATGGAAGGAAGGGACGTCATGGATAATGGCGCGTAAGATGTTGCATCCGGCGAGGACATTGAAACACTTGATGAACATGGTTCATGGAGTTGATTAGTTAGTTTTCGATTGACCATGGACTCCTACTAGTGCTGGATCAAGGTATGCACTGACCGCGACTTCTCAGGAGTGGATAGGTTGTGTGTTCCCCATGGACATAAACGGCTTAACCAAGTGCAGTATGGGCACACAAAATGACGGTACAACATGTAATTTGCGATTATGTTCCAAATCGCCAAAACCGTGTCTCTATTCTGATGGACCTTATTTTTTTAGGACAACACATGATAAGACCGGCCTGTACGACAAATGTTCAAACGCATCCACCAGTTCCGGTCCCCACACTTTTTCTGAAGTTTTGGAGGAATGAATTCAAAGACAATAATTTTTTTGGCCACGTTCTTTTCCGGTCCTGTCGAAAAGTGGATGCCAAATTTCTTCAAAACCCGCAATAACGTACATGGTTTTCTGGGACATGCTTTTTTTTGAATATGATGATGGGAAAGTTTACTGCCTTTTGCCCAGCAGCCCATTTCAACGGAATCCGCCGATATTGCGCAGACACTGTTGATGGATGCGAAAACCAGGGAACAAACCCTTCCAAATGAGCAGTTGGGCTCAAGGCAGGTCCTGCAGGTCCTAAGCAAAGCACATGACCTAAGGGTAGCACTCAGTGAATCTTAAACCGCAGGAATCTAAAACTATAAGGAAAACCCACGACATTGCACTGCTCGGTTCTACATCCTCCGCTCCGAACAAAGATGGTTTCCGTCCTCCTCGCCTCACGGCACCGAATGGGTGGTGTCCTCGGAGGCGCTTAGGGAGACCTCCGCGCCCTGAGCTTCTACCACTCATTTGCTCTCTCCGCTTCCTGCTTCGACCTAAGAGCCTCCAACTCCGCCATCAGGAGGCGGACCTGGTTCTCCAACCTCCAACCTCCTTTTCTGGACAATCTGGCGGGCGTCCTCCTCCTTCTCCGCCTACCTCCTCTTATGATGCAGCGGCAGTGAGGGGGTCGTGGAGCTCGGCCGGGCGCTTTCCCCTCCCTGTGGGCGATGGGGATGGGCTCGGGGTGCGGCTGCTGCTAGTGACCTCTGGCACCTTGGGCCGCATCCCGCTCTGCTTGGCGGACCACTCTCTCCGACTCTACCCACTCGGGGTCCACTGGCAGAGGCTCCGGCACTCCACCCGGCATTCCCATCACCACCTTCTGCCCCTTGGCGGCCATCATGGAATGCATCCGCCGCTTCCCAGTCGGTGCTCTGGCTTCCATCAGTGCCACCTCTTTTGCCGACGCCAAAGTGGTGAGCCCGTGGGGCTCCGCTGTTAGCAGTAGGGAGGCAGGGATCTCTTCCCAGCGTTCCCTCGGTGGAGAGGGAGTGCGCTCCAGGCGTATTGCTTCAAGAACGCCCTCCTAGTCGTCCTCTCCTAGCTCCCGCCTGCCGCTGCCCTCCTCCGCCTCTTCTCCACTCGCTTCCTCCTCACTCTCCTCTCCTCCCACCGTGGGCAGGAGGGTCAAGCCTCGGCGGAGTGCACGCTCCTCCTCTCCATCCTTCAGGAGGTTGAAATGTCCTCACACATGCAAAATGAAGGGGGACAATTCCGATGGAGGCAGGCTTTCCTGACGTAGCTTCTTCGCCTCCTGCTGGACCCTAATGAAAATTATGCGGCCCCAATCTGCGTGTTTCCCTTTCAGGATGGCATGTACAAACACCAACAAATTGTCCTCAAGGTGGTCCACCTTGGTAAGCATGTTCCAGTGGACGAACATCTTCGCCACTGCTCGAATCTGTCAGTCCTTCAGGTCCGACATTAACCACCCATTGGACGCCTTCTGTGTGTCCGGCTTGAGGAGCAGAGCCTTCGCCTGCTCCAACCTCTCCTTCGAGTGGAGGAATTCCGGAATGGGACCTCCAATTCCTCCAAGGGTCGGTAGTGCACTTCCCGGAACATCTCCACCATCCAGCGTCCCAAGTTCTCCCTCATGCTCTTGGACCGGACCTCCTTCCTCGCCACCGCTAACAGCTTTTGGGCGGACTCCTAGACCAAGGTGACGTTGTCAAAGGTCCATACTGCTTGGAATACCTCTCGGTGCAGCTCCAACTCCCCCACCTCCTAGAGCCATGGACCAAAGTTCGGGTAGCGCTTGGTGGTGATGTTGAACTCCACCAAGGTCCAAGGCCCAAACGCCTCTGCCACAGATTTCTTTGGGGCCATCTCCTCGGATTTTAGTGACATGTCCAGCTCTAGGGTGACATAAAAAAAATCTAATTTGAGTCATCCATAGCCATCTATCTCTATTGCCTCCCCTCTCAACTTGCTGGAGGAATTCTAGTGACATGTCCACCTTTAGGGCGGCATCAAAAAAACTTTACTTTAGTCATCCTTAGCCATCTCTATTGCCTCTCCTCTCAACTCTCATCTCTCGATATGTGTTTAAGCCCAAGTTATCCCTTATCTTGCTGCATGAGTGAATGCATACCTAGATATATAAAACAAGATTCTAAGGTCCTTCCAGTAAGGAGTGATACAATAAGGTCTTCAAAGATGGAGTATTTTTAAAATATTACCAATATCATATTTTTATTAAACAATATAAATAAGAAAGTATTTTATACATCTTAAAACCATAACACTTCATGTTATTGAACTGTTTTTGAAATGTGTGTACCTATGATAAATTTGCGAATCTTCAAGTGACTACAATAGTGAAGGGATATATTAATTGCAATGAATCCTCATAAGGCGTGTTGTTTCATTTTTATTTATACTACAACATTAGTATTCATCTTCTTTCATACAACTTACATTTTTCAAGACTATTAAAGATGAAGTCAATCAATATTATTGTATTCACATATATAATGTGCATTCTAAGATGTGGACGTGGGGAAATTGTGCACAGATGTAGTGCGGAAACTTTTGCACAAAATTCAAACTATCAAAAGGCGGTTGCTTCAGCATTGTCAAAGATAGATTTTTATACTCAATTTTCTGTCATGTATGTAGGTGTAGGTTACACTGGTGTAACCATGGCAGAAGATACTACTTATCCTAAAGTCTATTTTCAAGCATTATGCATCGTGCAAAATAAAATTGAGTGTCAAAGATGCATCAATAATATGAGATCGATTATCAATGAAGAGTGTGCATTGAGAACCGGTGTTTATATAGACAATGAAAAGTGTTCTATCCATTATGAAAAGTTTCAATTTTTGAGTTAATCTTTAAATATTTTTTATTTATTTATTTTTTATTTTTTTATTTTTATAAATTTGAGTACTTTAAATTTCACTTTATTAAGAAACTGATGCTGATAAATTAAATTATAAAAATATGATTTAAATATCTAGTAATTAGAAGTGTTTTGAGATCTGCCCACAAAGGGTAGCTGGATTTATATACTTAGATATTTTGCTGTCCACATGCTCCCTGTTTTCTATGATTCCAAACATTCTTCTTTTGCAAAGATAAAGTGGCCTGGTTTGCAACTGATTCACCTATAAGACGCCAGCCAGTAGCAATTCCTTGTCTGCCAATGCCCGCAGGAGTCTCCTGTCTACCATACTTCTGCGCGCTCGGCGTCTTGTTGTTTTAATGAAATTTTCTACCATCGGTGTAATGATTAGTAATTTACTACGTCTGTGTAGAAAGCGGTTTCTCCTGAAACCCCTTTTTGCATACGGACGTGGCCGTACCCCTTTCTGCACTTGAAAAAATCTGCACTATAATCAGCCTTTTTGGTATTTCTCTGCAGACATATCACCCGCAACCTTTTGAATAATTGTTTTGATACACGTTATTTGAGATTGTAGATTGCAAGTACGTGGCAAAAACGTAAAGTCCCATTCTCATTCGGCTTTTTCTTTCAAACTGGACACGAATTGCGCAAACTTATGCGCGCACTTTCATCTAAGTCTCAACACCGCAATCATTGCGGTGTTGACGTATCTAAGCGTTTAGAGTTTTAGGGCTTGCTGTTTTGTGCACCAACCTTTCATTCATACCAGTCAATCCTAAGACTATACTCTCGCTCTAGGAATTTCACAGGACTTTGTTTCTTAGATATTGGGACAATGATATCTTCGTTGACCTGATGCTCTTGATCCGCGTGTAGTGTGAGAATGAGAGTAGCATGGTCTGCACTTGGATTTGGGCCCACGCCAAACGTCTCAAGATTCAAAAGATGCAAAAGGTTCTCACTACTAGTTCAAAGTTTTAACTACTAGAAAAAAAATGAGGGCTAAGTAAAGACAAGAACATATCCACATTAGGGAGGTGCACAAGAAAAGTTGAAAACGTCGAAAGGAACCCTTTAAAACAACAAAAATATAAAAAAATACCAAAAACTTCACAAAAATATCAAAAATTTTAGGGCAAGTCGCGCGCGCCTCAAAAATTGGACTTTTTGAGATTTTTGGTATTTTTTTGACTTTTTGCTCTTTTTTTCTTTGGATGAACCGTCTAGGAATGCACTAGGAGGCATGAATCATATAGGTTCATGCTCCTAGGCCCTTCTTGACCTTGGGTGCGCGCACTTGTGTGTGCGCCAGGCTCTGCCCCCTGGTGCACTTGTTCACCTGTGGGCCCCAGCATGTTTGATGATAACTCGGTACTAGGTCACCGCTGAAAGAGACGGAAACACCGTTAAGGATAAAAAGGGGATAGGGTGTTCTTCGTCACATTAGGGCATAGGATAGATATATGAGGCGGTCTAGGTGAACCTCCGCATGTGCTACTTGTTATTTTGTCGGAGTTCCGACATCCTCATACCTCAAAGGACATGTTTCCCATTAGAAGATCATTTTCGTTCTTTTTGCATGTGCACAAGTTTGCATATAGCGTTGTTGCGCGCACTTATGCGCGCCTAGGCCCCGGTATACAAAACATACAAAACCACACAAATGCGAAACTACGGACATGACGAAATTATGGAACAATGAGGTCAGCCCTTCATCACACCGACTAAATCACCATGAACTCGAGTACAAGGTGCCGGTGTAAATGACTCGACAGGAAGTGGTGCCGGAGCCGAGAATGCCCGAAACCGATGGATGAACACCTACAAAACCCAACAAAAACCAAACCAACTTCAGTTTTCGGCGAAATAGGGTTGGGATTTTTTCCAAAACCCCTTTTGACAGGAGAAACCCCTTTCTATACAGACGCTATTTAAAATGGTTCGCACTCTCAAATGGGACCCTAATGCGAACCATTTTAAATAGCGTCTGTATAGAAAGGGGTTTCTCCTGTCAAAAGGTAATTGGAGCATATGGAGCTGTACATATGTGGTAAAAGCCTGTGTACACAACCTTTGTAATAAAAGCCTCGCACACATTAAAAGCCCCGTATATGGAGCTGCCTGTAATAAAAACCCTATGTACGGAGCCGCCTGTTGTGAAAGGTGCACGGGCTTCTTTGAATTAGAATCCATGATCAAGTTCACTATGAAAGAAATCTACAGGGGTTCTCCGAATTAAATCAATGACAAGTTCACTATGAAATATATATATATATATATCTAGACTTGTCTACCTTAAGCTTAAGACTATACTAAGATACAAATTGATAAGATAACTTTATACCAAGCAAAAAAAGGGATATTCTCATCTATTTAATTACCGCAGAACTGCAGAATGATTCCAAAATGTAAAGAAGCTTCCCGTGTTTCTAGATGCATCCATTTTAACCCAAACCATGGTCTAGAGTGTGTCGACCTATCACATTTTGGTTTCGGTTGAAATGGACGTTTCAGTTTTCAAGCGTGAAGAAAGCGGACGTGTCGGGCCCCTCTCTGCATGCATGCTCAGCTAGAATACTCTGGAACATGTCTGCCGGGCCTTTAAAAGCGAGAGTGTGGCGATGGCTTCCCATCGAAGTTGTCAGCCGGTTCTTGAACCTTAACAATTCTCTTTCTGAGAACTGAGATATAGATCAATGGCTTTGTTCCCTCTTTCTCGCTGGGGCAGCGACAGCCTGTGGGATCCCTTTGAAAGCTTTGCTCTCGCGGAGAGCACTCCTGCTCGCTCTCTGGCCAGGGATGCTTCTGCGGTTGCCAGCACCAAAGTCGACTGGAAGGAGACACCGGAGGCGCATGTGTTCAAGGCGGACCTCCCTGGTATGTGCGCCTCACCCTGCCCTGTGCGGATTGTGGTTTGTGCAACCCGCTTGCCGTGCTTGTCCCTCGAATTTTCTGGTTTGTCTCATGGATCAGCTGGTTGTGAGCGTGTGAGGCTGTGAGTCCTGGCAGCGATGATGTCCTTGGCCCCTGCAGGTCTAAAAAGAGAAGAAGTGAAGGTGGAAGTTGAGGATGGTAACGTTTTGAAAATAAGCGGAGAGCGAAGCAAAGAGGAGGTGAAGGAAACAGACAAGTGGCACCATGTGGAGCGCTCGCACGGCCAATTCTTGCGCAAGTTCCGGCTCCCTAAAGATCAGGTGAAGCTCGATCAGGTGGCTGCCAAGGTGGAGAATGGAGTGCTCACCGTCACAGTGCCTAAGGTGCAGGAGAAGAAGCCCGAAGTCCGCAATGTTGAAGTTGCATGGAGCACCTGAGGACCAATTGGCGTAGTAGCCACTTTATCCATCCGCTTGACGAGTGCGTAGATATGGATGAATCATGGAGTTGTAGGCTGTGGCCTTGCAGGCTGGAGCTTTGCAGCATAGTTGGAGTTCTACTGCTGGAAACATCAGACGATACCTGAACCTCATTAGCGCTACTCTGTATAGCTTCAAACAATTACCTGCTTTCAATCAATTGTTAAATCTCGAACCATTGCTCTTTTGCTCTTGCTTAAGAGTGCCAACTGGTTTGGCTAGAAGTTTCCTTGTTTATGTTCCCCAACTGGTTTGGCTAGATGTTTCCTTGTTTATGTTCCCCAACTGCGTTGGCTAGGTGTTTCCTTGTTTATGTTCCATTCAACAAATGTAGGATCCAAAGTAAGCTGCCACCTGAATACTTCCTCGATCCTGAGATCTGTGCCCGATTTTGACACTGCACAGCTCATTCTCCCACATTGCGGAGAAACAGGTTCCAAGTTCCAACCAGAGTTCTATGCGAAATAGGCAAAGGCGCTGCGTGATTACTGTTAGCCCGACTAAGCTCGTCCAGTCTATACAGCTAGCTAGATCGTGGGAATGCAGATATAACTATAAATTTGCACAAACCAGTGATCCGTCCACATATTTGGTCCTTTACCTCCTCATTTGTTCTAGAAGACTTTGTTGGAATTGCTGCCAAAGTTCAGCGTATGCATCAATATGATCACAAACTACAGTGCTGGTTACAAACAGGTCAAGATATGATACGAAAGGACTCACTGGAGGTCAGGATATACTACGAAAGGACTCATTGGCTCTCAATTGGCAACATATTAATTACCGTGACCTCTGTGAAGTGCTAGGTGTTCTAATTAGTGCCCATGTGCTTACATGGGTCTGGATGATGATTCTTGTAAATGACTCCTTTTCTCAAAGTCTGATCAACAAAACTGCATTGTACTTCTAATTTTAAGTATTCGTGGCTGGATCTTTCGGTGCTGTCTACCAACTCGGGTGCGCGTGAAACCTGGAATGGTTTTCATTGTTGTTGGTAAGCGGATTGAATGGAACAGACCCTGACCATCAGGCAGGCAATTACAGTTCTTCAGCATTCAAACCAGTGTTAGACTCGCTCTTGACGTGTTTCACACTTGCAGGGAGCCAAATCATATTGCACTTTCTTGCCTCGTTGGAAAAGTCCATGGCAGACTGGTATCGAAGCAGGACTGGTAAGCAGTATATTTACCTGTTAAAACTGCTTCAATAGCGTATTGAAGCAGGACTAGGGATGGCCAGCCAATGATATCAGATGGAGGCTTACATGAAGGATCGATTCGGAAAGAATGTAATGTGGGTATGGCTTGCACAAGGTGTTCAGAAATCGGAAAAGTGTTGGAGGCTTACATGGAGGCCGCAGCTGTATAGCTGGACAACCTTGGTGCATCTCTTGGAGGGATGTGGGAGCAGGATCATCTTGGTGAAGCGTGTCTACAGGGCTTTGTGCAACCTGTGGTGGGCAGCTCATGCGGGTTTCTGAGCACATAAAGCTTACACGGGAAAGAGTGGTGTCTCACTTGGAAGCTGTTGGAACCGCATTCGTCTGAATGTGGCCAGGAAGAGGAGAATTTGAAAGTGGTCTGAAACTGATATTGCCTGAGCAAATCTTAGAAAGGGACTTGACGCTGGGAGATTTGCGTATCGAATGCCGCTCTCATGGCTTGTGCCAAGGCCCAATGCAACTTCTGCAACAGTCATCCACAAACCACATGCAGCTGTCATCTCGCATATCTTTCCAAACAACATTCCAGCAGGACAGGCCTCAATTCACTGCACATGGCCGTCAGTGATGGCTGCCATCGTGGATAGATGTGGTGAGGTCGTATGCCTGGGCAGAAGGACCTGGGGAAGTCATTTGCGCACTAGTCCAGCTGTAGGGCTGGAGCTAGGTTTAGGAATTAGGGTGTAGCCAAGCGGACTCTGATGGTGAGTGTGCATCAATACGTGTATTTCATCAAATGATTTTGGACGCACTTGGCTCGATGTCCCGCGGGTGCAGTGTGTTACGGACGTTATGTTCTCTATTGTTAGAGAAGGCGAGTTCCTTCCATTTAGGAGCGCTCTTACACCTTGCTCAACGGGGTTTCGCTTAGGGCATATTTATTTTTGACCCGGGGATCAGGTTTCAGTTACTAATGTTGTGGTAATCGATCCCACTCGGGAGAGTGTTTGCAAATATGTTATTCTTAACCCTCAAGGTTGGGCGGCGGAGGGATGCGCGACGGCCAAGGTCCATAAGTACTTTCCTATGCAAGACGTTCACGCCTTTGTCCCCCTTGCCATTGAGACTCACGGAACCATGGGCAAGGATTTCTCTAGGTTTGTCAAGGCCTGCGCCAAGGCTTATCATAGCCGCAGGAATGGGGTTGGCCTCCCCCTTTCTTGTATTGTTGCTTTCTTCCGGCAGAGGGTTTCCATCGCTCACAGAGGCGCTGGCTAACGCATGTAATCCACAATGGCCGAGATGCACTTCTTGACACCGATGGTAAGTAGGCCTTTTCACATCCCTGACCACGAAGCTCTTCGGGCGGTTGGTAGTTTTGAAATGAGTGATTGTGGGGGCTAGTCTCCTTGGCATGGTGCCTTTGTTGGGTTTTTTCCCTTTTGTTTTTAGGGTGGATGGGGTTTTCCCATCTCTTTTCTATAATAAAGTTTTCTTTCCCCATTTCATCAAATTGTATCAGTTCTTTATCCGTGTTTCGTTTCAAATATATCAACATAAATATCAAGATCTAGATAATAAGCTGAAGATTATTTTTTAAATTTTTTTTTAATCTTCCAGTTCGACAAATATCTACCTATTTCTCTGATTTAAGATTACAAAATTTCTCTTCAAAATTATCTATAAAGTATATATTTTTATATGATGAGTAAAATATAAAAATAATAAATCAAGTTACAAACTTTCATATCTTTACATTAAAGTGTAAAAAGCATAATTGCATACAGATTCTACAAGAACACACGTGCATAAACTAAACCTGTGAGTTCATAAACACATCCACAGTCCAAGGTGGTAGGAGTAGCTCAAAGTTTTAGCTTTCACTTAGTAATTTGAAGGACATGAGAAGAAGAAGTGGTTCGGGTCATTCACCTCCTTTGTTCGGCACCTCTTGTTGCGACATGGAGAAGGCCCTCACAAAAAATATATAATATTATCATTATTATATTATTAAAAGTAGATCAATATATATACATATTTGTTAGAACATAATTAATAGGATAAAATTCACTCAGGGCAAGCCGCATCTGAAATTTTTTAGCTCTAGGAATTTTGATTGAGAACTTTCTAGTGATAAAAAGATCCTCACTCAAAAGTTCTTTCTCACAAAAATAATACAAAAATACAAATAATAGAATGCTCTAGTTCAAAGGGAAACACGTCTCTCTCATATACTTGTACTTTACAAGTCTAATAAAACTGGATGGGCTCTCCATAAAACTCAATGGATCTCAATAAAACTGAAAACAATTTATGTTGTAGTTTGTGTTAAAATATATGAGCTTCTTTTAGAGCATGTGCAACTTCTTTTAATAATATAATAATTATAATATTATATATATTTTGTGAGGGACTTCTCCTTGTCGCAGCAAGAGGTGCCGAACGGAAGAGGTGAATGACCCGAACCACTTCTTTTTCTCATGTCCTTCAAATTAACGATAGGCATGCAATCAAAATTCTTAGCAAGTTGAGAATTATGTACTCATATATCTTAGAAAACAATTCCTCCAGAAAGCTTCCTCTAAATTGCAACAATGGTCAAGCATTGAATTCAACGTGAAGACTTGCATCGAAATTGCTAGCCCCATAATGGTCAAGCATTGAATTCAACATGAAGATTTCCATCGAAATTGCTAGCCCCATTGCGTTGGCCAGCTAACTCGCATCTAAAGTATTGTGTCAACAACTTAGAGTGTATGCCCCACTGGCCAACTCTCATCCAAAGTACTATGTCAACAACTCAGAGTGTATGCCCCATTGGCCAACTCTCATCTAAAGTGCTGTGTCAACAACTTAGAGTGTATGCCCCACTGGCCAACTCTCATCTAAAGTACTATGTCAACAACTTAGAGTGTATGCCCCACTGGCCAACTCTCATCTAAAGTACTGTGTCAACAACTTAGAGTGTATGCCCCACTGGCCAACTCTCATCTAAAGTACTATGTCAACAACTTAGAGTGTATGCCCCACTGGCCAACTCTCATCTAAAGTACTGTGTCAACAACTTAGAGTGTATGCCCCACTGGCCAACTCTCATCTAAAGTATTGTATCAACAACTTAGAGTGTATGCCCCGGTTGGGGCAGACTATTATCCATTTTATAATTGGAGCAGACTATTATCCATTTTATAATGAGACTCTTACCGACAACACTAAGTGCAACTAAGAAGTACCCTGTCCAGAAGTAGATGTTATTTATCGTCATTTGATTGGCATTCTGCTTATTTTTCTTAAACAGCCAAACCCACTCCATGGGCCAGGCCGTTCTCGTCATGACCAACTACGTTGATTGTGGGACACTCAATAAAAAGACCACATATGTGATGTCTCTATTGGATATCATTGTCGGTATTTGACGTGCAAAGTTGGATCTGTACATCCCCAAAACCCTAACACTCCCCAATCTCCCTGATTATTCGTTTGAAAGCCTGCTAATTTCTGTCTGATGTGAAATTTCAGAGTATGGACCCATGGGCCACATCTCAAGTACTTTCAAAATTGACCTCACGACGAGTCTACCTCTGTGAGAAATGGAGCCGATGGTACGTAAGGACCATGAGCATGTCACTGGAAGACGACGTCCCAGACGGTTCATTGAAGCTATCAGGTCTCTCAGCTGCCCTTCTGTCCGAGGAAGTACTGTTGTCTGCTGCTGTGCCAGTTTGAGAAAACCAAACGGAGTCTCGCACATGTTGTAGTGGCAGGTTGGATGCAATAGGCTGTCCCTTGCAGGATATCTCGACCTGGTTCACACATACTTCGTGATGTGAGATTCTATAGACGACCCCGAGAAGATCGATGTGTGGCCCATGAATGCAGGTTCTAGCTTCTAATGGTGACTGTAACATCTGGGGCTGAACAGCAATCAGATCAAAGTCTCACATACCTCGGATTCACTCTGCAGCCCAAGCCTGTTGACAAGGTACCTCTTCACATAAGACACTGGAAGCTTGCCATCCCTGCGAAGTCCATATCATGAGCGGCAGGTGAGACCATGCTGTGGAGATTGTACACAGGAGAATGTTGAAGGATCTGAGAAATGTCGAACTGGCTTACTTGATCCTCATGTAGATTCCCTTGGTAGTTTCGGTCTGAGGGTCATCTAGCCTGTATCAGAGTTGCTGATGGTGTAAGAAGCAGCGTGGGAGCAATACAGAGGATGGTTCTAGTGTCAGCAACGAGGTTTGCTGATTCGCACTTACTGGATGTGGGCCGGTCGAAGCAAAAACCAGAGGTCTGCAGGGCGTAGCCGATCTGCAAGCTTTTTGGCCACCAGACTGGATCTCTCTGCAGGCACATTCACAAGTCAGACTGTGAAGCCTGCAACAAGAAGAACCGCCCAAGCTATTCGGAAACACACAAGACTTGAAATCTTACCAGATGCAGCGTGGGTGGAAGCTGCTAGCCGTTGTGCAACAGACCGATTCGACAAGGCTCTGCTGGGATGCTGGAAACTACTGGCGGGCTGATCGGTCCCATCTTGCTGGACAGCAGCTTGGAACTGATTATGCCACGCAGCTGGATGATGTACATGTACCCCAGGAGTGTTGAAGTCGGAGTGGGGCACGAATTTGTAGCTCCAAGGGCCGGTACCACCGGGACCTGCGAAGCTCATGTGACTGGGAGGAACATGAAACTGAGCAGATCCCGCAGGAATAGAGGGACTTGGAGACGGCATGCTCGCATTCTGCACAGCACCCGGAGCCGCTGGCCGCTGCACCGCCATCCAGGATTCAGTGGCCTGCAAATTGCTCAGAAACTGCATGGTCGTCAGAGAGCCCGGAGCTGCTGCTGCTGGAGGAGCTGGGAGAGATCTGGCAGCCACGTTTGTGCTGTTACTGCGAGGAGCAGAGGGCTCTTGATGCTGCATGCTTGTCTGTTGAGCCTGGAACTGGGCGACGACGTTCATGGAATGAGCCCTCTTGATCATCATCTGCCAGTTGTCAGCTCCTTGATCCTGCTTCGGAGTCACCTTGGGCGCTTGTAGGTGGCTGCTGCTGATATCAGGAATGACGGAGCCATGATCCGGTGCAGTCGCTTGAGGCATCGGTATCCTGCCGTGTCTCGATGCCTCCTCCCAGCTACCGCTCCTGCTCTGAGCCAGACCAGCCGAGTCGGGAATGTTGATCCGGCTCATCATGCTGCTGTAGGCGTTGAGATTCGCCGGAGTTGCGAATTGGGCTCCCTGCATGGCCACAAGCTGCCACGCATGGGACGGAGCAGCAGCAGCAGCAGCTGCTGCTGCTGCAGGTCGTGGTTGCATCGATGCATGATCGATCATTCTCTGCTGCTCCCCAAGATCTAGACTTTGCATCCTCATCATGCCGTGCTGCTGCTGGTTCTGGCTCTGGTTCTGGGTCTGAGCATGGTCCAATGTCATTCCTCCCCCGGCCGAGGAGCTCCCTGCTGGATGGGATGCCGATTTGGCCCCATTCTGGAGCCAGGAACTCCTTGACTGACCTGGGCCCGTTGCTGGAGCTGCGGCTGTGGCTCTCGGGACCTTGATCATCTGCTGATCCCCGCCCGCACCTAACATCCTCCCTTGAACCATGTGATGCGTGTTGGGCTGCACATGCACACCCTGCATCTGGTTCGACTTCTGAAGAGCGTTGTTCCGACTCGTGCTTTCAAGGAAGAGATGCTGGCAGTGGTCCCTGTTCCTGGACTCCTGTGCAGCGTCCGTGTTTCCTCCAGTGTAAGAAAACATGGACAGCCCAAGGCTCACCCCTGCCCCTACCGCGGATGCCGGACTCTGCGCAGCCACAGCATGCCCATGGCCAGCAGCAGTACTAGTTCGGAACCCAGCGCTCTGCCCATCAAATTCAGCATCCTTTCCTGCACTGCTTTCCTCAAGGAAGATCCTGTACCCGGACTGGAACTCGGGCTTCCGCATGTCCAGAGTCGACCCATTCTGGGTGTGGCCTATGGCCTTGTGATGCTCAGAAGTGGAGAGTGCCAGCCGATTTTCAGGAGCTGAGAATGCGGAGTGCTCGGCCACAGAGAAGGTGCTGCTCCCATTCTTGCCCATGGGCGAGGGACGATGCAAGTGGCTCATTCCCATGGCCATGATGCCAGGCCTGTCCCCGGCCTGCATCTGGATGGCATCACTGCTCACAGCACCAACAGTGGCCACAGTCGGAAAGGGAAGCTGCTGCTGCTGTGACTGCTGAAGGTCAGATTCGTGCAGCTCATGATCAGGTCTGAATCTGCCGAAATGCGAAGTCTCCAACACCTGCTGCCCAACCAGGCCTGGGCCTCCAGCAGCCATAGCCAGGCGATCTTGGTCCATGCTTAGCACCTGGAGCTGGCCCAAGCCGTGTTTGCTGGACGTGGTCATTCCTTCCATTCCTTCCTGCTGCCTGCTCACAGGAGTCGACGAAGCCAAGCCCAGCTGCAGCCATGACGCGCTGGAGCTCCTTTGCTCCACAGTCTTGGCTTCAGGAACAACGATGTTGCCGGCGCTGGATGCAAACAGTCCCTTGGCAACATTGGCGTCCGCCTTGAACCTCTTGGTGGCGGCACCCGTGTCGAAGATGGGGAACTTCCCCGCCTGCTCCTCATGATCAGACCTCGAGCTCCTCCACGCCGCATCGTTGAAGGCTCCGCAATCGCCCTGACTCTTCGAAATCCCGGGATGCTGTTGATGCTGCTGCTGCATCTGGCTCCCGTGCTCCGGATCCCGCGCCTGAGCCTGCAGCAGCATCGATGACCCCTGGACGTCGGCAGCGAGATCATCCTTGCACAACCCAGCGTCCGTACGACGATGCAGCGCGTCCACGGCGGAGGTGGATTTGCAGGCCTCCGCGTCCACATTCTCTGTGACTGGATTGGAGGAATTGGACGAGGAGACGAAGATGGTCTCCCTGCACTTGAGATCTTGCGACGCTGCCGAGTACCTGGACGCGGTGCTGGGATTGCTGGGATCCACACCTCCTCCTCCTCCTCCTCCTCCTCCAACTCCTGCTGCTGCTGCTGCAACCAGGTCGTCTCCTTCTCCAGCCGGCTGCAACAACCCACAAGCCTGGCCCGTGCCGGACTCTTTGTCCACCTCCTCCGCGCCCGGCACGTCGTTCATGCTGCCGCTGCCAGTGCGATCCAGCACGGTGACCTCCGCGGGACCCGTGGCCGATACGGAATTGGCCGACGCCTGCTCCTGATCTGCCACACCCAACACACACAGCGAGGACAGACTTTAGGAGCCTGCATCATCGCGAATGCTGCAACGCCAGCAGGAAGAGCAGCAGCAGCAGAAACAAACAGGACGTACCTGTGGACTTCCTCTTGCGCTTGCAAGCAGCGGGCTGATCCCTTGCCTTGTGCAGCGAGCTGGATCGGCTGCTCCTTCGCGGCGTGCTGGAGCTCTCGGCCTGGCCCTGATCAAGCCCCGTGGAGAAGCTGCTGACGGCGCTCTGCACCACCTTGGCCGGCGCGGTGCCGGAACCGGAACGGGACCCGGACCCGGGCGCCAGCACCTGCTGCACCTGCACCGCGCTCATGCTCATGCCTGCCTCTGCGTCTGCGTCTGCATCTGCCTGCACCTGCACCTGCATCTCCCATGATCCCTTTCCACGAATCCCGCCCTCCTCCTCCCCTCCAGCTCCAGCTCCACCTTCTCCATCTCCATCCCCATCCGTGGCTATGGTGGATTGCGAGCCGCAAGCCTGGTGCTGCTGCCGCTCCCGCTGCACGGCCAAGCTCCAGCCCTGCCGCTGCTCCCGCTCCCGCTCCCGGTGCCGCACCGCATCACTGTGAGCGCTCGAGTCCGTCCCCGAGAGCGTGGTGTTGCAGTCCTCCGACTCCCCTCCCGCACCCGCCTCCGCAATCTCGCGCGCAATGCTCTGCTCCCGCTTGATCATGAAGCCGCAGCCCTGCAGCCGCAGCCGCGGCCGCCCAATTCCGCACCCTCCTCCTCCCAATCCCGCACTTCCCTCCCTCCTTCCTTCCTTTCTTCCTTCCACCTCGCTTTCCTTCACGCCCCGACGCAATTCCTATCGCCCACCACGCCCGCTCCGCTCCTCCCTTAGCCTGCTTGGCTGCTCACGTGCTCACTGGCCGCATTGATCACAGCCGCCCGGCGTCACGTGCTGCCGCCCACCACCCCGACAAGGGACGGATCCATCGCCCACCGCCGAGAAGCTTTGTGGGTCGTGAAATTCCGGCTCCCCGCTACCGCCCACCAGCTCTCCCGCCCCCGCAGACGAGCGACGGCAGCGGAGCGTGACGACCCGACCTGAACCGATCCCTGCCGAGCACCGGATTGTGAAGTGAAGGGAAAGAGGAAGGAAGCGTGTGCGAGACCGAGGCTCGCTCTTCTTCTCGGGACTCTCTTGTGTGCGGGCTGTTGCAACTGCACAGTGCAGTCTGCCTGCTGCTGCTGCTGCCGCTGCCGCTGCCGCTGCCGCGCACGAGGTACTGCCCCAACCAGTTAAACAGTCCCCGTCCCCGTCCCCGTCCCCGTCCCCGTCCGCCCGACCCCTGACCTCCCCGATCCCCGTCCCCCGTTCCGTTACTCGTCACTCGTTACTCCGCGGATTAAAGCCTGCCAAATTAGCACCCTAAAGCAGGGGGGCGTGCGGGCATGACCCCTAAATTAAGCCGCACGTCCCCTTCCCATGCAACGTGACCAGGCTGTCACGTTAAGCCCCTCCATCCCGCTACCCCGGGTTCGAACCCGGTCCCGGTCCCGGTTGCTGCCAGCCCAGTGCCCAGTGCCCAGCACCCAGTGCCGGTAGGTGGCGGCCCCAATCACGGGCGCCGCTCTGACTCCACGGGTGTCCCGCCCCGGCAGCCCGTGATCGCCAGCCGCTTTTCCCCCGATTCCACCCCGGCCCTCTCCCGCACCGCCGCGTGGCGTTTCGGTGGTTGCCACCGCTTCATCGCAGTAAAAGGTGAAAAGCTTTTTTTACCTTCCACAGCGCCCGCATGAACCATTATGGGACCTGCAACCATCAACCCACCCCTCCGCTGTGCGTGCGTGCGGGCGCCTCCATCACTCAATATCCCCCTCCAGTATCCCCCCCCGTAGGTTACCGATTTACAACACGAGAATTCTATCTTAAAATTTCATTGCATACGCATACGCATACGCATACATGGGATTGAACCCAAAAGACATCTTGGAAGACACCCCCACCCAGAGTCAACACCACTGCGGAGTGCGTACCCAAAATTCTCAATTACAAATGAATCGATCTAAATTACAAAAAAAATAAATAAAATTAAAATACTTTTGCTAGACTACTTGTCCATGAAGGAGACAATATGTGGAGAAGTTTTGGGAGATGAGCAAAAGAGACTAGCCAACGCCAACATGAGTCGCATGGGAGGGAGAGAGAAGAGAGAGGGGGAAGAGGGGGAAGAGGGGGAAGAGGGGGATTCGGACAGTTCTGCATGCTCATGAACATACACGTCGCTCTCGCAAGCCCCAACAACCCAACCACCCACTGGGAGGGGCGGGGCCCAAACTCCGAGCATCTTTCGCTTCTTCCCTTCCGTGTACCAAGTTTCGGCCCAGTTTAGGCTGCCCGCATTGCGCACGTAAAGCTAAAGCGGATTTCGCTCAAATTTAGATATAGAACGGAAGGGTAAGGGTAGATGGTAGATCCGGAGCCACCCACCTACACGCATTACGTGGTTAGTTATCGGGGGGGCCTAAGGCCTGAGGTCAACGACCGCGCACGCCAGTAGCGCCCAGGAAATGACTGCCGGAACTTGGGAAAACATCGGCCCCACCGCATGCAATGCGTGCATGGGCCAATGGCATCCCTTCTTTTACGTGCATTTTGCGCCTTGCTCGCTGCCGCTGCTTTGGAACCTTCCCACCGCCACTAGCTTGTTAACTTTTGAAAACGATTCTAAGCTCTAAGTTATTCCGCTGTTTTTAACTTTGTAGCAAACCGATGGCCCAACTCGGGTCATTGTTTCTTTATTTGGAAAGGGCACAGCTCCTTGTTTTCATTGGGGCACATTAGTAGGAACAATAACAACCATATACTTCCGGCTAGGACTCCTAGTAGTATTGTGAAGTTGAAGACAAAGCTTTTGTACTCATTGAAGTATAGTGTTAAACATAGTATAGACAAACACCATCCTCTACGTCTCATGTGGTTTGGTTGTACGTCTACGTGTCCGGCCTCCTTCGATGATTGTACATTGTGATCATCTGGCTCAATCTCCAAGTCTTCTAATTCAATCACATGGTCTTCAAGACTTTTACTTTCATATGGCAGTAACTCACGTGACATTTTGTTCAGTTTAGTGAACACTGGTTTATTTTCGGTATCATAGGGTTTTTACTTTTTCAAACGAAGTCTAATCATAATCAAAGTTTTAATCTTTTGACAGTAAGTTATTGTACCCCAGGTTTGATTATTGAGGATCATATTTCCTGAAAATAGTTTTACGAATCGTTTGGCATTCAAAGTATCTCTTTGGTGGTGATGGCACCAAATCGTTTTTGCTTCATATTAATGTCCTTTTAACCTATATAATACATTAAATTTTAACTCTTCATATTTCCTTTTCAACAAGTTTGTGCGCATTTTTCTATCCATCTGTCAAGATTTTTAAAGAATTCCAATACGAGGAATCGAAAACATCGAAAGTTATTCGGAAAGCCGTTCAAATTCACATCACATTAATATTTAATCAGCATAAGTTGATGACGAACCATGTTGTATTTTGAGTGTGGCGTCTTATCTTGCCCTAAATATTAGAAGTGTGTTTGATATTTTTTTCGAGGAAAGTGTGTTTGAATTAGAGGACGCTATGGATCCAAAACTTATGAAGGAAGCGATAAATTTGATGTGCGATGGATTTCCTGAAGAGATTAAGGAGGAATTAATGAATTTCACATGCCATAAAACTCATGAAGAGAGACACGAGGTATCAAAGAGCCGATGGGAAGACTGGTTAAGTGAGCAAGAAAAGAAAAGCCGAGTTAAGAAAAGGCTGGAAATCGAGTTACAAGCTGCTGCACTTGACCAAGCTTTACTATCACGCAATATAGAAGCTCTATGTCTTGATTTCAAAGCTCTACGCCATGTATTGGAATATTAGATATCATACACCACATCAATGGATGGTGAGCTCTAGATTCATGCTACTGAAAGGCGTATGGCTTCGGTCCTGAGTTGCATGTCTATGAATTATTTTCTTCTATGTTGTGGTGTATTTGTAAGTTAGATGTTATTGATTGAAGAACATTCTACATATTTCTCTTAAATCAATGTACGTAGCTCCAATGACTTATCATCGTAAAGCCGATAATATCGTAAGAATGTGAGAGGATAAAACCATAATAATAGTGTTGTTAATTCGTGATCAAAAGAAACATTTCTGCCAAGGGTCTTTGTGTCTTCCATTAGGGTTAGGGTTTAGGTGTTGTTGTTTACTGCAACTGCACCACAAGACGCGTAAGACGCGTCTCTTCGAGTCTCGAGACGCATAGTACATGTTAGAGCTTCTTTCCACGGATAACCGAGCGACAGCGCAAGCGGCGATATGTACTAAGGTGCAGGGTGGCGACGTCTGTTAGGTGTTAGCTACGGAAGAAGGCAGCAGGGAGGTGGCCGTTAGGGGGCATGCAAAGGATGCGCATGAGAGCGATGCGAGTAGCGAGTACACACATGAGTGGCATGATGTGGGGCATGGGTAGCCGGCCCACCCGCATGTCGTCGTCGTGGAGGTCGGGCAGCTGGCAGTGGGCCAAGCATGCATGCATGCGCCGCACGGGTGACCCATCCCAATCGCCCATCGCCCATCGCCCGCGTGCTACCTCCTGGTGCTCCCCCTCCGCTTCTCACCAATCCGCATGCCGCGCAACGCAATTGCTCTCTCTCCTCTCGTGATGAGGGCAGTCCTTTACATACACATATGTACATACATGGCATGCACATGTACAGTACACAGACTGGTGGAGGACAGGACGGGAGCCCTCATTGCTTCCCGCGAGCCCAGCTGGGCTCGTTACCGAGAAGGAGAAGGAGACGGAGAAGAAGGAGAAGAGGAAGAAGGAGGGAGGGAGGAAGGGAAGAAGAAGAAGAAAAAAGAAGAGAAGGAGGAAGACGATGGAACTCACGAAAGTATCATAGACTAATATAATCCCGTGCACAGCATAGGGACCTTGTACGCACAGAGAGGAGGGGGTGGAGGAGGAGGGGCCCGGGCCCGGCACCGGCACAGGCACAGGCCCCGGCAGGGCTCCATGCCAAGCAATCGTGTTGACCAGTACAGGCCTGGGGGGCTGGGCCAGGGCTGTACATATGCTTTCCCTGTTGCCTTTCCAGGACCACTGCCGCCGTGGGGTGGCCATTCATGTGACAATAATGCCCCGCCTTTTGTTTCTAGCTCTTTGTTGCTGCACTGTCTCGGGCGAGCCCATGGCTTCAGATTCCCCGATGCCGCTCACATGGAAGAGAGGAAGCAAGGCAAGGAGATGTCAAAGGGCATGGGCCAGGGCCGTGCACATCAAACGGGTGGAGAGTGGAGAGATTAGCTCCACCGGGAAGCTGGGATTATTAGGGCTGCCGCTTGGCCTGGCCTGGGCCTGCAGCTGCAGCTGTGAGCAGGATCCGTGCACCATGTGAGCACACCCCCCCTTTTTCCCGCACATGTAAGTACAGTGCAGCCTAATTCTCAAACATTGTGCACTGGTGACAGATTCCTTGCTCCACAGATGTGATGTGCTGGAGGGCCGAGAACGACAAGTCACAAACGCTAAGTTGCGGGTTCCTTACCTGCATCATTGCACTGGAGGCCTGCCTGCCGGACAAGGATCGGGCCCGGACCCGGGGCTGTTCTGTTCTGTTCTGTTCTATTCTGTTCTGTTCTGTTCTGAGCGGGGGCAGGCAGGCAGGCAGGCAGGTCAGGCCAGGCCAGGCCAGACTCCAGAGTCAGGACTCTTCCAGGCCAGGCTGCAGCAAAGCAAAGCAAAGCAAAGCAAAGCAAGGCAATGCAAAGTGAAGCCATCCTGGAAAGAACAGGGAAAGATGGGTGATAGTGGGCGCTATGGAGGACGGTGTAGCCATATCCCTTCCCAGGGCCTCGGGCCCAGGGCTTCTTCTCGGGAGCCGCTCCCCCTGACAAATATCACCGCCATGCTGCAATCTCGAGACGGATGGGGGAAAAAGAAAGGGCAAGGCTGCAAATCCTTCCGTTGCATGGGGCTCTGGCGCCAAGGACAGGACACGCCAGACCAGACCAGACCAGACCGACACAACCAGATTGCAGGACGTGGGATAGTACTTCCAGACTTGCCAACTATTTTTAGAATTGAGCAGTCCGAGGTTCTTTCCTGCCGCTTCTCGGAGCCCTACAGGAGAGGAGGAGGACTGGAGAAGGAGGAGGGGGTTGATGACGATGACGATGACGATGACTATGACCCACGAGGCGTCTCCCACACAAAGTCCTGCTGCTTTGCTTCAACACCGGAATGACGGTGGGTGATGATGCAGGGCTTGCGCCTGCGCTGCCCGCCTGCATCAGATCACAAGCGAACATGCTTTCTGCATCTACGAATCCAGAACTGCATCAGTGAGTACGTGATGAGGCATACAAACCGCACATGCCAGACAGTGATGAAAGCAACCAAACCATATCCTATTGCAACACGCAACGTGCAGACGGCCACATTCACAATGATATCCACAGCACAGCGAAGCACTGTGCACAGCAGCACAGCAGAACAGCACAGCACAGCACAGCACAGCACAGGGGCAAGGCAGCGGCAGCTCGCTGGTGCCCACCGCACAGTTGTGCACTGCACTGGTAACTAACGAACCACCACAGACGCAGACACAGACACAGACGCGGCCATCATTTTCATCCGGTACCTATGCATCACCTGCCTGTCGTCCTTGGGGAGTAATGATGGATTTGGCAGCGATAAGACGGATGTTTGACTCCCAAGCATAGCAACAAAGAGCACGGATGCAGTAAACGCAAAGGCCAAGTGAGGTATTCGTTACCCAGAATGATGGCTTCCCGCTCATGTCTTTGTTGTTTGCCGATTTCTGGTGCCGAAAGGTGTTCATTGGATGCATCACCACTCCAGCACTCCAGCACTCCGGCACTCCGGCCCTGCACCAGTCTGCCCTGCTGCACCAGTGGCCAGTCCGCCTTCCCAGCCCAAGGTATATCCCAACGCTCTCAACAACACCACCAGGTTCTCACCACCCTCTTGCACAGTGCCCGAAAGTGCTCCAGAATCCTCCCTTCATAATGCCAGGAGGGGGCAACAAGGATACTTGTCAGGGGAAGAGGAAGATTCCTTGCACATCGACTCTGCAGTTCCAGTTCGTGCTTCAGCTCCCAGGGGAACAAGACAAAGCTGCACAAAACTATTACAGTACATGCATACAACACACGACACTCTCTCCCCTCCTCCTAGTCTTGACTCCTTTGCACGGATTTTTTACTCGCATGCAGATTCTTCCTCTGCAGTCTGCATCGGGGAGTGAAAGCAAGGTTTTACTAAACAATACCCACCATCTCTTCTGTCTTCTCTCTTAGACAGATGACATGAGAGGGAAAGAGAGAGAGGGTTTGGATTTCACCTACATACATACAAGAAAAAGAAAGGATGTAGCCATGTTAGACTAGTGCTGGCCATGGAAAGTGGGTGCGGGTACAAGTCAACTTCTCATGAGATCTCTTGTCGGCTGCCCCTGGCAGCTTTCTGATTTCCAGCCCATTTTGTAGTGCCCAAGTGCTCGAGATTCCCCCAACTCTCTGCAACATGAACGGCAACTCTTACAGGCTCACAGGCGCCGGCCGACCCGTCTTGTCATGTTGTTTTCATGCCACAATGCGTCCGTATGGGTTCAGGATTCCGAGGCATGAAGCCACAGCGGCACCACCAACATCTGATGTACCCTCTCTGATCTGCGTACGCGGGTCAGTAAAGACTCGGAGAATGCACTGCGTCAGTGACATGGGATGGGACCACCTCCGGGAACGTGTGTATCTGTGTCCGACCCAGCGGTGAGGATTGGGGGAAGCCTCTTATTAGATGTTGGATCCGAACCTGCCTTCCACTCCAAGTGGAACCTGCATCACATAACGACAGAGGAGGCTGAGGAGGACACCTTAGCAGGATCCCGCAGCCACTCACACTTCAGCTTGACAAACACATATGTTATTCCCAGCTCCCCTGCAGTGGCCACCGACCATTGAAATGCCCCGCTGCTGCTCATCAGGAGAACGTAGCGTACCTTCTCGCTCACCCTCACCAGATCCAAACAAGATTTCATTTCGTCAAGAAAGCGTAGACGCAACAGAGCTCGAGGTGGTCACAAGCTATACATCTTACAAAACGCTAGCTACAAGCGGACAACAGACCCTGCAATTGCAGAGATATTGCCCAGTTATGTACACAAGGCATTTCCACAACTCAAACTTGCTCTGCCAACTTGAAACCTGTGTGGCAACTGCTATCTTATCACGTGCATGCGCGGAACGCCATAGATTACATCTTGTACAGGTTTCATCGTGATCCTCTACCGAATCAGCTTGTTTGGCTGATACGGAAGACCACAACCACACAGTTACAGGGGTGCACTAGATGGTCCACTCTCGTGCTGGCCCCAAGAATGCCCGGAAAAGGAAACGACCACCGGTACTTCCATCTCAGAATCAAGTGCACCATGCCTACAGGGCCATCTCTTTCTGCAAAGCTTCAAGCTCCTCGTCTCCTGAGCTGTCAGCCTGACCCGTTTGTGGAGTAAGCTTCGTGGGCAGCTGCGGTGCAGGTGCAGCTGGTAATGGAGTGGGCAGAACCTCCTCCCCCAAATCAGCCCCTTCTAGCTCAAGCAATTCAGCCTCTAAATCATCCTGCCATGCCAGCCAAAAACACTAAAACTTTCAGTCTTGAGTCCGGAGTAGGGCAAACGAGCAGCAGCTAGATTTGCTACTACCTCGTCATACTCTGCCCCAGGCAAGGGACCTGCTAGTGCATCTTGAATCTGCTTCATGTTGTCTGCCTGTTCGCTGATATCATCCATAGTCTTGTCCACATCATCCATATTCCTACAATCACCAAACCAGGCTGCTTCAATCACAAATTTGTTGTTCACATTATCCGTTCCCAGGTGTTAGGAATACAAAGATCAAAACTACCTACAGGCATGAACAGTACAAAAAAAAAGCTACACAGCAGGCAGGGGGAGTCCATACGTGGCCTTTTGCATAGCTTTCATTGCAGAGGCTGCTGTCCGGAGTGCATCGACAGTTTCAGTTGTTGCTTTTGCTCCTTCTAGCAAAATCATCTACGACATTACCAACTCAAGACTTTTAAAGCACTGCAAAATACACCATCAACTCAGAAAAGCCATTCCAGTGCAACAGATCATAGCCACGATACAGTCACATGCTTATTCGCTCATTCGCACATGGTGACGGTACATTGCAGTCTTACCTGGTCATGAATCCGCAATTGAAAATTCCCAAGCTGTTCGATTTGCACTTCATACATCTTCTTTCTCTTTAGAAACTGAATGGCAGCTAAATGCGAGAAACCCAACACGGTCAGAGACAAAATTAGCAACACGACTAACAAACTCGAGCCAGTGAAGCAGCCCTAGCTCTTCACCTTTCTTGTTCTTAGCTCGGGTAGCCTCCCTGGCTTTTTCAACTTGTAGGGCTACCTTCTTCTGCAGAAAGTGTTCCTTCTTCTCCAACGACTCGAGAACCTGCACCAACAGAATGGAGTGAAGTCGGTGCCTACCAATGAAACGCTTCCGAATTCTCCCTAATCGTGCGAAGACAACCCCTCTCTGCATCCTTCCCGTCATTTTCATCCACGTCTGTCCGCAAGAACAGACCCTCCACAACTTGCCCCGGCAAACCTTCTGCGACTGTGCAGGACACTGATTCCCTGTCTCAACTTCTCCACCAAATGCTGTTAGCAAGCAACAATTGAGCGCACCTCATTGAGCTTGTCAAGCGTTGCAAGGGTGGAAGATCCCCCGTCATCTTTTTGCTTCCCGAAAAGCCGGCTGAACATGATGGCGTCCTCACCGCTGCTGCTGAAAACTGAAGAAATGACAGGCTGTTTGGCATGTGAACCTACGCATGTCCTGGACAAATTACAGCCCTGTCCATCATGTCTGCACCAGCCACCGCATAGCCTTCGCCAAAGGTTTGAACTTCAGGAGATTTCGTCCAATTCGAGCACTGTCTAGCCTTTGTCAGACAAACTGCTACAGCGGTCTATCAACTCCGCAGCGCCTGGATTTTTGGGCAGCAAGGAAGGAACAACTAGCGGAAAATTCTGGTTGAAACCACCAAGGCAACGAGTGCACGCCACGTCAGGCTGAGGGAGCAGGCTTGCAGGAGCTTCATGCACGTAGGCGGGCTATGGGACACTGTGAGGTGGTATTTGGCAGCCTGGTGGGCCAGGATTGTTCCCTTTTCCATTTCCCCAACCCTAATTTGCATTTTTGACGTCTCCCAAAGCTCCACTGGTTAATCAGAGCAAGCGGCTTGTAGAGACTAAGGGGAGATGGAAACTCCGGGGAGCAAGCGCCAGGGTCGAGATGGCCAGAGTCACCGAAAGAAGAGGCGGAGGGTTGACGTGAAGAGTGGAGGGGCAGACCGGGCCGTTTGTTGGCTACTTCCTCACGGGATTTGATCCAGCGACGGCGAGCATGGCCGGCGGTAGATTCGAGGATCTGCCTCCCTTAACACAGTTGGTTACATTTCAGAATCCTCAGAAGTAACACAGTTGGCTACATTTCAGAATCCCCAGAAGTTCAAGCACCTGCAGCATCAGCTGGTTGCCAGGGCAAACGGGAGTGTAGATTTTGTGGGGACGAACTGCACTGGTGAAGCTGCCATCTGGCATCCCTGCAGCCACGCACTTGGGGTGTTCAGCAAGGATGACGGGACGCTGAAGCTGATGCCGGTTGCTGGAGAAAAGGTGTGCTGTTGGTCTCGGTTTCTTTCAGAGGATGGATGTTTGAGGGAGTAGTCGATAGGAATCTGGTGTGCAAAGTAATGACCATCCGTGTAGGTGCAGGTGGAAAGTTTTTGTCTCACCGTGTGATGCATTAGGTTCTCCGATTGGAGCCAAGAGTGAAAGGCGTGCTGTATAGGCATACCAACGCCGATGAAGTGAATGAGGCAGCAATGACCCCTGAGATGATGAGCTCTCGGCAGTCAGCGTTCAAAATTAAGGGCATGTTCGTCGTTTCTCAGTTCTTTCGTACTATAGAGAGCTGGAAGTCGGGATTGCTGTGGCTGGCCCTGTGCTTGTAATCTGACTATGGTGAGACTTTTGTGCATCATTGGTTTGCAGACTGAACGATGTGCCAGGGGCTTGATCAGGAAGTCCGCTTTAGGAGATTTTACAGCAGAAATGGAGAATGTCATCCAGTCTGCTGAGCTGGTCACCAGGGACGAAGCATTGGCAAAGGCAAATGCAAGGATGGTTAGGAATATCCCTTCTCATATCCTGCTGCCACATCTATTGTGAACCCCTATCCTGTCGATGAGCTTATGTCTCTCTAGGAGTGGGAGAGCCTGGATACCATAGAATTGGAGAAGTCTGCTGCTAAGCCTGCTGAACAAGAAGTGTTGCGGCTGCACAACGACTACAACTTTTGTGCTTAACCAGCTTCGCCGGCTTCGCGTGCAGGTGTGTTCTTCGCCCTTGCTTGTGTTCCGTCAACTCTGTTCTGTTTGTATTGGAGAGGTGTTGGAAGTCTACCGGGCGGTTACATCCTTGTTCTTGTTGGTGACTTTCACTCAGATCCACATGATCTGGCTGTTGAGCTCAGAATGACCGTGACTGAAGCCTTACTACGTGCAGTTGGGGTGCAAGATGGTGTCTCTGATAGGGCAGGTGTACCTGTGGACCCGCTTACAGGACGAGGGAAGTTCAGGGTGACCTTGCCTATCCCACTTAGTTCCCTATGCTGACTTCAAAGCCAAGGAGAGGCAAGGGTTGCAGATGTAATGAGCACGCTCCTCTCTCACAACATGCCACAATACCCTGGAGATCGAGATTTTGTTACACCCTTGAGAGGTTGGACTTTGGCAGCTACTTGCCAAATGCTTGCCTGCCGCCCAGTCTCGGCAGCTTGAGTGAATCGGTCTTTCTGGACCTCGGGGTCATCCTAGGGTGGTGGGTAGTGGGAGGTTGGAGCCAGCCCATCTCGAGGCACCTAGCCTGACCTAGTATCATGAAGAGTTGGGAAACCTTTGGAAGCTAGGGCCAGCTGCCGTTTTTGTAAAAGAGTAACCAGTGGAATACTGGGCCCTCCACGGTAACTTCCCTCGTCCAGGAGTCCAAAGTGATTGGCGTGCATTCGACCCGCAAGACAGGGCTGGACGCCCTTGCAACCTGCAGACTGGAGAGGCTAAAAACTTCAAAAGTCCCTACAAACGTGGAGAGGCTAAAAACTTCAAAAGTCCCTACAAACCATGTGAGGTGTTCACCCTTCCAAGGTCTGAGGTAGGGCCGGACACCTTACAGCTTGCACCTCTCGGTCTTCTGGGCCGTCTCATAGCCTGTTCACATAAAGAAAACCACAGCGCAGTTCGTCCTGCCCAGGAAACTGCGCAGCTTCCTTGCTCACCGGGCTCACCTAAATTAAGCTGTTGTGGATCCACTCTGCGCTTGTCACTGCGACTGCGGCCAGACTTCGTAGTCGCAGTGTCTGCATACCACCGCGCCCTCAACCCGTGCTCCATCCCGGGTGCATTTTGATCACCCCAGATGTTTTGTGCTGCATTGAACAACCCAAGATCTTCCAACTAGCCGTACCAAGCCGCTTTGTGCCCTAGAAAGCTATGGCAGACCTGCCGCGTTCCATAGCAGATTTTCCTCGCGGGCACCTTGAACACTGCAGCCAGCCGGTTGGTCAGGAAAAGGCGACTTGGACAGATGAAGGCACCAGAGATTGATTGCCTTGTTTCAAGAGAAGTATTTCCAGGTGAACAAAGGCAATCTAGAGGTGAAACATTGGCATGAAATTTGCAGTTTGGTTTCTCCGCATCGCACTGGACTGCTCGGAAGCAATGTAAGGAAGGTAGAGGCTCAAGAAGAAATACAAGCGAAGGAGAGAAGGTCAAGCATACATCGTGGGGACACCAAGCTCTTGGCCTTTCTTGACGATGGACTCCTTCTTAGGCACAACCAAATTTTGTGGCATTCCAGGTCCGTTGATGTTGGGAGCTTTGCGGTTGATGGCACTTCTTCCGTGAATGAGGACCCAATTGCTCCATTTTATCAACCTTGAAGATGAAGACCTTCACCAGGATACTGCAAACCTCCCCAGCCAAGCTTGGTGGCAAGGACACCATGCCAACTCCCGCTCCGTCCTCAGCAGCAACAGATTCTTGTCCAGATAATGGGGAAACGACACCAGATACCCCTCTATCCCGGATCGAAAAGCTTGCCGGGTGTCCGCACAACGAGCTGTGGGAAAAGAAAGACAAGAAAATTATCCTTGTGGCAAGTCGATTTTCAAGGTATGCAAGCTTTTGCCCAAAGTTATGTGCAGATTGAGGAGGCTAAGTTGCTTCACGCACGGGAGTTGGAGAGACAAAGACTGGAATTCATGCAGAGTGTGGACCATGCCAGAGTACTTCATGATTTACAACATCAGCAGATGCAAGCCGAAATCCAGTTGAAGATAGCAGAATTGTTTGCCAGTTCCCAAGTTGGAACAAAACGGAACAGGCCTACTTCTCATTCTGATGATGACAGGTGATGTAGCATGGGAGGAATAGCAGACGTTTCAATTCGGGCAGCATAGGCCCCTTCTAATAATGTAATTTGAGACTTCTTGTGTTTTGTGATACCTTGATTTAAAGGTGATAATTATTTCTTTGGGCATGATGGCCTCCCATACTTTCTAACATACAATAACAATCACAATTTGCCTCAACAATTTGTATTCACCCAAAACTCCAACAATGCTTGTCTTTGTTCGTTGCCCACTCGTTGAAGCCGCCTCCATGGCATTCTCCAAATAAAATGGCGATGGTGCATGGGATAAGGGTCCGGATTTTCCGGCACATTTGCCACATCGGGCTCCTTGTGCATGATGCAAAATTATGTAACACCATGCAAGCTACTACTGCCCCACATAAGGAAGAGCCACATTTATGTCTTCGAATCGCCACTGTTCTTCAAATTCCCAAATGCATTTTCAATTTTCACCCTTCCTTTGCGCAGACTCCTATTGAACCTTCGTTTATGCAGTGCGCATGGTGTATCATATGCCTTCATGAGGAAAGGCATGATTGGATAAGCACTATCACCAACAATAAAAGGCGAACATTAGTGTTGCCAACCAATATCGTTGGCTCGTCAAGATGTCATGTCGATGTAATCTTGCCCACACACTACTCTTCCAACACAGTCATGGACACCTCCGGAGCAATGCAACTTACATCCAAAAGATTTGATTATAGTCACGACTCCTTGAAGAATGACGCTATGCATGTCATGGCGACGTGTCTGGCCGGAGTATACTTGTTAGCGCTTAGCGGCCAATTTGATGTGCGAACCATCAATTGCACCCACCATATTTGGAACTCCAATGCAAAAACTTATCGCACATGCTAGTTGTCGTTGGCCACTTGGCATGTTGATGAACTTTGAAGCCAACTTCCTTGGATTACTAAGGATGCTAGTAATCAACTTGGTATACTCATCACGATGGATGGTCCAACTCCATAGGTGTTAGCGACAACTTTAGGAGATGCTCCATAAGCTAACATGCAAGACCATGGCAACTCTCAAGCTCAAGTTGCAAAGGTGGCACATTAGACTTCTTTTGGATGTAAGGACGTAATTCTTCCACCAAAAGCTTGAAAATTTGAGTAGGCCATCCTGCACTCTTCCTCCATTGTGCATCCAACTGTTCTTGCCCCATCAGGTGCCAAGCAAGCATGTGTAAAGAACTCCAAGTTGTATTTTGGCGGAAACTTCCACCAAAATCTCGTTGAAGACTGCTGCTCAATATCCCAATGAAAGAAGTACGCTCCAACCAATGAAAGTATTAAAGGAATAACAAAACATCCATCATTACTCATCCCACTATCATCCAACTGTGAGCTAAAACCATAGGTAGATCCGTGCATTCTACATAAGATTTCATGAAAAACCAAATAAAATATTAAATAACATGGGATCCATGACCCCAAGCAAACAAAAGGACAAGACACACAAGGCCAGGCCACAAGACCAAGGAGCGGAATCGAAAACACAACAAGCCACACAACAGACAATGAAGTTGAAAATGAGAAGACGAGCCTCTTTTATCCTCACGATGCTATTTTTGTAATATAATATTAGTACCATAACATCACGGGTCATGGGACCACAGCTCAGCCCTGCGTGACCACGGCCCGGTCCTGCGCCTGCTGCCTTGATGTCGACCTATCGTTTGGTTAAAGAAACCGAAAAGACGGGTTCGCCCGATCTTTCTGGAGTCTGTGACATGTCCGGTTCCGATGTGAACAGGCCATCAGTCTCTCACGATCTAGACGTGTAAGCGTGGATAAGGTGGAGCCATAGGATTGAACCGTTGCGAAGGATGAAATGTGCAAGGTGGAGCCATAGGAACTGAAAAGTTGCGGAGGATGAAATTTGCAAGGTGGAGCCACAGGAATTGAGAAAGTGCGGCGGATGAGTTGTCTGATGAGTGGCTTGGCGGATGAGTTGTGTGATGAGTGGCTCACCTATTGTTTCGTAAGTTGTATGTTTTTTCCCTAAAACGATGGGGAAAAATCTATCAGCGGGGACAACGAAGGTGGACCCGGGATTCAAGGTGAAAAGGAGCAAACTAAGCTTCTTATTTAAAGTTATCTATTGTTCTTAGACTATCATATGCAACAAGAATAAATGGCTTATAAATTATGGAGGAAGGGGAAGAAGTGTCTGTCCCCTTGTGGAGCATTGCCCTTAAGTTTGAGAATAGTATAATGTCCTTAGAAGGGCAATGGAGACTCGCAGACTCGCCCTTTGAAGGGCAATGGAGACTTGCTTTCTTAAGTTTGAGAATAGTATAATGCTCTTAGAAGGGCAATGGAGACTCGCAGACTCGCCTTTGAAGGGCAATGGAGACTTGCTTTCTTAAGTTTGAGAATAGTATAATGCTCTTAGAAGGGCAATGGAGACTCGCAGACTCGCCCTTTGAAGGGCAATGGAGACTTGCTTTCTTAAGTTTGAGAATAGTATAATGCTCCTTTGAAGGGCAATAGAGACTTGCTTTCTTAAGTTTGAGAATAGTATAATGCTCTTAGAAGGGCAATGGAGACTCGCAGACTCGCCCTTTGAAGGGCAATAGAGACTTGCTTTCTTAAGTTTGAGAATAGTATAATGCTCTTAGAAGGGCAATGGAGACTCGCCCTTTGAAGGGCAATAGAGACTTGCTTTCTTAAGTTTGAGAATAGTATAATGCTCTTAGAAGGGCAATGGAGACTCGCAGACTCGCTTTAGTAAGTTCGAGAATAGAATGATGCTGATCGATTGGATAACTCTCCTTGTAATGGAGGAAAATAATAAAATAGCTCTCCTTGTAATGGAGGAAGATAATAAAACAACTCTCCTTGTAATGGAGAAAGATAATAAAATATCTAGAGTAAAAGTGCAACCCGCCTTTCAAATGCAAGTACAATGTACGCGAAGTGTAATTCACAATTGCATCCAAAGTGAGTGCAGCCAAAGGTACTCACAAGGGACATGTATGGCAAAAAAATGAATAAAAACTAACTATTAAGCTACAAAGGCAAGAAAGATCAAGGGTTGTTTTTATTTTAGATATATGAATAGCTTTTGAATTTGAGCATGTATTATAGTATGATATCATTTGCACTATTGTATCTCTTCTTCTTCGACATCTTCTTTAAGCCCTCCTCATCTTTCTTCAGGGTTTATTGCTTCTCACATTTCGTATGTTGTGAGAATAAGCATGTGTGAACATATATATATATATATATATATATATATATATATATATATATATATATATATATATATATATATATATATATATATATATATATATATATATATATATATAATACGTTCATGGAGCTGAACATTTTGAGCACAAGGCGCGGAAAACAATCTTGTTGCTGGGATGCGGGGCTGTATACAATTGTGTAATATCCCTGTGGCTCTGTTCCATTGTCCGTGACATACTAAGGTCTAGTTCTTGACCATAGTTTATTTATCTAGTTAGCTTGGTTAATATTACCCTTTGATAATTGAAAAACCCTACTTGCATTTTTGGTGAAAAAGGAGCGAGAGGTAAACGTACAGAATTCTCAACTAATGAGTTGTTCATCCATCTTTTGGTGAATCTAATCAAGTATTTTTTTCCAAGTAATCTAGAGGACATAGAGGCCTTTACATCATAGATCGTATATCAGGCGGGCCCGAAGGGATTCCCAACCTTACAACAACAGCCCTTTTGAACTTCGCAATGAAGACTTTATATCAAGCGGCCCCAAGGGCTTCACAACCTTTCAATAGCTGATCTTTTTGCAGGTAACACAATAGACATCATATATCCAGCGGCCCAAAGGGCTTTAGAACAAGCACGCCACCAAGGACCGAAATAATTGGGGGTGGAAGATATCTCATCCCAGTAGTGATCCAACAAGTGGGTTGCTTAACGAGGAGTTCAAATGAATTGCTAGGATCCTGAAGGGAGGACTAATTATTCATTTTTTCGAGGTTGCAAACGATGAACCATGTTCCTCGGCAATTTTTCTCTTTTCCAGTGGGGACGAGGAGCGCGAGGATACGAATGAGGACTGGTACGAATGAGGACTGGTAGAAATATTTTGTAGGTAGTTTATAATTTCTTCAAAATGATTCAAAATTGGAAGATAGCTCATATCATTAATTTGTAGTTGGCTGGGTGAACTTTCTTCAAAATCAAGGCACATAAATTCTTCTACATTTGTGCTTTTTACTTGAAATTTATTTGAACTCTCTCCAACAAGACAACTTTCAGGAGAAATGTTCGCTTGTCCTTTTCTATGGATACACTATTTTTTGGTAAATGATAATTGAGTATATTAAATGAAAAGATAAGCAAGAACTGACTACCTATGTACACACTATTGTATTCTTCATATTAGTATGGATAATTCAAAATTTGAATATTTAAATTGTTGAACATGGAGACTTTATAAATATGCAGAGCTGGGAAGTCCCATCTAAAACAGCCCGATCAAGAACAACCTTATAGGGGGCCCTAGGCGCAGGGGACTAGCCCCCTTGATTGTCTATCTTGAAGCTACCTACCGCTCCCAAGATGTTATAATTTGGAATAGGGAAGGGCCTACTCCCCACCGGAGCTAAAGATACTGCATTCATTTGCGTTTGAAGTCGTCCTGAAAATTACATTTGCCAACGCCCTCTACAGGCCGATGGATACTGGTTGCCGGAAAAAAGCCACCACATTAGCTCCATAAGTCTCAATAGAAATACAAATGAAAGCATGACCTTCTTGCATGGAGGTGTACTTGTGAACCTTGGCCATAGCTCATCCCTTTGCCGCCCAATCCAAAGAGTTGATGATGATATGCGCATAGACGCTGTCCTGAGTAGGGTTTGTTACAACCACATCTGCAATAGAGACTTCATCCCCCCGGGGTTAGAAATAGGTTAGATCTGAGAGAAACACTACAAGACAAAGTATATGGGTGCTCGATCAAAGAAATGATAGAACTGCCTCTATCAATCTCCGAAGGCCATTAAGGCCTGTCACTCACCATACCGCACGCCCGTGGCAGGCCATGGCCTTTCCGAGATCATGCTATGCATATATGCTACCATGGTTTCAAGCTCGTTCCGTCGGACCGTAGCGGTGTAGAATGAGATCACGGTTACCACCATTCAGGTAGGAAATCTGGGTTAGGGAAATCTTTACCTTCTGCACACACATTTTCAAAAGACTTTGTTTCACCCGCTCCCGCCGCAAGTTGCTTTGCAAAGCCTCGATCTTCACAATGCGATCGGCCCCTAATAAGAGAGAATGTTCCAGCTCGCGTTGTAGCCTTCAATTTGCAACCGCGTTGTGATCTGTGCCATCTTAACGAAGATGTGAGCTGCCACGAGCTTGCACTTAGAGAATTAACAAAGACTTACATAAATCTTGCAGGAGGAAGCCTAGCCGGTGTTTAGGGGGAAGCTTGTACTTAGAAGCCAACGTGCACTTAGCAGCAACATTAGGGAGAAGCTTAGACTTAGCATTAGTCTGAAATGGATCTAAATCTGTGTACTAGTGTAGATGAACTACCTCCTGATGTGCCATTTGTTGTGCAATTGCCGAAGGTTGGGACTTTCAAAAGCAGCGACCTCCATTGGGTTCTATCAAGTGAGAAGCACTCACGGTGGACACAAGGTCACAAGAAGACTATGCGAATTGCTCATATCCCATTTAACAGAGTAGAAGACTTTGTGGCAGGAATGGCATTTGATGCAGAGCATGCTACCAACTTCTACAAGAAGGACTCTAAAGGGCCCAACAGTTTACCTCGTCCCAATACTCCTACAGTCCACACAGCCCTTACATACACCTGGTCTGGTCTTCTTATTGCTGAATGTGGGAATGTCTCTTCTTGTGCGTAAAATCCTTTTGCATCAAGATCTTGACTCATGGCTCTTGTCACAGTTACGGTGTTCCTACCACGGACTTGACAAGCAGACGACTAGGCCATCCATGGCACAGACATCCAAGTGCAAAGTTCTCAGAGGGAAAGGTGTGAAACATGGGTGCCAAGCGAACTTCCAAGTGAAGCAGTTACTATTATGGCCAAAAGTGGCAGAGATTGGGCTTTTCGAAGACAAACATCTCGACATGGCAGGTATCCTTTGTCATGGAGTTTCTTACCAGGGCATGGCTCGAGATGTCCGGGCTGCTTGGCTGTCAGATGAGAAAAAGATTGGGTTAGACACTGCCTTTACTCTAACATTTCCATAGATGAGATCATGCGTCGGCATACAGAGGCTTTGTATGCCAAAGTTACAAACCAAGCAGTGCCTTATCAAAAGATTAGGGATGACTTCTTGCAACAGTACGATGTAATCAACATTGCCAAAAATGTGGTCATAGGTGATTGAAAACTTCACCCTGATGATTCAACTTCAGTTTCTATTTGGATTAGGCAGAATGCTTCCATGGTGTTCTATCAATCCACCGAGGAGCAACCCTTTGCCTTAGGTATCCAAACTTCTTTCATGCTGGAATCTATGATTAAGTATGGGAATTGCAGTGTTTTGGCTTTAGATGCAACCTTCGGCATGAACAAGTACAAATACCATTTGTTCACCGTTGTGGCCTTCGATCAGCACTTAAACGGTGTGCCTGTAGCATGGGCTATCTCACAAAAGGCAACAATTGAAACATTGGTGGCATGGTTATCAGCACTACGCGTCCGGGTTGAGCAGCATGATTCTACTTGGACACCGAGCAGCTTCCTTGTGGACGACTACCAGGCAGAAATATCTGCTATTCAACAAGTCTGGACTTGTAACATGCCCATCTTGCTGTGTTTGTGGCACGTGCGAAAGGCATGGAGGAAAAATCTATTGAAGAAGGTAAGGTCGGAGCCGGACAGGATCTCGATTTGGGCTGAACTTGGTGAGATCATGTATGTCAATGGGTTTTCCACTGCAGATATTTGCGTGGCTATAGCAGAAGCTATGTTGGACTTGTTCTATGCACGTTGGGCAGAAAGGTAAATTGCGTTTGTTAAATACTTCAAGGAACAATGGGGCGGGACCATAAGTATGTGCCATAGGACCTTTAAGTTCATGCACTTGGTTCCTGCTCTCCTGTTCGTCTCTAACTGAATTGCTTGTTATTTTGGAATAGTGATGTGGCTCTGCCATGCGAGGATGCTGCCACATGCTGGGCAGAATACCACTTCCGCTGTTTGAAGCCTTCCGCAGATACATGAAGGAGAGGGCATGTGTTTCCAAGTCCAGTTTAGCAGGTCGTCGAATGGATTGGCTGCTCCACCAGCTTGTGAACGTTGTTGCATGACATTTTTGGTATCAATATTTCACAAAGGAAGGTGGTTATACTCAAGAAGCAAGAGATGTTAGAGGAGACAGCACTTGCAGTCTTGAAGGTATTCCGATTAGTTGATGCGCCTTCTTCCTTCGCCTCTGGGCCGCCTCCATCGCTCTGGAGGAGCACCATGCGCCTCCTTGTTGCCTCCACCTCACAGGTTTTCTCGGCCGTCCGTAGAGTCCCAGAGCATACCATCCATGACGGTGGCAGGAACCCGCCGTGTCTCTTCCACTGCACCCAGTGAGGCCCCAAGTCCGTCGTGGGGCGGGCATCTCTCGGTCCGTCAAGGACCTCCATACCGAGCCCCGGGAGTGAGTCCGGATGGCTCTCGGACCTAATCGGGACCCTTAGGTCCGAGCACGAGGTCCGAGCCTCACCTTCTTGGCCCTCTTGGCGCCAATTCTTTATCGCCCTCTTTCTCCACAGGGCTCGGAGGGTGAGAGGTTAGAGTGACCTTTGCCTCTCCCGGTCGGAGGCAGGACCTCCGGTGGGGCTGCGCCGATGGCCTCCGCTCCTTGGCGGCGTCCCTTTCCGCCATGCGCCTCCTCGCTTCTTGCCACTCCGTTGGCGGGGCAAGAACGCAGGCGCCCGTCAAAGTCTTTGCGTTGGCGGTGGCCGTCTTCCGCCTCGGTCCCCGGAGTCGGGGCTCGGTAGCTGCCGTCGTGGTGGCCGGTAGTCTGTCGGGCTGGAGCCGGGCTCCATACAGGGCCGCCTCCTCCTGTCTTTGGCTCGGTGGGGGCACCGGGAGGAGGAAGCGGGGATGTCCTCCCACTTCCCTCGGTGGGAGTCCGCTCCAGACGTATGGAGTCTGGGATTCCCTCCCAGTCGTCTTCCTCCCGCGCCCTCTTGCTCCGGACGGGACGGGCCTCCACCTCCCGCGCTCTTCCTTCTGCCTCCGGTAGGGCGGCCAGCCCCTTCCGGAGTGCGCGTTCCTCTTCTCCCTCCTTCAGGAGGTTCGCATGCCCCCACACATGAATTAAGAACGGCGATAACGCCGACGGAGGAGGCTTCTCACACCTCAGCTTGTGAGCTTCCTGATTGATCCTGGCGAAGATGATCCTTCCCCAGTCTGCCCTCCTTCCTCTCTGCAGCGCATGCAGGAACACCAGCAGATTGTCACCAAGGTGATCTACCTTGGTGAGCATGTTCCAGTGGACAATGATCCCGCCACGCCCTACCTCCGGCTCCAAAGAAGTCCACATCAACCAGCCGTTGTTGTTCGTTGCGTTCAGCCAGCAGGCGGCCTTTGCCGCCTCTATCTTCCTCCGGCCTTGAGAGGTTCCGGGACTACGCCCCAATTTCCTCCATTTGGGCGATTGTACACGCCCTCGGGACCTCCACGGTCCACCTCACAAGGTCCTCTCGAAGGCTCTTGGGCCGAACCTCCTTGTTGGCCACATCTTGGCGTACTCGGACTAGGCGGCGTGAAGGTCGAGCGGCTGGAAAACGTCGGTGCCATTCCTTGACCAGCTCCCCGCCTCCTCCGGACGATTGTACACGCCCTCGGGACCTCCACGGTCCACCTCCTAGGGTCCTCTCAAGGCTCTTAGACCGAACCTCCTTGTTGGCCGCCAACATCTTCGGGCGACTGACTAGTGACGCCGGTCCGCATACCGAAAACGCCTGTGCCATTCCTTGACCAGCTCCCCGCCTCCTCCAAACACGGCCAGTCCGGGTGGCGCAGGCGGTGAGCGTTCCACCAAGCTCCAGGGGCTCCCAAACCTCCGCCGCCTTCTTGGGTCCCATCTTCCCGCTCCTGCGTCCATTCTGGAGTGTGAGGCTCGCAATTGTCGTTCCTTGGCCACGGCGTGGGTTGCTTCCCTCGGTGGCGGAAGTGCAGCGATCACAAAGACAACTGCGAGGGCCGGGTGTCACGCCGGTGAGCATAAGATCGCGCAAAGTTGCTTGGAAGAATGGCCTCCACCTTGCCTCGGGCCGGGCTGGCAATCAGCGGAGGGTGGCTCTTCTTTGTCCGTCGAGAGCACATGGCTTACTCTGCCTATACGCTTCCGCCTACTCACGGCCTTCTGTTTGTCGCGCGATGCAGCGGGCGTGAATACTGCTTATAACGCTTTGCGGCGTACAGTCCTGGCTCTTTGCATGCCTGCCGTCTTCCATGCCGGCCACGTGGCGCGCTCTGTCTAACTCACGCCCCAACTTCTAAATTACCTTCTGGCGTACTTATCCCATTCGACCGGGTGGGGTCGGACTTATCCCGTTCTGCGTGGTCGGGGCCCTTGAGCGCATTGCGGGGTCCGTTACCTACCGAGTCCGGAGTGCACTCGAGCAGGTCCGGCCGCCTGCTTATTCCTCCTTTTCCGCCTTATTTTACACTCTATACCTACGAAAAAAAACAAACCCAGCTTATTTCCTAACCCCAAGGAGAGCCCATTGTCCACACACGTACATGTAGCCCACGGTGAAAAAGCATGGTGAAGTCCTCGGCCGCATCGAGGAAGGGAAACGGCGGGAGGCGGAGCGCGAGGTCCGAGCGATTCAGGAAGACCGGACCAAGGTCCTCAATTTGGATGAGCATTTGAGGCATGCGCGGGGAGGCCCAAGCAGTGAGATCTCTAGCAGACGAAGGGGAGGCGGAAGGAGGCGGAGAAGGGCTCGCGACTGGTGGCCCATCGGCCCAACTTGTCAGACGGCGCGGTGACGCGCGGAAGGAGGCGGAGTCGGCCGGGATCACTACCAGCGTGATCGGGCCGGTGGAGGCAGGCAATTTGGGGTAGCAGTGACCAACTGAAGGCCGTCTGGTGAAGAGCAAAGCCGGTCGTAGTGAGGAGGCTGGAGGTCGCAGAAATAGGGACCTTAGGGTCTTGCGAGGGAGGTAGAGGCGGCGGCGAGGCTGGAGGCGAGATACCTTGGGCTACAACTCCAGGGCCCGCGCCAGTGATTCTCAGCAGGAGAATCCAAGACTTGAAAGGAGATAGGCGCCTCGGCTTGGCAGAAGGCGAAGGAGGCGGAGGGAATGGCGGTCAGGAGTTTGACGTCGCGAGGCTGCAGGAGGTGGAGGAAGCCGAGTCGGACGGGGATCGGCCCGGCCAGGAGAAGGAAGTGGCGGACCTCAGGGAAAGGATAAGCGGAGGCGGAGGAGGCGGCTGCTCGTCCCGATTCTGACAGGGAAGGAGGAGCTCGGCTCCATGGCCGAAGCGGCGGAGCTGGAATGACCATGGGAGGAGGAGCGTGAAAGGAAGAAGGCTGCAGGAGGTGTCGGAGGCAGCTTGGTATCGAGGGAGTCTCACTTTACCGCAGTTGGTAAGCAGCAGGCAGGTGTGAAGCATGCCACCGCCGGAGCACCGGAGGGAAAATGGGTGCCCGGGGCCCATGTGGAGGAGGCAATTCAACAAGTCGATTCCGACTTTGCCTACTACCACGCAGAGCTCCTCAAGGCTCGGAGGTCTTGCGCCACTCTAGGCGGTGAGCGGACTTCCAGGAAGGTTCGGAAGGAGGCGAGGGAGGAAGGACCCGGGACAACAGCACCAGGGACCCCTAGGAGCCTGCTTGATGACAACATCGCGAGGGAGGCAAAGGAGGAGCCGGACGGAGGAAGGACCTGCCGGAGGTAAGCACTCTGCACCTCCATGCGGAAGGAAGGGAGGGCCACAGGAGGCCGGGAGGCAACCGGGCACTCGGGAACAAGGAGGGCTCGGTGGATGAGCCCGTGATCAGCCGGTGAGGAGGCGGCTGCTCGTCCCGATTCTGACAGGGAAGGAGGAGCTCGGCTCCATGGCCGAAGCGGCGGGCTGGAATGACCATGGGAGGAGGAGCGTGAAAGGAAGAAGGCTGCAGGAGGTGTCGGAGGCAGCTTGGTATCGAGGGAGTCTCACTTTACCGCAGTTGGTAAGCAGCAGGCAGGTGTGAAGCATGCCACCGCCGGAGCACCGGAGGGAAAATGGGTGCCCGGGCCCATGTGGAGGAGGCAATTCAACAAGTCGATTCCGACTTTGCCTACTACCACGCAGAGCTCCTCAAGGCTCGGAGGTCTTGCGCCACTCTAGGCGGTGAGCGGACTTCCAGGAAGGTTCGGAAGGAGGCGAGGGAGGAAGGACCCGGGACAACAGCACCAGGGACCCCTAGGAGCCTGCTTGATGACAACATCGCGAGGGAGGAGGAGGGAGGAGCCGGACGGAGGAAGGACCTGCCGGAGGTAAGCACTCTGCACCTCCGCACGGAAGGGAGGAGGGCCCTGGGGAGGCCGTGGAAGGGGCGCAACCGGGCACTCGGGAACCAAGGGAGGGCTCAGTGGATGAGCCCGTGATCAGCCGGTGAGGAGGCAACCCGAGTGGGTGGGACTTTGTCCTGACTCTGAGAAAATCAACTCAAGTCCGGCCCTGAAGGAAGTCTGGACTTTGAGGTCAGACTCTAGTGAGCCGGACCGAGGTCAGGACTCTGAGGGAGGAGGGAGGAAGGACCCCGGAGGAAGGACCCGAGGCAAGTCCGGGCCCAGGTCAGGACTCTAGTGAGCCGGACGGAGGAAGGACCCCGGAGGACCCGGAGGAAGGCCGGACCTAGAGGTCCAGGACTAGTGAGACCGGACGAGGTCAGGACTCTAGGGAAGGTTGGGCCCAGAGGACCCCGGACCCGAGGCAAGTCCGGGCCCAGGTCCCAACTCTAGAAAGAAGGCCGGACGGAGGACCCCGGAGGAAGGCCGGACCCCGGAGGAAGGCCGGACCCCGGAGGAAGGCCGGACCTAGAGGTCCTGGACTCGGTCGAGGCGGGGTCCCGAGGTCGAGACTCGAGTGGAGTGGGGAGAGCCACCGATCCTGACCAGCGAGATCCATCTTTGGAGGGCTAGCAGGGCCCGCCAGAGAGATAAGAGGAGGAGGAGGACTTAGTGGTGGCCATGGTCGTGCCGCCGCCGGTGCGCTGGCTGACCCTCGAGGAGAGGTAGGTCCCGCCTCATGGATCATCCGATTAGGCGCTGATCGTCAAGGCTCGGCTTTGGCTCGGTGCCAAAGATGGAATCGAGGGGCCATCCACCACCAAGCGGCGGAGATAGAAGGAATAGGGAGAATAGTAGGCAGCGATTAGGGCGCACTGCGGCCCCCTCATTCGAATAGAGGTGTATATAAAGGCGCGAACCGTAGTATAAGAGGGCCGAGTACGCTCCAGCATCTTTCTCTTGGTAACATGCTAATCTTGGAAGGGGTTAATATACAAGAGAGGTTTTCATCCAAATATCGGAAGGGGTTTGGGATGGGTCGATCACGCTTTGGGCAACATCGCCCAAAAAGGCCTGAAAATAAGGGTCGATAAGGGATGAAATTGACGTCCCGTGTCTCCATCACACAAAGGGTTAGCGAGTTCGCCATCGAATTTGGCATAATACGACCCATGCTTGCTTACCATAAGTACCCTAAGGACTAAAAGGAACGGGTTGATGAGGCCTAAATAAACAAGGTCTTTTGAAGACATTGCACAATCTTCATACCATCATTGGTAAAGAATGGTGCTTCTTTCCGAACCGTCATCTCAAACCCATAGTCTTTTGTTTTTGGCAAGAAGGTCAGCCGTGGTGGCCGGGCCTACCTAAGGGGTTTCAATTGTAGGATTTAGGCATGCGTCGGATGGGTTATATACAGCTAACAAAATGTACAATACGCAGATCGTGCGGAAAACGGTTTCCATGCTACTAAGGATGGTGAAAAATGGCGGGCGCGCCCACCGCCGCCATTTGTCCATGTCGCCGCAACCTACTACTGGAAGTGACTCCAACTTCTTCAACTTCCCCACCGAATGATAGCACCAACTGATTCCCTATCACTAACGCGAGCTCCCACTTTGAGCCTAACACTTGGCGGTCAAGACACTGTAGAGTAGTAAACCCTCTTGTTCACCGATGTCCACCGATGTTTGCCTCCACTTCATACATCTTTTCACTCATCTCCCGACACCTTCCATGTCCAAGGGCCCGATGTCCTCACCGTTTTCTCGCCGGTCACGGCTCGATGAAGCCCGCAATTCATTCAACTTATCCTCGATCGCTTTTTGTCAATGGAATAGAGATGTTTACGGAATTCAAACCGAACCCATAATACAAGATGATGCTTTTATTGATGAAGAGGTTTTCATCCAAATATCGTCGGAAGGGGTTTGGGATGGGTCGCATTCTTTGGGCAACATCGCCCAAAAAGGCCTGAAAATAAGGGTCGATAAGGGATGAAATTGACGTCCGGGCGGTGTCTCCATCACACAAAGGGTTAGCGAGTTCGCCATCGAATTTGGCATATCGACCCATGCTTGCTTACCATAAGTACCGGAAGGACTAAAAGGAACGGGTTGTTGAGGCACATCTAAATAAACAAGGTCTTTTGAAGACATTGGGCAATCTTCACGTCATCATTGGTAAAGAATGGTGCTTCTTTCCGAACCGTCCGTCGAACCCATAGTCTTTTGTTTTTGGCAAGAAGGGGCTCGAGCGGTGGGCGGCGCCTTCAACTATCGGTTTCCACGATGTAGGATTTAGGCATGCGTCGGATGGGTTATATCTGATGCGAACAAAATGTACAATACGCGGGTGCGGAAAAGCGGTTTCCATGCTACTAAGGATGGTGAAAAATGGCGGGCGGCCACGGCGCGCCCGCCATTTGTCCATGTCGCCGACCGCAACCTACGGCCGAAGTGACTCCAACTTCTTCAACTTCCGATCACCGAATGATAGCACCAACGGTCATTCCCTATCACTAACGCGAGCTCCCACTTTGAGCCTAACACTTGGCGGTCGGACACTTGACGGTCGAGAGTAAACCCTCTTGTCTACCGATGTCCACCGATGTTTGCCTCCCCATCTTTTCACTCATCTCCCGAATTGACACCTTCCATGTCCAAGGGCCCGATGTCCTCACCGTCTTCGTCATCATTGGTAAAGAATGGTGCTTCTTTCCGAACCGTCCCCGAACCCATAGTCTTTTGTTTTTGGCAAGAAGGGGCTCGAGCGGTGGGCGGCGCCTTCAACTATCGGTTTCCACGATTTAGGATTTAGGCATGCGTCACGGATGGGTTATATCGATTTAACAAAATGTACAATACGGATGCGAAAACGGTTTCCATGCTACTAGAGGATGGTGAAAAATGGGTGGCGCCGCCCACCGCCGCCATTTGTCCATGTCGCCGACCGCAACCTACACGTGGGAAGTGACTCCAACTTCTTCAACTTCCGATCACCGAATGATAGCACCAACAGTGATTCCCTATCACTAACGCGAGCTCCCACTTTGAGCCTAACACTTGGCGGTGACACTTGACCGAGAGAGTAAACCCTCTTGTCACCGATGTCCACCGATGTTTGCCTCCACTTCATACATCTTTTCACTCATCTCCCGAATTGACACCTTCCATGTCCAAGGGCCCGATGTCCTCACCGTCTTCGTCACTATCTCGGTGCACTTTGGTGGCTCGATGAAGCCCGCAATTCATTCAACTTATCCTCGATCGCTTTTTGTCAATGGAATAGAGATGTTTACGGAATTCAAACCGAACCCATAATACAAGATGACGTTTTATTGATGAAGACTTCTTGAACATTCTTCGAAATTTGCCTTCCCACCCTTTTTCCTTCCAATCCCATTGTCTCAGTGGATGGGTCTGGAATCACATATTCTTCCACGTATCTGCCTTCATATGCATCTGTGCTCGCATTGTGTGAACGAAATGAGGCTCTTCCACATCCAACCTCACCGATTAACTTTCCCAATCCGAAGGCCGATTATGCGTATCGGTACAAGGTCTGCGATGAACATCCTTCCTTTATGTCTTTTACATCTCCATGCAAGCGTGCCATTTCTGCCGCCTTCCAAGCCGGTAAGGCCCCAAGTACATATCCGTTGGGGAGTTCTCTTAGCAACGCCTCCTCTAGGATAGCTTCATCGGGAACTTGGAGTGGTTGTCTGCTTTCTTCCGATTCTGCCCGAGAGAACCATTTCCACGGCACTTCTAGTGCGAGCCCAATGTTGTTCTCCACGATTATTGCGATTTCTTCTTGGTCCACCCAGAATGCTTCCCACCATCCATATTCTGTCCCAGTCACATATGGCCGCAGCTCCGACAGACCCGCTCTCAAATGTGCCACTCCTTCCGTCGGAGATAACCCTGCCGACGTCCCTTTCTTGTCTCGAGCCCGGAGGGCCGACAGCCGTGCAGCTGTTATGTCGTTGGAGGGGACAAATTTCAAAAACTCCAACCCGGCTTCGGTTTCCCAATACATCGATGTCGAATATTGCTTGCTCCTAATCATCACCACCACAGGTTTGTCTTCTCTGGTGATTTTAAACTGGCTGGAAAGATAAGTTGTTCAATTTTCTCACCGCCGATGAATATGCGCGACCATCGCCTTGTCTAATCGGCCATACATATGACCGAAGTCCGGACCTCCGCAAAACTTTGATCTCCGGTGTGGCGTGTATGCATGAACCAAGATGTCGGCCAACGCGGAAGAGTGTGTGCCTCCTTGTGCTTCAAGCTTTTGGAAAAGCAAGAGAACATTTGGTCGATTTGGTCGTGAGTGTGCCCAACAAGGAGGAACCCAACCTTCACCTTGAAAAGTTCCCATATCAACTAGCATGTTCAACACGCAAACAACAGCTGGTTCTTGTTTTCCGGCAAGTGTTGTCAAGCTGCAAATAGAGCACTTTGGGTAGCACTCCTTTATAATTAAGAATAACATCTTGAATAATCCGATTGTCGATTCGTGATCGTTCCTCAAATTGGCATAGTGCAAAAACACTCTTGCTGCGTCGTATAATTGTGGATCATGCAACCCACTACGCAGATACACGGTCCTCATCAAGATTCTTTGGCCAACGCGAAAGTGTGGAATCTCGGTCTTCCGGTCCATTCCGTCTATAGCGAGGAGCATGTACTTATCCGGTTCCACAGAACTCTTTTCACGGTGTTTTGCCATTTTTCCCGCTCCTCGAGACGCGTGTGTGCCTCTAACGCCGATATTTTTCTCGCCACGCCCAAACACGCTCCAAGTGTCACATCCTTCCAAGTTTTCACGTTCCCAATTTCACACATACAAACACGCTTCTTCCAAACCACAAGCGAAGACAGAATCCATGAAACCCATTGCATACAACAAACCGATGTCGTGGACTATCACCTCTTCACACATACATTTACCATCTTCCCCAATCTAAAATCTACAAAACGTCCACCTTCTAGGTCATATATTATGGTTGGCGAGTTTGAAGGTGGATGGGGCCCAGGGGGCGCCGGCAGGCCGGCGCCCCCGGGGCCTGGCCCCTACAAACTCGACCAATCAAACCTACAACCTGTCCATCCATGAACAAGGACTGCGAGTTTCAAACATGGTACTCAGCAACTTCAACGGTCATCCGAGGGTGGGCGCGGCGGGCGCCCACCCTCCGACACTCAGTTTTGAACCATCCGCATACCACCGCTCATTCGGCGAACTATGGGATGAACGAAAACTCCTCCCACCAGATGGGTTGTACTAGTGGTAGAGTGATATCTACCTTGATCAACCTTCCGAGTTGTATTCGAATGGTGGTCTTTAACCTGACATATTGAGCGGTCGAGAACTGTTGGATTTGGGAATCTTCACTCGGTGAAGTTAGATTTCCATAACTTCAAAACCACGCACGTCAAACCTGCACGAGCTTTGACACTGCCGTTTGTACAATGACCATATCTCCAGCTTTGTATAGGTGTCAGGCAGGTTATACACCGCACGTCTAAGTCTTTTCACCATGAACAAAAGCATTATCCATCCACGCTAGAGCACCAAGTGCATGACGGGACTTATGAATTGGGTTGGTTCGAACACTATCCCACGGGCATTCCTCATGACCCTCCCTTTCGCCTTCCTCGATCTGTGCCCCATACAATATACTCTCAAGGCCTTCACGCAGCAGAGGAACCGATCCCATAACATGCGTAAAACTCTTTCTTTGTTAGTTTGACTCGGGTCCCGATGTACGAGGCTTTGAAGAAATGTCTCGCTCTTGCTCGCACATTGTGAGGAACCTATATCGTTGCTCAAGGCCTTGCTTGGTCAACCTCTGCATGCACATTTGGTTGCAACACGGTTTAAGAAAGTCTGCCGTCACCTTCTCCAGTTCACATTTTTGCAAAGACACCCCGCTGCCGTCCGCTTGTCCGCCATGAAGCTTTGTTGTCATCAATGTCTCAATTAAAGGCTTGGGATGGAATGTTCCAGATGCACCAGCCGGAGGAGGGTGAACAAAGTCATCATCCCCATCCTCGATCCACGGATCATTTGCTTGTGGGAAGAACTCGATCCTGCGGTCATCCTCGCCCACGGATCATTTGCTTGTGGGAAGAACTCGATCCTGCGGTCATCCTCGACATCGCTCCTTGGCGGAACAAACCACGAGGGGATTCTCGCACCCCATCTCCCTTCCTTCCGTGTCTTCGCCGGATGCGTGATTCCCATCAATGGCGATATAAGTTCAAGTTCACGGGGTCATGGGCACCCCACGCGGAATGCCGGGAGAGGACGCTTGTCGACGGCGACGAGCATTACCTGCAATACCACTTCGTGCGGTGTGCATGAGATGGAATCCGCCACGGATGGGGTGGACTATTCGGCCACAACATTGTCTTCACCGCAAACAAGCTGTTTCTTGTTGAAGGCAAACTAACCTTCTGGAGTTCGGACTCGTTTTCGTTGCTCATGATCGGGAAGGGCCGCGGGGGCCCCATTCAGTACAGCCATCCTTCGGCTCCTCACAAGAGAGTCTCCTACCATCTGGAAATCAAAAGACCCCTCTTCCTCACACTGCTCGGCGACAACATCAATGTCGTCATTACATGGATCAACAGAGACGGAGACCGATGCAAACCCAACACTTGTTCTCAAGTACATGTTCCCCTTGATCGCACAAACGAAGTGCGGAATGAACTTTGTGGACGAAAAACTCGACCTCTTCGACAACCGATGTGTGTGGCGCAACATTGTCGCCCGAGGACTCCGCACCTCTAACCTCTGGAAATATGGTCCTCACTCTTCACGAGCGTGGTATGCCATGACATAGGCATCGTGGATCAAGGTAAGGTGGAAATGCCATTATGAGCAAATAAACCGAAAGATCTTCACCGTAGATCTTGGCGGTCGAGGCACACCGCCTCTTCATTGTTTTCTGCATTGGGGTTCACATATACGGCTTTTGACTTAGGGTCCTATAAATGGTTTTCCATGTAAGCATTACCTTAATTGACATTTATGGTTAGGGTTGCACATGTGTATGGCGTGACCGAGCAGGCGTCATACTTTCGATTCAGTGGAGAGTAACCACGAGAGGCGAGCAAGTTCTTCCAGCCAGACGGAGCGGTGGCGGCCGCCTCGGCCACTCTCGGCGAAGGACTTTTGGCCGTCTCCCGGCGACTTCTCCACGCTGCGATCCTCCGCCATTTCCTCTTCGCGCGATTCACATAGTCTTGGTATGGCCCTCCCCTTCCTGCTCGCAAATTTCCTTCAAGTTGTGCGGATTCCTTCTTTGAATTCATTGGCTTCCTATGGCGATTGTATCTAATCTCTTGAGGATGGCAAGCGGAAGGCAAGTAGGAAGGAACGTGGAGAACGAGGCGAGAACATCGACCCGATGCCCAAAACCAAGAAATCCCGGCCGGCGAAGAAGGATGCGGCGGAATTTCGTGTGGATGTCGGAGAAAACGCGGCCTACCTCCGGTGGAGGCGCGATACAACCAGCCATCAAGCACCACAGGTAATTTGTCAATTGGGCATGGGAAATCGGGCAGCCTAACATCCGGAAGGCCGGCTAAGGAGAAGGCTGCGAGGAGGAGGAAGAGACCCCACAAGTGCAGCGCCTATTCCAACGCCATTTAACTATGAGGATCTGTTGCCATCGTCGGTTGGGGAGCAAGGTGGAGGCCACTGTCGAGAAGGACGGATGTTGACACGGGATGAGGAGCCTTGAGGAGAACAATTTTGGACTCCTCTATTGAATGTCGTAGGGTTCAAGGGGCCTTGCCAAACCGAGAGCAAGGGGCTGGGTTCTATGGCGGCGTGGATATGGATGGACGAGCACATGTTTGATCGTGCACAACAAAGCCTTTGGTATTTGATCGGATAAGCGAAGATGAAACCATGTACAAGGCTTATGAGGTCACCTACATGGCTTCCAAAGCAAGTGATCCTTCAAACTGGTGGAGGATTTGAAATGCTATCGTCGATAGTAAGTAAAACTTTGGAATAAGGTTTTCAAGTCAATTGATGCAAATCGTGGTATGTTGGTTTCTATGACTTGTGCCTTCTGTCTTGCCTTTCCTCAATCCTTTTTCTGTTTTGCAGGATGCTCGGCAAGCTAGAGCACTAATTACGACCATATATCGGGAAGATTACCGAATCCGTCATCCAAAGATAGGAGGAAATGTCACAACGAGTCGAGCCCGGCTTGACGAGAATGTGCATGATGGGCTCACGCCGGCCGATGCGCTAGTGAGCTCGGCCCATCCGATGAGGAGGATGGGTGTACACGTCCCTGGCCACTCCGGCGATGGCGACGAGCATTACCGCAATACCACTTCTGCGGTGTGCATGAGATGGAATCCGCCACGGATGGGGTGGACTATTCGCCACAACATTGTCTTCACCGCAAACAAGTCGCTTTCTTGTTGAAGGCAAACTAACCTTCTGGAGTTCGGACTCGTTTTCGTTGCTCATGATCGGGAAGGGCCGCGGGGGCCCCATTCAGTACAGCCATCCTTCGGCTCCTCACAAGAGAGTCTCCTACCATCTGGAAATCAAAAGACCCCTCTTCCTCACACTGTTCCTGCTGCGACAACATCAATGTCAGGTCATTACATGGACTGAACAGAGACGGTGAGACTGATGCAAACCCAACACTTGTTCTCAAGTACATGTTCCCCCTTGATCGCACAAACGAAGTGCGGAATGAACTTTGTGGACGAAAAACTCTGACCTCTTCGACAACTGATGTGTGTGTGGCGCGCAACATTGTCGCCACGAGGACTCCGCACCTCTAACCTCTGGAAATATGGTCCTCACTCTTCACGAGCGTGGTATGCCATGACATAGGCATCGTGGATCAAGGTAAGGTGGAAATGCCATTATGAGCAAATAAACCGAAAGATCTTCACCGTAGATCTTGGCGGCTGCACACTCTTCATTGTTTTCTGCATTGGGGTTCATATGTACGGCTTTTGACTTAGGGTCCTATAAATGGTTTTCCATGTAAGCATTACCTTAATTGACATTTATGGTTAGGGTTGGACATGTGTATGACGTGACCGAACGGGCCATACTTTCGTCAAGTGGAGAGTAACCCGAGAGAGCGAGCAAGTTCTTCCAGCCAGACGGACGGTGGCGCCTCGCCGGCTCAACTCTCGGCGAAGGACTTTTGCCTCTCCCAAAGACGCGACTTCTCCACGCGCGATCCTCCGCCATTTCCTCTTCGCGATTCACATAGTCTTAGATGGCCCTCCCCTTCCTGTTCTGCAAATTTCCTTCAAGTTGTGCGACGCTGATTCCTTCTTTGAATTGCGGCTTCCTATGGCAGATTGTATCTAATCTCTTCAGGATGGCAAGCGGAAGACGAAGTAGGAAGGAACGTGGAGAACCAGAGGCAGACCATCCTGACCCGATGCCCAAAACCAAGAAATCCCGGCCCAGCAGCAAGAAGAAGGATGCGGCAGGCGGAATTTCGGGTGTGGATGTTGGAGAAGGCACGCGGCCTACCTCCGGTGGAGGGGCGCAGATACAACCCAGGCCATCAAGCACCAGCCCTGGAGGTAATTTGTCAATTGGGCATGGGAAATCGGGCAGCCTAACATCTGGGAAGGCCAGCACAACGAAGGAGAAGGTCAGTGGAGGAGACCGAGGAAGAGACCCCAGTGCAATCGCGCCTATTCCAACGCCATTTAACTATGAGGATACTACATCGGTTGGGGAGCAAGGTGGAGGCCACTGCTCGCCGAGAAGGACCGGATGTTGACACAGGATGAGGAGCCTTGAGGAGAACAATTTTGGACTCCTCTATTGAAACCGGGTCGAGGGTTCAAGGGGCCTTGCCAAAACCAGAGCAAGGCAAGGGGTTCTATGGCGGCGTGGATATGGATGGACGAGAGCTGGTTTTATGCCGTACAACAAAGCCTTTGGTATTTGATCGGATAAGCGAAGATGAAACCATGTACAAGGCTTATGAGGTCACCTACATGGCTTCCAAAGCAAGAAGTGATCCTTCAAACTCGTGGAGGATTGAAATGCTATCGTCGATAGTAAGTAAAAATTTGGAATAAGGTTTTCAAGGCAGTTGATGCAAATCGTTGTATGTTGGTTTCCATGACTTGTGCCTTCTGTCTTGCCTTTCCTCAATCCTTTTTCTGTTTTGCAGGATGCTCAGCAAGCTAGAGCACTAATTACGACCATATGCGGGAAGATTACCGAATCCGTCATCCAGCATAGGAGGGAAATGTCACAACGACGAGCCGAGCCATGTAATGTGCATGATGGGCTCACGCCGAGCGCGGCTAGTGAGCTCGGCCCATCCGATGAGGAGGATGGGTGTATACCCGACGCCCTTGGCCACTCCGACGATGACGACTTTCGTGGAGGCAGAGGATGGAAGGATGCTCCGTTCTGGACATTCCTTTTCCGGCTCCTCCATGGAGGTACCCTGGTCGGTATCCGCGAGGGTGAGGCGCCGCCGGCCGCCCTCCCGCGAGAGGCCGAGACTGCACACCGACCCCAACCGCTCGGGGTTCCCAAGGCACTGAAGGGTTGGGCCGGCCGGCCGGCGCCCGATTGCACGCCCTTGCAATTGTTGCGGAAGAGACGGTGGCCGAAAGGTGGTGGCGGCGAGCTTCTATTGAGGCACCTCCGTGTCCGCCGATCCGAGAGTATGGAGACAGGGACTCGAGTGGGAGAGCAAGGCATGGTGGGCACGCCACAGGGCATACCACACATAGCGAGGCTCCACCGGGGGAAGAGAAAGAAGAAATCCAGGAAGGAAAGCGTGAGTGAAGCCCACCAGATAACATAGCGATCGCCCATGTGCGGATGATGAGGAAAGACTTGAAGATGCCATCCGGAATCGACCCATTGACAATAATCGTGACTCGCCTATGCAAAGAAAGTTGTTAGACGATCGGTAAAGCTTGAGAATTTGAAGCCGATCTTTTATTACACCGGATGCCCAAATCGAGGGTGGACGAGGCATGGTCAAACTACCTAGCCGAGTTATTTCAAGGAAGGATTGAAGAAGGGTTACGCCATTCATGCATGATTGACCCCGGGTGATATTAGCAAGTTAATGGCGAAATTCGGGCCAAGAAATATATTATGGGTGTACTTGGGGAACCACACATATCTTGCTATGAAGCACTTGGCGATATTGCTCCGGAAGTCCTGCTTTCAATATGTTGAAGCGCATGTATACTGTGGGCTTACGGTGCCTGAGATGAGAGTTCTTGCAACCGACCATAACACAATGTCTGACAAGCGGAAGAAAATGTCTTTTATTGAATAATGTGGCCTTCTCCCTCATGTGCCCTGCACACTCTTGAACCAGCGCCGGGTTGTTGTAGCACCACTTCTTGTCCATGAAAGACAGGTGGTGCCTAGCCACCGTGAGACCTCGTCATCTCCAGTTGGCCCATGTTGGGCCTTTGGGATGTAATAATAATGGCCCTGTGGTCTTCTTAGAGCCATACAGCTTCCACCGGAATTTCCGCTTAGCCTGGTTGCTTGACTGGAGGATCTCCCTATGGAATAACTGCTGCTCGGCTCCCCGTACCCAACCTCACGGTGGCAGGAGTGTCCTGACTGAATTTACTCCGACTGGAATCCTGCAATTTCCCTCATTCAGCAAGGTTAACTCGTGGTCTTGTCCCTCGGCTTGGTACCTCTCTGTCCTTAGGACAACTTGGAAAGCACGACAGACCACCCTCAAGCCCTGAATTTATTCAACCCGGAGTCATAATCTCCCAGCTCGTTTCCTGTGTTCCGGCTTCAGCACCCTGGGCACCACCTTGGAATAGAAACCCCATTCTTATCCTCTGACTGCCAACATGTCGCTCGGCTCGGATTCCTGACCCACCTCGGGTTGTGTAAGGCACGGAGGGTGTATCCGCCACGTTAGGTGTTGACTCTGTTGCGCCGTCTCGGCCCTATCCGTAGCTTCTCCAGGGTGCGTGCCACCAGTTCGTGCACTCCCCTTTTCCTCCAATCCTGCATTGTTCACCACCACTTCACAGCCCTATCCGACTCACGTGCTCTTCTCGCCTTCTTCCGCACGATTCCTAAGCTGCCCTTGACCTTCTCCGGGGCGCAGCCCGATTACTCCCCACCATTGTTGGGCGAATTCTACGCGCCCGCTTACTTGCTCCGCCACACTGCATCTTGGGCGTTCTCCACCAGACCTTCGCTCCCGTCTGCTCCTTCCACCACCGTAGCCTTGGGTGCACGCCCAAGATACGGCCTCCCGGCCTGCGCTTCGATCCGCCCGCATCCTCCCGGGCCTGCCACTCAACCCAATTCGGCCGTTCTTCTGAGCGCGCTTGTCGCGCTGGTACCTTCGCGACTCCGCTGTGACACCGCGCCTTGTGACCGTCCGGCGTCCGCTCTGGTCTCCGACCACGGTCACACTCCGAGATTCAGGCGCGGCGCCGTCTTCAGTCTGCTGGATTCGCTGCAGATACTCCTTGTCACTTCCCGCCGCTGGACTTAATTGCTAATAGGACCCCCCGTTACTTCCCGTTCGGGTATTTCCCTGTGATTTTGCCCAAATAGGTTTTCCGAATTTATCGGAAAATAACTCCGACTTGGTTGCTACCATAGCAACAACCTCCCGAGTCGGTTGCTGTCATAGCAACAAGTCATGTTAGCAACGGCCCTAGCAACCGCGTTAGCAACCGGTCGAGCAACCAACCCTCCGAGGTTCTGTCCAGGATCATGACTAGACTCTCTTCCTCCTACTAGGCTCTAGTAGACTTTTCTTATTTCCTAACCTACTTCACATTCCAACTCCACACGATTCTCACAACTTAAACACAAAACAAAAAAAACACTCCTTTTCGAGGGGGTCTGAGCACCCATGTGGTCACCACACCGCACTAGGTCTCCAGTCTTGTACAACTCGCACTTCACAAAACACTCTAAATGGGACATCTCCCCATTTACGGGTCCCCATTTACAGACGACGCAAAACCCTTAAAACACGGCATCAGCCGCTAGGGCGAACGGCAACATACCTAAGCATATCTTTGAGATCTCCTAACCCGGGATCTCTTACTCGACAGACTAACCGTGATTATGTAACCCGCGGAGTCACATACCCGGCACCGTCCCACGGGACTTCTTACTCCCGCGGCCGGTACATCTTAGGGCATGGTCACATGATGTACATTTGATGTGCATGGAAATAGGGAGGGCATGGGCACCTACGGCCCTGCGGTACGACGAGTGGCAGGCCTTAATGGCCTTCGGGTATTGATAGGCATGCGCTACAGACGATGTTAGTTGCCTACAGAGCCCTAAGGCCTACGGACTAAGGATACGAAGACGATCCTCAAGCTCAGTTTTAAACAAACTCAGCGGCTTGAGGATCTGATCGCAAATACCGACAAGATGTTGAAGTTTCTTCTTAGCAGAAACCGAAACAACTCCAGTGATGTTCCTAGGCACCAGAGTCATCCGCCTGGTGCAATGAGGATCGGACTCGGCTGGAAATGCTTCTTACGCGACATTCGCCAAAAATCTAGAGGACCTGGACATCCTCCAGCAATATGCCGGATTGTGAACTGGATCGCAACATACATATGACGGACATCTCAGATGAACCTACCAGGATACCATCCCACATCGCCAGCCTTCGCCCGCACCCAATTCCAGCGAAACAAGACCTGAACACCCTCATGTGGTGAGAGCCTCCCGGAAGGCTATCAGCCTGCTCAGCACTGGTGGCTGTTCAACCTTATCTTACCGAGATGTGGTACTTCAAGAGAAGCGCTTCCCGTCTCCTCGAGGCCTTCAATGACTAAAGCATTCCGGAAACCGGAACCTCAGATACTAAACTTTATATACTGAAACAGCGACTTACATAATCATGAAAGCTAATGCTGCATTAGCTCCGGAGCATAGCTTGACGGGGAAGCCCCACGTAATGCTCGCAGTGAGGTAGGTTTGATCTCTTTAAGCACCAATGGTAGTTCCGACAGGTTGAACTAAGTAAAAGACGGAGAGCACAGCACTTGAAATGAGCTCGATCTTGGTTGAAACGATCTGCATTTAGTGAAAAATTATCATTCACGAGTTCCACGGTATTTCAATACAATCCAGGACGGTGTGCTTAGACTTACTTCGAGATATGACGGGTGTTGCAACAGTGCCTCCAATGCTTCCTCTGCAACGACACACCTCGCTCTTTGGCACTCACTATTTTAACAACAGGAAACGCGGACAGAGAACCAAATCACTTCTTACCGGATGGCAGACGAGCGACATAGCAATGTGTGTAACCACCGTTGCGAGACGAGAAATTTGTTCCTGCAATTAACAAACTGAAGATGCTATTAGATTTCATGCTTGTGCACTGGAGAGCTTCAGCGTGACGTTGTCGAAGAACCCGGGCATTCAACATCAGAACAATGCAAAATTACACGATGAAAAGGTTGCGAATTGATGACTTGTCATGAACCCATTAAAAAATAACTGACCAGCGGTTATCTGGACAATGCTGTCACCCAGCTTGTTGGGCAGTTCCGACAATGCCCTGAGCAAACTGTCAACTGCCTCTTCGGTCGTGTCCTCTTTCACCTTGAGCAACGTTATGAGTTCGACGCCCTGCTCGAATTTCTGGAACCGCGGAGACAAAGAAAGACATGACCTTCGTGTGTTAATAAGTGAAAAATGCTGAACAGCACACAGGGCAAAATGATGTCAGTTTGCAGCAAAGCAGTTATTCGCTAGAACGCACCTCACCCCTACGAAACAGTGGCTCGATATCATCCTCAACGTTCGTCTCAAAATCGCCTTCAATCAAACCCTGCGGATATCTCACGTTAGGTATAGTAGTACAAAATAACGGAGCCTAGAAGCGGCTGCAAGGGGGAAGGCGTCAATGAAATTGGAGCGCCTGGTGGCAACACAATAGAAATCAGTTCGGCTGCCATCACATACGTAGTAGAAAGGCCTGATAAGCTCATTTGCCACTTTCAGCCGAGCGGGATGATTCATATACTCAGCAAGAGACTCCTTACTTGGAAACCGAGTGAAAAAGCCATGTGTCACGCCCTCGGAATTGGCAGAGGTCACGCGTCCTACACACAGATAAGACATAGCTGGGATGATACTGTAGCTGGATCCAACCAACGGTCGATGCCGCCGGTCTGCGAAGCCAAAATTAAAACAATGCCAGCATCTTCACCTAATGAGATAGCGAGAACTCCTCTACAATGATACTGCAGAGTATACAAATGGTCCAGCATTTCTTTCTCTTGCTCCTCGGTAAAGCCTTCCTTCATGCGAAAGAGAACAGCATGATCCACAACCTTCCTGCAATGCGCTGCCAAGATATGAATGAAGATTGAATTCGGGGCGAGGCACGAAAGTAGCCACAAACTCTCAAGCACGTCACCTGACGGCAACGGGCTTAGGAGCCCCTCCGTTTACGGCAGAATTCCCATTGAGCACTGACGCCGCCATCTTGAGCAGACCACCTTCCGCTTCTGCGCGATGGCCACCAAAGCCCGCCCTACCGATTCCTGCACAAAGACAGCCGTGGTTGTGACAATGCAGCAATTCTACAAGGAAGGAAGCTGCGCTCCAACAAGCAGCTGCCGATTCTGGACTAGCAGCCTACTCACCGGCAGCAGAAATCTTGAAGAACCAGCGGCGTGCGCCCTGCAGACTGTCTTCCACAGAGCAGCTAGACTTGCAGGAAAAAGGAGCTTGCGCGGTGCGCAACGGATAAGAGAGGAGACTGGAGCAGCAGCCACCCCAGAATGGAAACACGGATCCCAGATTATCGACACTGGGCACCTGCGAGAAGGGAGAAGAGGAGGCAAGGGTTGGAGAACGTCGCCACCAGGGAGAAGGAAGAGAAGGATCGGCCGGAAGTAGGAGAAACATAGCCATCGAGACACAGTACAGGAGACGATGGCCATGGCTCCGGCTCTCCACCTGCCACTCGCACACTCTGGTCACTCTCACACACTGTGGTCCACTTGTTTCTGTGCTTGCTTTTCACCGAACGCTGCTACTAACTCTTGGGTTAGTGTAGTTCGTGGTTAACAAGGGCTCCGTCACCAGGCCATCACCAACGCGAAAAGTAGACACAGGAGTTGAATTACAATACAAGTACACAAACTCTCTCTGGTTTAGAACTACCTGTACGCAGTACCAACAACCCCCTTCTACATATTATGATATGACTAGGTAGCAATTTCTTAAAAGAAAAACGACAACCAAACTTCACTTAGCAGAACAAGCCGCCAGGCAGAACCAAGTTACATTCAGAGGGCCTACAGACTGTCCGACCGGACATTGCATCAAAGAAAACTGCCACACCCACCAACCAATTCACTGACTGTCCGACAGCAGTGCCCTCTCGAGCTTCTCCACTGGGAGAAGAGGAATGTAGTTAGAGAGGGGCAAGTGACGCTCCTTCAAGGCAAGAACCACATGGTTCAGCTTATCTGCACCGTAGAGAGCCGGAGGAGCGACAACATCCACAACCCGAGGAACAAGAGGAAGAGTCCTGACTTTTTGCCAAGTGTCGTAGGACCACTGTTCAGCCACAGGCTCGATCTTGTAGTAATAGGACTTGGCCGTGCCATAAAGTCCTTGCTGCTTTACGTCAGTATAAACAAGTTGGGACTTGTCCTTCACACTTTGAGGGACAACTCCATCAAGTAAGTTGATTGTGAAATCCACCTGCGAAAAGCAAAGGCCATAGGTTGGAAGCTTCCCCTATCCCAACCACTCTGCCTAGCAAACAAAAAAAGGTGAAATAGCTAGACTACCTGCTTATCCACGAACTGTAGGAGCTCCGCAGGCTTGCTGTGGAACTGCTGAATCACAGGACCGACCACGGTCTTCACGGTGCCTTCCACACTGTCAACTCCAGGTTTCAGGGGGCCTGAGCTGTCCTTGGCCCGCTCATAAACAGTGACCACATAGGATGTGGCCTGGATCACAGCCACTCGGAAGAAATTGAGATACTTCAATTGCACCTACTCACCAGCGAGGCATTCCACATGTAAGTCTAAGACAAATCGTTATGCAAAACTCGGAGCTAGCAAACAGTCTCGGTGAAAAGCGGCACACCGAGTAGCATACCTGGTCCGCCGGTTTCTCGGACTCCTCCACTGTAGCCATCGGTGCTCACGCACTGAAGGGATGCGAAAACGACCTGAACAAAGAACGGAACAACACCGTCGATAGGGTACAGCCAGACCGAAGAGGACCTTTCAACAGCTCCAACAAACAGTACCAACGCTTGCCGAGCGAGTTCTACCTACACAGCAAGAGGAAGAAAGCGAGCCACTCAAACTCACCAAGATCCTTGAGACAACTTGCCGAGCAGTTCCGAGACACTCTCGAACTCCCTGAAAGCACAATCAATGTCAGGCCTGCAACAGTACCACTCCGCAGCATAGAATTGACTCTCCATGTGACAACCACAGCAAAGACTCTCCACAGAACAAACTCAGTCGCCAGCGACCATGACGGAGAGCAGCATAGCTAACAGGAGCCAAAAAATGGAAAATCCGGGACACGAAGAAAACCTTTAAGCTCTGCCTGAAGAGCGTGCGATGTGACCAGCAGGGGCGCACTGTCCAAACTACAGATCGAGAGACAGGGACGAGATCGGAGAGCAAGGCGAGCAGAAAGACCGAGCGTGTGGTGCAAGCGATAGAACCTTCGCATTTGACGGAATGCTGCAATTACACGTACTATTTACACAACCTAGTCATGCACCCTTCCTAGACGGACGGTCACGAGCAACAAAGAGGGGAGCGTGAACCAAGACGGAAATTGAAACGAGAGGCGGATACGAGTAAAGAACAACGGCATAACGGGCCCTGCAATGTTGACAGACGAGGCAGCAGTCGGTCGGAAACAGTGGGCTCCGGCCACGTGGCGGTGGGCCGTCGGGATGGAAACCCAGGCTTATTAGTGTTATTTACCCGAGTCACAGACCTGAACGTGCGAGTGCTGTATTACATGCGACTAAGATATAAGGTGTACAGGATACCTTTCAGCTGAGTGTTGGAAGATGAAGTCGACAAGAAGCCAAACAAATGTTCTCCTCCACAGCACCCTCGCTTCAGCTTTTACACTTTGCCCTGAGTGACAATGCATTAGGTTGAGCGACTAAATGCCACGAGAAGATAGCGCTTTAACCCTTATTTACAAGAGTCATCACAAGCAACCACTGTTCTTAACGAATCTCAAACAACCACTATTCTTAACAAATATCAAGGTTCTGACAGAGCTCCTAAGCAGAGGCGGGAGCATCTGCCTCTGATGAAGGATTCTCCTCGCTTCTGGGTTCTACATCCTCAGCCGACTCCCCTTCTTCTGATGAGGACTTCACTTCTTCCGATGTCGCCTCCTCTGCTTCAGGTTTCTCTGCCTCAGTAGGTTGTTTAGGCTCAGGGCCCGTTTCTTCTACTCCTCCTCCATTCAAGTCCTTAGAAGCTGCAGCCGTTTCCTTCCTGATGATTCTCTCAATCGTCTCCACCGGGACCCGAGGTATGTAATCGGAGAGTGGCACATGATGCTCCCTCAACTGCAGAACAACCTGATTCAGCTTGTCGGCGCTGTAAAGAGCAGTTGGGGCAACCAGGTCCACGATCTGTGGAACAAAGGGGAAAGTCAAGAGCTTCTGGAACGCCTTGTAAGACAGCTCCTCAGCATATGGCTCGTACTTCTCGTAGTAGCTCTTGGCCGTCTCATACACACCCTGTTCCTTCACGTCCGCCAGGACGGTTCTAGCAGCTTCGGGAGCTTGACTGGCCACCTCATAAGCCACAACGGACGTCTGTCGAATGAATTGGGGAAACGCCTCTTCAAGAAGGGACACAGCTGCATCCACCTGGAAAGGAAACCTGCAAAGTGAGCAACCGCTCTGTTCAACGTCGCCCCAGTCCACCGATTAGAAAAATCTAGCTCACCTTGCTGTCAATGAACTGAAGGAACTCGGTTGGCTTGCTGTGGAACTGCTTATAAACAGGGCCAACCACCGTCTTCACCGTTCCCTCAACACTATCCACTCCGGGTTTCAATGGTCCTGAGCTTTCCTTCGCATATTCATAGATACTTGCTACATATGTCGTTGCTTTCAAGACAATCAAACGGAAAATGTCCAGATACTTGAGATGAACCTCCTGCACACAATGAAATATAATACACTCATAAGTCCCACTACTCTACATTCCTCCCCACACTACAGGTTCAAACACAAGCGCTCGCCCAAGGGACTACGCACTAAGCCTGTCCTCAGCAAACAAAAATATACGCCCACCCTTCTCGACTCCACCTCAACTCTGAAACAGACAAGAGTAATCCTAACCACTTACAGCAGTTTGCTGATCCACTGCCATCTCGGGAGACAAGTATACGTCTGCAGCGTCGGAAGAAAAACAGGGTCAGGGACTCGTACGACGGATTCGCCGGCCAGAGCAAACACACCTCCACCGGGGCTGAAGGTGAAGGTTCCAATCACGTCTCACGCATCCAAACCTATCAAGCAAGCCCAAATCCATACACAACCCACCAACTCAAAATCGCCCCCACAACCGCAGGCCACCCTCAAGCCTACCGCGCACCAAAGATCAGGCTTCACTCACGAAATCAAGCGCACAAGACGGAACAACAGAGCAAAAACCCCTTCCTAAAAAATTTCCTCAAGAGCGCGCTCGTCCAACAGTCAGCCCCGCAGACAGACCTGCCGCAACTCCTGTCAACCACAGACTCAGATGCCACCGCCGGCACACAGTCCAAAACCCGAGGACGAAAGCAAAATCGCAGCAGCCGCAGCAACGAAGAGCAAGAAGCAGGCATTTGGCAGAGGCACGCACCAGGTCTAGCGCTTCCCTCAACCCGGGACACCTGCAGGCTCGGGAGTGGGAAAGTACAGGCCCGCTGGTCGAGGCGTCAGAGCAAGAGAGATGCGCCACGCCTTAGCGCTTCTCTCCGATCCCTCTCCGGCGCCGAGCTCGGCGGAGTGGATATAGACCGGGCGATCGAATCGGCCCGGGAGCAAATCACGGGGCCAGATGGCCTGCGCGGTCCCGGGTGCCACGCGGGCGCCAAATCCTGGGTCCAGAACCCTCGGGACATTGTCAGAAATAAAATACCTATTAAAGCCAATTTGTCAGCAAGTGCAACGTGGTGCCTACCTACAAAACCTGGCGGCTGCCCACATTCGGTGGGGTCAGCCGGTCCGCGTCGCTACCACTGCGGAGATTGTCACTTGCAGTTGCAAGCTTATCGCTAACGCAACATCCTTATTACCTGAAATAAGGACACGGCAATGTTAACCCTCCTACGATTCACGCCTCACGACTCACTACACAAAACGTTCAAACAACCAGCTCCAAGTCTCATCACAAGCTTGATCAAGAATACGCACGCTAAGGGCGGGTTTCCATGTAGCCCGGCCCGCTCCCGTAAAGCCCGGGCTTAAAACGGGCCAGGGTATTCACATGCTGTGCGAATCCCCTATGTGTTATCGTTGGTTTGCGGTCTAGTAGATCGCCTAGAGGCGGGACCTCGTAACACACCACAAGTGCTTGTATGTAGACTATGAAAGATATGATTATCCACCGCCTCACCTTCCAGGTTCGACAGCTCTAAGGGCCATGGATTTCAGCACATCATTGAGGACAATGGAATACAGCCAAGAGATTTTTGAGGTGCCATCCAACATTCCATCCCAAGTTGCCGATGAGTCTCTTGTCTTTGAGGAACCTTTAAGGAATCGGGTCTTGTGGACTGAAGCTGAAACATTGATTCTCCAAGGTGAACGGAGAGATGACATATAGAGAATGTTATCTAGAGGGAACAAGCAGAAACATAAAGCTGGCCCTCAACATTGGGCCAAGATTGCCACAGCTATGCGGAAGAGGAATATCAAACGTAGAGCAAGGCAATGTCAAGACAAGTGAGAATCCCTACATACAGATTGGAAGAAGATATTCGATCACGAACGACACCTTGGCTCTGGGAAGAGTTCGTATTGGGACCTCTCCATTCAAGACAAGAGGTACAAGAAACTGCCAACAAATTTCCATACTTCCGTTTACAACTTCATGCTATCATGGTTGCTAGAAGGGAGGGATATTGATCCAGGAGATCTACTCCACAGTTTGCCCAAGCTCCCCCATGACTAAGCCTAATATTTTTGGTGAGGGTTTCTTAAGCTTGAGGTCTTCCATCCACTCCTGGCTGTTGGTTTGAAGTCTCGTTTTTTTCATATGGCATGTGCTCATTATTAAATTGTAGGTGGTGGTAATGACGTATCCCTACAACCAAGTCCTGAAACTCTATGCCAGGATCAGTGGAGAAACAATTGTGCTTCAACCTCAGGTTCTTAAGAAGCAATATCACCTTCCAAATCTACGGGTATAAAACGGAATAAGAAACATCGTTCAAGTAATGCCATACAAGGTATTCTCTCGTAGCTGGAGGAAAATAACAATCTCCTTCTGGCTAGTATGGCAAATACAGAGAGAGGGAAATTGTCACCGCATTCTGAGAGTTTAGCATTCGAGAAGACCAAATTCGAGTTGGTGCAATAGTCTAAGACCTAGAAAATAGAGATTTCTAAAGAGCGTGGTCATGAATACATCAATGCTCTTGTTGGAATTGGTGATGGAATTAGATTGCTTGGACACGCAATCCTCCACCACCAATAGAAAGAAGTAGATATGGTAGAGTGTGACACTTGTAGAAAGTCCTGGAAATGGTAAGAATTGAAACTGAAACTTGATATGGCAGGACTCCTGCCTCTATTGACTAGAAATATATCTCATTCTATTACAAGCATGTTACAAAATCATATAACATGCCTATGCACTTAAAAAAGCCTTCAACACCTCTACTGTGGCTTGTCCTTATGGATCTCCAGGTGGTCTCTCCATGCCGGCTCTATACGGTGGGTGCACATAATGTTGAACAAGATACTCCTCTGGAAGATCTCCTTTGTCAATCCCTATGTTGTGTAATATGCAACAAGCATATATGTCAGTTCAGCCAAATACCTCAAGTTACACCTCCATGTCTTCCTCCCCAGTATACTCCACTGTACCTTTAAGTCCCCAAAAGCACGTTCTACCACCATTCGGGTGGAGGAATGCTTGTACTTGTAATTGTCTTCAATTGGAAATAGACTCGTTCCTGCAATCGGCACAACCAACCATGGCATGAGCGGATACCCTGCATCTCCCAATATGTATTCCTCCACTTCATATCCGAGAATGTTTTCCCTGGGCCCATTTAAGCGAGTGACTGCCACTGCTGCTCTATAGAAGTTGAAATTCATCGAAATTCTTGAGTCATTGGCTTTACCTGGCCAACCTGTTATGAAATCTTCACTTCATATCCGAGAATGTTTTCCTTGGGCCCATTTAAGCGAGTGACTGCCACCGCTCTATAGAAGTTGAAATTCATCGAAATTCTTGAGTCATTGGCTTTACCTGGCCAACCTGTTATGAAATCTTCACTTCATATCCGAGAATGTTTTCCTTGGGCCCATTTAAGCGAGTGACTGCCACTGCTACTCTATAGAAGTTGAAATTCATCGAAACTCTTGAGTCATTGGATTTACCTAGCCAACCTGTTATGAAATCAAGAAAGCTTTTATCTAGACCCACGAAAGCTTTTATCTGGACCCACGGTCAAACCTTTGTGACCGTACCAAGTGAATTTTTCTTCGCCAACTGGTGTTTCTATAGAAAAATGGGTTGTATTAGTAGCACCCAAGCAATTGGGGAAGCCTTGTTGATCACGGAACCCTTGCTTTATGGATCACGAAAGTTAAATTGTCATCAAGGTGGTGCCCAAGACACTGAGAAGTGCCATGAACCTTCTACCGCACTTGAATGCAATGGTAGAGTTAATCCCAAATTGTTCACCTAGGGATTTAAACGAATCCTCATAGACGATCTGACGAAAGAGCTACAGCCACTTGTTCACGAACTGGAAGAATTCGTCTAACAATTTGAGAGAAACCTGGTACTGAAGTGGATTATAGCTCATCATGAACTAGCCCACAAATGTAAGCAAATGTGGCAGGAGCAAACCCCTTGAAGTTTTTAAACCGTGCCTGGTTATCCACTATGACATATCGCTCATAAATAGAAGAGCATCCACGAGCACGCGGTTTAATGTACCATATTCCCTGCTGCAGACCTACAAAAGATCTTGGTGTCAATTTGTCTGAAGAGATCAAAGAAAATAACAAGCCATTCATTGCCTCAACCATGACAAGAATATGTTTGATCATTGTGTCAGCCTCCTCCTCCAAGGCAAGTAGCTCAGCATGAGAGTGCCCTTCTAGCAGAGTTCCGGTCAAAGCAAAGCCCTGACCAATAATGTCAAGTGCATTTCTGAGGGCAACAGCCATAGCCACAACAGAAAAAATAGCTTGCATGTCCGCCTTGAAATGAGCGTATGATCTCCAAGCCTCGAGCGCCTGCGCAGAAGCCTTGCACAAGCTTGAAGCGGGAGTGGCAGCTTGGACCGGGAAGCTGAAACTAGGAGTCGAACGGGGTACACACTTGCTGCCAAGGGCGGGGAGGAAAAGATGCATGTTAAATGTATGTATCATCATGGCACTTAAGGCATACATGCCACCGTGGCAGTCATCCTGGGTCGATGCTCACTTATCGTTTCTAAAAATAAACCTGGTTATTTGCCGAATTTGCTCAACTATATATTTTCGTATTTTTTAGATTTTTTGCTCTTTTTTTCTTTGGATGAACTATCTGGGAATGCACTAGGAGGTATTACTCTCTCTTCGGTAAAGAAAGTCACAATCCTCGATGAGTCCTCCCGTAAAGGAGTGACATCCAGACATGAGTTGGTTGGAACTCCACAGTCCAGCCGTCCTTCGTACAAATTAGTACTAGGATGGGGTGCCACCCATCCACTATTTCATGGCCTTATGGGGCCACTTGTTATAAAAGCTCTACGGGGTTACTTCTCAATGAAATCATGCGCTTGTGACAACCCCACGCTACTTATTTTAAGAGCCCGCTCTACGGGATTACTTTTGAATGAAATCCTGTGAATCATGCATTTGTCCCACCCTGCCAGCCCGCTCCTTACCTTTTCCTTGTTTTCGGCATCTTAAACTTGTAAATTTTTACACATTCGGAGATTCCACTTCTTCTGAACATGCTTTTGTGGAACAAGAATCTAGTGAAGCTTTGGGGTTTTGTAGATCCTCCCTGGATTTTACTTGAAGATTTGCTTGATATTACTTGAAGATTTGTAACAAGGATCTAGTAAAGCTGTGGTTTTGTAGGATATCCTCCCTTGATTTCACTTGAAGATTTGGAGCAAGTATCTCAGATAGTCTTGCCTTACACTTGTGTCATTGAGGATAGTTTAGTTTTTTTTATCGCGATTTCAGAGACTTCATACATATATCAAAGTTTCATTTAGAAGTAGTCCCATAGAGCTCTTACAATAGGTGGCGTGGGACGAACGCATGAGTAGATCTCTTACAATAGATGGCGTGCGTGCACGTGGGCCCCCTTGCCCCCTGGTGCGTGCACAATTGCGCGCACCTAGGCCCCCTTGCCCCCTGGTGCACGCACAAGTGCATGCACCTGGGCCCCCTTGCCCCCTGGTGTGGACACTAGTCCGCGCACCTGGGCCCCCTTGCGCCCTAGTGCAGACACTAGTGCGCGCATCTGGGCCCCCTTGCCCCACGGTGCACGCATTTGTTCACCTAGTTGGGGCCCCTTACCCCCTGGTGCCTGCACTTGTTCGCCCACTTGGGCGTCCTTGTCCCTTAATGCGTGCACTTGCTTGCCCACCTGGGCCCCCTTGCCCCTAGGTGCGCACACCTGCGTCTTCTTGCCCCCAAGTCCGCAAACATGTTTACACACCTAGATCTTGCTCATTTTGCGCAAACAAGCTTGCACACTATCACGTTGGGTGCGCAAACTTGTTTGCGCATTCATCTCACGCTATCTGTTTTCTAACCAAAACGCTTGTATGGGATGAGCGGCGAACATGCACAAATAGCATATAATTGATGGTTCTGATTATCTTCACCTCTTCAAAATCACGGTGCCCTACCATGGATGCGGCACATTATGACCAAATGAACATGTAGGGTGTAGCACCGCGGGTTTGAACACCATATTAAAATTAGCAAATACCCTCAAAAAAAGCCTAAAAAAAAGAGAATACGCATTTTTGTCCAAAAAAAGATGGGATTTTAGCCATATCTCCTTTTTGCTGGAGAAACCCCTTTCTACCCAGACGCTATTATTCTATCTTCTTATTTTGCGCACCGTGCGGGCTACCTCCTCCGCACAGTTCCGCGCTCCCTGGAGTTCTTGTCCAGCTTGAGGGATTTTGACGATAGGTCCTGTAGGCAGGGCCAACATCATTGGCCCGGGCACCTTCGAGTGCGCAGCCGAGGATTTGGCCCGGCGACAAGTGTCCCTCCCCGTTGCATTTGGGGGCACTAGTCTGTTGGCCATAGAGGTCTCTGCGCCTGGGCTTTCCTTGGGAGTTGGGCCCTTTCTGCCCCCCTCCTAGCCTCCCGTTTCCTAATCAAGGATCCTCGCATTTTGGAGTCCTTCGTCGCGGGCGTTGAGGAGGGTGCTTTTTTCCTACAGGTGTCCCTCCGATTGGGTAGAGGATCCCTACCCACAGAAGCTAGGGCTGCCATGCCTCCTTTTGCTTTGCTCCCCAAGGTCGGGTTTCGTGGGCTCCCTCCTGGAGAAGCAATATCGATAGGTGCAGCTGGCTCATCTTCGCTCATCTCTGCTCTTGCTCGGGGAAGGGAGTAGGTTCATGGCTTCTAGCTCGGCCTTGCATCCAGGCTTTCCGAATCACACCATCCTCTTTCTCTGCTGCGATGAGGTTTCAGGGGGCCTGATCTTCCCTTTGGCCTGCCCTCTCCAGGCTTGCAGCAGTGGGGCCCCCGTCGATGATTCGGGGAGCCACTTTGCCTGCTGTCCCGCTGGTGGGTAGTGCATCGCTACGCATGAAGCCGTTCGCGATGCCATGTTCTCATTGGCCAAGGAGGATGGCTTCTTTCCCTACAGGGAGCGCCCTTACGCTATGCCCAACGGGGTTTCTCTCAGGGCAGACCTATTTTTGACCCGGGGGACCAGGATTCAGTTGCAGATGTGGTTGTAACTGACTCTACCTAGGATACCGTAAGTGAGCATATGATCATCAACCCTCTGGGGTGGGAACCGAAGGAATGCGCCACGGCAAAGGCCCGTAAATACTCTCCTATGCAGCAAGGGCACGATTTCATCCCCCTCGCCATCGAGACCCACGGGGCCATGGGCAAGGACTTCTCTAGGTTCCTTAAAGCTTGTGCCAGGAAGTACCACATTCGCAGGAATGGGGTTGGCCTCCCTCTTTCTTGTATTGTGGCTTTCTTCAGACAACCGATGTCCATCGTTCCGCAGAGGGCATTGGCCAACACAGTATATAAGACAACGGCAAGCGCAGGGAAGGTGGCATCTTCGACAGCCATGCCCTTTCCCTATCCTGACTATGATATTCTTGGCGCGGTAGGTAGTTACAAGGTACTATGATATTCTTGGCGCGGTAGGTAGTTACAAGGTCGGCGACAACGAAGGTTAGTCGCCCATGGTCTGTGCCCTCTTAAGGTTGTTCCCCTTGTCACGGGGTAGATGCTTTTTCCCCCATCTTTTTTTTACAATAAAGTCTTCATTCCTCTCTTTGTTCTCTCCGTGTCATGTCCTCTCACCAAGAACAGTCACAAGCACAAGTTGCTGTGACGAGAACATCAACTTGAAAGCTTGCTCGCTACAGCTGTTTTGAAAAAATGGAGGCTGCGATCATGTCAGATTGAATTCCCCGCAAGTAGAATTTCAATTTGAATTCCCATGCTTGGCCAAGTGAAGCTCGCAAAACCTTGAGGTAATTCTTGCTTGGCTCGTTGGAGCATCGACAAAGATCATCGCCGAATGCGGCTCATCACCTCCGCACCGCGAATCAGTAGCCGTCAGAGCAAAAGTACCATGTCGCTAGTGAGTGCCACCGGCTTCTTCCTTGTTCTGGATGCATCGATGAAATTGCGATGACCTTGCACAGAAATCTTCGACCACGGCATGCAATGCATCATGGCAGCCTACAGCTTCCACTCCCTGTGCACTGGAAGATCGACCGATCAACGAGGGGAAGAAGGCGGACATGCAGGAGGGAGAGGTTCATTAGGGTTTACGAATTAAAGCGGGATTGGAGCCGACCAACTCCAAGAAAACCGCGGCAAGACCTTGAACAAGCGGGGTGGGTATGGCGACGGCAGCGCTGGGTAACCTCTGCGTGTTGTCCACTTATGTGTCTGCTCCCCGTCTTCCCCCTCCTACCGCGTGCTTCCATGGGAGTGTGAACAAGACGAGCCGCATGAAGGCGCACGAAATCTGGTCCGGTTCTCGATGCGTGTTGCCTCCCGCCGCTTTCCCCTCGCCGCTGCTGCCGCCCGCGGTGGCCAATTCCGTGTCCACTAGTCCCAGGGCCCTGATTTCTGCAGGCGGGAGGTTACAGGAGCTCAGCCAAGGGTTTAGGCACGGAGTGCGGGTGTTGCCGTGGCCAGCGGTGCGGAAGAGCAGCTTAGGCCCTGTGCGGAGCATGGCGGGCAAGCCGGAAGCGGCGCAGCTTGAAGATCTGATTAAGAGCAAGAACGAGCTGAACCCCGTGGTTGTCTACTCCAAGACGTGGTGCCCGTAAGCTCTTGGAGATCAATTGCTGACTGCAAGTGCTGACAGAATTTCTGAAATTGTCCTCAGATTTTGTGTTGGGAGGTGTCCTCTGCAGGATTCTGCTCACAGGCTAATGCGCTACTCATGCTGGAGTGGCATCCACCATGCTCATCTACTTTGATGGTCCGCAGGTATTGCGGGCAGGTGAAGAGTCTTTTCAATAAACTTAACGTCTCCTTCGTCCTGGTCGAGCTTGATCAGCTAGGTTAGTACTTCCTATGGTTTTGCAAGTGCTTGATGAAATAATGCTGTCTTGCCTAAATTTTGCAAGGTTGTACCTCATACCAATGCAAACTGAAGAAGCTGAAGATTGCCACATGACATCCTTGCCTTGCTGTGAATACAGTTGAGGGGCGAGACGTGCAAGCGGCTCTCCGGAGGATTTCGGGACAATCATCTGTACCAAATGTTTTCATCGGTAGGGGACAGATGTGAGTGATTTCGTCGTTGTGAGGTCTTTCTCACATTTTCCGTTGATCGTGCAGGTGGGAAGCACATCGGTGGTTGTGATGGTGAGCGAGCCTGCCTTCTTGTCTTCAAGCGAAACTTCCTTTTCCTATTCTGCTAAAAATTCACCAGCTGAGCTGCTGAGCATTTATCAGCCGACTCACAAATCTTCTCATTTGCAGATACCATGGCACTCCACTCCATGGGGCAATTGATCCCATTGCTGACGGCAGCAGGAGCTAAGTTCACATCGTGAAATTTGTGGAGCATTTGTATCCCCACTCACTCAATTGTCTGCTCGGAAGGACATTCACGTCCTTGGGACTCCTTGGGACGTCATCTGGCGCCCTCTTAAATGAATATTGCACAACAGCACGCACTCCCTTCCTGTACTTCTTGCTCTACCAAGTTCCTTATTCGAATGGTACTTAAACAGGTGTGCCATTTCTCAGGCGTGCCGCCGAGAACTAGCTTCGTTCAGGATAACAATGGTGATGGGGCAAGCTGCTCAGCAGACCGGTGTCATGGTGATTAAAGGCGTCCGAAACAGGCGCTTATCGCAAATGTTGGGCCGCGTGGCAAACAGACTGCCTACCCGGCGCCCAGAGACGCAGCCACGTGTCCTCTTTGCGTGGCGACCGTGGACAGCTTCAGTTCGTGCTGATAAAGATGGATCCTCTTCTCCGGTCGACGATTTTGGGAAAGGTTGGAAAGGAAGGAGAACGTGCTGCTGGTAGTGTGCTTCTTGAGCTAAGCAATGGCTTCGTTGCAGTTAAGAAGGGAATCTGAAGATCCTCATCACGACATTGAGGACCATCATGGTACGTAACCTAGCCTCGGCATTGCTGATGAGTTCTTTGGGTGGTGGGTTGATGTTATTTGATGAACATTGTCCTGGTTGAATGCAGAGGACCCTGTGGGTCTAACGACTGAAGCATCAGAGTATGATGTTAACCGCAATTTGGATATGAGGAGAGCCAGTTTTCATCCTAACAGAGCTGATGTTCTACCTCCGGATGCTGATGAGAAGCCATCCATTTTGGGGAAGTTGATGGGAGTGTTTTGTACGGAGGGTGGGACTCCAGCAGCTGGTGATAAGGTTGAAGCACCTGCTGCTGCTGGCCCAAAAGATGCTTCTTCACACCCTGCGTTCGAGAATCTCAGTAACATGCTGAAGGATAAAGGGGAGCGTGTGCACCTGCTTGGGGAGAAGGGTGTTCGTCCTCATTCCGACTCTGCATTTCCTAAGGGAGAGGACGCTGCTGATTCCGCAAATGCAGACTCTGAAACTGGTTTTCAGAATCTGAAAGGGGAGCTGGGAAAGGTGGAGGTGGTGGCGGAGGATTCGCGTTCGCCTCCTTCCGGGCCTGTGCAGTGCCACACCGTTGTAGATCCTATTCCTGATTACGTTGCCGACATTGGGATCAGTTTAGAGGAGCCGGAGTTTGCAGATGCCTCATCCACTTTCCAGCAGAGCAGCAAGGGTGTTGGAAGCTACCTTGGCCCTCGTGTTGGGGATGAGGCCAGGGTCGAGGAGAAGGAGGAGCTTGTGAACCTGGAGCAAGGCAAGGACAGTGGAGAAGATGCCCAGTTCCTAGGCCTGCACGAGAGTGGGCACAATGGGGAAGAGTTTGCAGATGCTCCATCCGCTTTCCAGCAGACGTATGACAAGACTATCGAAAGTACAGAAGCCGAGACAGAAGCTCATCCTAATGTGGAGGAAGAGAAAGAGACTGTGTTGAGCAACAACAGCTCCACTAAGCAGGATGAGGGAAGGCATGGAGTGGAAAGACATAACATTTCATCCTCTTCCGCATTGAATTCATCTGAAGAGGCGGAGGACCTTGTCAAGGTTCCTGTTTCAAGTGCACCACGACAGATAGATCTCACACAGCAGGAATCTGACAAAGATCTTGAGGAGTTGCCGAGGGACAAGTTTGCGGTTGATATGGAGGGAACTACGGCGGATGCTCCATCCACTGTACCGCAGTTCTATGACGAGGGTAGCGAAGGTGCAGGAGCGGAGGGAGAATCGCATCCTGGCATCAAGGAAGGAGCAAATTCTGCCGTCGAGAAGGAAGCGGATGTGGAGGATGAAGCCAAGCCTGGTTTCTTGAGCAAAGTAAAGCAGACATTGTGGAGCAATAGCCGCTCCAGCACGCAAGAATTTGAGAGAGAAAGCTCCTCATCCTCCTCCTCCTCTTTTGAAGAGATTTCAAGTGCGACAGAGAAGGGAGACCTCCCACGGCAGAAAGACTTAGAGGGAATCAGTGCGGTGAGTTATTTGTTGCCGTTGCACTAGTGTTACACTCTGTGTTGACTGACGGTCTTGTGCTGTGTATCAATTGGTGTAGCAGCCACTTGCAGAGAGGGTGCTTTTCCCATCTGATGACACCGAGGAGAACGACGTGAACTATCTCGACACGGTCACTGAAAAAATGGAGTCGGATCTTAGTCAAGCGTTAGACGAGAAGCTGGCTCTCAAAGATGAGACTCGTGAGCAAGGAAATGCCAAGGACGCAGAGCATGATGAGAACTTGAGCGGACAGGACGAGAAAATGTCCACTGAGACGGAAAAGAGTCCTAGCTTTTTGGGTAGCATTGGAAGGAAGATTGGATTATCAGGATCAAAAAGTTCATCACAAGGTAGTCAAGCTGTAGACGAAAAGCCAACTTTGAAGGATGAGACGCGTGAGGAAGGAGATGCCAAGGAAGCAGCGAGCGATGAGCGTTCGAGCGAACAGGACGAGAACACTCCCAGTGAAACGAAGAAAACTTCTAGCATTCTGGGTACCATTGGGAAGAAGATTGGATTATCACGATCGAAAAGCATGTCAGAGATAGACAAGAAGCCAGGTGAACAGGAACAGAAAAGTCCGAGTGAACAGCACGAAAGTTCTGGCCTCTTCAGTAACATTGCGAGTAAAATTGGGTTCTCTGGATCAGCACGTAGTCCAGAGGAAGAGACAGATTGAGAAGGAAGTGCAGAGATGTCTCTGTGTACATGTGTACAGGTAGAAGAAAGAGTGTGTCTGTGTGTGTGCCGGTAGAGGACAGGTTAGGTCAGGGTCTCCCTGACTGAGAGTGTAATTAAAGACTTACAGAAGTGGAAGAAGAAGAAGCATCCTCTTTTTATCCTCTTTACAGCTGTCAGAAACCACACTGCGGGGTGCCTCGCGCACATTAGACTGAAGCTAAAGAAGGGCCTCCTCGCAGGAAAGTTGAGAAGCTACTTCACAAGCAACCTCTCTTTGCGCAGTTGAATAAGGTAAATGCCATCAGCGGACTTTGTAAAACATGCTGCTGATGGATCAGACTTGGCGACCTGGCATTACGGTCAACAAAATCCTAGGCATTCGACACGATTATGAAGCAGGCTTAGAAGACATGCGATAGTGAAGGAAGGCTGTCGGAACATAGGTGACCACCGTGCAACTATTCCTGCCCTTGAGAAATGTCTCGCTTGTGAGAAAGCTCTCAGAAGCGAAACAGCTTTTCGATTCGATTCCTGGCTATGTAGCGAAACAGCTTTTCGATTTACATGGCTGGGAAAAACACGACGTAGTGGTCGAGTAGGGTAGGTTTTATATCGTTTCACACGGACGTACCAAGAGGGGGATGATCTATCCAGTCTGCCTGCTCCTCGGCCTGCTCCGTTTGCAGCAGCGGAGCCGCCGCCATGGATCTTTCATCGAAGCTGCCCGCGGATGACGACGACGGCGGCGGCTGGGATGCGGATGACTTCCAGATTCCCAGCTTGGATACGGCGGGGGGCAAGCATGCTGGGGCAGGAACAGGGCCAGGGCAAGGTGCAGGCAGATCTGATGCGGGCACGGCCATGGCGTCCGCGGCTTCGCACAGTGCAGCTGGAAGTGGAGGCGGGCAGGGCATCTACCTAGGGCCGCACGGCGGGCCGCGGAAGCATCCGGAGCCACAGCCGAGGAAGCAGCGGCTCAAGCACAGGCTCAAGGATGCGGACAAGAAAGCTGGCGGAGGCTCGGCGGCCGGGGGACGTGAGAACAAGGTGGAGGTGTTGCGGGACCTCATGGGAACTAAGTCCGGCGCCCCTGCACTCGCCGGCCCCGCGACCGACTGGCTTGAACCCTACTGCCAGGAGTCGCAATTCGATCGCACCAGTTCCGGTTCCCGAGGCTAGCCACCGTCGTTCTTTCTCCACACAAGTGTTTGAGGCTCCGTCCTTGTAGTGTAAACATTCCTCCACCTTACCCTGTCCATGGCTATGGCCGTCTCTGGCCTCCACTCCACGCATCCTGCTCATGCCGATTTGCATCACTTGTACTGTTTCTACGGACATCACGGAGGTTGGAGCCTCGTAGATCCCCACTATCCCCTGGGTCACCATTCCAGCTCCCAATTTGAAGCGAGAAATTCTTTGCTTCCCCTCCCTTCCCTTTCTCTCTCTCTCCGTGTCACCGAGCAAGCAAGCAGTGGCAGTGATCCAGACTGGATCATCACGGCTGGCTATCAGGACCTAGACTTATCACTTCATCCCAGCACTAAGCAGCCTCCAGACCACCAAAGTGTAACAACACCCTATCCATTCACTTACGAAAGCGCAAGTCACTATCGCAACTTCGTTTGTATGACTTGCTATGGTGTTTTCTCCTCTTGCGAACATCATCATTCGTCTTTGCACTCTTTCTTTCACTTTGGTCTATGTGTATGACACTAACTTGAGAAATAATCTAGATCTCGAAACTTAATTCACCTTATAAATAAAATAATTTTATATCAAATAAAAATCATAAATAAAATAATTTCATATTGTAGGGGTTCTAGTGCAGACAATCTTTGATATCCTTGGCAAGGAGTTGGATCAAAGAATCAAATGCGAAGACCAACTCTTCTTACTATTAAGTTTTCGGGCTACGGACATCTCTTCGTGCATCCTTATCGGAGTTGGTATTTGCTCCGAATTTGGGACACTTGCCCTTTGCTCTCAATCTCCAGCTCCCGCACCATCGGAGTGAGTATTTGCTCCGAATTTGGGATCCCCAAATATAGAATAAAATAATATCATATCCCTTAAATAATGGATGATATGCCCTTGTCGAGGATCAAACGATCAAAATCGGGTCAAGCATTGACAAGGGACGTTACTCACCAATATGCTACAAGGGCACATTAATAAATTATAAATTGGTAATAAATTAAGAGTAAGATAAAATTTCAAACTCATGAACAATAGGGTTTTAGTCGTGATGCCCTATAGCCCCGCAATAGGAGCCATGAGGGCGTTGCGGCGACCTATGGCTTGGCCTTGTGAATTAGCCCATATGGATATGGGAACCGGAGGGCGCCCATCCTGGGCGAGTTTCCATGTGACGGCCTCGCTATTTTACTACTTAGTGCGGCGTATTAGGTGGGGGTACGGCTTGAGGGGATAGCCAGCTCCTAGGCCATCACGCATAAGCGGATAAGTAAACACATGCCCTTGATCATATTGTAGAGTTGGTTAGCACACAGCGATGAAATGCAAAATAGACTTTCTTCGCTTCTCTCACAAGGACTCTACATGGACATCCCTAACCTCTATAAGATATAACTGTACAGGCTTGTTACCAAATGTTAATCGGAGAAAGACAAGCCTGATACCTAATACCCAATCCTCCAGCAACGAGCCCTGCACACTCACAGATTGAAAAAATGCACTTAGGCAGGCACAATGTGGTCGCAATGGAATGTCTTCCATTCACGTAGCAACGCTTCAAGATGGAGAAATAATAATAAATACTGGAGGAATGACTTTTCAGCTAACTCAAGACACACAAGAGACACCCAATATTGAAGAGATAAGCCCACGATCAACTTTCTGCTTAGATTGGAGTTCCAAAGATCCCGTTCTTCTACACCCTCATGGCCCTACTGAGGCATTCCTTCAAAGTCGTGAGGAGTCCTCTCTTCCACACATTTGTACAGTAGCACAAACTATCTCCTATTCTGGTGGGCTACACCTAAAATCAAAATGGTGGGAATGCCCCATGTCTCGTTCCTGCCTTGCCTCGCGCAGCTGGCATACCCACGGCAGAGCGCATAAATCCGCAATCCCATGAACCATGCATAGCCAGCGTCGCAACTTCGCCTTGTCTTCTCGCCCTGCAAATTGATCATCAATTACTCATGTGGAAGTTGCACACACACACCTTGCACCTTCAGCACATTGTCACTCCTCGCAAGTGCCTTGACTAATAGGACGCTTGCCAATGACTTGACTAACTTTACTTCTTCTTCGTCCACAGTATCGGGGACAGCCACCTGGGTGGTGTCATGCTCAATTTTCACTGTAAGGGTCACCTTATCATGCCGCTCCTCCTCCATAGCTAGTGCACACGTACTTACCTCTTAGCTTGACAAACTTGCCGCTGCACTGCCTCTTTCCCCCTCGCAAAATCTCCCATGCCATCTCACATTCATTGGTCCACCTTAAAAAACCAAGTCCTTCAGCACCAACGTAACTAGAGGCTAGATAAACTTATGCTATTCTCCAAATTCCCGACTTCTCTTAGAATTTCTTAACGCTGTTAAGACCGCTTACAGCTCCCCATGGTTGGAGGACCTTCTCTCAAGATCCGGCGCGTCCCCTACCAGCCCTACATCCTCAAAGCTAGAAGTAACTTGATGTAGGCAGAGGTGAGTCCTCAATGCCTCGAAACCAGAATAGCAGACCGTCGTTCACTCAGAAGCTCCTACACACATTTAACTTAGCAAAGCCAAAGGCTGCATGTGAAGTTCGAAGTCTTCCATCAAGCACCAACTATGATGTCGCTCGCAGCAACTTAGCCACATATCAACCTCCGTCCATGTCTTTGGTTTATGGAGAGATTGGGGATCATAGGAAACCCACACTATTATAATAGCTTCACACACCCACAACCGGTTAACAGCAGCTCCTCAACAGCAAACGATGAGGAAAGCTGTTTAGCATGAGCAAGTTACTACCTTTGTCCTGTTTTGCATGAGCAAACTGCAATCTTCCTCTCTTTCACGATATTTGTCACCGATGGTTTTAGGGGGCTGTAGGCATCTTTGCTCCAGAAGTAGCTTGGCCAAGCTTTCCAGGCTGTCCTCCTGGACCCCTCCATCACCGGGTGCACACGCGCTCGACTTCGCCCTTGCTCCGGGAAGGACACAGGCTCGTGGCTTTTAGCTCGTTCATATATATGGGGTTTTCACATCGCACCAACTACCTTCTCTACTGCAATGCGATTACGTCTTTGCCTGCTCCAACATGTAGTTTCTTCCCTCCCTACCTGCGAGTGCAGCTCTGCCCTTAATGGCTCTAGGATTCACCTTGCTCGTTGTCTCCATGAGGGTCATTGCATTGCTACCCATGACCTAATCCATGATATCATGTTTGCCATAGCCCGCGAAAACGGCTACCTGGCCTGGAGGAAGAGAGGGTTGTTATGCCGTGTGACACTAATCTCTGCACTTTGGGTTTAGTGGTTGATTAGCGTTAATTAATCTAATTACTCATCTTTAAGTAAATAATTAATATTAATTAATCTAACAAATTTATGTTAATTAAATGTTGATTAGTGTTAATTAAACATGATTAGCAATAGATAAAGTGGATAAGCACAAGTTATATACCTTAGCATATTCCTTGCATACTATAATGTATTCTTAGGGCATATGCTGATGCCAATAGGATATCTTAGGAATATGCCGATGCAAGAGGCTAGTATATATAGACCCTTTCACAAAGGACAAGCTATGATCATAACTTGTCCTCTAGATATGCAATGCAAGAGTGTTGTAAGTAGGCCAAAGCCATGACTCTGACAGCGATGTGTGAGGAATTTGGGTGTTGTTCTCGTGGGGAGAGTGTGTTTGTGCTACGACGTGCAAGCTACTCTCTCCTATTATTATTAGTTTGCATCTATATTTGCATATTAGATTTGTTTTACTTGGTTGTCTGTTGAGGAAGTGCTTGTATGAATGCAAGTGCTTACCTCATGCGATAGGGTACACTCTTCATACCGGTCGGTCTATCAGGGCTGACTTGGTGACTAGGTTTCAGTGGCGGATGTGGTGGTCACTTACCTTGCATGCGACACCATCTCTGCGCGGGTGATCACTTATTGTTCAGGATGGGTTGCTGCTAGGGCGGCGGCTCTCAAAGTCAAGAAATATAGCGGGATGCAGGCGGGCCACCAATTCATTCCTTTCGCCATTGAAACATATGGGGCAATGGCTAATTAGGATTTTGATACATTTATCAAGTCATGCGCCAAGGCTTATCATGCCTGCAGGCACGATGTAGAGCTGTCCCTTTGCAACTTCTCGGCGTTCTTCACACAATGGGTTTCAATTGCCCTTCAATAGGCGCTTTCCACGGCGATCATTCATAGAGCGGCGACAGCAGTTGATGCATCCTCCTCTTCCTCTATTGTTTGTAGGCCGTTTACTCTTCTCGTATTTGATATTGTAGGTGCAATTGGGAACTTCCGGTAGGGAGCTTAGTTGGTTCTTTTCATCGCGACCCTTAGGGTCTCCCTTGTTTGTCCTCTACTGGATAGGCTTTTCCCATCATTTTTTTCCCCCCAATAAAAAACTTTGACTTTATCCAAAGGCACACATACACATATCAAAACGCCGAGTTTCACTCAACATCACATATCCTTGATCTTTATTTGCTCACTCTCATTCAGACCCAACATGTACCACAAGCTACTTGTATTGCTAGCATCCCTATTGCACGAGACATCTTATACTAGTCAAATGCCTTGTTCATCACACGGGAGTGCTGAACAAGCATGCACGCACGGACAACCTGCTGCTAGGCTGTCACATACAAGCAGATAAGTAAACATAGGCCCTTGATGATACTAGAGGGCTTGTTAGCATACAGCAATGAAGTGCAAAATAGACTTTCTTCGCTTCTCTCAAAAGAACTCTACATGGATATCCCTAACCTCTGTAAGATCTAACTGTACAGACTTGTTACTAAATGTTAATCGGGAAAGAGCAAGCTTGATGCCTGATGCCCAGTCCTCCAGCAACGAGCCATGCACACTCATAGATTGAAAAAATGCACTCGGGCAGGTACAATGTGGTCACAATGGAACGTCTTCCATTCGCGCAAGAGCGCTTCGAGATGGTGAAACAACAAGGAATACTGGATCGTAGGGCAATAAAAATGACTCTTCACCCAGCTCGAGACACTCCAGAGATACCCATTATTGAAGAGATAAGCCCACAATCGGCTTTTTGCTCAGATTGGAGTTCCCAAGATCCCGTTCATATACACCTTCACTGTCCTAATGAGGCGTTCCTCTACAAATGTGAGGAATCCTCTCTACATCTTTGCACACTGGCACACATCATCTCCTATTCTCACGGGCTACACCTAAAATCAGCATGGTTTTGATGGCAGGGATGCCCCATGTCCCGTTCCTACCCTGCCCCTCACACAAGCGTCCGCATATTTGGCTGTACATAATAAGGTCTATATAATTGATTAAAAGGCTCTGGAAAACCGGCTCTTTAGCTAAGCCCCCAACACCTTTATCAAAGTGTCCAACCCGTGTAACGGTATCGGAACTGGAACCGGCATAACAAGAAGGAATCGTTCACCACATATACAAATAGGCCAGAATATTGGAAACTTATCGCGGACAAGCTGAGTACTCGTTGGCTCTTCACCGCTCTCTGTTCACTCAAACTGCATCTAACTACGCCAACTGTAGAATAAACGTGCGAATTTCCATAGGACCGAGTTCAACAATTCCAGTATCTAAAGTGAATGGAGCGCCCTGCAATGGTCTAGGATCCGGTTCTCCGTTGGCGACCTTACACAGGAGGGGCTTCAGATCAGCTCTGTTTTGGTTGGCAGACAAACTGACCTCCGTTGCGTTTACTATCTGCTTACACCGGGGGTGGCAAAGTCAGCACGCTCACACCGGTGGTACATAACTTTTGCATTTGGACAAAGCTTGGAACTCACCTTCTTGTTTGAGAAAACCTGCTTCAAATCAACTTCAGCAAGCTGTGACAGCGTGACATCTTCATTCGCCTGACATGAGAGTTTCATTGTCATCAGCCTTGTGCCCGCTCAATTCTGTAGCTCAGATGCCTACTGATGGTGACGTGCAAAGATAAGTTACCTCGTACAGGTGGGCGAGTCGTAGGAGCACGTCCCTGTTGTCAAGTTCCTGTCAAGAAATCAACATCGTGACTTAGGCCCTCAGGGTCTACATAGTCCAATGCTATCAGACAGATAAGTGGTAGGTAAGATCTCCAGCTGGTACCAACCTGGAGAGTGAGAATAGCAGCATTTGGTGGGAGCACATAACCAGGAGCGAACATTGAAAAGTTTGCTTTGAATTTGATCGGCGACTCGTCTCCTTCCTGTCATGTAATGACACAGTTCAGCACTTGGTAACGCATTTCGTGCAATACTACTGTAGCATCGACAGAGATATACCTGAACTGAGAAAGCAAGTTGCACAGGAGCCAGGATCCTTTGCCCCAACGTACGACGCCATTGAGCTGCTTTTGACGATGGATTGACACTTACATAGTGCTTGCCTCGAACCTGTCGGTCATTTTGTGCTGCTTTAGTGATTACGAAGTGTCGTATGTTTCCACCCAAAACACAGACAAGAAGGTGCAACACGTACAGTTAAAGGTTCACATGAATCACTGGTGCAGACCACTTCATCTAAAGCCTCACCAACACCCCGGCCATCATCTTCTATCAAGCGCCTGCACCCTAGGAGAAGATACACATAAGCAGCTTCTCAGGGCTTCATACGTGTGAGAAAGGTGAGTTTGATGAACCTGTGAAGCATGATCTCCAACTGGCCATCCGCAATGCTCGCACCTCCTTCAGCACGGTCGACGAGCACAGACAGATCTCTGTCGTTGTCATTCAAGTAGATGCCCAGATTTAACTGTTTGCAAACACCCCTTTTCAGTGCTTCGTATGTCCAGGCTGCAGAACTTGAGCTGAGCGTCTGTAATGTTCACTTCATTCTCACAGAATCAGGAACATACCGGATAGTAGTTTCCAGCAACTGGTTCATTCACTTGGTAGTTCCACGTGGGCCTGTAGTCTCTCACCTAGAAATGCCGTAGTCAACGGTTGGTAAAAGAGTGAGCAGAATACAACACAAGGACTGAATTAAGGACTCCGAACTGGCAGAAACTCGATCATATCTTCCATGGGAGAGGGAGACGATCTGCACCCGCTTCAAGAAGTCTCGGCCGTTGGAGTCTGTATAGAAGGTACCATTGCTTTGAATGTTCGTGGACACGCGAGTGATAACTTCTTTCCCTATCCCATCATCAGTAGGGATAGGCCCCACCTGAAAGGCAGATTATTATGTAAGCATAGACAAGAAAGGCCATGAGCAGACCTAGCAGGACTGGTTCCGGAGTTTGGTCTACCGTGAACTCCACTTCGGCATGGTCTTGCCCCTTGAACAGTCTAACTACCTACAAGGACACACCAATATAGTCATGTCGAGATATTTCTTTGAGAGATTTGTCATAAATGTCTGCATTTCCAGAAGGGGACAAGAGTCTGCACCTGTGAGATCCATGGAGAAAACTGTTGCTGGAGCTCACACAATAGAGGACCTTCGTACAGATCCCAAGAGACCTGCTACGTTGGAGACTTGGCAAAGTCACTCATACAGGTTCAAGGAGATGAAGTAGATCACCAGAGCCAACCAAAGTTCCGCTTACATTTGCTGAGACGTTGACAGGAGTCTTGTCATTTGGACGAAAGATGTACGCTCCGGAGTCCTACCAGCGGCAATTCTTCATGAATCAGGTCTTGTGCTTGAACTAAAAAAAAGAACCAGTCTACTACACATATGCTGGTTCACCTGTGAATCAAGTCCATCAAACCCAACGTAATAGTAATACTCTTGCTCCAAAGTAGAAGTCACCTGGCATGGTGGCATGGGTTAGTTCCTGGTCATTTAGTCATGCTCACCTCAACACTTCACTTCTGTTTCTCAGAGAAACTGCAAGAGGGGTGTCCCTACATTCTGAGCTAGGTTTGTTACGCTTTTCAACAAACCAGTCGTGGCAGAGAACGTGGCTTTGAAACTGTCACTTTCAGCTTCCACGTCGTTCAAGGATGGATTGTTTCTGGACAGAGGTGTTGAGATGACCGCTGCACATTGGGAAACAACCAAATAAACACAGAAGACTCCAACTAGTTCTTGTTCATAACTGTCGCATGGAAATTCTAGCTGTTTCCGGGCGTACCAGTACTCTTAGAGGTCGAGATTGTGTATGAGCTGTAACCAAGAGGTGGAACACTTGCTGGGAATGTAAGCCAATAAAGTGGTCCAGAGTTAGGATCTTGAGCACCGTAGTTGGCTTTGGCGTAAAATGCTCTGAGTCTCTGTGTTGTCACATCTAAAGGTACTAGCTGAGAAGTCACAGCGCTGCCATTTGAGTCGGTAACAGAGACTGGTCCTGCGACCTACTTTGCAACCACGTGAATGCTGTGAGATGTCTGGATTCGTGGTTATTAGATTACCGGAAATAGATGGGTCAAGGTAGTGATTTACCGGAATGCGAACGTACTCTGTGCGAGTCCACCCAAGAGGATTATAGATGACTACTACCTGCCAGTGGACGTTGTTCAGATTGGTCATTGCATGCACAAGGTAATGCAAATGGGAAAACGGGAGATTTCATCTTGGCAAAGCTCAATAGTTGCTTCGTTACTCACTAGGCTGTGTCCACTGCTGGATACACTTTCTGAAGGTGGGCAATAGCTGATGTTCAGTCCTGGACACTGGTAAGAACAACCATCAGACGGAGATTATCAGGCACTAATCAAAATGGAAATCACTGTTCTGCCGTGGTGTGCCAGTTATCTCATTCAAATATACCTGTACAAAACTTGTTTCAGAAGCGTTAGATGATGCAAGAGATGCCAACGCTGCGGTTATTGTCCCATGGGTCTGCAAGACAACACGTGAGTCTACATGAACCTTGCGTTCCAGCAGAAAATGACGCTGTTGGGGTATCTACTAACCTCGGCCTCACCGATCGCCAGTCTACGTGCATAATCAAATGCAACATGCTGCTTTTCCGTGCCTGAAACACCGTCATGGTGTTGTAGGATACCCAAAGCTTCCTCCAAAGAATATGTTGTGTTGCCTTGCTCCTTTCTGCCAGTGATATACTCCAGCTGCCTCCCCGCCTAGTTCATATATTCGATGGATGTCAGGAAAGAAGTTGCTTCATACTAGACAGTCCCCAGTCAACTAGAAGTTCATGCTTACTTGCAAAAGAGCACTCATGTCTCTGACATAGCCCTTCAATGCAGCTCGACTGGTGAAGTAGCCTGTCCAGAAACAATTCGGACAATCTGCATACCTGGAAGAGTGCAAGATGCATGGGTCCACGAAAAGACTTATCAAAAGCTGGAGCTAATCAAGTGAGATCATGAACATTGCTGACATGGGTGGAGCTGTAACTCACGGGAAGAAATCATCAGTCTTAACTTCCCAGGTGACTTCGGCTGCAATCTTAGAAGCTGTGTATATGCTTGGTGTCGAGTAAAACGCATTCACTCTGCCATCCTGAAGAAGCGGCCAATTTCAATGAGCGTTTGAATAGCACTAAGGTCCTTCGAAGTTGAAGAGTAACGTTTTGACCTGGTTAGCATGGAGTATGAGCTTGTCCATTTCCCTAAACCATGTTTCGGAGAAAGTGTACTGAAAGTCTGTACCCATTGTCAGCATTATATCATCCCCTTGGTAGTACGAAGCCTGCATTGAGACAAGTTAGAACATTACTGGTTTCCAAGAGATTCATTCAACCCACATTCAAGCAACGGTACCTGCAACCTTGCATAATCAACAAATGCCTCCACAATTTCATCGACATTGTAATCTGAAAACAGAGGGTCATCCTGCAGGTACCAAAATGTTGGTCAGCAATCTCAACATAAGCCTTGGAGCAACGGGAACAGCTAGAAGACACTTTTCTTTTCTTTTACGATACCTGAAAGATGGGGTCCTTTGAGTAAACATCCCAGTTGAAATTAGGAGGAGCGCCGTAGCCGTTGTAAAGCACTCCTGTGAAGATCTGCACTCCTAAACCCAGGTCTTGTTTCAATCCCAGAGCCCAAACACCCACTTGCAGCCATGAGCTTGATGTGTGAACGACCTACCTGACTGGAAGAGCCAAAGGTTTTTGACGGTCTCCAGATAAATTCCAGGGTTTTCTGCTTCTGGCGGTTGGCGAAATCCTGGTAGTCAATCCTTGCAAAAAACAAGGACGACAAGCCCAGCTGCGCAACCACAATAAACGGCCCTCAGTCGCCTAATAGCAAACGGATTCCCCTGAACTCCCGCGAACATAGGCTCTGGAAAGAGCTCCGACCTGCGCTCCAAGAAGGTAAGCCTGAACCGAAGAGTGTCCAAAAGGGTCTATCTGCCACCCAACAGTAGGAACGACATTGAACTCTTGCTTCAAAAACCGGTGCCCAAGTGTGGTTTGGTCGATCATGTCAACGTAGTGAACCGTGGCCTCGTCATGCATACACCATCCGCCATTACTGCAGAGATGTATGTGAGAGAAACTATTATCACATTATGTGAAGCCCAGGATTATCCTTCCTGCAGGAAGTGCTGGCTCACACAGGTCATGTCTTTACATGAATTCAAGCTGCCCGTTCGAAACCAGAGTCTGCACATTGCTTCTTCTCTCCGCACTCTGCTCTCTCCACCACCTCTGGAAGAAAGCCTGCAACCAACTCATGTTCATGAATGCAACACACTCCCCCTGATAGACTAGTTCTACATCCATCACTTCCTGTTCAGAGCAAGTCGATCGACATGACCCATCCTCACAGCTCACCTGCTCCACATACACAAACTTCCTGTTCGGATCTTTGAGCAACGCATCAACCAGGGTGTCCAGGATCGATCTCACATTAGCCGTCTGCGTCAACACCTCCCAGAACTCAAATTCTTCCCTCCCAACGTTCAGTAAACAGACTCCTGCAGAACTGGCTTCCAAACCAAGTACCTGGATGCTGTTGTTCGATCCAGTAAAATATTGGTCTACGGTCTTGAGCCAACCCACATCATCATGTGTATGAGGCACCAAGTGCACGTTCAGCTTCCCTGGCACCCGGCCAGGGGCGGTCCCGTTTATCCCAAATTGCTGAAATGTAGCTGACACAAAATGCCTGTCTTGGAGGCATAACAGCATCAGCCAGACCAGAAACAGCTTCATCCCGACGACTCTCGCAGGACCAGCTCCAGCTTTGATCTCATGTGGGTTCTCCCAGACTTCCTTCACAATTCGTCCACCGTTCAGGAAAAGCAAGAACTAGTAGTCTGCCACGTCAGTCTCCGATCACAAAGCATACGTTGGTAAGCTCACCGACAAGGCGATCACAAGGTCACAACTCCCAAGGAAGACTCAATCGGGGACATCACCGGCCGTTGCCTGCCAAATAAGACAAGGCTCTTCCAATTCGGCTCGGAAGTCGGACAGCGCACTGTTTGTCCTATCTGCGAGAAAACCCAACATCTTAGAGGACTCAGGAAACACCGAGGCCGTTGAAGCCCATGAATCTTGCAACCCAACGGGCAGGTGTGGAGCGCGCGAAGGCCGTGAGCCTAGGGGTCCTGGGTCAACGAAAAGCTATGCTGCCATTCTGGACAGGCAGATAAAACACCCGCGTACGAGCACGAATTGGCTTCTCCAGTGCGCCACGAATCTCCAAATTCCTCCCCGTGACTGTACGGAAATTCACAGAACACTCTGGACAGTCTGAATTCCCCATAAAATGCAAGCCTCTGTGAATCCCGGTTGTAGCACTCCTGTGGTTGCAGGGGCTGGGGCCTGGAGGCGTGGTGAGTGTGCATGTCACCATCCGCTTTCCACACCTACCGGCCCCGTGATTTGATCCCAAAAGGTCACACATTGCCCCGACTGCGACATTTGTTTCCCAGGTGGCGGCCCGTCATGCAAGTAGATGCATGAAATGGACGTTGCTGAGTACTCGTTTGCGTGCAAATGTACATGAAGATCAGAGTCGTGAGCCTTAAGCTTAGGGAGTAATGGAGAATCGGGTCCAGTCAACAATGGGACTGCTCCCGGTCCCAGCTTGGCTGTGAGAGTACCAGTCGTAATGAGCTTGCAGTCACGAGGCTAGCAGCCAGCAGCCAGCAGCCAGCGGCCAGCTGCTGATCAGGCACCTTGAAAGTGGTGAATTCATGCGTGACTTGCCACACATGTCCATGGAGCCTTTTGAAGCCAGCTTTACGGTGAGTGCAGTCTCGGGAGATTCCGGCCACAGCAACCTGAAGCCCGTGGTGATGAACATGGGAGCACCGGCAGGGCTGAATTCGGCTGCCGTGGAGAAGCAGTTCGATCAGATGCCTGGGTTTCGGTTCCATCCCACGGACGAGGAGCTGGTGGGCTACTACCTCACCAACATGGTGGACGGGCACAACCGGAAGCGAATTCTCCAGTTCATACCCCTCATCGACCTATATCGGTTCGATCCATGGGAGCTTCCAGGTTCAGAAAGTTCTTCAGCCTGGCTCCATGCACTCTAGAAACGATGATGTCCTGAATCTACCTGTTTTGAATGCTACAAAGATTCTTATAGGCTGGGCTGGAAGTTGGTTTTGTTCTGTGCTTGCAAGATCTTGGAGAACTCTGATCCATTCGTGAATTCGTATGACGAGCTCGAAGTGCACGTGATTTTCTGTGATATGACAGCGATGGCGGCTTCTGGGACTGGGGCAGGGGAGGGACCCTGGTTTCTCTTCTGCCCACGGGACAAGAAGTACCCAAACGGACCTCGCCCCAACAGAGTGACGCACGCAGGCTACTGGAAGGCCACAGGGACAGATCGGCCAGTGAGAAGCTCCAAGCTGAACACCATCGGCCTGAAGAAGACTCTGGTTTTCTACGTGGGCAGAGCTCCCCGAGGAATCAAATCCAACTGGGTGATGAATGAGTACAGGTTAGGCACTGCTGATCACCTCTCGTTTGACACAAAAACGGCGAACAATCAAGGGTCCAGCCTTGCACTTGCTAACGTCCATGGCCAGGAGAAGCCTCCATGGCCCTTGGACCTTCATGCTCATGAGGACGACAACTTCGTATCAGAGTGGAGCGCGGCATTTTGCTACCAGGTATTTGCATGTACCCTGTCAGATTGCAAGCCAACATGCATGCGATTGTCGCAAGAATGTAGTCCATCGATATCTGTCCAATTGTACATACACATGCTGACGATTAACAAACACTTGAAGTGCAGAGTGAGGTTGCTCTCTGCCGTATTTACAAGAAGCCTGCGCACCCAGATCCTCCAGTCGGCTATTCTGGATGTGAGGATGTTGGGTCTCTGACCTCGACCTTGGAGCCAGCTTTGGGGTCAAATGCCACAACACACAGGACCGTTATCACGCGTGACGACACCACTGGCACTTGCATTGATGCTGATCCAGGAGTAGTCACGGGAGAATCGATCACCTTCAGTGTGGAGGCTGATGCTGATCATATGGTGGGCAGTACAGCCAGTTCCCACAAACCAGCCCAATGGCATCTTCTGCCTGGCCAGCTTGGGAGCATCATGCATGATCACCCACAACCTCAGTCACAGGAGGTGCAGGTGCAGCAGCAGTCTGAGAGGTCGACAATCAGCAGCATGCCTAGGGCAGTCACCAGATGGATGCAGCTCCCCAGTGAGCTTTCACGCAGTGGCCTGCTGGATCCCATAGCTGGTCGACCCACGAGATTCCATGGTCCCTCCATTAATCTCCATCCCAGAACAGATGCTGCTGACGTACACGTACCCTTGGCCCCAGCAGACATCCCTGATCCACCAAGGAGAACATCTCTGAACAATTCCATCAAGTTGTGGCTGGAAAATACCACCACCTGGTTGCAGTCAGACTCTCATACGCCTGATTCTGATCCGATTCCTAATCCGGCTTTGCAAGAACCGGTCAGCTTTCCCCAAGGTTTGGATTAGACGGATTGCCAGATGTCATGGCAGCCTGGGAACAATGTACAGTATAACAAGTCCGGATAGATGTTCCTGTAACGTGCAAAGCAGCTCGCGAGCACCTGATCCTTTGCCTGCTCGGACATTCACCTCAAGTACACGACCTGGGCCCGACATATCTAGCGATACGTGACCGGCATGGGGCAGCTGATGACGAAACCGTGCACAAGTCGCCATGTTTGTGCAAAACTTTCACGGGAATGGAATGTTGTTGCAGACTGTTGCTGCACATGCTAACGTACGTGAGCCTGCGTAGATGGCGTATGCAGCCATGGAGCCCGGGGGAGCTCAACCTCACCTTAAGCTTCCTGCCTTTCTCCAGCAGGCTTGGAAGAGAGCAGTCAGGAGCTGGGATTTCGACATGAAAGTACTTTCAAGCTTCTTCACCACTCTGAAGGCCAGGAGAGATAGGGAATACAAGAAAATGGAGAGGCTGGCAGCCCGAGCCAGGCCGCTTGTGCAGCAATTTGTCGAAAACCATGTCACCTTCTACCGCCTTCATCTCTGCTACTTCATTCTGGTGGCCTGCATCGGCAGCCTCACCATCTGGTTGTCTCCCAAGCACAATGACGGCATTGCCTTCATCGATGCCCTGTTCAATGTCACCGGGCTGGTGACCGTCAAGATGGCACATCTCTCGCAGTTCGACAAAGTTGTGCTGGTGCTGATGATGCTGCTCGGGAGCCAGGTCTTCCTCTCCCTGCTGCCGGTTTTGGTGAGAAGGCACTACTTCAAGAGGTACATCCGGGAGCAGAGGCTGAAGGAGAAGGCAGCTGCCATGGATCAGCTGGCCAGAGACACGGTGGTGGCTGGCGACGTGGAAAACGTGGATGTGGAGGCAATGAAGTCGCCCACCAGGTTTTCCGTCAGCGAGCAAGTGCAGGATGAAATACTCTACCGCACCTTGTCCTCAGGGTCCGTAAAGGATGCGAGGACGCTCGCTTTGATGCTCAACATTTCCCGAGCCTTGTCCGACAGACTAGAGGGACCCAGACCTATGTCCAGAAAACAGTCCAGGATTTCTTACATGACAAGTGTGGAATCGGATGACGCTAGAACGTTTCTGGAACCTTCCACTTCCAAGCTTCTGGAGCATGAGTCTCTGCTGTCTCTCAGCGGGCTTGTCCCGGCTTATTTCATCGGGGTTCAATTGGCTGGCATTCTGGCCATTTCCCTCTACTTGTTCGGTGCAGCAGATGCTGTGCAGACGCTGAAAGAGCGGCATGTGAATAGGTTGTTTTATGCAGTCTTCATGTGGCTGCCTTCTCGAATGCAGGCATCTCGCTACTGGATGACAGTTTTGTGCCGTTCCAGAAATCGGTGATCCTGCTTCTTGTTGTCAGCTTTGTTTTTCTCGCGGGGAACACCCTCTTTGCACCGTGCATGAGGTTCTTCGTGTAGGTTTTATACTCGGTCTCTCACGGCCACAAGAAGCAGGTGTACAAGTACCTGTTAGAGCATCCTCGGAGATGCTACGCTCACATGTTCCCTCGGAAGCAGACCATCTGGCTGCTTCTCACGGTGATGGCATTCAATGGTGTGGAAACCCTTGCGTTTTGCACCTTGGATTGGAGCCCAACTGCGTTGAAAGGGTTAGGAGCTGGCTACAAGATGGTGGTGGGATTGTTCCAGGCTGTGAGCACTCGAATGCTGGCTTTAACGTGGTCTTCTTGGTGGAGCTCACATCAGCCATGCTTTTCCTGTATGCGGGCATGATGTAAGCATCTCAACTTGAAACCTACAGCTCGCTGTTCTCACACCAAGGCCTTGAGTTCAAACACTTGTTGCCCGTTCAGGTATATCGCAGTGCACCCGGTTTTCCTCTCCCGTCAGCATACCAAGGCACAGACGGACATCTACAATGAGGCAGATCTTGGGGTATATGCTACGAACTGGGAGTCAGAGCTTGTAGGGAGCAAGATATCCATGCAAGCAAGAAGGCTGCTAGCTCGTGATTCTGCTTACCTATTCATCGCCATCTTTATATTGTGCATTATCCACAACAAGAACATCAAGCAGGATCCTCTGAACTTCTCACTCCTGAACATCGTGTTTGAGATCATTAGGTGAGTTGCAGCTTTCCACTCCTGCCTGTACTAGTACTCCCCGGTATTGCAGCGTTGACGGTTAGCCATTATGACTCGCTGACAATCATCCATGCGTCTCCTATGCAGTGCCTACGGCAACGTGGGAGTGTCTATCGGATACAGCTGTGAGCTAGCCCGCCAAATCCAGCCAACCATCCCCTGCGAGGACGTGCCCTACAGCTTTTCAGGCAAGTGGAGCGTCGCTGGCAAGGCAATTGTGGTGATAGTTATGTTTCTGGGCAGGCACAGGGGCCTCCCGGACAACATAGATGCTGCCATACAACTTCCACGCCGCAAAGACTTCTCCAGGAGAATGACGCAAACCTCATCCACCTTGAAGCTGCCAAGGGATGATTCAGCCTACAATTTATCTGCAACTCCGCACACCTTGCCTCCAATGGAAGAAGGGTACCCTCTTTATGCTTCACCGACACATTCCAGTGTGTCTCAGAACACCCCTCCCAAGGAGATACGGGCCACAAACCTTAACCCATCTGCTTTGGGTCAGGATGCAAAGGGTACAGGAGAAAACGAAGAAGTGGACTAGAATAAGAGGAATTTTCACAGAAAAATCAAGAACCAAACAACCACTCTCGGTCATTCTGGGGTTAACAAAAATTATCTGACAGTGCATGTTGACGAGGATCGGAAATCTGGCGTCTGCACTGTCCAACGCCTCTTGATCGCCGGAGGGTGATTGCAGCACTTGCGCTCACATCGTAGCGGAAGGCGGCGAATTCAAACCTCCCCGTTGAAGGTCGTAGCAGAAGGAGACGCTTCCGCTGGAGGAAGAGTACCGAAAGGCCGATGGAGTGCTGCAAGGCGCTGCATCGGCCGTGTGTGTTGGCCAGCATGGCTTGCAGATCGAGGCCCGTGTGAAGTGGAGGAGATTAGGGCTAGTGTCGCTGAAATGGGGTTCATGAGGAGCACGCTCTGCTTCACACTCGGCACGTTTGTTGGAGTCTACCTTGCGCAGAACTACAAGGTTCCCAACATCAACGTGCTGCTCCAAACCGGTGTTATGGTTGCCCACGATTTGGAGGAACAGTATCGAAACTGAAGAGAAGCCCAAAGATTGACGACTAAACTCCCCTGCAGGTATCCACTCCTCCCATCGTCTGTTCCAGCCCATTCATGTGTGCCCCTTCCCCGCCTGCCTCTGCAACTCCGGCTCTCTCGTGGGGAACTTCTAGGTTTTCTCTCGCTCATGTTTAGGGTTTACACTTCGTTCTCCTTCGGCTCCTGCAACAGCAAAGCAATTGTGTTGTAACTTGTAACGTGCCTCATGCTTTGGTCTGTGCAGATCAGGATATGAGTCGAGTCTCTTGAGCCCCTAGGGACCTGCTGTGGCCTCTTCCTACCCCTCACGAGGCGGTGAGATTGCCAACCACTGTTCACCAACATCCCATAGCATCAACATGCCATATAAGCATCGCACTGGGGTCCGCCGGACTTGCCCAGCTGAGTTTATGACAACACCTTATCAAACAAAGCCTCCATTTGCTTCTTGAAGCAGGATTTGCTCTCCTAAACCATGGTGTGATGAAACGATCTTTGAAGGGCGGACAGAACCCAAGATCCCCCACCTTGTGCGTGATCCTTTAAAATCCCTTTACGCAACATCTACCCACTTTTCAACCAGGAAGATATTGCTGTGATTCCTCCACCTCTTCTGATAACTGCACCTCCACCTACTTAACAACTAGGAAGCATACACGCAACACACGTTGAGGGGCCGATTCACCAGACCCCAGCTTCCATCGCCAACTCCACCTCCGAGAAGCCCGCAGCGCGACCGAGAGGGATTTGATGCTTCCACAAGACTGGATGCTGGAGCCTGCTATCCTGGGATCCTGGATCCCCTTCATAACCCCAGCTCCGACCCATGCCTGCACGTTCATCCCGTTTAAGAACGCCCCGGCTTGGTTCCCGGCCGGCAGATCATCATTTCCTCGTGCCCCAGAATGTGGAAAGCAAGGTGGTGACGCGCCAGCATGTCCCGCAATGCCACCCACTGTACCGAGCTAACGCAGTACGGACGTAGGGAAAGGCCTTGCCCAATCCAAGGCGGCAACGGAAAACGGACACACGCTTGGCCGGACCAAGAAGGGCCAGGGGCATTAATCGCCCATAAAAATCAGCACGTGACGCACCTCGGGGAGACGGCAAGAAAGGAGGGCGGGTCGGGAGCAGGCAAGAAGCCATGGCAGCCCGAGCCGCGGGCCGGAGACTGGGATCTCCTCACCACCCGATGGCCCGCGTTCCATGCTCCAACATGAGATAGAGTGACGATGGCGTCTGGCACGTCCGTTATGACTGTTCCCGCTATTTATGTCCCTCAACGCCGCACGAAGGTGAAGACGTGAAGTCCTGAAGTGAAGAAGTGAAGTGCTTTGGAGTGGAGTGGAGTCGAGTGGAGTCCGTTGCTTCCCCCGCGCTCGATTCGAACTGTAGCTGCTCCAAAGCGACCGTGTCCTTCCCGCCTCAGCAATTCAGACTCTGCGGCGGGTGAGTGAGCCGAGGCTCGCATTCTTGCTGCATTTCTGGATCCACAGAGCTAGGGCTTGGAAGGAGTAGCATGCATGGAGGACAGAATGGCGGGGCAATTCCTGGTTTGCTTTGTTTTGCTGTGGGTTGCTTTGCTTTGCTGTGGTTCGCTTTGCTTTAGTGAGAGCTTTTAGAGCTTGGAAGGGAACTTTGTGCTAACACGGTTTTGTGTTGATTTGTTTGATTTCGGCAGGGGAGATGGCGCAGGGAGCGATAGGAAAGAGGGCTCTGGTCACTGGTATCACGGGGCAGGATGGCTCGTATCTCACGGAATTTCTTCTTGACAAGGGATATGAGGTGCACGGGATAATCCGGCGCTCCTCCAGTTTCAACACCAATCGACTTGAGCACATCTACATTGATCCTCATGTGTCGTCTGCGAGGATGAGGCTGCACTACGGGGATCTGACGGATGCGTCGGTGCTGAGAAAGTGGATGGACGTCATTTGTCCGGATGAGGTGTACAACCTCGGGGCTCAGTCTCATGTTGGCGTGTCCTTTGAGAATCCTGACTACACTGCCGACGTGGTGGCAACTGGTGCTTTGCGGCTTTTGGAGGCTGTGAGGACTCACGTCGAGAGCACCGGACGGCAGGTATGGCTCGCTCTGGTGTCGGTACGGGGGTCCTTGCCTCCCATTGCGCAACTGTGCGTTGTACGGTTTGGTGTCGTTGGAGCTGAGGAATTTTCTTTTCTTGTTGAAGGTGAAGTATTATCAAGCTGGATCCTCTGAGATGTATGGTGCCACCCGCCTCCTCAAGATGAGGACACGGTGTTCCATCCCGCAGTCCTTATGCTGTGTCCAAGGTTGCTGCTCACTGGTATACGGTGAATTATAGGAAGCGTATGGCCTTTTCGCTTGCAATGGCATCCTCTTCAACCACGAGTCCCCCCGCCGAGGTGAGAACTTTGTGACCAGGAAGATCACCCGGGCCGTGGGAAGAATCAAAATCGGGTTGCAGAAGAAGGTCTATCTGGGCAACTTGAAGGCGTCGCGAGACTGGGGTTTGCTGGAGACTACGTGGAGGCTATGTGGTTGATGCTGCAGCAAGATCTCCCAAGAGATTATGTGGTTGCAACTGAGGATTCTCACACTGTGGAGGAGTTTCTGGAAGCTGCTTTCGGGTATGTCAGGGTGGGATTACATTTCCTTTTGTCCTGGCATCTTGTTCTTTCCTGTCTTCAGAGTGAGAATCGTAGGAGCCAGCCTCATCCTGGCTGCCACTGTTACAGGCATGTCGGACTTGACTGGAAGGACCATGTGGAGATTGATCCTAGATATTTCCGACCCTCCGAGGTCGACAACCTTCGGGGATCGTCGTCCAAGGCCGGAAAATTCTTGGGTGGAAGCCACGTGTCGATTTCCAGCAGCTGGTGGCCATGATGGTGGACGCTGATCTGGAGCACGCCAAACGGGAGAAGGTGTTGGTCGACAGTGGTTTCGTGAATCCTCGCTCGCAACCTTGAGTAGATATTGTTTGTAACTGCCATCCTCCCAACCCCGTTCTGAGCCTAAATGTCTTGCCAGTGGTGGTGAGAACTAGGTGAAATCTAGAAGAAGCCGGAGCTGTAGGCTCTGAAAGTCTGAAGTAAGTAGTTTGTAGGCTTGGATAGCTTAACCGTAGCCCCGGAACTTCAGACTACTGTATGGTATGTATGTATGTATGTATCGGGAACTGGAGGCCCGGTACAGTAGCTGGTCCACCTGCCTGTTCCTGACAAGCTCTGACACTTTCATGGCAACGACTGATTGATGAGTACCTAGTACAAGACGCGTCCTCTTGTATTCATTATACTATCCTCTGAATTGTCAGAACGGCAGTGAGACAATGTCCGTCCACTCTGTACCTTAGTACAGACAACAGTCATGAATGTGGTTTCTGGTGAACCGGGTTGCTGAATCTGATCGCCCTTGAGTGTATTGGCGCCCGTCGCCCAAACTTCATCAGCAAAGAAAGGCGCCTGCTCACCGTACCGCTCGTGTGGCACAAACCCGGCATCCTCTCCTTCCCGGCGAGCAACCCTCCGGCAGCTGGCTCTCTTTTCACCGTCCGCAGTGTTCAACGAGTTCACCTGTCCTGTGTTCCTGTTCGTAATGCGCGGGAGGTAAGCATTTCAAACCGAATTGGCATTACAAGCGGGTCAGTTCAAAGGGCATGCACGAAGCATGACGGCGAGGAGCTCATCAAACAACCTCGCATCTCCGCAAGCCTGCCATGTGAGCACAATGACACATTGGCCAGCCACTTTGCAAGTGCAGATTCCGGAGCCAGCACATCCAGCTCCAGCGATCCACATGAGCTCATAAGCTTAGATGCGTTTCGTGAATGAACTATGATTCACATGCGTTTGGGCGATAAGTAAAGACACGAGTTTAGGCGGGGAAANACTCCACCTCCGAAGCCCGCAGCGCGACAGAGGGATTTGATGCTTCCACAAGACTGGATGCTGGAGCCTGCTATCCTGGGATCCTGGATCCCTTCATAACCCCAGCTCCGACCCATGCCTGCACGTTCATCCCGTTTAAGAACGCCCCGGCTTGGTTCCCGGCCGGCAGATCATCATTTCCTCGTGCCCCAGAATGTGGAAAGCAAGGTGGTGACGCGCCAGCATGTCCCGCAATGCCACCCACTGTACCGAGCTAACGCAGTACGGACGTAGGGAAAGGCCTTGCCCAATCCAAGGCGGCAACGGAAAACGGACACACGCTTGGCCGGACCAAGAAGGGCCAGGGGCATTAATCGCCCATAAAAATCAGCACGTGACGCACCTCGGGGAGACGGCAAGAAAGGAGGGCGGGTCGGGAGCAGGCAAGCCATTGGCCCGAGCCGCGGGCCGGAGACTGGGATCTCCTCACCACCCGATGGCCCGCGTTCCATGCTCCAACATGAGATAGAGTGACGATGGCGTCTGGCACGTCCGTTATGACTGTTCCGCTATTTATGTCCCTCAACGCCGCACGAAGGTGAAGACGTGAAGTCCTGAAGTGAAGAAGTGAAGTGCTTTGGAGTGGAGTGGAGTCGAGTGGTCCGTTGCTTCCCCGCGCTCGATTCGAACTGTAGCTGCTCCAAAGCGACCGTGTCCTTCCCGCCTCAGCAATTCAGACTCTGCGGCGGGTGAGTGAGCCGAGGCTCGCATTCTTGCTGCATTTCTGGATCCACACAGAGCTAGGGCTTGGAAGGGAGTAGCATGCATGGAGGACAGAATGGCGGGGCAATTCCTGGTTTGCTTTGTTTTGCTGTGGGTTGCTTTGCTTTGCTGTGGTTCGCTTTGCTTTAGTGAGAGCTTTTAGAGCTTGGAAGGGAACTTTGTGCTAACACGGTTTTGTGTTGATTTGTTTGATTTCGGCAGGGGAGATGGCGCAGGGGGCGATAGGAAAGAGGGCTCTGGTCACTGGTATCACGGGGCAGGATGGCTCGTATCTCACGGAATTTCTTCTTGACAAGGGATATGAGGTGCGATAATCCGGCGCTCCTCCAGTTTCAACACCAATCGACTTGAGCACATCTACATTGATCCTCATGTGTCGTCTGCGAGGATGAGGCTGCACTACGGGATCTGACGGATGCGTCGGTGCTGAGAAAGTGGATGGACGTCATTTGTCCGGATGAGGTGTACAACCTCGGGCTCAGTCTCATGTTGGCGTGTCCTTTGAGAATCCTGACTACACTGCCGACGTGGTGGCAACTGGTGCTTTGCGGCTTTGGAGGCTGTGAGGACTCACGTCGAGAGCACCGGACGGCAGGTATGGCTCGCTCTGGTGTCGGTACGGGGGTCCTTGCCTCCCATTGCGCAACTGTGCGTTGTACGGTTTGGTGTCGTTGGAGCTGAGGAATTTTCTTTTCTTGTTGAAGGTGAAGTATTATCAAGCTGGATCCTCTGAGATGTATGGTGCCACCCCGCCTCCTCAAGATGAGGACACGGTGTTCCATCCCCGCAGTCCTTATGCTGTGTCCAAGGTTGCTGCTCACTGGTATACGGTGAATTATAGGGAAGCGTATGGCCTTTTCGCTTGCAATGGCATCCTCTTCAACCACGAGTCCCCCCGCCGAGGTGAGAACTTTGTGACCAGGAAGATCACCCGGGCCGTGGGAAGAATCAAAATCGGGTTGCAGAAGAAGGTCTATCTGGGCAACTTGAAGGCGTCGCGAGACTGGGGGTTTGCTGGAGACTACGTGGAGGCTATGTGGTTGATGCTGCAGCAAGATCTCCCAAGAGATTATGTGGTTGCAACTGAGGATTCTCACACTGTGGAGGAGTTTCTGGAAGCTGCTTTCGGGTATGTCAGGGGTGGGATTACATTTCCTTTTTTGTCCTGGCATCTTGTTCTTTCCTGTCTTCAGAGTGAGAATCGTAGGGAGCCAGCCTCATCCTGGCTGCCACTGTTACAGGCATGTCGGACTTGACTGGAAGGACCATGTGGAGATTGATCCTAGATATTTCCGACCCTCCGAGGTCGACAACCTTCGGGGATCGTCGTCCAAGGCCCGGAAAATTCTTGGGTGGAAGCCACGTGTCGATTTCCAGCAGCTGGTGGCCATGATGGTGGACGCTGATCTGGAGCACGCCAAACGGGAGAAGGTGTTGGTCGACAGTGGTTTCGTGAATCCTCGCTCGCAACCTTGAGTAGATATTGTTTGTAACTGCCATCCTCCCAACCCCGTTCTGAGCCTAAATGTCTTGCCAGTGGTGGTGAGAACTAGGTGAAATCTAGAAGAAGCCGTAGGCTCTGAAAGTCTGAAGTAAGTAGTTTGTAGGCTTGGATAGCTTAACCGTAGCCCCGGAACTTCAGACTACTGTATGGTATGTATGTATGTATGTATCGGGAACTGGAGGCCCGGTACAGTAGCTGGTCCACCTGCCTGTTCCTGACAAGCTCTGACACTTTCATGGCAACGACTGATTGATGAGTACCTAGTACAAGACGCGTCCTCTTGTATTCATTATACTATCCTCTGAATTGTCAGAACGGCAGTGAGACAATGTCCGTCCACTCTGTACCTTAGTACAGACAACAGTCATGAATGTGGTTTCTGGTGAACCGGGTTGCTGAATCTGATCGCCCTTGAGTGTATTGGCGCCCGTCGCCCAAACTTCATCAGCAAAGAAAGGCGCCTGCTCACCGTACCGCTCGTGTGGCACAAACCCGGCATCCTCTCCCTTCCCGGCGAGCAACCCTCCGGCAGCTGGCTCTCTTTTCACCGTCCGCAGTGTTCAACGAGTTCACCTGTCCCGTGTTCCTGTTCGTAATGCGCGGGAGAGTAAGCATTTCAAACCGAATTGGCATTACAAGCGGGTCAGTTCAAAGGGCATGCACGAAGCATGACGGCGAGGAGCTCATCAAACAACCTCGCATCTCCGCAAGCCTGCCATGTGAGCACAATGACACATTGGCCAGCCACTTTGCAAGTGCAGATTCCGGAGCCCAGCACATCCAGCTCCAGCGATCCACATGAGCTCATAAGCTTAGATGCGTTTCGTGAATGAACTATGATTCACCTGTCGTTTGGAACTGATAAGTAAAGACATGAGTTTAGGCAGGAAAGAAGTGTTTTGCGCAACTAAGTGGGCTGCACCGAGAAGCGTGCATTCCGAGTGTTTTACGCAACTAAGTGGGCTGCGTCGGGAAGCGTGCATTCGAGGAAAAGAAGACTTTGTTATAAAAAAGAGACGGGGAAAACCCATCCACCCCAAAAACAAAGGGGGAAAAATCCATCGAAGGGCACTATGCCAGGGGGACTAGCCCCACAATCACGCATTTCAAAACTACCAACCGCCCGAAGAACTTCGTGGACAGGGAAATGAAAAGGCCTACTTACCACCGGTGTCGAAGAAGCTGCATCACCCGCGCTCGTTGTCGTTCTGTACACTGCGTTGGCCAACGCCCTCTGCAGAGCGATGAAAACCCTTTGCCGGAAGAAAGCAACAATGCAAGAAAGGGGGAGGCTAACCCCATTCTTGCGGCTATGATAAGCCTTGGCGTAGGCCTTGATGAACCTAGAGAAATCCTTGCCCATGGCTCCGTGAGTCTCAATGGCAAGGGGACGAAGCGTGGCCGTCTGCAGGAGAGTACTTGTGGACCTTAGCCGTCGCGCATCCCTCGCCGCCCAACGAAGGGTTAAGAATAACATGTTCGCGAGACACATCCGGGTGGGATCGGTTACAACCACATCAGCAACCGAAACCTGATCCCCCCAGGTCAAAAATAGATCTGCCTTAAGCGAAACCCTCTTGAGCAAGGTGTAAGGGCGCTCCCTAAATGGAAGGACGGGTGCCTTCTGTGGTGGCAAAATCCCGGGGCTTCCGAGATTCACCCTCTAGTGGCCACACTTATCCCACTGTCGTTTCGTACGTTGGGTTTCGTCCCATGAGACTTGTGGAACAGTCGGATCTTGAAATCGATGCTACCTACAACTACACTACCTCGGCCTTCTAAACAAGCAAGGCGCCCTCTCACGCTCCTCTCAGCGGCTACACCGCTGCCTTTGCGTAAATTCTGCGCCTCTACCTGCGACACCCTCATTGTGGGTCCACACCCTCTGCGTGGTCGTGCTACACGCGTAGGGACCCCCTACGTTTAGCGACTTCACCACCCGTGATCTTCCACTATTCCTTTCCCGCCGCCTTCCCACAATTGGCATCCTCAACCACCAACTCGGCGGCCGCCACTCCGCGCTCAGGTAATCACCACTCCTGGACCTGCGACATCCTCGATCGTGGGTCCCGCCCCTGGTAGGTCCACCGTCTCGCCGGGACCCCCTCTGACGTGTAGCGACTTCTCCACCCGTGATTTTGAGACCTTAGCCCGGCTTCCGGTCTCGGTTTGGTGCGGTTGGGACCCCCTCATAGGCTCGACTTGGGCCTTCTTCTTACTCCTAATCTCTACCTACTCCTCTACTCAACATTCGCTCCACATTCTCCTCAACACTCACCTCAACTCAACTCCTCATCCTCCTAATCTAACCTTACTTCAAGCTCAGCCTAGCTCGCCCTTACAGCTGGCGCACAGGAGTGCCTACAACAAGTTCTTCCTTGGGCGGGGTTGCTATGAGTTTGCAGACGAGAACCTCCGAGTCTTTCCTGTAGTCTACCCTCAAGCCGAGAGTTCCTTGGGCATCGCACACACCCAAAGCAAAGCAATTTCACGGCAACCATTCACAGGGAGCAACTGCGAGGCGCCGCAGGCGAGCTCCGCCAAACTCCGACCAAACTCCCTCTCTACGGCCTTCGTTAGCTTGCAGGCACGAACTTCCTTCACAAGGAGCAAAGGACTCGCGGTGGGCGCAAGACGATAATTTTACTTCACAAGCTCCCTCCTTTTAGGGAGGTCCTCACATCTGACCTCCCACAGCGCGCCCTCTTGCTGCCTCACTCCTTATTTTAGTGTATCCTACGACTTTAAGTTCGACATCCAAGCATCTTGGGTAAAATTCTATTCTAGCAAATTCTACCTATGTGAGCCTTAATGGCTCTGTCAACATTCCTATCTAGCTAGTCAACACACCCTCTTGGGTTGACAAGCATTAATACTGTCCTCCTCTAAAGAGAAAGTCTCCCCAAGCAATGAGCCCCACGCTCCAAGCTACCACCAACCTCTTCAATTACCTCTAGATGCGTCGCGCCGGTGATCCTACGGATGTAGGGCCACCCTCTACACCTCCTACGGACGTGGGGTCACTTCTTATGGCCCTACCGCCTCCACGCTCTCCTTTGCAAGAAGGTCTCCCGTGGCGGATCTTGCTCCATGCCTTCCTCTTCCTCCTCCGAGTCATCCTCTGGCCTTCCATATAGCCGGATGTGTTGGGCTGTCCACCAGATCGGTCCTTGCATCCCTATTCTCCAATTCCTCAAGTTCCTCTTCTCCTGGCTCCCTAGCAACCCTTGCCCTTCTTAGGTGCGGCGCTTTCACCATCTTGCCTTCAAAATAAGCGCACCAAGACAAGCTTGGGCACACCCCACCTTGTTTCCACCTAGTTGTCACCTCGGTGTCTACACACAATTTAGATTTCTTCACTCGCCACAAAATCCACCAAGAGAACACTTGCCCTTTTCCACTTACTTCCTCTTCACTCCACGGTCCCACCTAGCTCAAACTTGATGTCCTCACAACATACAACTCCTTATGCCCAAATCCCTCACTTGCAAGGTCCTAGGCACAAAATTCAGCCTTGCCCTCTTCAGATTGTGCTTCAAATCCCTTCACACAACTCCTTATGCACGCACACCTCCTTCTCCTTGCACACACAGGCACGCGTTCTCACCAAGTCCTTGCTCTAGCTTTCCTTTGCATTCCTTTGCATGCACAAGCTCTTCCAATTCCTCATGCTTCCTAGGTGCCACTCCCTACACCCGCTTGCATGGCCACACCCTACACCTACCCACATATTTATGTTTTATTATTACTTCCTATTTTGTATCTTGTCCCAATCTTGCTTCCTCCTTTTATAGGGAGGTCCTCACATACTGACCTCCACAGGCGCCCTCCGCCCGCCTCACTCCTTATTCTAGTGTATCCTGTCGGACTTTAAGTTCGACATCCAAGCATCTTGGGTAAAATTCTATTCTAGCAAATTCACCTATGTGAGCCTTAATGGCTCTGTCAACATTCCTATCTAGCTAGTCAACACACACCCTCTTTGGGTTGACAAGCATTAATACTGTCCTCCTCTAAAGAAAGTCTCCCCAAGCAATGAGCCCACACTCCAAGCTACCACCAACCCCTTCAATTACCTCTAGATGCTGCGCGCCGGTGATCCCTACGGATGTAGGGCCACCCTCTACACCTACGGAGGGTCAACCTTCTTATGGCCCTACCGCCTCCACACTCTCCCCTTTGCAAGGTCTCCCGTGGCGGATCTTGCTCCATGCCTTCCTCTTCCTCCTCCAAGTCATCCTCTCGGCCTTCCATACACATCGGATGTGTTGGGCTGGCCCACAGGATCTCCTTGCATCCCTATTCTCCAGTTCCTCAAGTTCCTCTTCTCCACGGCTCCCAACGCCCTTCTTAGGTGCAAGCGCTTTCACCATCTTGCACCCTTCAAAATAAGCGCACAAACAAGCTTAGGCACCCCCCACCTTGTTTCCACCTAGTTGTCACCTCGGGTCTACACACAATTGCGAGTTTCTTCACTTGCCACAAAATCCACCAAGAGAGCAACTTCAGCCACTTACTTCCTCTTCACTCCACGGTCCCACCTAGCTCAAACTTGATGCCCTCAGACAACTCCTTATGCCAAATCCCTCACTTGCAAGGTCCTAGGCACAAATTCAGCTCCCTGCCCTCTTCAGATTGTGCTTCAAATCCCTTCACACACAACTCCTTGCACGCACACCTCCTTCTCCTTGCACACACATGGGCACCGCGTTCTCCAAGTCCTTGTCTAGCTTTCCTTTGCATGCCAGCTCTTAGTGCAATTCCTCGCAGCTTCCTAGGTGCCACTCCACACCCGCTTGCATGGCCACACCCACACTACCTACCCACATATTTATGTTTTATTATTACTTCCTAGGTTTGTACACAATGCCAAATCTTGCTTCCCTCCATGTTGTCGCACACTTTCCGAATCCTCTCCACTCCTAGTAGACCTCTCCACTTATCGTAGGGAGACCTCTCCCTACTGGGAGACCTCACCACTCCCTACGGTGGGAGACACTCTCATCCTACCTATCTACCTACCTAACTAATGCCCAGGGGCCTGCTACCCCACATCCTACCGCATCTCTGCCCTACTTGTTCCCTACTTGTTCCCTACCTTGTTCCCTACCTCGGTAGGGAAGTCTACTTATGGACATGCCCTGCCCATATCATTACATGAATACTGAATACATGAATACATACATACATACATACATACATAGTGCACCTCCCTTCTGCTCCCTGGTGCACCTCCCTCCGTAGGTGCACCTCCTCCCTACGTGAGTGCCATGCCTCGTCACTACCTCACCACTACTGCCACGCTACCCTACATTCCCCTCGTGCACCCTCCACTACCATCCTCGTACCATCTTCGTAGCTACCCTCACCCTACGTACCACTGACACCTCCTCGGCTGGCCATGTAGGGGCCCCTCCATTCTTGTGCCAACTATCACCTACACCTACCCCTCGTAGGGCTCTCATGTGACCACGCAAATATAATAAGTTGAAACACCTCACACAAAAGGCACCCCATCTCCTCTTGATCCACCCCTAGGACGCTTAACTCTGGAGTTCTTACACTTCATTGTCCAACACACCAATTGGCTTGTGCATAACACTCAACTGAATAAATGACTTATTCCCGGTGAACTCCTCACACCTCAACAACATCTCGTATCAACCCTCCTTGCTACCCATTTCTCCTCGCCACCACAGGCCTCCCTTCACTTTGACTTGCAGCGCAAATTCCGCCGTCATGATGCACACCCGTTGTGATCCCTTCACCATGTTGCGCACACGCGCCTTCCTATGGTTTGGCCACACCTCCATCTTGCAGCCCACTACAAATTCAGCTGCCGTGAGTGCTCTACCACGGCCTTTCCTAGTTCAACACCGCCATCCTCACATCGTGACTCCATTGAGCACTTCCATGTGCCTCGGCACCGCCATGGCCTCCTCTTGCAACCCTTGTGGCTGCTCACCTCAACATGAGCTCCTCGCTCCCATCCTTGCACCAATTCTGCTCCTCTCTCGCATGAGCTCCCAACCTAGAGCCCTGCAGATCCGCACAATTCCACCATTACGGGCACTTGGCCCATCTTCCAGCAACCCTTGCCACACATCTCTACCTAGCAGTCCTCCTTCTGCAAAATCTCAATAGAGCACACCATGTCTCACTTCTTCCACACATGTGGCAAATTACTTTGCCTTCCCTCAAACTTGGTGGTGGTCAATAATCGGGGCCTTTGCCTGCAAGCCTATCAGCATTGCTGCGGCAACCTCAAGCTACTTCCTTGGCTTAATTGCCTTCACCCTTTCCTACCGTGGTAGGAGCTACTCCTGTGGGTCATCAAAAGCAGCTGGGCCGCTTACCTACGGTGGTGGGACATTCTCCTACCCATACCTATGGGGTAGGAGTTCTCTCCACTTAGCCTACCGTGGTAGGAGTTTCTCGGTGGTAGGATACCTCCTAGCAGTGGGACATCTCCCCGTTCACATATGTCTCCTACCCTCCTCACTAGAAGGTCATTTGATCCGTTTCTTTTCCCTAAGTATCCTCTCTGCCTTCCCGGTGCATCCTCTGACTCCGGCTTCAATCGAACAAAAACATTTCTCGCATGTTTCCACCAAACCATTTCTATCAAAAGAATTGGACTGTTCAAAACAACTCACTTAAACAGTTGCCCAAACTTTTGCATTCCACATACTCCCCTCCTCACTGTTTGCGTCCTCGCAAACAACGAATCTCAGTGAAGGTACTTCTTAACCTTCCACCCATTCACTCTAGTTGGCGGCAAATCCCCATCCTGCGTGTTTGCGGATCCATTCTCATACTGCCACCACCACATACGGTCCTAAACTTCCAGGAAATCCATGTAAGCGACCATCATATAGAAGAACCAAATCCCGGCCATGATAGCCTCTTGCTTCCTTAATTCCCATCATGCCTCTCCTTTCTAAGCTCCAATTTGGGTTTCTTCTAAAGCCTCTTCCCTACGTTCCTCATGCTCTATGAAAGACTCTAGTCTAACTTCACGACTCCTCTCGATTATCGCTCATCCTCCATGATTCTATAGGTAGGTACCTCAAATTCAATGGGCATCATTCGTTAAATAATATGAGTCTTCTTGGTAGTCACTTTCTCCGCTTTCTGTAAGCCCACAATGCTGCATCTAAGATCTTCTTCACCATGATTTACACTGAATAATGGCCTCCAACCTCTTACGCATGCAGCTTCTTTGAAGAAGCTTCCTTCCCTTCAAACAACGTCGGATCTTCTCATCCAAACCAAGCTTGTATAAGACCCCATCTCTTAGACAATAAGGCAGCTCTAGGGAGAAAGGCGCACGCCCTTCCCTAGACAAACTATCCGCATGATTCCTGCTCCAAGAAATTTCATACCTCACCATTCAATAACGTGGACATGAGTCCTTCACGTTCTAACCTCCTCTTCCCATGCACTTTTCGCCACTTCCTGCTACCTCGCCCAACGGACGGGGGCTGGCGCCATGTACATTATGACCGTGGGGCGCTCCTTGCATCGGCTGCGGTATCACGCTGCGTCAACTTGCTCTTCTTGCAGCGGTGGTCACCATGATAACCTTAGGCTCTGGCCCGAGCTAGCTCGCTCCTCGACAATACTCTCGACATGCCGTACCTCCACAAAAGTGGCTTCCTTGGCCGCCCATGAATTCGCCAATTCCTTTTCTGCGGTTTTCTGCAAGCTCCCTTGGATCGCGGTTTCTTCACGCTCCTTTCCATGCACACCATCCTCGAGCCGTCCCTACTCGAGGCTCCATCATCTCGCGCCACACCGCCATGTGTGGGAGTCCCTCCGATTTCTCCGTTTTCTCTTCTCCCTTTGCCAACCGTGGCCTCCACTTGCAGCCCTCTTGACTGCTCACCCTTTCTCCTCGCTCGAATCCCCAATTCATTAGGTTGCGGCATCTCAGCACAAAACTCCCTTCACGGATCCTTGGCTTTCCAGCATCAAGACTTGCTCTTGACCTCAGCCACGCCCTTGTTTCCATCTAGCTTGTTCACGGTGGATGTTGGTGCTGTGGCCACAACCCCGCCTTCAACTCGGCTCACAAAACTAGCTTCTCCACCGCGTCGATCTGCGGGCATCCGTACTGCAGTCGTGGACAGCATCATCGCTGGTACACCATCTCCCGACCTTCTAGACTCATGTCTAGCCCTAGATCGCGCTCTAGCAGCGATCTCCTTACGTTGCTGCAGTTTCCTGACAGCAATTTCCGCAATCGACCGTGAATTGGTCGGCTCCTTCTTGCAATTCCACGCAAGCATATCTTGAGGTGTGATTTCTCCACAATCCTCCTTCATACACATCACCATAGAGCCATCCTCGCTCCGCTCTGGCGCGACTCCTCGGCCACCTCACCATTTTGTGTGCCACTTCTCCTTCCTCCAAATTGTGATTTCTTCGCAATTTCTCCATCATCCTTGCCACCATCGTTGTGGTCTCTTGCTAGCTCGCTTACCAGCAAACCCGGCGTTGTTGCTGACGGCATGCTCAACCTCATTCACAAAACCGTTTCCTCCACCAGCCAATCTGCAAGTTTTAGCTTGCGGTCGGTTGTGCTCCCTTCCAACCAAGTTCCGATTTCCTCCCTTCTTGTTGGCCTAGCCTCATGTCCAGGTCAGATCGCGCTCCCATGGCGACCTCCTCGCCTTGCTGCACCTCCATGGTCGAATTTTGAGTGATTGCCCGGATCGCCTCTCCCTCTGCGGTTTACGCTCAAACTTTTCATGAAGCGCATCTCCTCCTTCGCCCTCTGGCGTGTCCACCTCCCTAGGGCCTTCTCCTCCTCGCGGCCTCATGGCGCCCTGGCCCCACCTCGCCAAGTGGGCGCCTTCCTGTTCTTTCAAAAGCGGTGCTCTCATGTCGTTTTGCTTCTTTCTTTGCCATCGTGATGGCCTCCACTTGCAGCCCTCACTGCTCACCCTTGAGGATCATTTCAGCCTCCTCCTCGTGCCCATGCTGGCGCCCTCTTATCCTCTCTCGGTTCCAGTTGTCCTGCAACTCTTCACCTGCAACTCCCTTCTTGCTCATTTGGCCTCTCTGCTGGCAACAAGTCTTGCTGATCAATTCTTAGGCTGTCTACAACATGCTCACGTCCTCCCCTTGACCGGGCCGTGGCAACCAACTCCTCGTCGAAATCGGTCATCTGGCCTCAAGTCGTTTTCCGTTTCGTCGAAAATAACTTCATTCATATGTTGCTCCCCGCTTCTTCAACTCTACCATCTCCTCTACACCTAGGTACTTAGAAATCCTTGCTACCTTACGGACTCTAGCTCTCGTCTTCTATAGCATCATACATTCCCTCGAACTTCTCGAACTTTTATCGGAAAAGGTCACTCCTTAGCGGACGTGGTGGTACTCTCTTGAAGTAACCATAAATCCCTCTACATAATCATACAAAGACTCCCCCTCTTCCTTGAGTTCTCAGGACCAACATGTGATCTCGTTTCTTCTCCCCAAATCTCACACATCTTGCTGGTGTTGTGGGGTGGGACTCCCACCACCTCTGCTTCCTCCTATCATGGTCAAGGGCGTCCACAAAACTATGGGCACACCTCCCAGCAATTCCTGCAATATTGGCGTAAACAAATCTGCGCAAGCGGGATGTACTATACGGACTTGGGCACACAAGCGCCTCGATCCTCCTAACAAGCAAGGTTGAAAGGGCAGCAAGTTGGGCAATAATTCGATCAAGACCTTGTGGCCGCCATTAGATTTCATACCCCAACTTCTCCCTTGCCAAATCTCACCCTCTTGCCTTCCTCCTCTATGACGACAAAATCAAGCTAGAAGAGCTCGACAATCCAGAAAAAGTCCTCCTCTTGCGAGAGCGGAAGATGTACCTTGAAATTACTAACCGGCTCAATTCTTGACCCTCACCCTTGATCGGCAACTCCTCGGCAACAACTTCCTTCCTCTTGTTGTCGTGAGCACAACCTTCTCCTCCTCTTAGACAACTACCTCTTCTTCCTCAGCGGAACCCTTGAAAATGTTAGCACATGTAGCTTCCTCTTGCAAGGTTCTCTCCTCACTTCTTCCTTTGCACATCGGCAACTAAGCTTTCTTCATGCACACATGATTTCTCCATTTAGTTCACAATCCCTTGCAGACAAAGATGGGGTGATCTCACTGTGGAATGGGTTTTGCATCGAAGGCAAAGAGGCCACATTTACCCTCTATGTCGTTATAGTCCTAGGATTCGATCCCAAGGGAATGGTGTTGTGTCAAGGTGTGCTAAATCTATGGATTCTAGACACCTTACGCTCGCTCACCTTCTCCACCTGCCCAAACCCACCAGTGGTGGACTCGGCCACCGCGGTGGCAGTTCGGCCACATGGCGGGCCACAGCGCGCCCTTCGCGGAGTCTGTCACGACTTCTCTAACACGGACCTAGGGGGCTCGGACACCTATATCGCCTCACCTTAGGAATTTGCGATCCTACCGCTTCCACTCCCCTCGCGTTTCCGATTTTCCCTCGCACTCTCACAATCCCTCGGTAGCACAACTACCCGGACCTTTCCCTTCCCAATGAACTCTCCCTCGTCTCACGGGCCACAGACCCCTTTCCCTTGGCCACACGGACCCCTCCTTGGCCACGGACCCCTCTCATGGAATGAACACACACAGTGGCAGCGGTTGGAAAGAGGATCGGGAAAACCCGGTCGGTGCTTGGGCGATTCGCCTTCCGGATTCCGCCTCGGCCGTCCGCACTCCTACCTCTTTTCGGCGCGCGCTTCCGTTACGGGCGTGGAGCTTGGCCACTCCGCTCTCGACCATCCGAGATCTTCCGGTCTTCTTGACGAGGCGGTGCGCGAACCCGTTTGATCTTGACGACGTCTCCAATCAACCTCGGTTCGATATGCGGAAGTTCACACGAAATAAATGCCTTGAGAGACACCCAGGGTCTCTTATACATCTGGGTGGTCCAACACGACTCACTTCTCTTTAGTGTCTAAAATTGTAGCTCCTACCACGGCGCCTTACCAATCTAAGCAACAACTCTGGTGATGGAACTCCCTATCCTCTCGCGAAAAACCCGGTCCTAGGCTATCGCGACTCTCCTAAAATCAGCCCGCTGCTCCGCGATTGCCCTGCCCTGCCCATGGGGACCCCTCTCGCTCTTGACTCGATCCGAGCGATTTTCCCCACAACCTCCACCTCGCTCTCCTTTGAATTTCCCTCGCGCCTTCCAGCGGGCTGGCGCCTGTGACCTCTATGTCCATTGTCCGCTCCTCCTCATTTGGACAACCATACTGTGCTCCTCCCTCCATGCTCGCTGCGCCTCGCTCATCTCTTCCGGCACCACTTGCGGAGGATAGGCGCCCGCTCCTACGAAGGAACCAGCAGTAGCGCTGGCGGTCAAGATGTCTGACCGGTGGTTTACGCCCCTCTGTCCCAACAACCACATACGTTTAGAGTGAGCACGCTCACCATGCGGCGGCCGGACATGAGCATCCTCATCCGGGGCCGCGTAACTGTCGCCCCTTATCTGAGGTCCTTACCCTCTCCTCCGTGGACAATCACAGGCGGCTGCGTTGATTCTCCGGGATCTCCCTCCATGCTCGCTGCGCCTCGCTCATCTCGGCACCACTTGCGGAGGATAGGCGCCACTCGAAGGAACCAGTAGCGCTGGCGGTCAAGATGTCTGACCCGATGGTTTACGCCCCTCCTGTCCCAACAACCACATACACGTGAGCACGCTCACCATGCGGCGAAGCCGAGGACATGAGCATCCTCATCCGGACGTAACTGTCGCCCTTCGATCTGGTCCTTACCCTCTCCTCCGTGGACAATCACAGGCCGCTTGATTCTCCGGGGATCTGTCCCTCCATCTGCGACACTCCGTCGGTGACTTCCCCACCTCGGTTCCCGTTCCACGGTGGCTGGTTTAGCCACCGTGGTGGTTCTTCCCCACGGTGGTTGTTTGGCTCCGGTGGTGTTGCTCGGCCTTTCTTGGTTTGGCCACCTCTCTCTTGACTCTAGCCCGTCTCTTTCCGCTTGTACCTCTCATGATTCTTGAATTTCTCCAAGGCGCCATCGCCCACTGCTCCTGGACTCGCATCAAGCTCTTCAATTGTAGCATGCGCCCCTTGACTGATTTACTAAAGCTTCTGCGAGTGGACATGCCTTAAGCTCACATGCCTTGCATAAGGCCGCCTCCGTCTGCGCTCCTCGGCCGCCTTGCTCTCGCCTTCGGGCTCTCCAACTTCTCCTTGAGCAACTTCTCCTGTTGTCGGCCAAGTGAGAGCCATGGCTTGATCGAGGAGATCCGCTGCGTCATGCCATGGCAGTCAAACCACCAAATCCCAAATTGGGCTGTCCCTTGCCCATCCGCCTCCACAACAATTCGTGTCGGCGGTGTCTCCTATCCCCACCTCGTAGGGTTCGGTGAAATGTCGCCAAAATGTCCGGAGCTCGTTGCGGTCTCGGTGAAGTTAACCCCTCCTCTCCTAGGGGTTGGTTGCGCCTCTTCTCCCTTCATTCTCCCCTAGCGGCGATTCATCCCACAGGGAGCAACTTACCATTTCCCTTTACTTTTCCTCCTTACCCGCGTTCTGCTGGTCTTGACACAGTGACCACAGGTGTGGCTGTGGGTTCCTCCTCTGCTGCCCTCCCTTCTTCGCCGATCCCGTTCGTCGCCCCGCCGCTTCTTACCCTTGAAACTTCCCCTCCCTCTTAGAACCTTCGAGCGCACTCCCAAGCTCTGGAATCCTTGCGAATCCTCCTTCAATTCCTCCTCTTCTACCTTGAGTTCCTGGCCGGCTTCCAACCATGCAGGCGGACCGACTTCAACTCGTTAAACACCGGAATGAAATACATGAATCGAGAAAAGGCGAAATCAAGGAGGGCCGAGGGAAGAAGAGTAAATTCGCCTTCTCCTCACGCTCTTTGAAAATCATCCTCCCCAATCAATTTGTGTACCCTTGACCACCTCGTGAAGAAAAACCAAGAAGTGATCCGCCATATGATCCGGCTTAGGTTACAGGAACACAAAATCCATTTGGCCAATCCCACGGTGCGAACGAGTTGGCGAGTCACCCACCATTGTTCACTCTCACTTCCCAGGCTTCATGGCGCGGCGCTGCGGCTTTCAAAGTCTTCTTTATTTGGGGTCAATCACCAAGCTCCCATCCTCGATGCTTCGCCCATACCTTTCGAAGAGGCCAAATCCGATTCTGCGGCCTTTTCCTCGCGTCACCCTCTTGCGACTTGGTCCTTAATTGCGGGCGCACTCTTGCACCAATGCGGTCGTAGCACCATTTCTTCTCCATGAACTTGGACCCGGCTCACGCCCGTGCCGGCTCTCACTTTCCGATGGTCCATGTTGGGCCGCGTGAGTGATTTCGGCCGCTCGGGCGCCATCTCCTTCTCGTTGTCTCCCAAAACAAAACCTCGACTACCCAGATCCACGGTCGAGAGAAAAAATCGAGCCGCCCTCGGCGCTCCTTCCACGCCTCCTCGCGAACTTGCGGTGATTTCTCTCCTCCGCCCGCTCCGCCTGATCGTGCGCCTTTCCTCCGCGAGGCGGTGATTTGGCTGGCGTCGTTGTGCAGCGCGCGCCCCTCTTGCAGCTCCGCTGCCCCTCACGGAAAGTCGCGACCTCGCGGTCTTTGGGTGTGCCCTTCTCCCGATTGCTCCGGTATGGTAGTCCCTCCGCCACTAGGGTTGTAAATTCCCACAGTGCATGCGTCCGTTCGGCCCGTGGTGGAACTAGCCACCACCCCCCACTACACAAGCGTGGCATATTGTGAGCATCCCTAGCATATATAGACACCTTTTATTCTAAAATTCCCAATACCCAAGGACTCTATTTCTACCCCCTCGGGGTCAAACCTAAGGATCGAAATTATTATTATCTCCAAGGGCCAAGGACCATTCCGTATAAAAGACGACTCGGACGATTCTCAAAGCACTGCTATTCTAACACACAAAACAAAAAATCGTTCACCACGACACTTGAGGCGGGGTTAGTTCACATGTGGTCTTCCACATACTCCCTTCTCATTTGTTGGCGTCCTCGCCAACTTATTGGTAATATTTCTTGACCCGCCAACCGTTGGTTGGCGTTGGCAAGGGTGAGCCACTAAAATCTTGGAGTTGAATTGATCCGTTGAAAACTTAAACTACGAAGGGCCCCATCCATCGAGATGTAATTTACGGAAAGTGCATGTATCGGTTATCGTATAGTAAAGCGGATCCCGGGAACAACGTATTCTTGGCCTTCAATCTCTTGTCGTGCCACTCCTTCCTCCTGTCTTTGGACATCCCGCATAACTTGGAGGCTTGTTCTCTGTCCTCCGTCGTAAACCCACCAACCTTTCCAAGCGACTTTCCTCCACGGCATTCGACTTGGTTCCTGTATTCTCGGTGGAACTTGAATTCTATTAGCATGAGAATGCCGTAAAGATAATACTGGGGTTTCTGCGTTGTCACCTTTTCCGTCGTCGCCCGATCTTGAATCGATTTCATATCGATCATACGCATAGTGATGAGTTTGGTTAGGATCTTGCACAACAAGCCATTTGCCTTTTCCGTCACCCATTGGCTTTTGGGTTATAAAGGCGTGGACTTCACATGGCGGCGTTGAAGTGGTTGGTCATGTTGGAGATTACGATTGACGAAATGTGTTCCTCATCAGACCCGGCTCCACGCACTGCCGGCTCTCACTTTCCGATGGTCCATGTTGGGCCGCTGCGTGAGTAGATTTCGGCGCTCGGCGCCATCTCCTTCTCGTTGTTTCCCAAAACAAAACCTCGACTACCTGCGGATCACGGTCGGAAGAGAAAAAATCGAGCCGCCCTCGCTCCTTCCACGCCTCCTCGCGAACTTGCGGCCGATTTCTCTCCTCCGCCGCCGCGCTGCCACGATCGTGCGCGCCTTTCCTCCCGCAGGAGGTGGTTGGCTGGCGTGGGTGTGCCGCCCCTCTTGCTGCGGCTCCGCTCCGTGCCCCTCACGGAAAGTCGCGACCTCGCGTCTTGGGTGTGCCCTTCTCCCGATTGCTCCGGTAGTCCCGCTCCGCCACTAGGGTTGTAAATTCCCACAGTGCGTCGTCCGTTTCTCCCGTGGTGGAACTAGCCACCACCCCACTACAAGCGTGGCATATTGTGAGCATCCCTAGCATATATAGACACCTTTTATTCTAAAATTCCCAATACCCAAGGACTCTATTTCTACCCCCTCAGGGTCAAACCTAAGGGTCGAAAAATTATTATTATCTCCAAGGGCCAAGGACCATTCCGTATAAAAGACCGACTCGAGGATTCTCAAAGCACTTGCTATTCTAACACACCCAAAACAAAAAATCGTTCACCACGACACTTGAGGCGGGGTTAGTTCACATGTGGTCTTCCACATACTCCCTTCTCATTTGTTGGCGTCCTCGCCAACTTATTGGTAATATTTCTTGACCCGCCAACCGTTGTGGCGTTGGGGTGAGCCACTAAAATCTTGAGTTGAATTGATCCGTTGTCGGAAACTACGAAGGGCCCCATCCATCGAGATGTAATTTACGGAAAGTGCATGTATCGGTTATCGTATAGTAAAGCGGATCCCGGGAACAACGTATTCTTGGCTCTCTTGTCGTGCCACTCCTTCCTCCTGTCTTTGGACATCCCGCATAACTTGGAGGGCTTGTTCTCTGTCCTCCGTGTGTCGTACGAAACCCACCAACCTTTCCAAGCGACTTTCCTCCGGCATTCGACTTGGTTCCTGTATTCTCGGTGGAACTTGAATTCTATTGGCATAATGATGAATGCCGTAAGTAAGATAATACTGGGTTTCTGCGTTGTCACCTTTTCCAGCGGTCCGTGCACAGTCTTGAATGCGATTTCATATCGATCATCGCATAGGCGGCGGTGAGTTTGGTTAGGATCTTGCACAACAAGCCATTTGCCTTTTCGGCCATTGGCTTTTGGGTTATAAAATGGACTTCACATGGCGGCGTTGAAGTGGTTGGTCATGTTGGAGATTACGATTGACGAAATGTGTTCCTCATCAGCGACCAGCTCAGTGAGCCATATCGGTGATGATTTGCTCGAGCAGGGAATCGCGGCGACGTGCGCCCGAATCTACGGCGTGCACGCTTCTACCACCATCGCGTGCGATGTCGCCACGGGATGTATTGGTTTTGGCGAGCCTTGGTTTTGGTGGATAGGGGCCGACAAAATCGATTCCCCATTTTCGAATGGTGCGGTGCAAGTATGGGGACAAGGGGCCATTGGGTTGTTCTTTGTTGGCTTGCCGACCCTTTGGCAGCGTCACAGCGCTTCACGAACTCCTTGGCATCCTTGTACATTGTAGGCCACCAATAGCCGACCTCAAAATTTTCTGCATGTGACATGCGGCATAATGACCTCCGCCTCTTCTTCGTGTAAAGAGCTCGGGACTCGCTCACACCTTGATGCGTACCCATAACCGCTCCTGCCGTCGGGACTCGGTATAAATTCATATTGTGCCGTGTGAGATGGTGCGGAGTAGTGGACAACGCTTTGAATGTGTCTTGGATAGATGTGGAGGAATTTGGCCTGCCAAGATAATCGTATATCTCGATATGTTGGTCTTGAAGCCACCCTCCCTTCTCAATCGATCTTGGCTCCTCCTTCCTTGGGCTGGCTTCACTGGTTGGTTTGCAACTCCTATGAAAGCAGTGTCTCATCGGAAAGTCGTCTTCTGGTCGTTTTCCACCTTTCCTGTTTTCAATCGAGATATGAAGTCGGCATTGATATGCTTCCTACCTCTCTCGTTTCCCTTTGTGAAGGTAAACTCACAGCGCAAGATCCAGGCTATGCGTCCGAAAGGTCGAGTTTATTCACAAGGTGTTTCAAGGCAAAGTGGTCAACATGGAACACAAATTCATACGAGAGGTAGTGTCAATTTCGACCGAGTAAACCATTCCGATTGGCGCTCGTGGTGGTATACTTTCGCTCCGCGTCCGTTAGTTGTCTCCGGCATAGTAGATCGGAAAATCCTTCTTCTTCTCATCCGGCTGGGGTGACCCAATTGCTGAAACATCAGCAGCGTGGAACTTCTTACTCGATCCGGTCCTTTTAGCGTGGGGCTGGCGGTGTGGTGCGTAAGTCACGAAATGCTTCCTCCGTTCGTCGTCCTCCACTCCGATCCTTCCTTAACAAGCTCGTTAGTGGGGGCGCTTGGCGAAATTTGGAGCAAGCGTCTATAATGACCATCCCGGGAACCGCGGAGTTCCTTTAGCGTTATTGGTGCTCTAAGGGTGGCGATGACCTTTACCTTGTCCGGATCTACTTCTATACCTCGGCTTGAAAATTCGATGCCCCAGCGAATTCCTACATGCCAGCACTTTTACGGATGCGAGCATAATTGCGTTGCTCGGCTCGGGCACTTCCGGGTGCGGCGGATGGTCCTTGACAGCGAATCGCGTCGGAAAACTTCCATAAAGTCGCGAGGAAGTCCTTGAAAATTTTGTGATGGCTCGCATGAAGGACCGGTGCTCCAAATCAGCGCGCTTGTAAGCATATGTCCCCATCGGTTGTAAAAGCGGTCGAGGCCAATCGCTCTCCCTAAGGTGCGGTGATTATACCCAGTACCGTCTAGGAATGAATCGCCATTACACTGCGACGGATCCGAGGATATTATCGATGAAGGGTAGCGGAAAGTGATCCTTCTTGGTGACCTTATTCAACCTTCTCGATCGACAAACTCGGATTTTGCTGGGCGCCTCTTAGGTACTACCACTATTGGAGCCACCCATTCGGTATTGACTATAGGATAGATCACGTCCGCCTTGAGGTACATCTCCAAGCGATCCTTTACCTTGAGGAGTACTTGGTTAACTTATGGAATCCTTCTGGATTGCTCACGGTTCCGAGTCAATCCTATGCTCGCCCATTCTTTGGGGATCCCTTCATGTCTGTTACCTCGGCGAAAACATCGATGAATTACGCAGCGGTTGCTTCATTCCTTCCTCCAACGCCGCATCCATTGTTACGGAGAATTTGAGCACCTTCCGGAAGAACCTCAACGTCCTTGACTTCATCCTGTACCCACTCGCGCTCTCGTGCGGTGCTAACCCGAATCCTTCTTCGGCTCCGCGGTTCCTCTTCTCTCATGCCCCATTCCCTAAACAAATCCTCCGGCGTGAACTGCGTGGCGCCTCCTCCGGCTTTCTCCACTGCTGTTAGAATCCGCCGGACCCCTTGAGCATTCGGCGGTTACCCGTAACGACCCTCGGGGTTAATTGTATATGGATATCTGCGGTAGTCCGCTCCTCATCGGACCATGAGATGTGTGAGGAACCTATCTTCCTCTTGCATCTCCCCGTGTCCTCTGCCGAGTGTACCCTACATTTGATTGGAGTTTCACGCATACATGTCCTTACTCACGATAGGCACATCCTTCCCTCCTTGGTCTTGGGATCCCATTCCAGCGGTTTAAAACCGACTTCCTTCCTCCCCACTTGGCGTGCATTGCGATCGTACATCCATGTTCGGCCAATTAGGGGCGTCGTACCACAGCGATTTTCTTTGGATGACTACATAATCCATCAAGTAGGGATGGTTCCAATGGTCGTTAGCACCCAGTTCCCCAAGCACCATTACGGACATGTCGGCTAGCCTCAAAACCTTGGTAGTATGTTCAATATCCAAGCCCAATTTCCTAGCCGTGTCTTACATCATAATATTTACACCCGAGGAGGCACTCCTTTGATGACACATCCGAAATTTCCACAGGTTGGTGGGCCTTGATCCACCATGGATACCAAGTTCATGCGGCGGGGTATAGGAACATTGCGCCTCTTTTGGGTTGCGCCTCTTTTAACGCCCTCGATCATTGCCTATACCATGGATTGTCTCGGAGGAGTTGTCCGAATGTGATCATGAAATGTTGGTCCATGATGGCCTCGGCGAGATTGAGAAGCGGTGGCCCGACCTTCGCCATCCGAGTTTGGTTGGTGTGGGTTCCCGGTTCGTCATGACTTGAGTGCGGTGGCCCTTCCGGTGGGGTGGTGGACTCCCACAGGGTGGTGGAAATCGACACCCCGCCTTTTCCCGTAGCCTCCTTGCCAATTCTTCTTGTATCATATCCATGACTTCTCGTCGGTGGAAACCCTAACTCGGTTCGGTAACTTTCTGAAATCGGTGGGGTTCACTTCTCGGACCCTTCATTCACCTTTCCGCATTGGAACACTCAGTCTCTGCATCACTCTTTTGCACATATGGTCCATCCGCCAAGTCACTGCGGGACTTGTTTTTCTTCTTTGCGTTCCGGTGTTGGTATTTCCAGTGGTGGCACTCTCTCCCTCATCGATCCGTGGTCGTATCCGCCTCCTTTCTTCTTTTTTCCCCACGTCGCCTCTCTTTTGCTTTTGTGCTCCTTGTTCTATGACCATGAGGCTTCCCCATAATAATCGCTTCCTCGTCTAATCCCTCCAAGCTCCTCGGGGTTCCAATCTCGGCATCCTCCCATACCGCCATAAGTGCGTCCTCAACATGCATGGCGGACCGGACTTGGGTTGGTGGGAACTCCCGTTACGGGTGGGCTGCGATCCTCACCGTCTTTGGGGCTTTGGCGAGCACACTTCACCAAATGCCCTGCTTGCTACAATCTTGACATAGTTTATCAAAATCTCCATTGCCTTGGAGTTGGATAAGGGGCATGCGCATAGTGTCAAGGTTGCGACAATTATAGCACAAGGCGGTACCCATTTATTGTTGTGGTTCTGACATACCCGTGGAATTACGTAGGTTGGCGGGTACATGGTCTTTGGGTACACTTGGGTTGGAACCTCCGGATCGTATGTATCTTCCACGGACCCTCTTCCTCCTCTTCCTCATATCCCGGTGTACCCTTGTCGTCGGACAATTAGCTTTGGAGTGTCCCTGCCCACACGTTGAGCGAAGAGGTTGGCTCGTGGGTTCGTGACTCTCCGCCTCTCATGTTCCTTGACCGCATTAAGATGGAATTTCTCGAATTTTGCCATCATCTCCTCCATCTTGTTCCCTGTTGTTCTACTTTCTTGGCTGCTACCTCGGCCTCCCTTCTCCTTGTTCGCGTCCTTCTTTGCGTACATCGCCTCTGTTTTGCCCTTGCCACTCCTTGTTGTCCGTGCACCCTTCATTTCTTTTTCCATTTGGCGCTCCTCATCGATGGCGCTTCCTCCATCCTCGTTTCCTCCTCAGGAACTTTCATGGAATCTTCGTGGAGCTTTCTTCACGATGAACTTCCGAGGAGGATGAGGATCCTTCTTTTTCCATCTGAGGCTTCTTCTTCTCCTTCTTAGCCTTCCTCCTCCCTTGCGGGTTGGATTCCTCATAGTTTAGCGCCGCCTTGATAGCCTTGCCCAAATTCTTCTCCGCTTGTAACCTTCGTGTCTCCCCATCTTAGAACCCGGGCCTTTAGCGAACCACCGTGTGCACCGCAACTCGAGTGAGGCCACTTGATCGCGTGGTGAAACCTCTCCACATCGCACCGCAAGGTTCCTTCTTTCCTCTGCGGGTTTTCAAGCTTGGACAACACGTATCCCTCTCGTCAAGCCCCAGACCTTTCACAGGCGGTTTTAATTCTTCATAGGTTCTTTGGAGGTGTGGGCGACTTGAGGTATTCGCCTATACCACTGGACCCCGAAGAACTCCATAGAACAATGAATCTGTTGTGCATCTCCGCTTCTGGTTTGCAAATGTCGGTGCTCAAAGCGCTCAACAAATTCATCGGTCTTCATACCCCTTCCCTCTCATCTAGGATAAGGTTGCTTGGTGGTGACCACCACCGGTGTGGTGGTGGTCATGACTATCGTTCTTGATTCGGCGTGGTTGGTCCAACAACGGTTCTGCGAGTCGATTGATCTCACGATCGCACACTTTTGGAAGAGGTCGGTGGATGGAATTGGTCCGAGGTTCCTTGGCGGTGGTACCTCGTCCAAGTCCGAGGTTGGGGATCTTGCTCCAACAAGATCGGACCCCGTCCCTGTTGCTTCCTTACCTCCTTCTCCTTCCAGCGGGTGCGTCTTGGTGGACCCTCCTCAACTCGCGGTTTGCAACCCTTTTAACCTTTCCGATTGCTTGGCGTTGTCGCTTCTCGTGTGGCCTTCCGTCCGACTTGACTCGAACCCTCGACTCAACCGTGGCATCCATCTACCTAACTAGATACACTCCAAAACTAGACACCTAAGCTATGGTTAGTCCCCTATAACCTTGTGATTTCATTCCCGACAGCGCCAAAATGTGGAATGGGTTTTGCATCGAAGGCGCAAAGAGGCCACATTTACCCTCTATGTCGTTATAGTCCTAGGATTCGATCCCAAGGGAATGGTGTTGTGTCAAGGTGTGCTAAATCTATGGATTCTAGACCCCGTCGCTCACCTCACCTTCTACTGCCCAAACCCACCACCGTGGTAGACTCGGCCACCGCGTGGCGGTTCGGCCATGGCGGGCCCCCACCACGCCGCCTTCGCGAGTCTATTCGTCACCGACTTCTCTAACACGGACCTAGGGGCTATCGGACACCTATATCGCCTCCCGGAATTTGCGATCCTACCACGCTTCCACTCCCCCTCGCGTTTCGATTTTCCCTCACTCTCACAATCCCTCCCGGTAGCGCACCTCCCCAGGAACCTTTCCCAATGAACTCTCTCGTCTCACGGGCCACAGACCCCTTTTCCCTTGGGCCACACAGACCCCTCCTTGGGCCACAGACCCCTCTCATGGAATGAACACACAGTGGCAGCGGTTGGAAGAGGATCGGGAAAAACCCGGTCGTGCTTGGGCGATTCGCCTTCCGGATTCCGCCTCGGCCGTCCGCGGCACTCCTACCTCTTTTCGTGGCGCCTTCCGTTACCCAGGCGTGGAGCTTGGCCACTCCGCTCTCGACCATCCGAGATCTTCCGGCCTTCTTGTGACGAGAAGGCGGTCGCGAACCCGTTTGATCTTGACGGGCGTCTCCAATCAACCCCCTCGGCGGTTCGATACGGAAGTTCACACGAAATCGTCGCCTTGAGAGACACCCAAAGGGTCTCTTATACATCTGGTCACGACTCACTTCTCTTTAGTGTCTAAAATTGTAGCTCCTACCACGGCGCCTTACCAATCTAAGCAACAATGACTCTACGGTGATGGAACTCCCTATCCTCTACTGAAAAACCCGGTCCTAGGCTATCGCGACTCTCCTAAAATCAGCCTGCGCCTCGCGATTCTTTGCCTCGCCCTCGGCCCATGGGGACCCTCTCGCTCTTGACCTCGCCGATCCGGCGATTTTCCCCACAACCTCCACCTGCTCTCCTTTTGAATTTCCCTCGCGCCTTCCCGTGGCGCTTGTGACCTCTATGTCCATTGTCCGCTCCTCCTCATTTGGACAACCATACTGTGCTCCTCCCTCCATGCTCGCTGCGCCTCGCTCATCTCTTCGGCACCACTTGCGGAGGATAGGCGCCCGCTCCTACTCGAAGGAACCAGCAGTAGCGCTGTGGCGGTCAAGATGTCTGACCGGTGGTTTACGCCCCTCTGTCCCAACAACCACATACACGTTTAGAGTGAGCACGCTCACCATGCGGCGAGCCGGACATGAGCATCCTCATCCGGACGCCGTAACTGTCGCCCCTTCGTCTGAGGTCCTTACCCTCTCCTCCGTGGACAATCACAGGCGGTGCTGTTGATTCTCGGGGATGTCCCTCCATCTGCGACACTCCGTGGTGACTTCCCCACCTCGGTTCCCGTTCCACGGTGGTGGTTTAGCCACCGTGGTGGTTCTTCCCCACGGTGGTTGTTTGGCTCTGCGGTGGCATTGCTCGGCCTTTCTTGGTTTGGCCACCTCTCTCTTGACTCGGCCCTAGCCGTCTCTTTCCGCTTGTACCTCTCCGATTTCTTGAATTTCTCCAAGGCGCCATCGCTTCCACACTCTGGACTCGAGACCTCATCACAGCTCTTCAATTGTAGCATCGCCCCTTGACTGATTTACTAAAGCTTCTGCGAGTGGACATGTGCCTTCCGCTCCTGTGCCTTGCATAAGGCCGCCGCACTCCGTCTGCGCTCCTCGGCCGCCTTGCTCTCGCCTTCCAGGCTCTCCAACTTCTCCTTGAGCAACTTCTCCTGTTGGCCTTGCACACTCGGCCAGTGAGAGCCATGGGTGATCGAGGAGATCCGCTGCGTCATGCCATGGCGAAGTCAAACCACCAAATCCCCAAATTGGGCTGTCCCTTGCCCATCCGCCTCCACAACAATTCTCGTGTCGGCGGTGTCTCCTATCCCCACCTCGGCCGGGAGTTCGGTGAAATGTCGCCAAAAATGTCCGAGCTCGTTGCGGTCTCGGCTGAAGTTAACCCCTCCTCTCCTAGGGGTTGGTGCCTTGCCTCTTCCGCTTCATTCTCCCCTAGCGGCGTTCCTGCACAGGAGGAGCAACTTGCCATTTCCCTTTACTTTTCCTCCTTTACCGCGTTCCTGCTGTCTTGACTGGTGACCACAGGTGTGGGCTGGGTTCCTCCTCTGCTGCTGCTCCTCCCCCCGATCCCGTTCGGCCGTTCGCCCCTTCGCTTCTTACCCTTGGAAACTTCCCTCCTCTTAACCTTCGAGCGCACTCCCAAGCTACTGGAATCCTTGCCCGAATCCTCCTTCAATTCCTCCTCTTCTACCTTGAGTTCCACGGCTTCCAACCATGCGGAAGCCGGGGACATGAGCATCCTCATCCGGGGCCGTAACTGTCGCCGATCTGAGGTCCTTACCCTCTCCTCCGTGGACAATCTCTGGCTGATTCTCGGGGATCATCCCTCCATCTGCGACACTCCGTGGTGACTTCCCCACCTCGGTTCCCGTTCCACTGGCTGGTTTAGCCACCGTGGTGGTTCTTCCCCACGGTGGTTGTTTGGCTCTGCGGTGGCATTGCTCGGCCTTTCTTGGTTTGGCCACCTCTCTCTTGACTCGGCCCTAGCCCGTCTCTTTCCGCTTGTACCTCTCATGATTTCTTGAATTTCTCCAAGGCGCCATCGCTTCCACACTCTGGACTCGCGAGACCTCATCACGAAGCTCTTCAATTGTAGCATCGCCCCTTGACTGATTTACTAAAGCTTCTGCGAGTGGACATGTGCCTTGCTCACCTGTGCCTTGCATAAGGCCGCCGCACTCCGTCTGCGCTCCTCGGCCGCCTTGCTCTCGCCTTCCAGGCTCTCCAACTTCTCCTTGAGCAACTTCTCCTGTTGGCCTTGCACACTCGGCCAGTGAGAGCCATGGGTGATCGAGGAGATCCGCTGCGTCATGCCATGGCAAGTCAAACCACCAAATCCCCAAATTGGGCTGTCCCTTGCCCATCCGCCTCCACAACAATTCTCGTGTCGGCGGTGTCTCCTATCCCCACCTCGTAGGGAGTTCGGTGAAATGTCGCCAAAAATGTCCGAGCTCCGTTGCGGTCTCGGCTGAAGTTAACCCCTCCTCTCCTAGGGGTTGGTGCCTTGCCTCTTCCCTTCATTCTCCCCTAGCGGCGATTCATCCCCTGCACACAGGAGCAACTTGCCATTTCCCTTTACTTTTCCTCCTTTACAGCGTTCTGCTGCCGTCTTGACTGGTGACCACAGGTGTGGGCTGGGTTCCTCCTCTGCTGCTGCCCTCCCTTCTTCGATCCCGTTCGACCGTTGTCGCTTCTTACCCTTGGAAACTTCCCTCCTCTTAGAACCTTCGAGCGCACTCCCAAGCTACTGGAATCCTTGCCGAATCCTCCTTCAATTCCTCCTCTTCTACCTTGAGTTCCTGAGGCTTCCAACCATGCGGGCGGACCACGACTTCAACTCCGTTAAACACCGGAATGCGCAAATACATGAATCGGAAAAGGCGAAATCAAGGAGGGCCGAGGGAAGAAGAGTAAATTCGCCTTCTCCTCACAGGCTCTTTCGAAAATCATCCTCCCCAATCAATTTGTGTACCCTTGACCACCTCGTGAAGAAAAACCAAGAAGTGATCCGCCATATGATCCGACTTAGGTTACATAGGAACACAAAATCCATTTGGCCAATCCCACCAGTGCAGAACACGAGTTGGCGAGTCACCCGACCATTGTTCACTCTCACTTCCCGAGGCTTCATGGCGCGGCGCTGCGGCTTTCAAGGTCTTCTTTGGGGTCAATCACCAAGCTCCCATCCTCGATGCTTCGCCCCGCCCTTTCGAAAGGGCCAAATCCCCATTCGGCCTTTTCCTCGCGTCACCCTCTTGCGACTTGGTCCTTAATTGCGGGCGCACTCTTGCACCAATGCGGTGTCGTAGCACCATTTCTTCTCCATGAACTTGAGACCCGGCTCACGCACAGTGCCCGGCTCTCACTTTCCGATGGTCCATGTTGGGCCCTGCGTGAGTGGATTTCGGCGCGGCTCGGCGCCATCTCCTTCTCTCGTTGTCTCCCAAAACAAAACCTCGACTACCCTGCGGATCGGTCGGAAGAAAAAAATCGAGCCGCCCTCGCGCTCCTTCCACGCCTCCTCGCGAACTTGCGGCGATTTCTCTCCTCCGCCGCGCTCTGCCTGATCGTCGTGCGCCTTTTCCTCCTGCAGTGAGGCGGTGATTTGGCTGGCGTGGTGTGCGCGCCCCTCTTCTGCGGCTCGCTCCGTGCCCCTCACGGAAAGTCGCGACCTCGCGGTCTTGGGTGTGCCCTTCTCCCGATTGCGCTCCGGTGGTAGTCCCGCTCCGCCACTAGGGTTGTAAATTCCCACAGTGCATGCGTCCGTTTCTCGGCCCGTGGTGGAACTAGCCACCACCCCTTGACTACACAAGCGCATATTGTGAGCATCCCTAGCATATATAGACACCTTTTATTCTAAAATTCCCAATACCCAAGGACTCTATTTCTACCCCCCCTCCGGGTCAAACCTAAGGGTCGAAAAATTATTATTATCTCCAAGGGCCAAGGACCATTCCGTATAAAAGACGACTCGACGATTCTCAAAGCACTGCTATTCTAACACACCCAAAACAAAAAAATCGTTCACGACACTTGAGGCGGGGTTGGTTCACATGTGGTCTTCCACATCTCCTCTCAACTCCTACCGAAAGTACTTCCTCCCTCCCAGGCTAGACTTACGCAGCGCTCACACCCCTCAACACACAACTATCAAGCCAAATCCCCTCCTACTCTGTTCCACTCATGTTGCTTGGTCCGGATGAGCTAGGCGAACTCACACTCCCTTCCTCTCCTGCAGTAAATTCTCCAACCAAAGTTCTCTGCGAGAAAGGGTGTCACACAAGATTGGGGGACGGTTGTGGGATGGTGTCTCCCTAGGTGTGCGTCCCAAGGCTGGTGAGCAGTGATTCTATCAAGGCGCTCCGCAAGATCTTCAGACCACGCCTGAAATTCCCCACTGCTCACCCCACCTTCTTCACTTTCTGTTTCGCTGGAAGTTGAGCTAGATCCACCACTCCTGAAGGTCCAGCGTTGAGAAGGCCCAGTGCTGGTAGCTGAATTTGAATCGCACTCAAGAAATGGTGCCTCCTCCTCGCTTTCCTCTTCATACACCAACTCCTCTTCAACCACCTCCTTTATTTCGCTGTTAGTGATTTCCACATCCGCTTCTCCAGGAGTTTTCTTCCGGATTTCTTGCCTCCCCCTTGCAGGCAAGGGCAAAAACGGCCTCCTCCTCGAGCGCCCTTGTCTCCTCCTCCTCCACGAAGGCGTGCAAGCACGGCGTTTTCCTCCCTCAATTGATTTCTTCTTGCAGCTCTCAGATCTCTTGCAGTAACTGGTGGGGGTGACCTCCTACGGCTTTCTCCTCGTCCCCTCCCTCTGCTAGACATCTGCAAGCGTCCTCATAGCCTCCAACACACGATGGTCAAAGAAAAAATCAGCCAGCTCCTGACACGGCCGTTTTTGCTGCAGGAACACACAAATCACACCATTCAGGAGGCGTGGAGCTCCTCCTTCACAACGCACGGGTTCTAGGACGTATAGGCTTCTTCCTAGACCCCCGCTCCACCTCCTTACAAGATCTTCTCGGCTCTTCTGCAAGCTAGCGAAAATCTCAAAATTTCAACGTTCGACAACAAGTCCCGACAGCGCCAAAATGTGGTGGCGGATCCGGGGCTTCCGAGATTCACCCTCTAGTGGCCACACTTATCCCATCGTTTGTACGTTGGGTTTCGTCCCATGAGACTTGTGGAGCAGTCGGATCTTGAAATCGATCGCTACCTACAACTACACACTACCTCGGCCTTCTAAACAAGCAAGGCGCCCTCTCACGCTCCCTCTCGGCTACACCGCCACGCCCGTAAATTCACCACGCCTCTACCTGGCGACACCCCTCATTTGTGGGTCCACACGGTGGGTCGGTGACTCACGTAGGGACCCCCTCGTTGCAGCGCGACTTCACCACCCGTGATCTTCCACTATTCCTTTCCCATCGCCTTCCCACAATTGGCATCCTCAACCACCAACTCGGCGGCCCGCCACTCCCGCCTTTCGGTCACCACTCTGGACCTACAACGACATCCTACGATCGTGGGTCCCGCCCTACAGTAGGTCCACCGTCTCGCGCAAGGGACCCCCTACGGTAGCGACTTCTCCACCCGTGATTTTGAGACCTTAGCCCGGCTTCGGTCTCGGTTTGGTGCGTTGGGACCCTCCCTTAGGCTCGACTTGGGCCTTCTTCTTACTCTAATCTCTACCTACTCCTCTACTCAACATTCAGCTCCACATTCTCCTCAACACTCACCTCAACTCAACTCCTCATCCTCCTAATCTAACCTTACTTCAAGCTCAGCTAGCTCGCCCTTACAGCTGGCTGGGGTGCTCCTACAAGCCAACAAGTTCTTCCTTGGGCGGGTTGCTGTGAGTTTGCACAGACGGCGAGAACCTCCGAGTCTTTCCTGTAGTCTACCCTCAAGCCGAGAGTTCCTTGGGCATCGCCACACACCCAAAGCAAAGCAATTTCACAACCATTCACAAGGGAGCAACTGCGGGCGCCCGCAAGGAGCTCTCCGCCAAGCACTCCGGCCCGTCAAACTCCTCTCTACGGGCCTTCGTTGGCTTGCGGTAGGCACGAACTTCCTTCACAAGGAGCAAAGGACTCGCAGGTAGGGGCGCAAGACACGATAATTTTACTTCACAAGCTCCCTCCTTTTGTAGGGAGGTCCTCACATCTGACCTCCCACAGCGCGCCCTCACAGCCTGCCTCACTCCTTATTTTAGTGTATCCTACCGTCGATTTTAAGTTCGACATCCAAGCATCTTGGGTAAAATTCTATTCTAGCAAATTCACCTATGTGAGCCTTAATGGCTCACATCCATTCCTATCCAGCTAGTCAACACACCCTCTTGGGTTGACAAGCATTCCTCCTCCCTAAAGAAAAGTCTCCCCAAGCAATGAGCCCACACTCCAAGCTACCACCACCCTCTTCAATTACCTCTAGATGCGTCGCCTGGTGATCCTACGGATGTAGGGCCACCCTCTACACCTCCTACGTGGGGTCACTTCTTATGGCCCTCGCCTCCACTCTCCCGCAAGAAGGTCTCCCGTGGCGGATCTTGCTCCATGCCTTCCTCTTCCTCCTCCAGTCATCCTCTCGGCCTTCCATACACAGCCGGATGTGTTGGGCTCTTCCTTGCATCCTCCCTAGTTCCTCAAGTTCCTCTTCTCACGGCTCCCTAGCAACCAACTTGCCCTTCTTAGGTGCAGCGCTTTCACCATCTTGCACCTTCAAAATAAGCGCACCAACAAGCTTGGGCACACCCCACCTTGTTTCCACCTAGTTGTCACCTCGGTGTCTACACACAATTGCGAGATTTCTTCACTTGCCACAAAATCCACCAAGAGAGCAACTTCAGCCCTTTTCCACTTACTTCCTCTTCACTCCACAGTCCCACCTAGCTCAAACTTGATGCCCTCACAACATACACCTCCTTATGCGCCCAAATCCCTCACTTGCAAGGTCCTGGGCACGCAAAATTCAGCTCCGCTGCCCTCTTCACAATTGTGCTTCAAATCCCTTCACACACAACTCCTTATGCACGCACACCTCCTTCTCCTTGCACACACATGGGCATCGCGTTCTCACCAAGTCCTTGCTCTAGCTTTCCTTTGCATTCCTTTGCATGCAAGCTCTTAGTGCAATTCCTCATGAGCTTCCTAGGTGCCACTCCTACACCCGCTTGCATGGCCACCCCTACACTACCTACCCCACATATTTATGTTTTATTATTACTTCCTAGGTTTGTACTGCGTTATCCACAATCTTGCTTCCCATCCATGTAGCACCTTCCATGTACTCTCCACTCTACGTGGGAGACCTCTCCACTCCTACGGACGTGACTTCTTATGGCCCTACCGCCTCCACTCTCCAGCAAGAAGGTCTCCCGTGGCGGATCTTGCTCCATGCCTTCCTCTTCCTCCTCCAAGTCATCCTCTGGCCTTCCATACACAGCCGGATGTGTTGGGCTCTTCCTTGCATCCCTATTCTCAGTTCCTCAAGTTCCTCTTCTCACGGCTCCTAGCAACTTGCCCTTCTTAGCGCTTTCACCATCTTGCACCTTCAAAATAAGCGCACCAACAAGCTTGGGCACACCCCACCTTGTTTCCACCTAGTTGTCACCTCGGTTCTACACACAATTGCGAGATTTCTTCACTTGCCACAAAATCCACCAAGAGAGCAACTTGCCCTTTTCCACTTCCTCTTCACTCCACGGTCCCACCTAGCTCAAACTTGATGTCCTCACACCTACAACTCCTTATGCAAATCCCTCACTTGCAAGGTCCTAGGCACAAATTCAGCTCTTGCCCTCTTCATTGTGCTTCAAATCCCTTCACACACAACTCCTTATGCACGCACACCTCCTTCTCCTTGCACACACATGGGCTCGCGTTCTCACCAAGTCCTTGCTCCTAGCTTTCCTTTGCATTCCTTTGCATGCACAAGCTCTTAGTGCAATTCCTCGAGGCTTCCTAGGTGCCACTCCCTACACACCCGCTTGCATGGCCACACCCTACACTACCTACCCCACATATTTATGTTTTATTATTACTTCCTAGGTTTGTACTGCTATCAAATCTTGCTTCCCATCCATGTAGGGTGTGCACTTTCACGTAGAATCCTCTCCACTCTCCGGTGGGAGACCTCTCCACTTCCTCGGTGAGACCTCTCCACTTCCTACGGTAGGAGACCTCACCACTCCCGTGGGAGACCTCATCCTACCTATCTACCTACCTAACTAATGGAGGGGAGCCCCTGCACCCTACATCCTACCGCATCTCTATCCCCTACTTGTTCCCTACCTTGTTCCCTACCTCGGTAGGGCTTATGGACACGCACCTACCCATATACATGAATACATGAATACATGAATACATGAATACATACATACATACATACATACATAGAGTGCACCTCCCTTCACACACGTGGGGTGCACCTCCTCCCGTGGGGTGCACCTCCCTCCCTACGGTGGGGTGCCATGCCCTCGTCCACTACCATCCTCGTGCCTACCTCTCCACTCCCTACACCTACCCTACATCCTACCCTCCACTACCATCTCATCCTACCCTACATCCTACCTATCTACCTACCCTACATCCTACCCTCGTGGCTGACACCTATGCCCTGTCCATGTACCCTCCATTCTTGTAGGGCCAACTATCACCCTACACCTACCCTCGTGGGGCTCTCATGTGACTTCTGCAAATATAATAAGTTGAAACACCTCACACAAAGGCCCCCATCCTCTTGATCCACCCCTAGGACGCTTAACTCAGTTCTTACATTCATTGTCCAACACACCCAATTGGCTTGTGCATCAACTGAATAAAATGAACTTATTCCCGGTGAACTCCTCACACCTCAACAACATCTCGTATCAACCCTCCTTGCTATCCATTTCTCCTCGCGGCCACCACACGGCCTCCCTTCACTTTGACTTGCATTGCTGCAATTCCGCCGTCATGATGCACACCCGTTGTGATCCCTTCACCATGTTGCAGCACACCTTCCTATGGTTTGGCCACACCTCCATCTTGCAGCCCATCTACAAATTCAGCTGCCGTGAGTGCTCTACCACGGCCTTTCCTAGTTCAATACACGCCATCCTCACATCGTGACTCCATTGAGCACTTCCATGTGCCTCGGCACCGCCATGGCCTCCTCTTGCAACCCTTGTGGCTGCTCACCCTCAACATGAGCTCCTCGCTCCCATCCTTGCACCAATTCTGCTCCTCTCTCATCTTGATCCACCCCTAGGACGCTTAACTCGGGTTCTTACATTCATTGTCCAACACCCAATTGGCTTGTGCATAACACTCACGAATAAAGACTTATTCCCGGTGAACTCCTCACACCTCAACAACATCTCGTATCAACCCTCCTTGCTACCCATTTCTCCTCGCGGCCACCACACGGCCTCCCTTCACTTTGACTTTGTGCACCAAATTCCGCCGTCATGATGCACCCCACCCCCCTTCACCATGTTGCGGCCCACGCCGCCTTCTATGGTTTGGCCACACCTCCATCTTGCAGCCCATCTACAAATTCAGCTATGAGTGCTCTACCACGGCCTTTCCTAGTTCAACACCGGCCATCCTCACATCGTGACTCCATTGAGCACTTCCATGTGCCTCGGCCATGGCCTCCTCTTGCAACCCTTGTGGCTGCTCACCCTCAACATGAGCTCCTCGCTCCCATCCTTGCACCAATTGCTGCTCCTCTCTGCATCTTGAGCTCCCAACCTAGAGCCTGCGGATCTGCACAATTCCACCATTACGGGCACTTGGCCCATCTTCCTGCACAACCCTTGCCACACATCTCTACCTAGCAGTCCTCCTTCTTGCAAAATCTCAACAACGTGAGCACACGCCCATGTCTCACTTCTTCCACACATGTGGCAAATTACTTTGCCTTCCCCTTAAACTTGGTGGTGGCCCCAATAATCGGGCCTTTGCCTCTGCAAGCCTATCAGCGGTGCAATCAACCTCTACTTCCTTGGCTTAATTGCCTTCACCCTTTTCCACCGTGGTAGGAGCTACTCCTCGGTGGGTCATCAAAACGCTAGCTGGGCGCTTACCTACGGTGGTGGGACATTCTCCTACCCATACCTATGGGGTAGGAGTTCTCTCCACCAGCCTACCGTGGTAGGAGTTTCTCCTGGTGGTAGGATACCTCCTGCAGTAGGACATCTCCGTTCACATATGTCTCCTACCCTCCTCACTAGAAGGTCATTTTGATCCGTTTCTTTTCCCTAAGTATCCTCTCCACTCCTAGTGGGAGACCTCTCCACTTCCTACGGTGGGAGACCTCTCCACTTCCCTACGTGGGAGACCTCACCACTCCTCGGTGGGAGACCTCTCATCCTACCTATCTACCTACCTAACTAATGCCCATGGGGAGCCTGCACCCTACATCCTACCGCATCTCATCCCTACTTGTTCCCTACCTTGTTCCCTACCTTGTTCCCTACCTCGGTAGGGGTGTTACTTATGGACACGCGTCCTACCCATATACATGAATACATGAATACATGCCCATGAATACATACATACATACATACATACATACATACATGGTGCACCTCCCTTCACCTGTGGGTGCACCTCCTTGCCTCCTCGTGGGGTGCCATGCCCTCGTCCACTACCACCTCACCACTCTGCCATCCTGCACCCTACACCTACCCTACACTACCCTCGTCCACTACCATCCTCGTGCCATCTTCGTGCCATCCATGCTACCCTCGTCCACTACCATCCTCGTGCCACTGACACCTATGCCACGGCGATGTGAGCCCCCTCCATTCTTGTAGGGCCAACTATCACCCTACACCTACCTCGTGGGGCTCTCATGTGACTTACGCAAATAATAAGTTGAAACACCTCACACAAAGGCACCCCATCTCACTCACCACCCCTAGGACGCTTAACTCTGGGTTCTTACACTTCATTGTCCAACACACCCAATTGGCTTGTGCATAACACTTCTGAATAAGGAACTTATTCCCGGTGAACTCCTCACACCTCAACAACATCTCGTATCAACCCTCCTTGCTACCCATTTCTCCTCGCGGCCACCACAACGGCCTCCCTTCACTTTGACTTGCAGCCCCGCAAATTCCGTCATGATGCACACCCGTTGTGATCCCTTCACCATGTTGCGGCCCACACCGCGCCTTCCTATGGTTTGGCCACACCTCCATCTTGCAGCCTACAAATTCAGCCTGTGAGTGCTCTACCACGGCCTTTCCTAGTTCAATACACGCCATCCTCACATCGTGACTCCATTGAGAGCACTTCCATGTGCCTCGGCACCGCCATGGCCTCCTCTTGCAACCCTTGTGGCTGCTCACCCTCAACATGAGCTCCTCGCTCCCATCCTTGCACCAATTCTGCTCCTCTCTCGCATCTTGAGCTCCCAACCTAGAGCCAGCGGATCTGCACAATTCCACCATTACGGGCACTTGGCCCATCTTCCTGCACAACCCTTGCCACACATCTCTACCTAGCAGTCCTCCTTCTTGCAAAATCTCAAGCGTGAGCACACGCCCATGTCTCACTTCTTCCACACATGTGGCAAATTACTTTGCCTTCCCCTTAAACTTGGTGGTGGCCCCAATAATCGGGCCTTTGCCTCTGCAAGCCTATCAGCGGTGCAATCAACCTCTACTTCCTTGGCTTAATTGCCTTCACCCTTTTTCCACCGTGGTAGGAGCTACTCCGCCCGGTGGGTCATCAAAACGCTAGCTGGGCGCTTACCTACGGTGGTGGGACATTCTCCTACCCATACCTATGGGGTAGGAGTTCTCTCCACCAGCCTACCGTGGTAGGAGTTTCTCCTGGTGGTAGGATACCTCCTACAGTAGGACATCTCCGTTCACATATGTCTCCTACCCTCCTCACTAGAAGGTCATTTTGATCCGTTTCTTTTCCCTAAGTATCCTCTGCCTTCCGGCATCCTCGACTCCGGCTTCAATCGAACAAAAACATTTCTCGCATGTTTCCACCAAACCATTTCTATCAAAAGCAGCTAGCTGGGCGGCTTACCTACGGTGGTGGGACATTCTCCTACCCATACCTATGGGGGTGAGTTCTCTCCCAGCCTACCGTGGTAGGAGTTTCTCCTGTGGTAGGATACCTCCTACAGTAGGACATCTCCTAGTTCACATATGTCCTACCCTCCTCACTAGAAGGTCATTTTGATCCGTTTCTTTTCCCTAAGTATCCTCTCTGCCTTCCAAGCGGCATCCTCTGACTCCGGCTTCAATCGAACAAAAACATTTCGCATGTTTCCACCAAACCATTTCTATCAAAAGAATTCGGACCTGTTCAAAAACAACTCACTTAAACCAGTTGCCCAAACTTTTGCATTCCACACCTTCCCTAGCAATAGAGAACATGACATCCCGGACGGCGTCATGCATAGCGACCCTGCCCACCCGCAGGAGAGCGAGCCAAGTGCGTCCCAAAGTCATCAAGAGGGGCCCCGCAGCTGCAAGTTGAAAGAGAGCACACCAGAGGATGGACCAAGCCAGGGCGAAAACGCATCGTGGTAGAAAAAGTTGCTGGTGCGATGCGATGCGGAATGCTGAATCTTGGGTCGAGCGGAAGCCAAGCCCCTTCCCGAACAAGGCGGAGGCGACCACAGGTGGGCCTAGGAATGGAGGAATCCGGAGGAGGAGGCCATTTGCCCGTCTTTGTTTCTCCGGGAGGGACGCCTAAAGCCCCCAGAGCCCAACCTCGGGAAGCGAGGAAAAAGATGGCATGGCAATTCTCGCCTCGAAGGATAAAGAGTCCACGGCTAATCTTAGCGAGGCCTACAAGGAAAAGTCTCGTCCTCAACGCCCATGACAAAAGCCTCCGGGATATGTGAATGCGAATTAAGAAACCGGAAGCGTGCATTCCAGGACATAGGGTAACTAATAAGAAATGAAGGGTTCTCAATGGAAGTGCCCTTGGTGCACTGTAAAGTGTATCTCGAGCTTTGTGCCTCCCTGAGTATACGGGAGTTTGAGATGAATTTTATAAGGAGACATACTGGAGCCTTGCTCCTGGCCCGCTTTTCTGTAACCATGAGTATTGTGCAAAAGAGTCATGTTTGGCTTTGCTTGTTGAGTGTGCCCCAGTCTAATGATTGAGAAAGATTCAACCTTGTCTCACGTTGTCTAGTAGATGGCTAATGGCTAACACTATTACAAAACAGAACTTTTTAAGACATGGTGAATAGGACGCACGCTAGATCATCTTAACCTCATATTTGAAAAAAGACGGCAACCACTGGCTAAGACGGGAATTGTACCCTTTGCCGTGCATCTTTCCTCATTTAAGACGATAAGGGTCCCATCTTTACAGGCATCTTAAAAAGAAGGGTTCGGACGGTCACCCACGTCGTTGGCGTTACCGATTTGGTTTTGCAGGCGGTTTGCCCGTTGAGCAACCAACGGACGCTTTGGATATGTGTCAGAATTGGGCCGTTCCGTCCAACGGCTCTGGTTGTGGCCCATGACCGAGAACACATCATCCCGCTGGGCTCACCCTCCCCTCGCCTGGTCTGCACATAGCGCTATTTCCAGAACGTGGAGTGACAAAACTTTCTTCGGTTCACGAAAGGGATTGTGCGTTGACGAGCGCACCATGGATGGGCCCCGCTCTAATCGAGAAATTGGCGAGATTGCTTGTCCTTGCCCAGATTGTGCGCCCACCAACAAACGAATTCAAGCTGATATTTCTCGGCGGCATGTCCGCGTTGGTTGCGGATACAAAATGAGGTAGGCGTGCTCTGCTTACAGTCATTGTTTGTGGAGTTTGTGGCAGGGGCCAGGGTCCTTAGTTTGACACTAATCCCTTTTCCTGTGCAGAGGAATCAGCGCCAACTTGATGCTTTGTGGCAAAGGCCGCCTCCAGCTTATGTCCAGGTATTGGGTGCCCCAGTGCCACCAATTCCACACCGCCTCCAACCGTGGTTCATGCCAGGCGCTTTCCCCCTCATTCCAAACTCTAGCAGCGACACAGCTGAGGAAATTTCCTGAAGAGTGTCTCCACATACGATGGATTCCTCTGACGAAGATGCCTCCACTACAGCACACTATGATTTCTCTGCCTCGTTTGAGCTAGATTCTAATGAATTCGCATCAAGGGAGCCTCACACAGACTCTGGAGGCTCAACAGACCTGGAAGATGGCTTCGATTCAGATGTTGGGGTTTCCGGTGGTGATGCAATTAAAGCCCTGCAGCAACATGCCCCTTTTTTTTCCGGTCTTCCACCGCGCTCTGGTGCCGCACTTGAGGGCGCTGCCACCACTCCTCTTTGGGAGGTCAACGAAGCTGAGAAGTCTTCCCATACTCGCCTATCTGCCACTCTATCTTTACTATTCATACAGGACCGCTTCAAAATTTCCGACTCCGGTATGATTGCCATCTTCGACATTATATCATCGGTTTCTGCGAGCAAAATTCCCTCAATGCGGCGGGATACTCGTGTTACCATGATGCAGTTGGTGATCCTCCGCCCGCATCCATGCTACTGCGTCAATATTTGCATTTATTGGGGACCTAGTGCGGTGATGCATACGCCACTTGCATTGTGGGGAGCCCGCGGGAGGCGAGCCAAGTCGTCCCAAAGTCATCAGAGGGCCCCGCGTGCAAGTTGAAAGAGCACACGGAGGATGGACCAAGCAGGCGGCATCGTGGTAGAAAAGTTCTGATGCGATGCGGAATACTGAATCTTGGGTCGAGCGGAAGCCAAGAACACCTTCCCGAACAAGGCGAGCGACCACAGGTGGGCCTAGGAATGGAGGAATCCGGAGGAGGGGCCAAGCTGCGCTTTGCCGTCTTTGTTTCTCGGGAGGGGCCTAAAGCCCCCAGAGCCCAACCTCGGGAAGCGAGGAAAAAGATGGCATGGCAATTCTCGCCTCGAAGGATAAAGAGTCCCTGGCTAATCTTAGCGAGGCCTACAAGGGAAAAGTCTCGTCCTCAACGCCCGCGACAAAAGCCTCCAGGATATGTGAATGCCGAATTAAGAAACGGGAAGCGTGCATTCCAGGACATAGGGTAACTAATAAGAAATGAAGGGTTCTCAATGGAAGTGCCCTTGGTGCACTGTAAAGTGTATCTCGAGCTTTGTGCCTCCCTGAGTATACGGGAGTTTGAGATGAATTTTATAAGGAGACATCTTGGAGCCTTGCTCTGGCCGCTTACGTAACCATGAGTATTGTGCAAAGAGTCATGTTTGGCTTTGCTTGTTGAGTGTGCCCCAGTCTAATGATTGAGAAAGATTCAACCTTGTCTCCACGTTGTCTAGTAGATGGCTAATGGCTAACACTATTACAAAACAGAACTTTTTAAGACATGGTGAATAGGACGCAGGCTAGATCATCTTAACCTCATATTTGAAAAAGGCGGCAACCAGCTAAGGCAGGGTGTGTACCCTTTAGTGCATCTTTCCTCATTTAAGGCGATAAGGGTCCCATCTTCGAGCATCTTAAAAAGAAGGGTTCGGACGGTCGACACCCACGTCGTTGGCGTTACCGATTTGGTTTTGCAGGCGGTTTGCCCATGAAGCAACCAACGGACGCCTGGATATGTGTCAGAATTGGGCTGTTCCGTCCAACGGCTCTGGTTGTGGCCCATCACATCATCCCGCCGGGCTCACCCTCCCCTCGCCCGGTCTGCACATAGCGCTATTTCCAGAACGTGGAGTCACAAAACTTTCTTCGGTTCACGAAAGGGATTGTGCGTTGACGAGCGCACCATGGATGGGCCCCGCTCTAATCGAGAAATTGGCGAGATTGCTTGTCCTTGCCAGTTGTCGCCCACCAACAAGCAATTCAAGGCGATATTTCGGCGGCATGTCGCGTTAGTTGCGGATACAAAATGAGGTAGGCGTGCTCACCTTGATCATTGTTTGTGGAGTTTGTGGCGAGGCGAGGTCCTTAGTTTGACACTAATCCCTTTTCCTGTGCAAAGGAATCAGCACCAACTTGATGCTTTGCGGCAAAGGCCGCCTCCAGCTTATGTCCAGGTATTGGGTGCCCCGGTGCCACCAATTCCACACCCGCCTCCAGCCGTGGTTCATGCCAGGCGCTTTCCCCCTCATTCCAACTCTAGCAGCGACACAGCTGAGGAAATTTCCTCAAGAGTGTCTCCACATACGACGGATTCCTCTGACGAAGATGCCTCCTCTGACACACTATGATTTCTCTGCCTCGTTTGAGCTAGATTCTAATGAATTCGCATCAAGGGAGCCTCACACGAGACTCACGGAGGCTCAGACTGGAAGATGGCTTGATTCAGATGTTGGGGTTTCCGGTGGTGATGCAATTAAAGCCCTGCAGCAACATGCCCCTTTTTTTTCCGGTCTTCCACGCGCTCGGTGCCGCGCAGCGCCACCACTCCTCTTTGGGAGGTCAGCAGTGAAGTCTTCCCATACTCGCCTATACCCTCTATCTTTACTATTCATACAGGACCGCTTCAAAATTTCCGACTCCGGTATGATTGCCATCTTCGACATTATATCATCGGTTTCTGCGAGCAAAATTCCCTCAATGCGGCGGGATACTCGTGTTACCATGATGCAGATTGGTCAGTCCTCCGCCCGCATCCATGCCTGCGTCAATGACTGCATTTATTGGGGACCTAGTGCCGGTGATGCCTTCTGCCACCGCTGTGGGGAGCCCCGCTATCGGGAAGGTGAAAACCCCAAAAAAGGAGTTCCTCGCAAGTCCTTTTTTTATTTTCCTATTACTGAGCGCTTGGTGAGAATGTAAAACAGCCCCAAAACGGCCGGTGAGCTTACTTGGTTCGCCACTCATAAAAGCAATGATGGGCACATGAGGATCATGGCTGACACACCAGCTTGTGTGATATAATGATATAATGATTTTCCATTGTGGTGTGCCGTGTGAACGCTTGTACTTCCATACAGTTCCAACCCCTTACAGTGAAAGCAAGAAGATTGCCTTTCACCACTCTACGATACTGTTGTATGTAGCCCTCGTTCTCCTCATATTGTGAATCCTGCAGGACATATTGTGAATCCTGCAGGAGAAGTGCGTATGTAGTGTTTGTGAGTAAGAACCTAACCATAGGTACACGAGTGGTGTTAGGGTTAGTAAACCTTCGACATAGTTTAGGTATGTTTAACTATTACATATCTAGATGACTTTTCGTATTAGGGTTTAGTATAAAAACACTTTTGTACTTTGAGAAATTATTATTCTAATTAATCAACTATGAGAGCATACATGTGTGCGCACAACAATATCGCTCTCATGTTATGGTATCAGAGCCTACTGGTGCGTTGTGATTGATCAATGAATGATGGATCGATCAATGGATAGTCTCCTCTGCTCTGGGCATGGAGGACGTGCAACACGATACAGAACTTGCAGCTGTCACTAGGGACGTGGAGGTCATTGTTCACGAGAAAGACGCTGCAATTTTGCTGAATTCCAGCGTCTGACTATTCTAGATCGAAATCAACGACCAGTGCATGAGACAATACATAGGAGTTCTCGAAACAATAGAAGAAATTCATATTTATTGAGAACCCCTGAACAAGAGGCAGAAGTTGCTAGCGCAATTCACAGGGCTGAGGCGCATAATACAAATCAGCAGAATCTCCAGTGGATTCTTGAGCGTCTATGTGTTGGATTGCCTGATAGCAACCTCTCAAGGCCACACTCCTCTTTGGCTCCTACATTGGAAACCAGAATCAATCAGCTTTTTACATATCAAAGGAGTATTGAGATTAGAATTTAAGAACAATACCAGAGATTTCAGACTTCAATTCATCGGAGAGATCTAGTGATATGCTCTCACCTACAAGGCATCACAGATCTGATTCGCTCCTTACAGTTGAGCCCACCACAAGATCAACATCCATCACCAGCCGCCATGGGCGTGTATAGTATTTTTGAATTCATGCCTGAGACGAGGAGGCGAGAACGCAGCGTGGGGCCAGGAGATCAGCGCCCGGCCAGGCTTCATGGCGGGTTCCTAATGACGGCGGCTCAAATCTTGATTGCTCTTCATGAGCTTGATAGAGAGTGCACCCCTTCACCTGCCAAGACCAAGAAAAAACAATTAATTATTGTCCTTGGAAGTTGAAGCAGAAGAAGACAAAAAACTAACCTTGTTTTTTTGGTTTCGTTTCCTCTGCCCTAACTAAAATATGAATGTTTGGGGAAGTCATCACTATACTTGTTGTAGTCTCTTCCCCTGCATTAAGAACGTTAGATTCCTGCACATTCATCTAGGTCTATTTGCATCAGTCTATTCACAATCTAATCAAACAGACCAAGTTACTTTTTTGGAAGACTCCGACGGGGAGGTTAGCTTGTTAAGACAAGGATATGTAAATACCCCATCTCCTACAAGCTAACTCCCCTATCAGACTCCTCCTATATGTTCTAGTCTGTGTCCTTTGCATTGTCACAACTACATATAGATCTGTGTTGTAGAGAGCCAGAGATCCCTGCGATCAAGTTAGACCTGTATGTCAACTAGATTGAGTAACTCACCTCTCGATGCATTAAAAGACCAATTCCAGCAGCTGAATCTTAACCAAACAGTGCTTATACCTATCCAAACACAACCAATAACAATGGAGTTAAAAGAGAAGGACCGCTTCAATGGTACCAAGTACTAAGTGTGGCGGGTCGAATGAGGTCTACATTGCTAGCCAGGGGTGTCTGGGGCATAGTAAGTGGCAAAGATAAAAAACCAGATCCCAATGCTTTACCCCCACCCAGTCAAGCCGAAATAGATAAGTGGGACCTACAGAATTCTATCTCCATAGCATTGTTGGTAGGAGGTCTCCACTCTGATCTAGTTCCTGATGTGGAATACCTAGAAGAGGCATCAGCCATATGGGATCAACTAGATAAAACCTATCAGGTTGAGAACATACTAACACTCTATGCTGTAAGGCAAGAGTTTTATGCTTTGAAAATGAAAGAGGGAGACAGGATTGCTGCCCATACCAGCAAGTTCCGCCGTTTGAGAGCTCAGCTTACTTCGTCGATGGAAAACCGATGGACGAAGTGGATGTTGTTGCCCAACTCTTGACCTATGAAGGAACAGGGAGCAAAGATAGCCTAGCAGGATTAGTCAGAATGAATATCAATAATGTCAAAAATGTCTTTAAATACATATATCACGACTGTTCAATGTCAACCCTAATCCACATATTTCTAAACATAACCTATCGATAAACAACCTACACATAGGCTAAGGTTTAACCCCCGTTAACACCCCCTCTTGAACTTAGCCGCGTGCGCGGCGCACTGCGGGGCCCGGGGACACCACGAGGACCACAAGGCGCAGCCATTCAATCATCACGCCCAGCGGTGGCTTCGCAGCTCGCTTCACGCCCCTCTTCTGCTGCGGGGCGGGCCCGATTGTGGCGTAATAAGAAGAAGGGAGGTGAAGATGGCGTTCAACATAGCTTCCACAGCAGCGTTGAGCGAGCTAATACTCTTTACGCTCACACACCTACTCACTTTGCTCATCATGCGGACACGAGCGGCAAAACTCGGGCTCCTCACGCAAAGGCAGAGGAAAGCAGGCGCCAACACGCACACGCCCCTCGGCCAAGCACCAGACACTTCATCTTCGTCAGAGATTGGGCCTCTGAGCAAGGAGGAAGCTATCCAAGGCTGGGAGTGGGACCATAGGCACACGGTCGGCCAGTATGTACGCCTTGGAGGCTACCATGTGGAGCTGAACATATCACTGGTGTTTGGCAAGGTCAGAAGGAAGGATACTCGCGTCTCCAACCCTCGAGCTCGTGAGCAGGCCCGAGAAAGGCAGGGACCTAGTCAAGCAGCTAGAGAACACTATCGAACATAAGCAGGCTCAAGAGGTGGATTTTTGAAGACTAAGGATGCGAGTCGACATGTGGGCTGAACATATCCTTTGGTGTTTGGCAAGGTCGAAGGAAGGATACTCGCGTCTCCAACCCTCAGAGCTCGTGAGCGAGAAAGGCGGACAGGACCTAGTCAAGCAGCTAGAGAACACTATCATTTAAGCAGGCTCAAGAGGTGGATTCTGAAGACTAAAGGATGCAGGGTCGACATGGGCTGGACAGAAGATTAGGTAACCCTTACGCTTCATCCTTCTGCAGCCCGTTTCCAAATTCAGGTGGATACTTCGGTTTACAAACCCTGTTTCGATCCTGGCAGGTTGCCTACCGCTTGTTTATTGATCCAAGTAGGCAGTGAAGTCATACAGCCCTAGGCCCTCCATGTGAGGAGCAACGTTTCATGTTAGAAAAGGAAGAAAAGCTGAGGAGTTCAGCAGGGGTTGGGCATAGCATATAGATACCCCCAACCCAGGCTGACCTTCTCAGCACCTCTCCTGCATATCATGATTAGTCCCTAATTATAAGCTATACATTGATACATGAGCACTTAGCTTTGTTACTGGAGCCATAGCTCTCCTACGACTTGCGCAGTATTCATGTCCTCCGGTTCTTTGTTGAACTCGTTGATCAGTTCATTTGCACAGCTTAGCCTGCAACCACCAGTTGTCCCGATACCACCTGTATTCAGAGTAACCATGGTTACTACCAATCCATCATTCGTCGAGTTAAAGGAAAGGCGGTTTAAGGGAATAGCTATCTGTGGCGAGTGAGAATGAAAGCAACCTTACTTGCCGTGGTGTTTGGAGCACGATCGATGGGACTTATGCTAAGCCAAACCCAATTGATGTCCCGCCTCCTGATCCAGATGATATTGCCAAGTGGAATCAACACAATGCCATTGCTGTTGCTCTCCTCATCAGCGGACTTGATGCAGATCTCGTCCCAGACGTCGAGTACCTCGACAAGGCAAAGGAAATCTGGGACCAGCTGGAAAAGACCTATAAAGTGCAGAACCTCATGACCCTCTGTTCTGTGAGGCAGGAATTCTACGCTTTAAAGATGAAGGAAGGGGATAAAGTGGCAACACATACCAGCAAGTTCCGGCACCTTCGGGCCCAGCTCATGGCCATGACTGGAGACAAGATGTCGGAGGTAGACGCTGTAGCTCAGTTGCTCACTTCACTCCTTGCTTCCTATCAGACCTTTGTCACAAGCGAGCGGACCACTCCGTCTTCTTCTTGGAGGCTACCATGTGGGCTGAACATATCCTTTGGTGTTTGGCAAGGTCGAAGGAAGGATACTCGCGTCTCCAACCCTCAGAGCTCGTGAGCGAGAAAGGCGGGGACCTAGTCAAGCGGCTAGAGAACACTATCATTTAAGCAGGCTCAAGAGGTGGATTCTGAAGACTAAAGGATGCGAGTCGACATGGGCTAGACGGAGATTAGGTAACCCTTCGCTTCATCCTTACGCAGCCCGTTTCCAAATTCAGTGGATGCCGGTTTACAAACCCATTTCGATCTGGCGGCGGGTTGCCTACCGCTTGTTTATTGATCAAGTAGGCGGTGAAGTCATACACCCTAGGCCCTCCATGTGAGAACAGCGTTTCATGTTAGAAAGGAAGAAAAGCTGAGGAGTTCAGCAGGGGTTGGGCATAGCATATAGATACTAACCCGGTGACCTTCTCGGCACCTCTCACATATCATGATTAGTCCCTAATTATAAGCTATACATTGATACATGAGCACTTAGCTTTATTCTGGAGCCATAGCTCTCCTCGACTTCTTGATATTCATGTCCTCCGGTTCTTTGTTGAACTCGTTGATCAGTTCATTTGCCGCGAACTGCAACCACCGATTGTCGATACCACATTGAGTAACCATGGTTACTACCAATCCATCATTTACGTCGAGTTAAAGGAAAGGCGGTTTAAGGGAATAGCTATCACTGTATGGCGGTGAGAATGAAAGCAACCTTACTTGCCGTGGTGTTTGGAGCACGATCGATGGGACTTATGCTAAGCCAAACCCAATTGATGTCCGCCTCTGATCCGGATGATATTGCCAAGTGGAATCAACACAATGCCATTCTTTGTTGCTCTCCTCATCGGACTTGATGCGGATCTCGTCCCGGGCGTCGAGTACCTCGACAAGGCAAAGAAATCAGGGATTGGAAAGACCTATAAAGTCACGAACCTCATGATCTGATACATGAGGCGAAATTCTCGCTTTAAAGATGAAGGAAGGGATAAAGTGGCAACACATACCGGCCAGTTCCGGCACCTTGGGCCCGGCTCATATTTGGAGACAAGATGTCGGAGGTGAGCCAGCTCGGTTGCTCACTTCACTCCTTGCTTCCTATCGGACCTTTGTCACAAGCGAGCGGACCACTCCGTCTTCTTTGGGCCATTCTTCTTCTTTGAAGTGCGATGGTATCACCTTGGAAGAGGTGATTGGTGCCTTATTCGGGAAGAAGCGAGCCGTGTTTGCCTCTCTGGATCCTCTAAGGTCAAGGGAAAGGTGTTAGCGACCAATTTCCGCTCGAGCAAAGGCGAAAATTCAAAGGAGGAAATTCACGTGGGCGAAGGGAATCCTCTAGCTCCATGAAGCGACCGAGGCAATTGGTGTGGGGCCTTTGGTCCAGGCAAGAGTCTTAGAAAAGGCGGTGAGCCCCAAAAACAATCAAAGCCGGTGCAAGTGTTGCGATTAAGGAAAAATCGGGAGAATCAAAAGCACCGGTAAAGATCCTTACCTTTCGAGTTCCACAGATGATCTTTGAGTCTTGGTACCTTGACTCACGGCAACCACCCATATATTTAAGGGCGAGGAAGTTGTTCGCCTCCACGCACCAAGGTCAGATTAGTGACAAAGTGTTTACGGGTGATGAGCAAAGCAAATCTAATTTGCATAGAGGTAAAACGCGTGCATTTTGATTAAGCGATGGCAGCGACCTAAGACTGAAGATGTTCTCTTCGTTCCTAGCATGGCTAAGAACCTCATGTCTATGGAGTCGACTCATGCGTCTCATTACCCTCTATATGAGAGCAGACCATGAACACTGCTGCTTTTATAGAAAGTCCTCTCCCGACACATGCATGACCTGTACAGGTTAAACATAGTGTGCACCCGGGCATCTTCCACTTCTCGATTACTCTACAGGTCTCTTGGTGTCCCCATTAGTCTCGGCGAGGCTATATTGTGACGCTAGGTTAGGGCACGTAAATAGAGCTAAGCTCATTGACATGTCTATAATAAAATGCCACAAGAACCTCTTCCTAAATGCTTCAAGCACTTTTTGTTTGTGAGTCGTGCATCTTGGCAAAGCAGAAGGTCTCCCTTTCCCAATGCACGCATAGAGCTATAGAGGTACTTGGATTAGTACATGCCGATATTTGGAGACAAGATGTCGGAGGTGAGTAGCTTCGATTGCTCACTTCACTCCTTGCTTCTATCGGACCTTTGTCACAAGCGAGCGGACCACTCCGTCTTCTTTGGAGCTATTCTTCTTCTTTGGAAGTGCGATGTTGTCACCTTGGAAGAGGTGATTGGTGCCTTATTCGGGAAGAAGCGAGCCGTGTTTTCGCCTCTGGATCCTCTAAGGTCAAGGGGGAAAAGGTGTTAGCAGCCAATTTCCGCTCGAGCAAAGGCAAAGGGAAATTCAAAGGAGGAAATTCACGTGGACAGAAGGGGGAATCCTCTAGCTCCATGAAGCGACCAGGCAACTGCAATTGGTGTGGGGCCTTTGGTCCTTTGCAGAAGTCTTAGAAAAGGCGGTGAGCCCCAAAAACAATCAAAGCCGGCTGCAAGTGTTGCAGTTAAGGAAAAATCAGGAGAATCAAAAGCACCAGTAAAGATCCTTACCGTTTGCCTTTCGAGTTCCCTGAATGATGCTGGGTGTTGGTACCTTGACTCTGGAGCAACCACCCATATATTTAAGGACAGGAAGTTGTTCGCCTCCCTGCACCAAGGTCCAGTTAGTGACAAAGTGTTTCTGGGTGATGAGCAAAGCAAATCTAATTTGCATAGAGGTAAAACGCGTGCATTTTGATTAAGCGATGGCGCGACCTAAGACTTCGAAGATGTTCTCTTCGTTCCTAGCATGGCTAAGAACCTCATGTCATAAGTCGACTCATGCGTCTCACATTACCCTCTATATGAGAGCAGACCATGAACACTGCTGCTTTTATAGAAAGTCCTCTCCCGACACATGCATGACCTGTACAGGTTAAACATAGTGTGCACCCGGGCATCTTCCACTTCTCAGTACTCTACCCGGTCTACTGGTGTCCCCGCTGTTAGTCCTCAGCAGGAGGCTATATTGTGGCACGCTAGGTTAGGGCACGTAAATAGAGCTAAGCTCATTGACATGTCTATAATAAAATGCCACAAAGAACCTCTTCCTAAATGCTTCAAGCACTTACATTTGTGAGTCGTGCATCTTGGCCAGCAGAAGGAGTCTCCCTTTCCCAATGCACCTGCACATAGAGCTATAGAGGTACTTGGATTAGTACATGCCGATATTTCTGGAAAAATCCATGAACCCTCCCTTGGAGGTTCTCGCTACTTTTTCACCCTCACGGATGATTATAGTCGCTACACATGGACCTTTCTTCTGCACTCTAAAAGTGATACTTTCAGCTACTTCAAGGACTGGCTCACCACTGCTCAGAGGCAAACAGGCGGGTTCGAAAATATTGAGGGGCCAGACAGCAGGACAGAGTTTGTTAACTCATCTTTCGATGACCTCCTTCAAGAGGCTGGGGTCTTGAGGCAACTCACAGTTCCCTATACCCCAGCGAATGGCGTGTCGAGCATAAAACCGAGACATTGCTTGGGATGACACGAGCATCTTGATTTGGGCGAGCTTACCTCGGGGTTATTGGGCGAGCGGTTGTGGCGACCATTACATCCTCAACAGGGTTCTAACTAGTTCAGTTCCTCACAAGACCCCCTATGAGTGTATTGGCAAAAGCCTAATCTGCGCATCTCAAGATTTTCGGTTCCTGACCTATGCTCATATTCATCGAGAAAAGGAAGAAGCTAGATCACGTGCCGAGCTTTTCATTTTGTGGGATACGTGGCGGTCAAGGCCTACAAGCTTTTCAATCAGACCACGAGTCCATTGTGCTTGCGAAGTGTCACCTTTCTTGAACCACATGCTCCTTCATCGGTATCGAGCACCTTCCATCGATTCTCCTCCGGTCTGAGATCCGGTGTGGACTACCCTCTGGATAATCACGTCTGCGATCTGATGAGCCTGCTCCTTTGGTTCTACCCATCCCACACGGCCCTGTTGTAGCCAACCCAGTTCCTCCTGTCATTCCTCTCCCGGGCTGCTGATCTGGTGATCTTCCTCAGTCCCGGATTACAGGCGGAGGGGAAGAAGGTCAGCAGGCGACAGCAGGAGGATGATGCCCTACTAGAAAAGGGCACCCTATGTTACACTTTATGTTAAGATTTGGACCCCTGGATGTAACACTCATGTTGCAATTTTGGGGTCATGTAACACTTTTGGGCCCCTTGTTACACTTTTGGCTTGGAAACCATACCACGGCCGTTGTTGCAATCATGTTGCAATGGTGTTGCAATTATGTTAAGATGAAGAGAGGTGGTTTTGCCCTCTCTCAAAATTGCAACATGATTGCAACATCTAAAATGTTACAAGAGAGGTCTTGTAACACTTTTGGAGGCTTGGTACGAACCTCCTCCCCATCCACTATTTTCCTTTTACTTTTGCCCTTGCAATACCACGTTTACTTGGTAGTTACCATGTCGCCCTTCAATACGACCATATATAAAATACATGCGAATACATCCTTATACTATACACATGTAGTCTCTGATAAATGTAATATATTATTCTAAGTGCTATAAGGCGTATTCAATTTCATATAAAATAAGTTTGTATACTATCGTATTCCATCATCGTGACACACACATATTCATGATGCGGTACTATGTATTTACTATCGTGTAAATAGCGCGGCTCTTTCTACCCCTACTTTATAGCATGCGGCATGCGGTTTGTCCTTCCACGTCACCAATAGCCAGCGGCTTCCCCCTTGTCCCCACCTATCACCTTATTGTGACGCATCACTGAGGTTATGCCCCTACAAGATTGTCTTTGTGCGGAGGTTTTGGTATGCTCGGCTTATGCTTTTACGCCTCCATGTAAGGCACTTCCTACTCGTCATCGTATGCACCTCGAAACTTCCGCCCTCCGTTCGATTCCCAATTTTCTTCTTCCCCTCCGCTTGCGTTGGAGGCAAGCTTTGCCACTTCTACCGCTTCCCCTCACTACACACGTTGCACATACAACCAACATGGCCATCATGAGTTACCCGTTAATGGGTGTACCAATCACCATAGTGACCATTTGCCTTACCTTCCTCCTCCTCCTCGTATCTTACGCCCTTGGTGAGTTTCCTCTCCTTCTTCCGGTATCAGCCGTGCCCTTGTCACTCGCCCACCGCCTCCTCCTCCTCCTCCTCTTTTCCTCTTCGCCCGCCACCCTTTATCGCGGTGGCGTTGCCTCAGCGGGCTCCACTATGTAGGTCCATGCTCTCGGCCGGAGGTGCAAGATATGTGTCACGAAATTAGGCACCTCGTCCTCTTGACTGCCTCTTGGATCGTCCATGTTATCCAGCGTCCCCCGTCTGTCCCCCCCGCATCGTGCCGGCCTTTGCCCATATCAAAGGCGCACGCATGATGCCCTCTTGAACCTCCTTCATTCTCTCTCCCGGACATCGCCTCATGCTAGTGCGCCTTTTGGCCTGCCCGAGCATGGATCTTTGGGTGATCCACTTTGTCAGTCCCCGCCACCGCTCCTCCTACTCCCCTGCGTTTTTGGCTGTCCACGTGCACACAAGTGTGTTTCCTCACAGTGACGGATCGGTTGCCCCCCGTGGTCCACCACCCGACTCCGCCTCCACACTCATTGTTCACGCCATTCAGCGTCGTCATCCATCGATCCCAACGGCCTCCACCCTCCGCAAACATGGCGTCACCTTGGTCTCGGGCACTCCTCCACCTCTTCTCCAGTTGCTTGCTGCCCACGTGACCTGACCCTCGTCGCCCTGCCTCCTCACACCATTCCGGGCATGGGCTTCCACCAAACACAGGCGATCGTGGTGTCGCGGGCACCACAATTTAAATCCATCTTGTCGATCGTTTCCCCCTGCTGCCTCCCTCACCTTGCGCCTCGTGGCTGTGGCCCGTCTCCACTTCACGCTCTTGTTTCATCGTCGCCTTTCCCCCTTCCAATACGTTGTGCCCGCCTCCTCTCCTCCTCCCCCAAGCCCCTTCCGTGCCATCTGCATTCCTTCCTAGCCTCTCACGTCCACGCCACCACGTGCACCGCTGCCTCCACCCCTTCCTTCCGTCGCCTCGGAAGGCCACCATATCGGGATCCATCTCCAATTCAATGTCATTAAGCAAAATGGTCATTTCCTTGTTCTCCTTGCAATGGCGAATCTACGGTGTCTTGTCATACACTCCACCTTACCAGTAGGAACTCGGCAGAACCCCACTATCGCGGACCGCCCACAGGCTGCATGGAAATCGTCCTCTTCAACCTCCCATACTGCCTCTTCTTCCGTTGGAAACCGCCATCTTGATTCTCAAACCTCACCACCCAGCCACGCCCTCCCTTTCCCCATGGGTTTGGACCCATCCCCGTTTTGGCTAGCCTCTCTTTTGCTGCGATTTCGTACTTGATGGCTCAAACTTCCGTTCCTCTTCAACTCCATCCGAGCCCATGCAAGTGCATCTTCCCACTCTTCGTCATCCACCATGCTCGGTTTCTTCCATGTCCTCCCCCCTACCATTTCCTCTAGCGCCCTTGACTTCCACACATCGAATTGCGTGTCGCGTCATCTGCGAGTGTCGGCTTATCTTGGACTTGACCACGGTGCAGGAATGCTTGGAACCGTTCACTAACGTGCTTTCTCTTCTTTCGGACGTCCGCCATCTTGCGGTGCGAGTTCATTCACAACCTTCGTCCTCACGGTACCATGATTCTGCGTGCCTTGCTCGCCCGCGAACAACATGAGTCCCTCCGCTTCATGTGGTTGCATGGCCTCCTTGACCATTTCACCCCATGCTTGTTTATCAAGGCTTTAACGGTGCATCGTTGTCCACCGCACTCACCGCGCCGGCGGCACATCCGGACCTAGTCATCACCGTGGTTAGAACACCACCCCTTGCGAAATTGATTGCGCCATTCGAGATCAAGTGCACATGCGTCGGTCGTTGTCCGCCTCTGCCCGGCTTGTCCGGCCTTCCATTCCACTTTCCCTTCTTGCAATCGCCCCCCTCGAAGGTTGCCTCCCTTGTCCCCATGCTTAAACACACCGCATGCGGTGCTCTGTGTTACCGTTTGTCCACCATGCCCACACCCGGCTGCAAACTTGAGCGTGTGCACACTTTGCGGCGTCACTTGCGGCAAAGTGTGCACGTGCACCAGCCTCCCCACCCCTTCCGTCGCCTCGGAAGGCCACCATATCGGATCCATCTCCAATTCAATGTCATTAAGCAAAATGGTCATTTCCTTGTTCTCCTTGCAATGGCACAGAATCTACGGTGTCTTGTCATACACTCCACCTTACCAGCTGTAGGAACTCGCAGAACCCCACTATCGCGGACCGCCCACAGTGCATGGAAATCGTCCTCTTCAACCTCCCATACTGCCTCTTCTTCCGTTGGAAACCGCCCATGATTCTCAAACCTCACCACCCAGCCACGCCCTCCCTTTCCCCATGGGTTTGGACCCATCCCCGTTTTGGCTAGCCTCTCTTTTCTGCGATTTCGTGCTTGATGGCTCAAACTTCCGTTCCTCTTCAACTCCATCCGAGCCCATGCAAGTGCATCTTCCCACTCTTCGTCATCCACCATGCTCGGTTTCTTCCCATGTCCTCCCCTCTACCATTTCCTCTGCGCTTCCACACATCGAGTGCGTGTCCGCGTCATGCGAAGTGTCGGCTTATCTTGGACTTGACCACGGTGCAGGAATGCTTGACAGTTTCACTAACGTGCTTTCTCTTCTTTGAACGTCCGCCATCTTGCGGTGCGAGTTCATTCACAACCTTCGTCCTCACGGTACCATGATTCTGCGTGCCTTGCTCGCCCGCGAACAACCAGTCCCTCCCCGCTTCATGTGGTTTGCATGGCCTCCTTGACCATTTCACCCCATGCTTGTTTATCAAGGCTTTAACGATGCATCGTTGTCCACCGCACTCACGCGAATCAGACCTACATCATCACCGAGTTAGAACACCACCCCTTGCGAAATTGATTGCGCCATTCGAGATCAAGTGCACATGCGTCGGTCGTTGTCCGCCTCTGCCCGGCTTGTCCGGCCTTCCATTCCACTTTCCCTTCTTGCAATCGTTGCCACCGCCCGGCCCTCGAAGGTTGCCTCCCTTGTCCCCATGCTTAAACACGCCGGCATGCCGGTGCTCTGTTACCGTTTGTCCACCATGCCCACTAACCCGGCCAAACTTGAGCGTGCACACTTTGCGGCATCACTTGCCGTTAAATCGACTCGCGACAACCAACCTCATCCGACGTAAATAGCTCCTCCTCTATGTCGTTCAATTCTTGCGCAATGCTCCAACTCCGCATCCGTCGGGGAGGTTCGGATCTCGGCGTCGTCAAAATCAACTCCTGTTGACCATCTCGCCTCGCCTCTTACCGCCGTCTTGATGAGGCCGCTTCTTGGTCGCCGATGTCGAATGAAGACGCGGTGGGTGCGGGGATGGCGACACCGAGGCGGTTGCCCCCATCCTCCCCACCCGGATCGGTCCATCGTCGTCGGCCGTCGCGTGGTGTTCGGCGCCCCGTGCGACTCGCCCGGCAAGCCTCGGTGGCCATACTCTCCACCTTGTGAACCGGTTGTCCACCGCCGTTCCATCTTTGAAGGCAATGGCTTCCTCTCGGGCGGCGCGCGCCATGAGTCCGGTATGCATTCAAGGCGCCATTTTGAAAAAGCTTGTTTGCAAAGGCCGGCGGTGGTCATTTCTGCTATCGGCGGGACGGTGCTGCCTGTGCACTTGCTACTTGCCCATAATCACAACATTTTCGACCACAACCTCGACGGCGGGAGCAATTTTCATGTCCCATTGGTTCTGTGCGTTACTCGTGATGTATGATATTGCCCAAATGGCGCGCTCTCAATGCCCCCATTACTCCATTTTAACGGTAATCATCGACTTCCTCGACCATTCCCACACGTCACTTGGGTATTGGCACATTCGCCATTGGATCATGCTTGTTTGTTTGGAAATACTTTAATGCCCACTTGGCATCGGTTTTGCCCCCATCCGTTCCTACTCAAGCGACATGCCACAATCTATGTGCGTGCGCATGGGTTCCTCCTCTCTCCATCCCTCGCCGGAGTAGGCACGGCCAAGGCCCACCCTGTTTCCATCCACTCTCCGGATGCATCATGCCGAGTTACTGCGATGGCCACACAAATGGACCATCGATGGAGTGCACCACAACACGGAAACCTTCTCGGTATTCACAAGGTCAAACCCGCACGACTTAGCGGCGGCCTTGTCCCTCTGGCCGACACTCGTACCATCAACCTTCAAGGCTGGATTATACTCCTCAGAAGCGCATCCGCGATGTTGCTCTATGTGGCCGTAGAAGACGCGCTCCTCTTGAGCTCCCGGCAGCCCTGTCCACCATGATAAACTTTGCGCTGCACTATCTTTTGTGCTCCGCCGTTTATGCCTCCTGATACGGTGGCTGCCTTTGTTCCACATGTGACTATGTGCCAGTGCTTGCAACGCAGGGCCATCCATTATAGCCCTCACTTCGTGGGTCATAGCAGGATGCCCCTCCCAAGCGCTCACCGCCCTTCTTCTGTGCACCCACCTCTTGAAACTTCGTCGTTCCTCATGTGCACCGTACATCCTCACCTCTTCGTCGTACATGTCCAAAAACGGCTGCATCACCTTCGTGTGATACAGCACATAAGTATGGGCCTGGCGCACCTCAACGGCATCCATTGTGTACAGACGACCGACACCCAACAGCTTTTCTCCCACACGGTCCTCAGGACTCCATGATCCACCGACGTGACCATAGTAACGCCGGAGGAATGACATGCCGAAATGCATACTCTCCTCTCTCATATACCCCACGGCTATACTGGACTCTGGTTTGTATTTGGCGCCTGTCCTTCTGGATCCTAAGTATCTCTCCACCGGGTACATCCACAGTGCCTGGCCCAATCGACCTCGTCCACTAAATGTATTATGAGGTGGGTTGATATATCAAAGACCTTTGGAGGAATTGCTTTTCGAGCACATCACCCATGACCTCTTCTCGTTGTGCTTGAATTTCATGGCCGGTATTGTCCGGCAAATCCATCTGTCTGATCGACCCAATTTCACAACCGCCTTGTACACCTGGGTCTATGCACCCCGAAGGACGATGGGAAGATGATTTCCAGCATGATGTGCGATCATGGCACTTCAAGCCACTTTGCCCCCTCTAATTTCGCTCCTATGTTAGACCCATAGCACTGGGGCAGCTTTATGCGTTTAATTCTCTCTATGACTTGCGGAGGTCGTCTTTCGCCAAAGCGTAAGGCGCCTCGGGCAATGGCGATCCTCTCCTACCGCCACAACCACCTTTTCCCTCCATTGGCTTCCATGTCCATCCTTGATGCTAGGTCGCCCGCTCGCCCGTCAAAGTGTGCCATATGGCCTCTGCATTGTTCTTTTCCACGTGCATGACATCCTTTGGCGCCATCACAAGAAGGTGGCGCCAATATGGGAGCACCCTAAGCAGAAGACATCGCGCGTTCCAAAATTTCCTCGTGCGGATCTCGGCGCACCTCTCTGCGTACCATATCATCACCACATCATCAAGCGTTGGTGGCACGGTGGGGGAGTTCCGCCGTCCATCGTACCGATCCATGTCTTCCACCGTCCGCTATCGCCGGGCAACCACCTCTGCCAACATAAACCTGCTTTTTAATTGATGAGAATAGCGGGAATCCAGTCCAACCCGGCAATCCACACACGCCGGGTCCCTTTCACTTGCAATCGGTGCCCAACCACAGGTAGTCGGCAATGACGTTCGGCCCTCGCACCTAAAATGCCTCCTAGGATCGTTCACGGTATTGAAAAGTCTTCCATGTCCACCCCTCTCCACAACTCTTCCGGTTCTTCTACCGGCGCCATATAAACATCAAAATTTTTACCATGCCCGGTCTGGTACAATGAGAGGCATGATGACATGGGCGTCCTTTGTGCAAGCCGAGGCATGTTGTGAACGAATAGCATAACGGCCATATGGACGTGTTGACACATGACCAAAGGGGTTGAAGCCGTCGTGCATAATGCCAACCTCAAGTTGCGAGGTTCATCCCGAACCCTTCAAGCGCATCAAATACTCTCCATGTTGGGGTGTCGCCATCATGGACATGTCCCCATTCTCGCTTTGCCTCCCGTACCAAGTCATCATCATGCTATTTCGGCATTGAACATGCGTTTCAATCGTCTTGAGGAAATGCGAGGACCTTAGGACGACATCGCTCATCAAACCCTTCCTTGTACGCGTGCCACAGAGGGCAATGGGCGCAGCGTACTCACCCCGAATAGAATACAATCTTTTCACAAGCATGGATTTTCACGTATCTTGGCCCAAACATGTGCAAACCGACTTTGCCTCGTACATGTCCTTGACTTGTTCGGGCGGCAAAATATCCACACTTAAGAGCTTTAAAAGTGCGTCACGGCGTCACGATGTCATACATCGTTTGCCAAGGCGGCAACAACGGTGTTGCGCTTAGCCTTTCTTTCGATTGGACTTCCTCTTCAATGTGGTATAACGGCGTTTCGCCCGCGGCTCGAAAGCGGTATCGGACTCCATCCATCCGCCGCCTTTGCAACATCCGTGGCTTGAACTCGTCCACGTGCGCCGGGCATATCATCACCTCCGAACCCTCATCCATACTTTCGTCGTCGGAACTACTAGTGTGGTCGGTAGGATGGCCGGTTCCTGTCGGACCCATCGAGCCGTATCCGAATCCGTGGGGTGCGGAGGCGCCGTCAAGGCGCGCTCTTCTATGCCGCTGGTCTCGCCGACCGCAAAAGCCACCTTAAAGCTAGAATTGGAGTGCATTTGCTGGCCATTGATGCGAGAGAACTCACGGCCACGCGGTGCGAGGCGGTGGCGCGACAGTGAATTCTTGAAATGTGTCTTGAATACGAGCTGCGAGCTCGCGACACTGGCGGCGGGGACAATACATGTACACCGCATGCATTTCGTGGCATCCTCCCGTCGTGATCGGTAGGCACGGCAACCACGGCCTGACAAAGGTGGTACATCCGTTATCCGAACGCCCCGTCCCCACGGTGCAATCATGACTTCATGACCCATAAACACGCAGACGTGGCGTAGGACGGGCGTGCGAAACCATGGGCCAGGCACAAACGCGTCACACCTTATGGAGATCCGCCGTCGTGATGACCCACTCGGCGGGTAAGTCGGCCGACGATCGGGGCAAAGCGGCTCGCGGCGATGCACGCATGAAGCGATCGGGGACAAGAACCTCGCGCCTCGGACATGAGCAGCGAATTTGCGCGCAGGAGCCACCACCGTCTTCCAATCCCAACTCGGTGGCGGCGAGCACGGTTGGCGAGCACGCCTGGATGCACGCAATGTTCGCGACGTCGTACGGCGGTGGAAGCTGCCGGGCGTTATGTCAGCGTGGTAGCCGACTCTTCCGACGGGCCGGAGATTGGGCGTAGTGTAGGGTGACACACCGCAATGGAAAGGGAGGATGTCTTGTGGCTGGCTCAGTGGTCGGCACCAGTCGGAGATGGTTGACACGCGTATCGGTCATTGCATTTGGGGATGCGTGTTTTGATTTAAAGTTGATTACACACAATCCAAAGTTCGACAACGGCCTTGATCGTCCTAAGCTTGCAAGCAAATGCGAACAAAGCGTTCGGGAGGCGCCTTCCCCTTGGTGTAAACAACCTCCTTCATGTCCACTTATACGGCAAGGAATAGTGTTGAGCTCATTGTCTCAAAGTCTCTCGCTCCCATGTTGCGTCGCCATTCTGTGAAAGGGCACGAACCCGGTGCCGCAGAGTCATGTCGCCTCGTCCAACGCATCCCAATTCCATTCTGTGAAGTGTGTAGCTTGACCACGGTGGCGCGCTTGGACGTGAAGCCCCACATCGGCGGTTTGTTCTATCCGAAACAGGCTCAACTGCAACCTCCTCCTTGGATCGTGGCCTCTGCAGAAATTGTAGCTCGAATGCGGTTCGCCTCTTCTTCCCATGGAGGAAATGTGGCTTGGGCTGGCACTCCGTCGGCGCCCGGATGCCGTCGCCGCGGCGATTGCTCCTCCACTTTCCTCTTGCCCTTCGCATCACCCGGGGCGGATCGGTCCCTACGGGAGGGTGGCGTGTACATCCGCTTACCCTTCTCTCTCAATCTCCCTCTCGCCTTCAACTTCCGAGGCTTGCGGGCCAATCCTTGCCAATTCTCTCCATCGAGGTATGCAATGGACCGGAATCTAGAGAATGCCTTGTGCATCTAGGAGGGAGAAGGCAAGAGCTATAGCACCAATCACCATACTTTGTTTATTACGCGTGACTCGGAAGGGGCGTGCGCAGCGGTGACTTGTCATGTCGGTCAGTATGAGCGGGCACCAAACCATACCCATCCATTCCGCCATGCAGACGGTCATCGAGTTTTATTGGGTGACATGAAGTACACGTAGTGATCAAAGAAGAAGGACTTTCCCATCCCAGCGTTTAATTACGGTAATCATATACCCCACATTGTGAGGTATAAACCGTCCCTAGTCACCGACGGCAAGACGCCGTGATCCGAGACGGCAAGAGCCAAGGCGGGCGGCACTCCATACCAGGTCCTTGATGGCCGACAAGAGGAGAGCAACCTCCGTCCATCATCCTTGATGGCCATCATTGACGAGGCTGCAGCCCTCGTCCTTGATGGGCATCGTCGGTTTCCAGCACCGACAACGATGTGCAAACACTTCGCAATGATCCACAAGCGAGGGGGTGAGGCGGAATGTTGCGGGTTCAAATGCGATTCCACAACACCTTCACCTGCAGTATGAACTTGCGGGTTGGAGAAAAGGGCCAAACAAAAGTGTTCACATGCGGCGCCTCCCGAGCACCAATCCATACCGTGCGGTCACGAACACCATGCCCGCACCGGTAGAAGGGACCACCTCGCTAGAGAAGGAACCACCTCGCCACCGACGGCAAGGCGTGAGGATATGAGGAGGCGGCTCCCGTGAAGGGCGGGGACACCGCGCCCAACATTCCCATATGATCCTTGATGGCCATCGGCGGTATTTCCGGTTAGGCGGTGAAGATGGAGACATGCACACACGCCTCGTCTGCGAGCTACCGATGGATACCCACGGTGGTTTCGGCAGCTTCGTTGCGGCATACTTGCACATGTCCGTCATAGGCGGCACAAGGTAGAGCGGCAGGAGGCGTGTTTCAGAAGACAAGCTCGCCTCGGATGCGAAGATGACCAAAACAAAGGTAGTAGCGTGAAGCGAGGGCAAGGTGGTGACATTTAAAGCGGAACACGGCGACCTTAGGCAGCCTCTTGTCCTCCAGGCCACATCGGGTTGCGGATGAGAGGATCTTGAATTTCAGCCGTTCCTTACATGTGAGAAAAGGAGACATGGCGGTGGCATGGCGGGTCATCGAGCGATGTGTTGGCGGTAAATTCATGGGGTGTGGCGCGGGGCAAGCAAGCGCGGAACACGAAGGTAGATGTCATGTCTCCCAAGGTCCGGATATCCTGCGTGCGCGCGGGGCCGCGTGAGTCACATTGGCGTCTGCCGGAAGGTGTGAATACATGACACGTTACGCCATGTGGCGCTTTGATTGGTGGACTGGAGTCTCGAGCGATGCACATCATTATATGGGAGACGCGAATTGGCATATATATGGCAAATTCACATACGGTCCTTCATTCATGGCATAATGAATGGGGCATTTAGTTTGCTTGAATGGCTCTCACGTGCCACCTACCGTCCTTGCACAATGGTGTAGAAGAAGCGGATCGAAATAGAGAACGGGCGTCGTCAATGCACGACCCGGACATGGCATGTTTTCTACCATGCCCGGCTTTTCAAATATTAAAATGGCTTCACCACACCTTTCTTGGACAACGTGGAGACAAGTTTATCAGAGATAGGAGCCATTGTCTTTGGTTCATGGCGGGTTGTGAAGGCCATGACATTGTCATGGCCAACAAACCATACCCATCCATTCCGCCAAGCATGTGACGGTCATCGAGTTTTATTGGGTGACGATAGTACAGTAGTGATCAAAGAAGAAGGACTTTCCCATCCCGTTTAATTACGGTAATCATATACCCCACATTGTGAGGTATAAACCGTCCCTAGTCACACGACGACGCTGTGATCCGAGACGGCAAGAGCCAAGGCGGCGGCACTCCATACCGGTCCTTGATGGCCGACAAGAGGAGAGCAACCTCCGTCCATCATCCTTGATGGCCATCGTCATTGATGTGGAACAGCCCTGATGGGCATCGTCGGTTTCCAGACGGCAACAACGATGTGCAAACACTTCGCAATGATCCACAAATGAGTGGGTGAGGGAGCGGAATGTTGCGGGTTCACAAATGCGGATTCCACAACACTTCACAGCATGAACTTGCGGTTGGAGAAAAGGGCCAAACAAAAGTGTTCACATGCGGCGCCCCACCGAGCACCAATCCATACCGTGCGGTCACCGAACACCATGCCCGCACGGTAGAAGGGACCACCTCGCTAGAGAAGGAACCACTCACCGAACGGCAAGACGTGAGGGATAGCAAGAGGAGACACTCCGTGAAGGGCGGGGACACCGCCCAACATTCCCATATGATCCTTGATGGCCATCGATGATTTCCGTTGGGCACAAGATGGAGACATGCACACGCCTCGTCTGCGAGCTACCGTGGATACCCACGGTGGTTTCGAGGAAGCTCGTTGCGGCATACACATGTCCGCATAGACGGCACAAGGTAGAGCGTGTTAGGGAGGCGAGCCGGAAGACAAGCTCGCCTCGGATGCGAAGATGACCAAAACAAAGGTAGTAGCGTGAAGCGAGGGCAAGGTGGTGACATTTAAAGCGGAACACGACCTTAGGCAGCCTCTTGTCCTCCGTGCCACATCGGGTTGCGGATGAGAGGATCTTGAATTTCAGCCGTTCCTTACATGTGAGACACAGTCGGCATGGCGCCCCGCCATCGAATGTTGACGGTTGGCGGTAAATTCATGGAGGGGCAGGCGCGCGGGGCAAATAAGCGAACACGAAGGTAGATGTCATGTCTCCCAAGGTCCGGATATCCTTTGCGGCGACGCGAGTGACGCTGAGCCGCCACGTGGCGCCCCGCCGAAGGTGTGAATACATGACACGCTCGCCATGTGACGCTTGATTGGTGGATAACGGAGTCTCGAACGATGCACATCATTATATGGGAGAACGCGAATTGGCATATATATGGCAAATTCACATACGGTCCTTCATTCATGGCATAATGAATGGGGCATTTAGTTTGCTTGAATGGCTCTCACGTGCCACCCACCGTCCTTGCACAATGGTGTAGAAGAAGGATACGAAATAGAGAACGGTCGTCAATGCACACGACCGACATGGCATGTTTTCTACCATGCCCGCTTTTCAAATATTAAAATGGCTTCACCACACCTTTCTTGGACAACGGTGGAGAAGACAAGTTTATGCGAGATAGGGAGCCATTGTCTTTGGTTCATGGCAGTTATGCGAAGGCCATGACATTGTCATGGCCTTCAACATAGGGGACCATACATGGCATGCATGGAGGAATGGCAAGCCAAGGTTGCGGTGGCATAGCACGCCACGAAGTCTCCTCCTCTCCTCTTTCCTCCCTCCCCACGCGCCGCCCCACGCACCACCACTCCCCACCGCGCCACGCCGGCACTCCCCACACACCATGGCCGTCATACCGTCACCACGGCTCCTGGGTGGTCGCGGACATCGTCGCATCGCTGGCTGGATCGGTAGGCAATGTGGTATGCGAGAACGGGCAAAGCATAAAAATAGCAAATTAACACATGCATGGTCCGTGGAGCATGGCGGGTTCTAAAATGTCTTGCCCTTGAATGGCATGCTACATCCGTGGGCATTACCGACGAAATGGCATTGTGAACACTTGTCCACAAAGGGCAAATTGTCATGGCTCTCCAAATGGTCATCCGTAATGGCCAAAATTGACATGAGGCAAAGACATGGTCATGACGAATGAGGAACATTTGTCCTTCAAGTGATCATGCATGATGGGAATGTATTGTCCTTGGACCACGCAGTAATGAACAATGGCAAATTAGTGTCCGTCGATCGAAAATGATCTTCCATAATGGAAACATTTGTCCTTGGCTTTCGAAAATGGTCATCCGGAATGGCCAAAATTGACCCAGGCAAAACATGGTCATGACAAATGAGGAACATTTGTCCTTGGGTCACGAAATGACCATACATAACGGAATGTTTTGTCCTTGGACCACGAAATGCGCATGAGCAAAGGGAAATTATTTTCCTTCGATGAGGATATGGTAATCCATAATGGGCTAAATTTGTCCTTGGATGACGAAAATCGTATAAACACGGGATGCCTATATATGCCAAACATGCATGGATGCCATATGTGCAGAATGGTGTGGTGGACAATCGCCGGTTGCTGCGGTGTTTTAGGCATGTGAATGCCACATGTACACATATAGGTGGTGGCGCAAACTCCGAGTTTGTGCCGGCGAAATGCATGGCACATGAGCCGGTGGCATGCCCTAGGACTTGCGCCTCGCCTCCCCCTCTTCTCCTCTTGCCCCTCTTCCCCATCACCACAGGTTACCTCACCGCCCTTGTCGGCCATCGCCACCGGAGTTCCTGCTCACTTTGTCGCGGTTATCGGTTGTGCATATGCGGTGACTCGGTTGGCCTTCCTCGACCATGGTTTGGGACGTTGACTTTGAGGATTTGGTGGTTGTTAAGCACGGAACAACGCCGCCAATCCGGGCGCGGATGTCTGCCCATAACGCCGCCGGGAAGGAGGATGGGCCCATCGACAGCGCTTGCGCCAGCCGAGAGGGAGGCCGAAGCCGGAAAATGGTCCACAAGGGACTTGGCGCGAGGCGGGCAAGCGCGGAACACGAAGGTAGATGTCATGTCTCCCAAGGTCCGGATATCCTTTGCGGCAGACGCGAGTGACGCGAGTGGCCACCACGGCCCCCGCGAGTGTGAATACATGACACGTTACGCCATGTGACGCGTTTGATTGGTGGATCGCACAACGGAGTCTCGAACGATGCACATCATTATATGGGAGAACGCGAATTGGCATATATTCACATACGGTCCTTCATTCATGGCATAATGAATGGGGCATTTAGTTTGCTTGAATGGCTCTCACGTGCCACCCACCGTCCTTGCACAATGGTGTAGAAGAAGCGATATAAATAGAGAACGGGCGTCTCACAATGCACGACCGATACATGGCATGTTTTCTACCATGCCCGCTTTTCAAATATTAAAATGGCTTCACCACACCTTTCTTGGACAACGTGGAGAAGACAAGTTTATGCGAGAGATAGGGAGCCATTGTCTTTGGTTCATGGCGGTCAAGGCCATGACATTGTCATGGCCTTCAACATAGGGACCATACATGGCATGCATGGAGGAATGGTTGCTTGGCATAGCACGCCACGAAGTCTCCTCCTCTCCTCTTTCCTCCCTCCCCACGCGCCGCCGCCCCACGCACCACCACTCCCCACACACCATGGCCACCGCCATACCGCCACCACGGGCTCCTGGAATGTGGTCGCGACATCGCCGCATCGGGCTGGATCGGTAGGCAATGTGGTATGCGAGAACGGGCAAAGCATAAAAATAGCAAATTAACACATGCATGGTCCGTGGAGCATGGCGGTTCTAAGCTGGTCTTGCCCTTGAATGGCATGCTACATCCGTGGGCATTACCCGAAATGGCATTGTGAACACTTGTCCACAAAGGGCAAATTCTGGCTCTCCAAATGGTCATCCGAATGGCCAAAATTGACATGAGGCAAAGACATGGTCATGACGAATGAGGAACATTTGTCCTTGGGTCACAGTGATCATGCATGGGAATGTATTGTCCTTGGACCACGAACGGTAATGAACAATGGCAAATTAGTGTCCGTCGATCGAAAATGATCTTCCATAATGGAAACATTTGTCCTTGGCTTTCGAAAATGGTCATCGAATGGCCAAAATTGACCGAGGCCAAGGCATGGTCATGACAAATGAGGAACATTTGTCCTTGGGTCAAAATGACCATACATAACGGGAATGTTTTGTCCTTGGACCACGAAATGCGCATGAGCAAAGGGAAATTATTTTCCTTCGATGCGATATGGTAATCCATAATGGGCTAAATTTGTCCTTGGATGACGAAAATCGATAAACACGGGATGCCTATATATGCCAAACATGCATGGATGCCATATGTGCAGAATGGTGTGGTGGACGGGTTGCGGTGTTTTAGGCATGTGAATGCCACATGTACATATATAGGTGGTGGCGCAAACTCCGAGTTTGTGCCCGGAAATCGGCATGCATGGCACATGAGCCACCGGCATGCCCTAGGACTTGCGCCTCGCCTCTCTTCTCCTCTTGCCCCTCTTCCCCATCACCACAGTGGTTACCTCACCGCCTTGTCGCCATCGCCACCGGAGTTCTGCTCACTTTGTCGCGTTATCGGTTGTGCATGCAGTGACTCGGTTGGCCTTCCTCGACCATGGTTTGGGACGTTGACTTTGAGGATTTGGTCAAGTCGCTCGCTTAAGCTCGAACAACGCCGCCAATCCGCCGCGGATGTCCGTGCCCATAACGCCGCCGGAAGGAGGAGTTGGGGCCCATCGGCGCGCGCGCCATCGCCGAGAGGGAGAGGCCGAAGCCGGAAAATGGTCCAGCAAGGGACTTGGCGCAGAGCGACGGCGCCCAACGGATGGAAGCACGGCGCGGATGGTGGAAGCGGCAAGTGAGGTGGGCGCGTCGTGGAAAGCCGATTCCACAAGTGGAGGGTGGATGCCCATGGCGTGGAGCGGGAAGCGGCGGTGGAGGTGCCGGAGGAGAACCTTCATACAGGAGTGGAGTCTGCTGCGGGCGATGCTCGGCGGCGGAAGTGGAGTGTCTCCAACGGTGGAAGACAAGTTTATGCGAGAGATAGGGAGCCATTGTCTTTGGTTCATGGCGGGTTATACATGACATTGTCATGGCCTTCAACATAGGGACCATACATGGCATGCATGGAGGAATGGCAAGCCAAGGTTGCGGTGGCATGCGCCACAGTCTCCTCCTCTCTCTTTCCTCCCTCCCCACACACCGCGCCGCCCCACGCACCACCACTCCCCACACCATGGCCACCGCCATACCGTCACCACGGCTCCACGGAATGTGGTCGCGACATCGCCGCATCGCTGGATCGGTAGGCAATGTGGTATGCGAGAACGGGCAAAGCATAAAAATAGCAAATTAATGCATGGTCCGTGGAGCATGGCGGTTCTAAGCTGGTCTTGCCCTTGAATGGCATGCTACATCTGGGCATTACCGACGAAATGGCATTGTGAACACTTGTCCACAAAGGGCAAATTGTCATGGCTCTCCAAATGGTCATCCGAATGGCCAAAATTGACATGAGGCAAAGACATGGTCATGACGAATGAGGAACATTTGTCCTTGGGTCACAGTGATCATGCATGATGGGAATGTATTGTCCTTGGACCACGCGGTAATGAACAATGGCAAATTAGTGTCCGTCGATCGAAAATGATCTTCCATAATGGAAACATTTGTCCTTGGCTTTGAAATGGTCATCCGAATGGCCAAAATTGACTCGAGGCCAAGGCATGGTCATGACAAATGAGGAACATTTGTCCTTGGGTCACGAAATGACCATACATAACGGAATGTTTTGTCCTTGGACCACGAAATGCGCATGAGCAAAGGGAAATTATTTTCCTTCGATGAGGATATGGTAATCCATAATGGGCTAAATTTGTCCTTGGATGACGAAAATCGTATAAACACGGGATGCCTATATATGCCAAACATGCATGGATGCCATATGTGCAGAATGGTGTGGTGGACAATCGCCGGTTGCTGCGGTGTTTTAGGCATGTGAATGCCACATGTACACATATAGGTGGTGGCGCAAACTCCGAGTTTGTGCCGGCGAAATGCATGGCACATGAGCCGGTGGCATGCCCTAGGACTTGCGCCTCGCCTCCCCCTCTTCTCCTCTTGCCCCTCTTCCCCATCACCACAGGTTACCTCACCGCCCTTGTCGGCCATCGCCACCGGAGTTCCTGCTCACTTTGTCGCGGTTATCGGTTGTGCATATGCGGTGACTCGGTTGGCCTTCCTCGACCATGGTTTGGGACGTTGACTTTGAGGATTTGGTGGTTGTTAAGCACGGAACAACGCCGCCAATCCGGGCGCGGATGTCTGCCCATAACGCCGCCGGGAAGGAGGATGGGCCCATCGACAGCGCTTGCGCCAGCCGAGAGGGGAGGCCGAAGCCGGAAAATGGTCCACAAGGGACTTGGCGCGAGGCGGGCAAGCGGCCAGGTGGATGGAAGCACGGCGCGGATGGTGGAAGCGGCAAGTGAGGTGGGCGCGGTCGTGGAAAGCCGATTCCACAAGTGGAGGGTGGATGCCCATGGCGTGGAGCGGGAAGCGGCGAGAGGTGGAGGTGCCGGAGGAGAACCTTCATACAGGAGTGGAGTCTGCTGCAAGAGGCGGGCGATGCTGGCGGCGGAAGTGGAGTGTCTCCAACGGTGGGAGCTAACGCCTCTGCTTTCTGAGAGATTCCAAAGTCGGAGGAGGGATGCCAGGCGGCGACATCCGGAGGAGCGAGGACATTGGCCTTAGTCTGGAGCTTGAGGGCATGTCCAACTTGAGGAGCATGGTGGTGGTGCACAAGAGGGTGACCACAGTGGTGCCGAGAGATGGCATACGTTTTGTGGACCTTCGCTCGGTGGCGGACAACCCCAACAACGTGGCGGGAGGGAGCCTTTGGAGGAGGAGACTCCTGCGGTGGGAGTGGGCTGCTGGTGGGCGCGGTTGCGGAGGAGGGCCAAGGAGCGCATGCCTATGATGGTGAGGAGGCGGTGAGGAGGAGGACACCAGTAGCGAGGATGGGGAGGCGGAGGCGAGGAGGAAGATGTGGAGATGGCGGATCGAGGTCGAGGAAGACATGCCGACTACATTGCCAGCACATGAAATTGGAGAATTGGGCACGGCGGTAAGCCATTAGACGATGTCATAGCCGTGTTGTCAGCTACATGGCGTGGTGGCGTGTACATGGCGTGAGCCGGTTATGCGATGGAGGGTGGATAGAGAATGAGGAGGAGGATGAAGAGTCGTCCGATGAGGAAGGACGAGTGAGGAAGGCCTTCCACCGGTGTGTTGGAGCTAGTGTGTGCAAAATGGAGTGATGGTGCCATGGTCGAGCCACGAAAGTTTGCGAAAAGGCGGTGAGGAAGGTAGAGTATGAGTTTGCAAGTATAGAGCGCGAGGATATTGTGGCCGGTTGCGGTGCATCGCGGACAAGGAACCACAATGTGGGCAAGAAGGTGCGGCAAGCGCATTACAGGGAGAAGGGAAGGATGCAAAATGGTTGCATCCGCCTAATGTGAGCACGAAGGCATGGAGAAAGGCGTGCGCAAGCCGTGGTGACGTTGAAGCATGGGGTGTGTGGCCAACACCACAGCAGGCTGCCGCAACGTCGGCAAGAATTGCGAAGCACGAGCATGGGACGAATCCCTTTGGTCCAAGAGGAGCAAAGGAGTTCGAAACGGTATGTCCAACGGAGGGAGCGCAACCTGGATGAGTTGAAGTGGGCAGCAAGGCATGGATTGGATGACATCGAATCGGAGTGGTAAAATAGTCGTTGACGGTTAATGGAATGCTTGGTTGTGATATGTAGGTTTCGCTATGTAGGACGTGAGTAGTGATGCGTGTGCATGGGCGGGGAAGGGAAGGAAGCGGTGGAAGGTGAAGGCCGGTCGTGAAGGAAGGCATGGAACCCGGTGGAGAAGGAAGATGGAGGAAGGTGCCAAGCAGGGGGCGTCACGTCAAGTGATGCCGGAGGCAACGTGGATGGTGGGGATCACGGAGGTGTGATGGCGCCACCGACAAGGCGTATCACACGATCCGTGTCAAAAGCGTGAGTAGGGTGGCAACCCGCATCGAGAGATTGAATGCTATTCGTTTGCCGTCTGGAAGGAAGTGGTGATTTGGCAGCCTATGGGGCCGAGTGAAGGGCTAGCCATTGAGGCTAGTGGGTCGAATGCCGGTAAGCCATTAGACGATGTCATAGCCGTGTTGTCAGCTACATGGCGTGGTGGTGGCGTGTACATGGCCGTGAGTTATGCGATGGAGGGTGGATAGAGAATGAGGAGGAGGATGAAGAGTCGTCCGATGAGGAAGGACGAGTGAGGAAGGCCTTCCACCAGCGTGTGTTGGAGCTAGTGTGCAAAATGGAGCCGATGTGCCATGGTCGAGCCACGAAAGTTTGAGAAAGACGGTGAGGAAGGTAGAGTATGAGTTTGCAAGTATAGAGCGCGAGGATATTGTGGCCAGTTTGCGGTGCATCGCGGACAAGGAACCACAATGTGGGCAAGAAGGTGCGTCAATTGGAGGGAGAAGGGAAGGATGCAAAATGGTTGCATCCGCCTAATGTGAGCACGAAGGCATGGAGAAAGGCGTGCAGCAAGCCGTGGTGACGCGTGCATGGGGGGTGTGTGGCCAACACCACAAAGAAGCCGCAACGCCGGCAAGAATTGCGGGCACGAGCATGGGAATCCCTTTGGTCCAAGAGGAGCAAAGGAGTTCGAGAAACGGTATGTCCAACGGGGAGGGAGCGCAACTGGATGAGTTGAAGTGGGCAAGGCATGGATTGGACAAAGATGCCGAGTAATCGGAGTGGTAAAATAGTCGTTGACGGTTAATGGAATGCTTGGTTGTGATATGTAGGTTTCGCTATGTAGGACGTGAGCTGTAGTGTGATGCGTGTGCATGACCGCAGGAAGAAGGGAAGGGAAACCGGTGGAAGGTGAAGGCCAGTCGTGAAGGAAGGCATGTAACCCGGGAGAGAAGGAAGATGGAGGAAGGTGCCAAGCAGGGAGCGCCACCGTCAAGTGATGCCGGAGGCAACGTGGATGGTGGGGATCCGGAGGTGTGATGGCGCCACCGACAAGGCGTATCACACGATCCGTGTCAAAAGCGTGAGTAGGGTGGCAACCCGACAGAGAGATTGAATGCTATTCGCTTGTGCCTGTAATTGTGGAAGTGGTGATTTGGCAGCCTATGGGGCCGGGAGTGAAGGGCTAGCCATTGAGGCTAGTGGGTCGAATGCCCCACGCGAAGGTGGACCACACCGGGGACGAAACGAGGTCTGGCCGAAGAGGGTCAAGCAAAAGACAACGGTGTTGAAGCGCAAGAGGAGTCCAGGTCGGACGGTGGCGAAGGGGTGTAGGCGCAAGTGACATAGGAATGGTTGGTACCATCTATGGGTAGGGGGCCGTTTGTGGAGGGGAATGTAAATGGTCGAGATGTTTTCCTGCGGACGATGGAGTCGCCGCATGGGTGGACCGTGATGGTCAATTAGCAACAAACAAGAGGGAATTGGTCGCCCACCTTTGTAGCCCGCATTGACATAGCCTGTAATTGTGAAAGTGGTTATAGAGGTCATTTGGATAGGTGTAGGAAGATGTGGAGGAACCCGAAACCATTGGTGTTGGTCCAAGAGTCACCAAGTGACGTGGCGTCGCGCCGATTCGAGGCACATGTTGGTGGTGCACGCGACGCATATGCCCATATCACGTGGAGTTCGTATTGCATCGGTGGAAACAAAGGTGCAAGGGATAGAGGACGATTGAAGTGTCCAAAAATTTGATTTAAATTGTCAATAAAATCAAACACTTAGATATGTAAGGTATGAGAGGACGTAAGGGTTAGCATATATATTATTATATAAACAAGTCTTGATGCCTATATACGTACGTACATACGTATACAAAGAGGCTGTAAATACACTAATATAATAGAGTATGAGATATCGTACACTAATATAATACATGATGGATGTGTACATATAAGCACACATACTTATGTCTTGAAGCCTACAAACATATATATGTATATTGAGTATATGCAAAGGAGGTAAAAGGAAGGGAAAGGGCAAGAGAGAGGTCATTGTAACAAGCAAGTTGAAAGAGGAATAGTGGAAGAGTATAAAATGGGCGTGATAGGGGAGGTCCTTCTCACGGTCATGAAGGAGGAGGAGAAGTGAAAGAGTATAAAAGGGTGTGATAAGGGGGCAATAAATAGGAGGGTGAGGGAGAGGAGAGAGACCAAGTATTGTGTTAAGATGGGGTGAGAAGTGGATAAGAAAAGGACACCTTGAACACCAAGCCACCATAAAGTGTTGCAATATTGAAGTGGTACATGAAGTGAGAGACCAAGCATTGTGTTAGGATGGTGGGAGAAGGAAGAGAAAGAATGGACCAACTTAACACCAAGCCATCAAACCATCTTTGGAAGTTGGAAGTGGGAAATTATTAACAATGCTTGTGAGAGAGGGGTGTACCAGAAGGGGAGGGGAAGAGATAGTGTCGTTCGTGTTAAGATGGCGCACCAAACGGGACAGAACTAACAAACTTAATACCAACCCTCCAAAACATGTTGCAATGTGGAAGTGTAACAAAAAATTGCAACATCCACTGTAACATAGGGTGCCCTTTTCTAGTAGGGATGAAATCGATCAGCATGAAGATGACCATGATTTCCTACTTGATGATGCTGACCGTGCTGCTTCAGAACCGGAGGACACAGATGAAGAGCCAGCTCCTATTCTGCGCCGCTCCACACGCCACAGGCCACCTCCTGAAGAATGGAAGGAACCTCGATATCAGTCAATAGACTTCCGCACTCACCTTGCTGTTACTTCCTCCCTCCCTGATGAGCCAACCACTCTGACTCAGGCTTTCACTGGTCCACAATCTGAACAATGGAAGGCCGCTGTGGAGGACGAATATCAGTCATTGGTGAAAAATAAAACATGGCAGTTAGCGGATCTTCCACCAGGGCGTAAGGCCATATCCTGTAAGTGGGTGTTCAAGCTCAAGTTAAATGCTAAGGGAGAAGTAGCACGCTACAAAGCACGGCTTGTTGCTCGTGGATTTACCCAGGTTGAGGGAATCGACTACCGAAACGCTTTTCAATTGCTAGAGAACACGACCCATTCAATCCTTCTTGCCTATGCCACAGCACACCTAGACCTCCAAAGCAGATGGATGTCTAGACTGACCTTTTGTATGGTGCTCTTGATGAGGAGCTGTACATGCTCCAGCCTGAAGCATATGAGGACCCTGTACACCCACACAAAGTGTTAAAGCTTCTCAAATGCATCTATGGTTTAAAGCAGAGTGGGCGCGTGTGGTATATTACTATGCACCTGTATTTGCTGAGCATAAAGTTTGTTCAAAGCAATGCAGACACAAATGTTTACAAGCTTACCCAAGGATCTTCTATAGTGCTGCTGGCCTTGTACGTAGATGATGTGATCTTATACGAAACAGTACTGGCGGTTGTTAAGGAAACGGCGCAAGCAGGGTTTGACATGAAAGACATTGGGGAACTTAAGTTCTGCTTGGGCATACAGCTTCTACGGGTTCGAGACAAGGGCATCATGTTCATACACCAGTACAAGTATGTTAACGAGATCCTTAAGAAGTTTTACCTCGACCAGGCTAGACCAGCAACCACACCCTATGCAACAGGTACAAAGCTCACTTGCTCTCAGTGCCCTCAGACCAAGGAAGAAATTAAGGATATGCAAGACGTGCCCTATAGGCACGCCGTTGGCGCCTCATCCATTCTGGTGGACTCGGCGAGATATTGATGCACAAGAAAGTCTCCCGGTTCTTGAGAATCACGGAAGAATCCAATCGGATCATTAAAAGAGTATTTCGCTATCTTAAGGGCACGATGAGATATGGACTTATGTATAAATGCAGTGGTGAAGCCAAGCTAACCCTTACCGTTTCTGGATGCGGTGGGTTGGACTCGGGACTCGAGGAGGAGTCTCTCCACGTATTGTTTTCTTCTCGCCTCGGCTGCAGTGACATGGAGTAGCAAAAAACAGACTACCATAGCCTTGAGCTCCACTGAGGCAGAATACAAGTCTATGACAGAAGCTGCCAAGGAGGCAGAATGGGAACGTAGTTTCTTGGCTGATCTAGGACAGGTGCAGCCTCACCCCACCTTGATCCTCTGCGACAACACAAGTGCTCTGGAGTTAGTAGCAAAACCTACCTTCCATGCTCGTACTAAGCACATCGAAGTGCAGCACCACTATATACGAGATGTGGTAGCACGTGGTGTGATTAAGGTGGACTACGTCAACACAGATGATAACACGGCAGATATCTTGACCAAGGGCCTTCCTAAATACAAACATTATCCTCACATGGAGGGCCGTTAACATGACCAGTTTATCTCCCTCCTACCAATCTTTTGTATCCAGCTAGAATGGCCCTATACGAACTGCACAGACTGCGATTGCTTCTGGAAGTGCTAGCACAGTCACTCTTGAAGAGGTGATCGGCGCTTTGTACCAGGAAGAACAGAGTCGACTCTTTACATCTGGAGTTCCTAAGAACAAGACAGAAAAAGTGTTAGCAGCAAACCACAAGCCATTCAAAGGGAAGACAACATCGAAATCAAGAGCAGGACCTAGATCCATACATGTTTCATCTTCCTCTACAAAATGACCAGGGAACTGTAATTGGTGCAGCATTCCAGGCCATTGGGCCAAAGAATGTAGAAAGAAAAAGGCTGGGGAGCCTCAGAAGACTCCCAAGGATACAACAAGCATGGCGATGAAGGAAAAACAGTCGAGTGACAGACCTCCTGTCAAGATTTCTTCCCCACCCCGTCCGCCTGTGATATGTTAATGACTGCTAGCTGTCTTCCGCTGTGCAAGGGCTGCCCATGTACCAGCCCTTCCCGATTTCAGGACAGCGCGTTGCTTCCCAACCTTGTAGCATTTGGTAGGAATGCATCCTACTTTCGTGTAGCAATTGCGTGGTAGGCGCACGACATTCTATGAACAGGTTGCTCGAGCAGGAGACAGGTATGTATAAAGGAACCCTGTCATCCATGTAGTTCGTGTTGGTGGAGTGGAGGAGGCAGATGGTGACGGGTCAGTGGTCGCATGTTCGAAACCGGTTGAGCCACACGATTTTGCAACTGCAACAACAAGTGGTAACGGAGGACTCGTACACAAAGACGCACACCATGCCGGAATGTGCAGTATAAGCGGTCAGCACCAGGGAGAAAACAATATCTGTGTACTGTAAATAATAATACTCTATAATCTAGTGGTGATGTATACATCCGTCGATATACATCATATATGCAGAAGAATATATCTACAAGTAGGTACCTATACGTATAAAGGTGAAGAAAAAAGGTTGATAAAGGAATTATGACCTTGTGAGGTGGAAGGGAAAGGTGATTAATGGGCATGTTACTTTGATATTCGTGTCCAGGCACCATTATCAAATAGTTGTGAAGAGACATTAACTAATTGTACTCCCAATGGGGTGTAATAAAGATGAGGACCGAGAGAGAGAGAGAGGGTCCTTATTACGGTCATGTTGCAATTGCATTTTGGGAATTCATAAACAATGCGGATGAGAGAGGGATGTAGTTAAGAGGGTGAAGTGGTAGGAGAGAGAGGCAGTTCGTGTTGGTGGAGTGGAGGAGGCAGATGGTGACGGGTCGTGGTCGCATGTTGAGAAACCGGTTGAGCCACACGATTTTGCAACCGCAACAACAAGTGGTAACGGAGGACTCAGTACACAAAGACGCACACCATGCCGGAATGTGTGAGTCATAAGACTGTGGAGAAAACAATATCTGTGTATCGTGAATAATAATACTCTATAATCTAGTGGTGATGTATACATCCGTCGATATACATCATCATATGCGTAAGAATATATCTACAAGTAGGTACCTATACGTATAAAGGTGAAGAAAAAGGTTGATAAAGGAATTATGACCTTGTGAGGTGGAAGGAAAGGTGATTAATGGGCATGTTACTTTGATATTCGTGTCCAGGCACCATTATCAAATAGTTGTGAAGAGACATTAACTAATTGTACTCCCAATGGGGTGTAATAAAGATGAGGACCGAGAGAGAGAGAGAGGGTCCTTATTACGGTCATGTTGCAATTGCATTTTGGGAATTCATAAACAATGCGGATGAGAGAGGGATGTAGTTAAGAGGGTGAAGTGGTAGGAGAGAGAGGCGGTTCGTGTTGGTGGAGTGGAGGAGGCAGATGGTGACGGGTCAGTGGTCGCATGTTCGAAACCGGTTGAGCCACACGATTTTGCAACTGCAACAACAAGTGGTAACGGAGGACTCAGTACACAAAGACGCACACCATGCCGGAATGTGTGAGTCATAAGACTGTGGAGAAAACGATATCTGTGTACTGTAAATAATAATACTGTATAATCTAGTGGTGATGTACACATCCGTCGATATACATCATATATGCAGAAGAATATATCTACAAGTAGGTACCTATACGTATAAAGGTGAAGAAAAAAGGTTGATAAAGGAATTATGACCTTGTGAGGTGGAAGGGAAAGGTGACAGTTAATGGGCATGTTACTTTGATATTCAGGTTTGGGCACCATTATCAAATAGTTGTGAAGAGACATTAACTAATTGTACTCCCAATGGGGTGTAATAAAGATGAGGACTGAGAGAGAAGAGAGAGAGGGGTCCTTGTTACAGTCATGTTGCAATTGCATTTTGGGAATTCATAAACAATGCGGATGAGAGAGGGGATGTAGTTAAGAGGGTGAAGTGGTAGGAGAGAGGGGCAGGTTCGTGTTAAGATGGTAGGCCCACTTGGAGAAAGAAATGACAAACTTAATACCAAGCCTCCAAATCATGTTGCAAGTTAGAAGTGTAACATAAAATTGCAACAACGACTGTAACATAGTCTGCCCTTTCTAGTAGGGGTAGTCTCTACGGCAGCATACATCAAGAATAGGTTATTGACCAAGTCTGTTGTTGGCCGTACTCCTTTCGAGTGCTGGCATCGGTACAAGCCTTTGATCACCCATTTGCGCGTCTTTGGCTCTCCTGCTTATGCCTATGTCCCCTCCCAGCTCTGTGATAAGCTTTCTTCCCGAGCACGGAAGCTGGTGTTTGTGGGTTATGGTGAGGATCGCAAGGCGTACAAGTTGATTGACATGGCTACTCGGACTCCTGTTTATGCTCGGACTGTCACTTTCGACGAGGCTAGCATTCTCTCCTCTGGTCCGCTTTTGGATGAGGATGATGATGCAGCTTCTATCCACAATAGTCCCCGCTCTACTGATGGCATTTCTGTTCACTTTGATTTAAGCCCTTCGTCTTTTCCTGCTGGTGCTATTCCTGTCCCTGCCATGGCTCCTTTACCTCAAGCAGTTCCGGTTCTTCCGGTTCCTGCTCGAGAGGGGGAAGATGATCAGCCCATAGATGATGCACAAGGATAGCTGCCTCTGGATTTGGGGGACATACATGTTGGAGCGGCTCTAGACGTTCCTTTACCGCCTCCATCACCCCCGAGACTTGAAGTCGCTGTTCCTGAGCGTAGGTACTCTACGCGTCAGAGACTACCAAGACACCTCTGGAATGAGAAGGTCGCGAGGGACAATGCCTATGCGAAGGGCTTGGAGGGCATGGACTTCCTCCCCGATATGTATGGCACAGACAGGCGTTGTGACATTGTCTGCGAGTGCGGGGCGGGGGCCTTTGCCCAGTACTGCGGCGGTGGGCCACGTCGTGGGCGTGGACAGGATCAACTGTTGCATTATAGTCGATGGGCCCTTTGAACTTTACACTTGTGCACTGCAGACTTTTTTGGGTGCAAGCCTTGTATCTGTGCAACTGTTTTCATGGAAGCCCTTCTTGCGTTGGTCCTTCTGGTACAAGCTTGTTTCAGAGTACTTAGTGCTATGTGAAACTGCACCCCGATAGGCAGAAGGTCTAGGAAACGTTGCAGCCCTGTATGCAGCTAGTGCCAAACACTGCAGCCTTGCACGTAAGGGCACATGCCCTCAGCCGCGCCGCAATCACAGACGATGAGTGCAGCGCAAACGCAATTGCAAACGGTAAGCGCAGCGCAAACGCAACACTCACATACGGCGCCCAGTGCCGCAATGGCGCAGCAATGCAAATGACCCTGAATGCAACCCTAAACCGGAGAGAAGAAAAGTTTTTGTGTGTCATGAAACCTTTGTATGCATCATGGGGTAGGTTGAGGACATGGGTACACCGAGAGGCCGCAGGCCCGACCGATGTGGTCATGCGCGATATACCGAAATAGTTCTGCCATATGCGGCAGAACTATTTCTTTCTGTCCACAACCCTTTCTGTGGATGCCGCGTGACCAGATCGGTATTCTATATGAACCAGCCCTCGGGGGTACGGTACGCACCTTCCTATAGGATCCACTTAAAAGTTTAGCTTTATTCTGCACAACATTTTCCATGCGCGACCGCGGCTTCACCTACCCACCCGGAGCCAGAGCCATTCATAGCGTCTGAGCGGGGCCCGGGTTTACCATCTGACAGGGACGGTCGGAGGGAAAGGACACTTCACCGCGTTTCATGGCACGCACCCGCGATAGATATTCTTTCTTGGCCAATACATGCGTGACAGATACCACGTTGCAAGAGGGGCAAAAGCGACTCTAAAGTAGTCCTTACGAAACACTTCAGCGATTTTGCATTTGTAGGCAACTTTTATCAATGTACTGCACCTGTTGATCCGAGAGTCAGTGCGTACGCGCTTACGGGTCAATTGGTCAGGCAGTGCCAGAGACTTCAATGTGAACAAGACTTCAGATGTGCCCTTTTGCTTCCAACTCGTGGCTCTGGTATCTCCCGTTTCATGAGAGCTCCTGCGATTCCACAAGTAGCAGCCGTTTGTTTCCCCTCCACTCTGTCCTTATATAAAAGGAGCCTCCTGCCTAGAGAGCTTGCGACCGAAGCCGATGCCTTCTGGTGTCCAACTTCTGGGCTGAAGGAAACTATTATGATGACGCTTTCATGCTGGCCCAGAGCTGGAGGCTCGAGGGAGCGTCCTAATTCGGAGCTTACCCTGTTGAAAGCGAATAATTGGCTCCGGCATCTTGTTAAGCATCAGGGAGTGGCCTCGGACAGGGCAGGAGACTCCCCACCGCATTTGCCATCAGCCAGAGAGTTCACTCCGTTGCACACAGCGTGCAGGTCGGGGAATGCAGATGCTGTAAATGTGGTGCTCGCCGGCATAGACGTGGATGGAGAGCTGCTGAGTAGGAGGGACGCGAAGCTGCGGACTCCCCTCCATCACGCAGCCAAAATGGGGCACATTGATGCCGTGATGGCCGTTCTGGCTGCTGCCGAAGCACACCTCGGATCAGCAGCTCAGGGGCTAACAGAGTTCGTCAATGCCAGAGACTATAAGCAGCAGACCGCGCTGTATCAGGCAGCCAAAATGGGGCATGCTGCAGTGGTGAAGCAATTGCTCATCGGTGGTGCTGATTTGAGCCTGCATCCAGAACTCGAGATCCCTACTCTGCATCTCGCCGCGGACAGAAGCCATGCTCCTGTAGTGAATGTAATCTTGGACCATTGTGGAGACCTTTATCCGCTGCAGGAGCAAGACTGGTTTGAGCGCACCCTGTTGCATATCGCCTCGAGGAGGGGGCTCCAAGAGATAGTACAGCGGCTCCGTGAATACGGATTTGAGGGTACCATGGTGGATGTGAATGCCAAGGCCAAAGCGGGAATCACTCCTCTTCATTTGGCGGTATACTGCGGCCATTTGGAAGTGGTGAAGCTGCTCTTGGCGTGGCCTGAGGTGGATGTGGAAGCACAGACAGCAGAGAGGCTCACAGCCTTCCATCTGGCAGCAGATGCAGGACGCGCTGACATACTCCAGCTCCTTATAGCAACAGAGGCCTGCAGAAGCTGCATCAATGCCGAAGACTGCATCGGAAGGACTCCCTTGCACTATGCATGCCGGACGGGAGACCCTGCTGCTGTGGAGGCGTTGCTTCAGGTGGAAACCATCGATGTCAACATAAGGGACTGTGTTCGGTCCTTCACCCCGCTGCACCTGGCTGCATGGAGAGGATACGCGCAGGCTGTCAAGCTGCTGCTGGAAAACCCTCACTGTCCTCCCGACACAGAATGCAAGATCGGCGGCCCGCAAGACAGGATCCAAAGGGAAGAGCTCAAAGAGAAGATGGTTTACCGGGAGGCACTGCCTCGGCCGAGGCTGACGGATTCCTTCGCTGGCAACTGGAACACCGAGGAGGTGGACTGGCTGGAGAGATTCAAAGGCGTGCACGACTCCTTCTCCCTCCCAGACAAGCGGGAATCCCTCTACATTGAGCTCTACGACGTGGGATACGAAGCCACATCTCTCGGCAGAGTGTATTGGACGCAATACGAAATTTCCTGCTACAGAGAGCAAAGCACGGCTCTACATCTTGCAGCACAGAATGATCATCTTGAGGTCATCACCGAGCTCCTGGCCTACCCGAAGATCAATGTGAACGCCACCGATATCGGTGGCCGCACTCCCCTCCACTTCGCAGCAGCTAAGGGCCATCTTGCCGTGCTCAAGGCGCTGATTGCAATGCCAGGAATACATCTCAACGCGGTAACCCTGGGAGGGCCGGGCATGCTCTACCCCTGCGAAACTCCGTTGCATCTGGCAGTCCACATGGAGAGGCTGGAGATTGTGGACGAGCTCTGCGCGCAGCCGAGGGTGCGGGGCAACAGGAAGAACTGGCAAAACAGGACCCCGCTCGACTTGGCATGGGAGAAACCGGGAGACAGTGCAGCCGAAGAGATCCGGGAGCTGCTCATGAAGCATCAGGACGTGCAGAGGTATGTGGAAGGCCTCTTCAAGGACCGCGATCTGTTCCAGAACGCGGCCAACGCGGTGCTGGTAGGGGGGACCATGATCGCCAGCGTCGCCTTCACCGGCATCATCCAGCCTCCCGTCGCAGTGCAACACTTCGCCACAACCACATCAAGGTTGGAACAGAGAGTGGCCAAGGTGTTCCTCATATCTAACACGCTGTCCTTCACCTTCGCCATCTTGTCTGTAGCCTCTGCGATCCACATGCTCCTGCCGATTGTGCGCTATAAGCAAGAGCCGTTTATCGCCGACGGGGTAGCAAAAATCAGGCGCAGAGTGGCATTCACTTCCTTCGTGTTCACCATAGCCTTGATCTTCGTGGTGGTGGCCTACTTCCAGGCCGGATATTCCCTCATGTCAACCGCAGTGCAGAAGCAGGAGACCTCGCTTCTTGTCGGGATTACCTCTCTGTTCCTCATACCCATCATGCTCTCTCTGGTCAAGGACTACCTCTTCTTCCTGCACGAAAACATAGTAGAGTTCTGGCTTTCGGACTCCTTGAAGACGCTGTCGGAAACCCTGCACTACCAAAGACCCTTCCTGCGCCCCCTCTTTTACCACCTCGTATTTCTCGTCAGCCTACTTGTGTTCGTGCTGATAGTGTGGTGGTTTTTCCACAAGCCCTGATGGCAAGTGCTTCCCTGTATGTAACTCGTACCTGTTCTCTGCTTTGCAATGTCTCTTTGTTTTCTCTAAGAACAGCGTCTTCCCTCAAGGGGGTTCTCCGTCTGAAAAGGGAATTAAAGATTGGTTCTTTTCATTTTCCAAAAACCCAGTTTGAGACATCTAATAAGCGTTACAAAACAATTACTTGGAGAACCCAAAAGCCCAGTTTTAACATCGAATAAGAGTTACAAAAGAGTTACTTGGAAAACCATAATGAAAAGGCATATGACAACGAAACTAAACCCTGATCACACATAGGGAAGCAAGGCTATAGAAGGGATCACTTCTTGCATTCCGTGTTAGAATCCCTTGTTTCTTTCTCGGAACTCACAAAAGTTGGTAGAGCTCCTTTGGATTCTTTCTTCTTATTTACATAATAAAAGGGCATCTATCTTTGTTGATTACTTCTCTGCTCACTCTCCTAGGGTGAAGATCATTATCCTTCACCAAACTGCTGATGTGTCTCACGAACAAGTGCGTTGGCATAATGTTTGTCCAAAAACATCAGAGTTTGTCTGCTCTTGACCTAAATTGAGCAGCGTCTAACTCCACCGGCTCACATGAAGTATTCACAAGGTTGTGAGAACCATGCGTGTAAGATTTATCGATAGGTGTTGTTCTTTTTAGTGTAATCTTCTCGTGTAAGATTTATCGATAGGTGTTATTCTTTTTAGTGTAATTTTCTCGTAGTTCATATCCAAAGGTGCTATATAATCGTATGCTTAAAGCTATCCGCACTGCAGTATCCTACCCATTGAATTATCCATAAGGTTAGTTGAAATATAGAATCTACATCCTTGTCAAGTAAAGAAGAAGATGAATTCCATATAGGAAAATAGTTGTTAGCTACAAAAAGAAAGTCTGCCCACATAATTAAGTTAATCTTCACTATAGAAAGATAAGCCAATATCATTTCCCTCATATGAGACCACTAGGTGTCGTGAAGGAGTGTGCTTGCTTTGTGTCATTCAGGAGCACATCGACAAGCACGAGACATGTTTACCCGATATCTAACACTCTCGTGTTGAACATTACATGCAACATGGTGTGTTAGCAATGAGGGACACCATGTCTTAGATACAACCCCATATCCTTCTACCCCATATCTAACAACCTCTTATCTAACATTCCATACAACATAGTGTACATGTGCCAGCGACGAGGCATACCGTGTCTTAAATTTCTCATGCTCTTCATTTGTTCCTCCAGAAGAAACATAGACTGGCAAAGATTGGACCTTGAATTACCATGTCTTTGGTAAGTTACTTTGTCAGACAATGTCTCATTACCACATAGTCCTAACACTATTCGTATCGCCGGATGGATGGACCAGACTCTTTACATTGCGTTACATAACCCACAAAGGCAAGGCTACACACACGTACACATGTACCAAAGCTACACACACCCACACATGGCAAGCAAGTTGGCCGTCTCTAACTCAAGTCTCTTTTTTCCATATGTGAAAACGGTTTGCGTGCAGGGCACCCGAATTTCTCATTTTCGACTTTTCACCACTTTTTTTCCATGTCATCTAGATTTAAATTTTCATTTATGATTGTTAGTGCAAAATCACGTTATAGTATTGTAGTTCTTGCAAAATTCTTTGGGTTAGGGTGACGATTTTAGTCATGTATTCAACTTAAAGAAAATAGATTGATGTTCTTATTATAGATGAATAAAACTGCACCTTCTTAGAAAGGGTGATTTGTCATCCGTAGGTATTCTATTTTCCAAAAATGTCACAGAAGAAGTAACCCTCATGTCCCTGTAGAACTTCCTCTGCAACATTCTTGAGAAATGGAACACTTTCAGATAAAGTACAAGTGTAAAACACTACTTTTAAATAGGTTTGAACGGTAACTAGGATTTGATTTTGTTCACACTAATGAGATTTTCATTATCACATATATTCAGAAATTCTAAAAAATAAAATAAAACATCACATATTAAATATATTATTGTTGTCTTGTTGAACGAAAACAATAACGCTTTGTAGTATTCTGGGATGGATTTTGATATGTACCTACATGATGTGGTTATTTTAATATCGATGTCGTAAAGAAAACTATTTCAATCTTGGATCCTTGATAGGCAAATACGGTACATCTGAGTCAAATCTGATCATCAGCAAGGAAATCTGTCAAGGTGGGAGATTACTCCATTCGGCATAGAAAAGTTTCCTCCCACATTGACAGGTTTCCTGGCTGAAACCTCAGCAGAGTCTTTATGTATATGGATTTTGAAAAATATAGGTGACTCAACAATAAGATAATTTTTGAATTCGTCAAGTTAGGTGATTCAATCTAAAAGAGGAGATTTCTGAACTAGATATTTAGATATCACTATGAAGACTTTGAATATGATAAACTCTTTTTCCTACAAGTTACTAAGATATTTTTTAATGCAATTAACATTGTTATATGAGAGCCCAAGACCAACATTAATCACCAGTTAAACACATCACTTTTAATTGATAGCATTGAAATTAATTGTTATAATGCCTAATTATTCACTCAAAACATTCACATCAATGTTGACTTTCATTCAACTTGTAACTAATTTAGCACTTTAATTTACTGATTAAAACCTAAGGATTTTGAGACTAATTACTAGTAGATGTATGTCATGCATAATAAGTGCTCACTGTAAAGTACTCTATCGCTTTAAATCCACCTGATAGTCAGCTCAAAGACGCAATATCATAAGGCCAACAACCTATGGCTCAACAAACATTTCCTAGAACAAAGTGCTATATTCTTGAATTCTATATTCGAGCATACTCAAACCTTTGCTATAATCTTATTCAAAAGTAGTACATATTTCTGATTCTGTAAGATAGGTATAATAATAATATATATTGGATATATATAACATCAAATTTTATTATTATAATTGAATATGGTAACTATTATGAATACGATTCATTTAGGCATGCCATAGAAGATAGAGGTGTGCTCATTCTTCTCGGAATTCTCTACCTCTCAAGGCAAGTGAGCTCTTCCTTGCTGGTGTGCCATGTGGCCAAATTCCATGTTACTTCTTGTTCAATGAAAAGCATTTAAAAAGCTTACCGTATGTAGCCTATACATACAAACCATGTTATGTTCTACCACTGTGTCTTCAAACAAAAATAGTTTCTATTAAGGAAAGAGGAGATGGTGAACCCATCTACTGAAAGACATCGAAGGGAGACCCCAAGGGTCATGTAAAGAAGGATTAACTAAGCTCTGTGTCTAAAATCAGCTATAGCACCTACAATGTCATAACTAGGTAGATTGAATGACCTACATAGCAACTAAGCTCTGTGTCTAAAATCAGCTACAGCACCTACAATGTCATAACTAGGTAGATTGAATGACCTACATAGCAACTAAGCTCTGTGTCTAAAATCAGCTACAGCACCTACAATGTCATAATTAGGTAGATTAAATGACCTACATATTACTGAACTTAGTGGAGGATGCATCTTCAGCAGTCGCGGCTGAAGATGTGTCTTGCGCCGTGAAAGTGTTGAAACTCATGGTCCTATAGCTTTAAGTGCTCCTTGTGCCACAGACGCAAGAGCCCATTCTTTACATAAGCCCTTGAGCTCACGGATAGGTGAGGCCCACAGCCAAACACTCCCATTCTTAGATAAGCCCTTGGGCTTACAGACAACCTCACCACAGTTAAACACTTCATTCTTAAATAAACCCTTGGGCTCACGGACAGGTGAGGCTCAGAGTTAAACACAGTTACTTGCGACTCGTAAAAAATAACGTAATGTCAAATGTACCCTTGATCAACAAATCTAGAGGGCAGGCTAAGGTGGAGGACGTACATGGGAGTAAAGGAACAAGCATTATTTGAGGCTCAAGACTGATCCAACCGTGACAGATTCAATATTATTATGTATTTATCTTGTATGGTAGCTCTTTCCTTTTATGTTTTTTTATATTACCTCAATCTAGTGGTTAATCGCCAAAAAATAAAGATGTGTGTGGTGGTCACAATTTTCTAGAGTTCAAGCTAGGCGTGCTTAGGGTGTATACTTCCCGAGTTTTGATGTTATTGTGTGCAGCTTGTTTAGTTAGACTTATCTTCTAGCTGATGCGCACTGACCTACTAGAGAAACCCATGTTGTACCAAACCCAAAACTTCTAACAGAAAGAGGTGATAAAAGAACATCGTCGAGGAAGAGCATGACTGAAGGTTCTGGAATTGTAGACAGATCCCTCCGAAGCCTTCAAAACCAGGTCCTCCCCCATTCCCCACAAACAACATGCGTACCTTGGTCCTCATCTTGGAGGCTGTGATGAAGGTGCCGTACCCTAATGGGACGTCCCGTACACAGGATTTCCCATTTCCAAAGACCCCCAATCCAGTGGCTGGTGATAAACCGGGTGAAACATACCACACTCTGTCTGAGAGGTGCCCTGTGGGCATCTTGAGAGTGGATTTTTGGGGGCTTGTGACGATGGTGGGAAAGAAACCGAAACCACACGTCTCACCCACGGCCATGTCGGACGGGGTGAAAGGCAGTGGGAGAAAGTGAGTACAAGTGAAAGTAACAGAAGGGTTAGAAAAATTGTAGTGGGTGTCGACAGAGTGGAGAAGTGACGACACCCGGTGTGCTAATCCGGGCGCGGTTCGATCGCTTCCGGCGGCGCTTGGCTTCGTGATCGCGGGACTTCAATTCGAAGTGTCGACATCCGTGCCGGACCGGAGGACCAGGCCCCTTCACGACGCCAGATCAAGCCCGATTCCCTCATGCTTCTCCGGGCTTCCCGGGCTTGCCGGATCGTGAACCTCGGCCGCCCCTATTCCCCTCTGGCGCCTCATAAGAGCATGCGGCAACGGCTCCGCTTCCGAACTACTTCCACGCTCCTCGGCGTATGGCAACAGTTGCCATTTTTCAGGACGTGCTGCCTCCAGATCCCGCCTCTGTCGGTGCCGGCCAGCCAGGCCAGCGGTGACTTCGCAGCTCGCCTCACCTCTCCAGCTCGCCCTTCTTAAGGTGCGTCTTGCGGATTCCCGCATTGGCCTTGCTTGATTGCACGCCCGTTGTTCGGATCAGTTCTTTCCGCCCGCCCGCCGACTCCCCATTCCGCCCGTTTCGTTTGTTTGCTTTGTTTTGGTTGCACAGGAGTTCGGTTTCGTGTCGTGTGGCATTGCGAGTCTCGTGCCGAGATCGCGGAGTGTTGGATTGGTTGACGCAAATTTTGCAAGAACGGATTGAGGATTGGTTTGAGGAAAAAGATTTGTGGGTTTGGTAGAGAAGGAAGGATTGTGTACCGGGTCGAGAGTGTACTTCGGTCCGGGGGCTGGATTGCGTCCTGGAAGGCCTGGTTTGTGCTGAGAAGATGGCGATTCGGTCTGTCGTGCCTCTCTCTGGTAATGCCAGTTGCCGGTTTGCAGTTATGTGTGGTGCATGTGCATTGAGCATTAGGATGATTGGGAAGGCCCAATGCAGATGTTGCCTCGCTCGCCAGTGCCTCAATGTTTGCATTTGTTGATGCAGGTGGGGAGCTGCTTTTCAGTTCAGGGGTTGAAGCTGGTGCTGAGTACATAGTAGGTAATCGTCTGCCGAATTGGGTGAGCTTGAGTGGTAATTTGAAGTCTGTGCTGATGGAGGGCGTGATGCTTGCTTTGTTGAACAGGTACCGTCATGGCTCAGGTGGATTGTGGTATCGGGCTTGAGGAATGCAAGGACAAGCACTCTGCCCTGCTGCTCAAGGGAGCTGCTGTTGCTGCCATACTTGTTAGCAGTAGTCTGGGGGTGCTGATTCCCATATTTGGAAGCAGGTTCTCGTTTCTGAGTCCAGACGGGAATTTTTTCTTCGTTACCAAGTCCTTTGCAGCCGGAGTCATTCTGGCAACGGCGTTTGTGCACATGCTGCCTGATGCCATGGAAACTCTGTCGAACCCCTGCTTGCCTGGGGAGCCTTGGAGTAAATTTCCCTTTTCGGGCTTCATTGCTATGGCGGCAGCCCTTATGACGCTCGTTGTTGATTTCGCGGCTACTCAGTACTATGAGAAGCAGCATTTGGGGGCACACGGACATGGACAAGAACAGTGCAAGCTGGACGTGGAGAAGGGAGCAATTGCAGGCGAATCTGGAGATGTGAACAAGAACCTGGCCATAGTGGGCCTGCATTCGCACCCTGACCATGATCATCAGGTAGGCGACTTGAGAACGACTGAGGACGAAGCGAAAATGGCTCAGATCAGGCATGTGGTGATCTCTCAGGTGTGCCTCCTTCCCGGTAGTAATCCAGGCTTTGCTGATGTTGCTCTCCTCTGGAAGGTGCTTGATCCCAGAGGCTCGTGAATTCATTACCTTGCAGGTTCTGGAGCTGGGAATTGTGGCTCATTCCGTTATCATTGGAGTAACCTTGGGAGTGTCAAACAGCCCCTGCACAATCAAGCCGCTCTTGGCTGCGCTCTGCTTTCATCAGTTCTTCGAAGGATTTGCTCTCGGAGGCTGCATCACGCAGGTAGATAAGGCCCTTTTCCCTCAACAGCGCAATGCTGATATCAGATCTGTGCTGAAACTAACGCGAATGCTGCTTGCCATGTGGTTCTGCAGGCGTCCTTCAAAAAGTTGTCGTCTTACGTGATGGCGTTCTTCTTCACCATAACCACTCCACTGGGAATAGCGATCGGAATTGGGATTGAAAACGGGTATAATGAGAACAGTCCAAAGGCCCTGATTGTGCAGGGAACCTTCGACTCTATGTCCGCAGGAATTCTGACCTACATGGCTTTGGTAGACTTGATTGCTGCGGACTTTTTGAGCAAACGTCTTCGCAACGACTTCCAGTTGCAATTGCTGTCATTCTTTGGTTTGTTTTGCGGGGCAGGAGCTATGTCTTTGCTTGCTGTATGGGTTTAGTGCTATCTTCAGTATGAGCCCTTGCGTGCGCGTGAATAGTTACGAATTCCCGCCCCACAGAGAGGAGTGTACAGATGGAAAACTGGTTGAAGGTCGATGGCCTCGACACCGAAACCTCCGAGGAAATTCAATCCTTCTGGGCTCAGAGGACTTCAAGAGCAGCAATCATAGAGACAAGCAGGACGGAGAGTGTAACCCAAACTAACCAGTCGTCTGACTTGGCTTGAGGATCGAAGGCCATGGATGTGATCCTCATCGCAGACTGTCAGCAAGTACATACCAGGCTGGAGTGTGCATCCCAGCTTGGTCGGGAGGAGAACGTTTGGAATAGTGTCCTAATTGCCAATTTTGCACGACAAAGAGCTACAGATGTACATGATTCTTTCACTGTCCATGGGGACAGCTTCCATTAAGTGGAAGTGAAGATCTACGTGTCGTCTCCATCCCCAGTTTCAAACGAAGTCCGGCTGTGAAACGCGGCAGCATGGACAAGTAATACCAAACCGCTTGTGGTAAGTTGAGTAGCTCAAAACTGTATTATATGTTTATTCGGCGCTGACAGGCATACAGTGGTAGCGCCGGCGTAGATATCGGGCATGATTCGGAGCTCCCAATCACCTCCCAATCTGGCCTAAGCCTTCTCAAGCCTTTAAGTTGCTCATATTTGCATTCATATTTGCAAGCTATGCTCCTTGCACACTGAATCGCACGTCCTTTTCTATTGTCCTACCTATGCTTCTATTCGGGCTTGATACATTCTTCTTTGAGTGTGCTGGTGTCCTTTTCTATTGTCCTACCTATGCTTCTATTCGGGCTTGATACATTCTTCTTTGAGTGTGCTGGTTTTCTTGCGCAGATTCTTTTCCTTTATAAACGTAAGCTTATTGGTCTATGTCTCTTTGAGGTTCTTGATTATCGTAGACCCAATTGGACTTTTTATAGATTTTGACTTCTTTTTTTATTCTTGTAGTTTTCCCTCCTTTTTTTTCATCTCAAACAGCCTCGGTCTCTTTAGTTTAGACATTCGTATATGTACGTTATGTTGTACTATCTCTGTTCCAAGATGGTCCTTCCATCCTTAGTGGACAAAAATAAAGTTGTTGTTGTTGGTTATCAGGCATGACTAGAAATCATGTGTTCGCCCGCGCAGGTTTAAATCATGCCCACCATGTTTTTTTGTATTGAGCATTGCCTAAGCGTGTGTTAAGTGTGTGCACTTACAGCACACTCTCCACCGTGCTAGTTACTATTTGCAAATACTAGTTACTGTTTGCAAATTCTAGTTATTGTTTACAAAATGCCATCTTGTAAGCCTGAGGAACGGTTCTCGGAACATGAGTCTGCACATCCCAACCTTGAGCTTCGTACACACATTGTACCCTAGATTCCGCTAGGGCTATGTGTTGTATGACTGTATGTATGTTGCTCTTCCATATACCCATATGCCTGACTGTCTCATGCCAAATGTCAGATGCTTGTATGACCGTATGTATGTTGCTCTTCCATATACCCATATGCCTGACTGTCTCATGCCAAATGTCAGATGCTTGTATGACCGTATGTATGTTGCTCTTCCATATACCCATATGCCTGACTGTCTCATGCCAAATGTCAGATGCTTGTATGAATGTATGATAGAGTAAAAGTTTCACCCTAGAACTTCACCCCATTGGAGTATGTGGAGAGCCTTGCATTAACCTCGACAAGTTTCACCCTAGAACTTCACCCCATTGGAGTATGTGGAGAGCCTTGCATTAACCTTCGACAAGTTTCACCCTAGAACTTCACCCCATTGGAGTATGTGGAGAGCCTTGCATTAACCTTCGACTGTATGATTGTCTAACACTTGCTCTTGTATAGATGTGGGTTCCTCTTGTATGGAGAATCATTCCTCAATGTAAGTAGGTCGGATAGTCATGGCAAGAGACTGTAGATAATATTGTTATGATAGGTAACGTAATTATGGTAAGGGAATATATATTGTTCCTATATTTTAGATCATATAGTTACGATAAGGGAGTATAAGTAGGTAATATAGCTATGTTATGGCAAGATAAGTGTTTGTTCAATCCCTACTTACCTGTGTCCAAGTGTGTCAGCATGACGACGCTAGGATTTCTGGCCGCTGTATGATGCAATGGCCTTGTGACGCCCCACAAGTAGAAGAGAAGTGAGACTGTCATACTGTGAGAGACACAATAATTGGCGCATGATAGAATTCTATCACACACCTCAAAGACTTGGAAGACTTTGAGGTCCAGAGTAGGGCGTTTGCGTTGCTCACACATGCCAATGCCTTTGAATCGACATTAGGTAAGTTGTCACGAAGGGTGGTATGGCTTCATCAAGTATCAGCTAGGGTAGAGTCCTTGAAGCTAGATGGGATTGCATTCGATGAGAGGAGGCCGAGTTGTCGTGCCAAGCTGCAAGCTTTCCTCCGAGTCGTTGAACTTTGTGTCACTGGAAGATCCAGGAGTTCAACAATTGGTACCAACTTATATCTCCATTGGCAAACACTCCTGAAAAAGTTATCTCCTATTGGATGGATAACTGATTGTGATAACACCCCAGATGTATGGAGGAGCTTCAAGTACATATCAAATACGAAAGGGTGGCGTGTCAAGAGTGTGGAAGACAACTTGTCCATAAGTGCACAAGAGTTGAAGCCTTCAACTCCTTAGGTTGAAGATGGTGTAGGTGACTTGACCATCTTAAATGGCGAGGAAGTAAAGCTAGTGAGGACATTTGCTATCATGCTGGGGAGCTTCCTAGCTCATGGTGATGAATGGCTGTGCAGGTGGAGGATGCTGGTGAAAGCCACAAAAGGGGGAGGAAGTCCAGCATACTGTGCATAAGACGGAGACCCCCTCATTGATTGTGTAAGTGAGAAGTATTTACAAGTTCAATCCGTGCTTTGCCTTTGAAGACCATCACTGCTTGTCAAGTCTAGCTACTTAAGGCTAGCCTTCTACAACATCTTTTTTTCGCTTCAGCATGTTGTGTGTTCAAGTTTCATATTTGAATAAATGGAAGACGTCTAGAATTCGTGACGTTCAGCCTATGTATAGTTGTTGACTTAAGATTGAGTTGATCGTGTCAGAGACATTTGTGTATAGGTCGAGCATTTGGGGGATCCCCATTTTTCCTCATTCTGCTTTACAGTATTTAGGGAGCTATTATCAAAGTCATGAGTTGTTGCTTGTACGTCTAAATCCTCAGTATAACCAGGAGGGGGAGTATGGTCACTTAGATATATAGGGCATATGGAGTACAAGGCTAGACTCTTATCCGGAGTCGTCTTTTCGTAGTAATATAGTTACGGTAAGGGAAGGCCCTGCTAATTTTATGTCATATCATAGTATGTGGGTTCTGTAGGATGAGGATCTACGTTGGGGGTCCGCCTCCTCCGGGGCTACACACAAACAGATGAGTACATACGCCTACCCATGAATGTTACGAATGACATACATTCATGAACTCATGCTACACTTTAGAAAAACTTTCTTTCACTTCACATTGACTACAAATATTGGGCAGCCTTTACACAAATGACAACACGTTGAACAACTCGTACTAGTGTGCAGGAGCAAGGAAAGCACAGTCTAGCCGTGAGGCCTGACCTCCAGCAGAATGCTCAAAACACAACTAGTGTCACAAATCTTTGCAATTGGTGTACAACATGTTCCAGTCACACGACACACAAGACAGGCCCAAGATGATGGCTTGCTCTCGTGACAACAGCCTGTAAATGAGGCAAGGGCACACATGAAAATGTCCTTCAACTTGCTGATGGCGATGAAGCCTTTACATTTACACGTATCATGATCAACTATTCTGGTCACTAGGCTAAGCAAGGACGTGCCTCCATCACTCGTTTCCTTATCCTTAGCATAAGGTTATGGTGAAAATCCCGGACACTGGCAATCCTGGCCATTGAGTTTAACCTAAGCAGCTGGTGCCATGGTATATGGGTTTCACTTGTGTAGTTACCTGCCAATTTGATGTGTCGTATTATGGTATGTGGGTTCCACTTCTGAAATTACAGTAAGGGAAGGTTCTGCTTTGGTTCACGCTTCAACATGTTTTGGTTCCTACTTCACTACGTATGGATATTGTAGGCTTAGGCTTGGCCAATTTTCAAGTGCGAATATTGTGGATGTTGTGAGCGTTTGGGGAAGTCGCAAGGGTGAATCTGCCCCAAGGACTCCTCACAACGCCGTCATAGTATGTATCTCTGAATAGCCTCAGCCACTCCATCATCGTCGTTGCTACCCACTTGCGCGTCGGCCACAGCAAGCGTCTCTGCAGCCCCATTCGCCATGGCAACCCCCAAACCAACTAGTTGCAACATCTCACGATCGTTCTCCCCGTCTCCTATAGCCATAGTCTGAGAAAAATGCATGTCAGTAGTGGCAAGTACACTACATGCCAGCACGGCAAGAGCCATGTCTCATTGCATACGAGATGACTTTTACCTCTTCTGGGGGAATGCGTAGGTGATCCAACAGAAGCTGCACCCCAGAGCCTTTTGATGCACCTGGCGGTAGTATTTCTAGCATTTCAGGCACAGCTTGCACCACGGTAGCTCGACCCCTAGTAGCTGAGGACCAATGAGGTCGCAAAAACTCGGCTACTGAGGCTTTCGAGTCACAGAACAGCAATTTCTGCACCCAGCCGGGGGACAATAATTTAGACCATGAATGCAGATACAACAGAGGAGTGGATGCTCAAAGCTGGGTAGCCGTAGACATGCCTGAATTGGGACTGTTGTTACAATATGCTCAATAGAGGGCATAACTTGAGCCTGCACAGTTCAGTTAAGAATTGAGAAACATCTACAATCATCAAGCAATGCAAACATCCCAGGTCACCAAGCTCGACCAGTCTCTCTACCTTGGGTTCATAAAACACGGTGTGGAGCATATCCAAGTTCGGGTGCTCGAAAAGAGTTACACACTGATCACCGGTGAAGCCAACCAAGGGCGTGCCATGCTTCAAAGAGAAGGCGAACGCCTACAGAGCATCGCAAGGTCAAACTCAATACCACAAAACTCACTGCCACCACAGAGTTATGGAAATGCTTGCCTCGGAGCAGATGTCAGAGGAAAGAAGCTTCCTTTCAACCAGCGAGCCGCCTTGTCCATAGACCAGCAAGCCCTGGATGTATAGAGATGAATCAGAAGCGTGCGAACTTCTAGAGCTCCAAGTCAGAAGCAACGAGCAAACGCAGGGCCCACAGACCTGTAGAAACACCCCTGGAGTGGATAGAGAAATCGCACCACCATTGTGGGCTAGGCCCACGGCGTCCAATGCTGCTATTGCTGCTGGTCTAGCCTGTATTCAAACAAATAGTTATCTCCGATCAGTACCATGGCATACACTTGTTTTCTCTAGCTAATGGCAGATGAAAGTGTTTCCCACCGACTTGATTATCACCAGTTTAGCTGCCCACATATGAAGGACTAAGGTCCCTACCTTTCCAGTGGCAATCACGACCTGGACTCCAGCTGCAATAGCTGCCCTGACGGCATCTGCAGTTCGCTTGGTGACTTTGCTTTGACTATTGAGCAGTGTCCCTACCAATATAGATGCAGGTCATCAAGAACAGTACTGCACAATACTCGATACCAAGGAAGCTTCACCACACTCTCAAGGAGCCCTCCACCATGTGCTGTCCGCTTACCATCCATGTCACAAAATAACAGTTTGAAAGGGGGACTCCTTTGTCTTGCACCCGGTTGGCCTCCCTTAGTATATTCGGTATCTGCAATTCAAATGATGGACCTCACCGGCCAGCATGCTCTGTGACTAGCAACGCCAACCTTCCATTCCATCAGGAAATGCTGACACTAACAGAAACTCTCTGCAAAGTCCTTTCGACGCTGTGTGGCATGCCAGAAAGAATGAAAGATGCAACCGTGTATGCACTGTCTTGACCTTGAGGTGTTGACGCACTAGTAGGGGATTTCTCCGTGCCACCATCATCATTGTTAGCAGCCTGAAGAGAGAAGTTGATCAACCCATCCCCTTGCCAGCCGAGAGTGTTGAGAATGTGCTTCTCCTCATCCTCCATGTCTTGAGCCTCTTGAGGTCCTTCCTCATGATCATAACCCAGAACATGCAGCAGACCGTGCACCTGACAAGGATAGCACGTCTTAGTAACACGAAGGGACCGAAGCACAATCTCAAGGCTGGCTACAAGCTGCAGGAACGGAACCTCACCAAAAGTATGCGCACTTCATCCAGAAGCGTGTGACCCCTTTCCTTCGCCTGACGTGCCGCGGTTTCAATAGATATGACAACATCGCCCAACAGCCACTGCATACCAGAGTAAGAGGACAGTCAGACGCCCGAGATCCCACCAAGACGGATAACCACATGAATGCTGGCACTGCAGCTAAGTGTCTCACAATTGATGAAACCCCTGGAGCCTGCGCTTGAGGAAACGAAAGAACGTCCGTGGGACTGTCTTTCCCAAGCCACTGACTATTCAGCTCCCGTATGTAAGCATCACTGCAGATCACAACTGATAGTTCAATCGTTTTTGCAACCTCGGCCTCATCCATACCATCTACAGCCAGCTTCACAGCCTGCGGCGCATCTTTCTCGAGCTGCTCCAGTATAGTCTGCAGACAAACAAGCTACCCACTATTCACCAAGCTCAACAGAGCATCTGAGTCTTTGAACCGTGGACGAACACACCTCGTAGCATCACATGCACTCAACAAATTAAGTTCACACTCAAAGCCTTCTCCAGGAGAAAAGCCAAAGCACAGGGAAGCACAAGCCAGACACCTGAAAATCGGCATCAACCACGGTAGATTCCTCCACCGTAATTGGCACGTTCACAACAACCCCGTCGCGTACCGTGGAGGCACACAGACTCCGCGCTCCTCCAAGTAAGCGACTCCCAGATCGGAAGCCCTGGCACCGGCCCCTAGCATGGTTTCCAAACACCCCCTTCAATGCAGAAGGAGAGTTCTCCACCAGCCTCCCTCCATCCTTACAGGCACGGAATCGAAGGGAGCTTGCAGGAGAAAATCTCCTCTCCGAAATGGCGCCGGGCCGAGTACCAGGGCCTAGAATCCTGCCAATAAACAACCTCCCTGATGTCAACACCACACTGCCAGCAACCTCCATCCTCACTCCTGCTGGCATTGCGCGGTGCAGCACGACGGCAGCAACCCAGTTCTCCAAGGTTGTTGGGCCGGCAGGAAGAGCAAACAGGGATCTGCTCAGTACAAGAGGGACCGTGCGGGCGAGAACAGCCATGGCGCCCAGGAATGCATGGCGTTGTCCGCCCGTTGTGAGCCATTCCTTGTTCGGTATTCGTTTCCTCTCCCCAGGGTTTAGCTAACCCATGGTCAGGGTTTAGCACCTAGTTCACACGTTCACACCAGGCCTGCTCGTCAGATTGCTTCCTCGAATGCCTCACGAGATCGCTGATGCCGATGAGTTCATGGTTGGAACGAAGTGGTGACCCGCGTAGGAGGCGGTGAAGGAGCCATGGGTGCCAGAGGCAAATCGTACGGCATTGTGCAGAGGGCTTGGGGCCTTCTGTCGTCCTCCCTGTCTGAGAGTCTGGTAGCGAATCCTTTGCAGGGCACTGGCCGAGCTGCAAATCAGGTATGGGATTTGTTGTAAACGAGCTGGAGATGGAGTGGAGCATGGCTGGAGAGCTTGCTGACAATTCTGTCTTCGGTTTCTTGCAGGGGCTTATGTGTTGGGCTCGTCTGTTCCACAGGGATAGGGTTAGTTCCGCCCTCGAGACTGTGAGGCTTGGGGGCGCGGAAGAGAGTGCTCTGGCAGAATCGGAGGCTGGTGAGAGTCCGGGGTATAGTTTTAGGGATGAAAAGCTCGTGGGGCGTAGGGGCACTTACAACCGGTCAGACAGTTTGAGTTACCTGCACGCCAGGCAGAGGCAGGTGGTGAGGAAGCTGGTCAATATCTGTATGACGGATGGGAAGAAGGCTACTTCACGGGGAATCATCTACAAGACCCTGACCAATTTGGCCCAGCATGGTGATGTGGTGTCCATTTTGGATAGGGCTTTGGAAAATGTGAAACCGGTGTGTGAGGTGAAGAAGGTGAGGAGGGCTGGCACCACTCAGTTGGTGCCCTGCGTTATTGCAAGGAACCGGCAGGAGACGTTAGCTATGCGGTGGATACTTGATGCTGCTGTGAAACAGCGTGTGGCCAAGAAGAGTCTGAGCTTAGATCAGTGTCTGTCAGCCGAGATTTTGGAGGCTTCTCAGAAGTCGGGAGGTGCAAGGAAGAAAAGAGATGAGCTTCACAAACTTGCTGAAGCTAATCGGGGCTCCGCTCATTTTAGGTGGTGGTAGATGATGGTTGGGCTCCGCTAATTCTAGGTGGTGGTAGATGACGGGTGGGCTCCGCTCATTTGAGGTGTTGGCTGAGGGTAGGGCTCCGGCCATTCTAGGTGGTGGTAGATGACGGGTGGGCTCCGCTCATTTGAGGTGTTGGCTCCGCTCATTTGAGGTGTTGGCTGAGGGTAGGGCTCCGGCCATTCTAGGTGGTGGCAGAATATGATAGATCTCCATCAAAGGTGTAGGGTTTTCACTTCCTTCCACTTGTAGGTTATTATACGGTACGGACTGCGGTTGAACATGGTGCAGGCGTATAAAAAGGGCATATACCCGGCAGGCTCCAATTGCTCTTAGACTGTGTTTGGACTCTGGAATATTTCACCTGTTCGTGGCTGCCTATGGTCTAGAGACTCGAGACTTCAGATAGACAGCATGTCAAACACCAAGATTCGCTCCGGTCCTCTTGCTGGAGGAAGTTGTAAGTCATGATACTCGATCGTGGGAATGTAGGGCACTCCATCTGGGCTTCAGCCAGGTTCAAGTCCGGAATCCCGGATCTCAAGGGCTAGCAGTGGGCAACGTACGACAATTGGATATTTAGGGTCCTTAAGATGCTCGCGGAAGTTGGAACTGGTTTGATGTGCTGGAAGGAAGATGTGCAGGCCATAGCATCTAGAGGCTCAGTGCTGTGGCTGACGGTCGACTTTGGCTCGATCAAATTATTCATCGGCTTCAGATTGCACTCGGATTGCTGCGCAGTAAAGCAAGAGTTGCAGGCCATCGCATCTAATAAGGCCCAGCGCGGGGCTCAACATGTCCAGCCCCGGGAGTTTCCCGGTTCCTAAAAGGCAGAGACATATGTGGGTTTGAGGAAGGCCAATTTTCTTATTTTGATATCATGATTTCTGTACAGTTTTGATACATATCTCGAGCTCGCAATTGTAGAGCCCAAGTTGGTACAATGTTTGAAGCCTCATCCTGCAGAGAAGCAGCAAACCTGAATGTCTCTCGACAGCTTCTCTCGCTCCACCAGGCTGCCCTGTGCCCATGACGCGTCTGCAGGACCTCCAGGCAGCGGAAGCAGCGCAAACTGCTTCCTGTGTTCCAGGAGCAGCAACAAGAAAGCCAAGAAAGTCAGGAATTAAAGATGCCCATCCGAAGCTGCGAAGTCCACATTCTGCCGCTGCACGCAGGCCTTGCGCGCCTTCTCTTAAGGGGCTGCATGCTGACATGGCAGGCACAGCAGCAGGTATGCACAAGTTGCTGCAGGCCTGACCTCCACTCCTCTGACGCACTTGTTTACGGCACTCCATGGCGATGAAGTCCCACGTCCAACACGATCTGTGAACGTAGAATTACAACGCGCATGAACATTACTCTACAAGACAGGTGCGGCAATGGGACAGAGCGAATAACGTGGTAATCAACCCCTAAGCGTATCTGGAGTTCTCACCATGGGATGAATCCACCTCCTGCCTTGCGCACTGCTCCCCATCCCTGCCATCTCTCCCCAAACCTCCCTACCATTCCCTGTACAGGGCACTCGCTTCAACAGACACCCCACGTGTCCTCCCGTCCGATGGATCACCACCCGCTGTGCCGTTTAAGCGATTTGGCCGGGAGGGGGGCCGGCTCCCAAGTCGCCACCGCCTCCACCGGCCTGCCTTTCCAAGCATGCAGCATCCACCCATCGTCCCTCTCCAAGGACCAGTTCTCATGGTACTCCAGCAGCATCTCCCTGGCACTAACAAACCTACTCTCCTTAATAGGCTTCAGCTGGAACCCGGCATTCTCCAGCCGCCGATGCCACTGCTGGTAGCTCTCCGCCCGCTCCCTCCTCTCAAACCCCTCGCAAGCAACCACATTCATGATATCCCGAGCAATCAGCTGCTGCTCCAAGTACTCCCTCTCCAGAGGAAACCCCGCCAAAGAACACTCCATCACCTCCAGATACCAGTTAAAATGTGCCACAGCCTCAGGAATCCTGGCCGTCAAGATAGGCACGTTGAGAGCCGCATTCGAGATCCCCATCACAAAAACCTTCGGCTTCATCTTACAAATCCTCTCCAACACCGTCCTCCTAGGGTTCGACGGCACAACAGACGCATCCAACAAATGCCGCAGCCGGAACATGCTGCAAACCGCCACAACCTCATCAATCCTCAGCTCCAGAGCTGAGATCTGCACATTCTCCCACTTATCCGCAAACCCTACAAAGTCGAACTGAATCCCTAACGCGTCCGCCACAGCCGCCAGCTTCTTCCCCGTCTCCTCCACCTTGCTCTTGGGGTTCTGCCCGGGCTGAGGAAAATCGATCCCCGTGATCCGCAACCTCGGCGGCCCCTCCGGCCGCTCCGCCAGCGCCCGCATCAGGCTCGGCCACTGCTGCCCGTTCAAAATCCCGTAGTCGATCACATGTACCCGCGAAGCCCCCTGGAAGGCCTCCAGAATAACGCCGTTCGCGTACAAGTGCGCGATGCGAGGATTAGGATGGATCCTCCGCAGGAAGTCGAACGCCTTAGGGCTCTCGAACACGGCATGGCACCTATCCCTCCTGAGCGTCGTGTAAAGATCGGCCCCCGCGCCGTACAACCTGGCCACCAGAGCCTCCACCATGTAGTGCAGCAGCCGCTGCAACCTCGACCCCGTCGGAGACGCAAGAATCCGGATGTTGCTCACCAGCGCAGTGGCCGTGTCCACATCCTCCGCAGCCACGGCCTTGGCGCACTCCAGCAGCATCTCGTTCACATCCCCCAGGCACAGCTCCGAGGACAAGCACGGGGAAGGCTGCTGCTGCTGCTGCTGTTGCTGCTGCTGGAGCTCGGGTAGGGGTTCCTGTGGGAAGCCAGCAGCCGCGGCCTCCACCAGCCACTGCTGGACGTCGGGGCGGGCGGCCGTGCCGGGGGAGAGGCCCAGCTGGGAGGCAACATTTCCCACCATCTCCGCCAGCTCGTTATGCACCACCTGGTAGGCCAGGAGGTTGTGCATGTCTGCCCGGTCTTCCTCCCCGTCCCCGTCCGCCAGGAGCTGCTGCTCCAGGGCGGCCAGGCTCTCGGGCGAGGGCAGGCCGTGGTCATCCGGCCAAGGGCCCGGGCTCCCGTGCCCCGAGGACGGGGTCTGGGGCTGCCAGAAGGTGACGCTGGCCGGGCTCGGTGCGGCCGGGAGGCTATTCTCCGAGGAGGAGTTCCTGGCCTGAGCCTGCACCAAGGCTCGCTGCAGCTGGGACGTGAGGGACACCCGCTCCGCCATGGAGCTCGCCCGGGCCTGCAGCAACTGGCCGTGCGCGCTCATCAAGGGAAGACAGTGCCCACCTGCGTTGGACTCCTCCTTGCATCGCCACCTCTGTGGGATGCGACATTGGGGGTCATGGTGCTTACGGCTCTCTGACAGCGTCCCCAATTCGTGCATGCTAAAAATCCCGGTCAACCGAGGTCTATGCGCATGCATCAGTCTTGCTTCAAACGGCCAGTGTCACAAGAACCTGTGGGTGGGTGGGTGACCCACAGTCCCTCCAGCTTTGCCCTTGTGTGCCGCGAATTCACCCATGTGGCTGGCTGGGTCAGGGCGTTGGTACGCGCCCTACAGCCCTCGTTGGTTGCTCGGACTCGGGCCCATTTTACTTGTCCAGGGCGTGAGCATTGGTCGGGTCACTTGATAACAAAAGCCCAAGCTAAATCAGTTTTTGTGGCACAGGAGTGGCAGAAATCCTCACAGATCATTATTTTACACCGCTTATTGCGGACCTCTTCTAACCTCCCACTGACCAGATCATTGTTTTACTCCCCCTGTATCAGATATGCCCTGGTCGAGGATGGAGGAAACCGGCACGACCAGGAGACTGGGATAGGCCAAGGTGAGACCATTTCTGCACGAGGCGACCAGGCTAAGTTATATATGGTGCTGGCTCAGTACTTCCCTGCAGGACTACGACAAAAGCTTCAGCGCAAGCTTACACGAAAGCATTAAATCCTCATAGACGGCATCATGTGCGTTCCTTCTCACCACCTCCTAGACTTCTACACAAGCACTTCCACTAATTGTATGGTGAGTTCCGGGCTGGACAAGTGTCTGGGGCACAGGAGCCTGCCCCTGGCTGTAGCTGCAGGCATCTCTGATTATATGATGTCAACACCCACCGAGTCTGGACTCCTGGGGCAGCGACGTCAGGCTGAGGAGATCCCAACTATAGGCCTTCAGGCTTCTAGCATAGAATTTGTCCATCGTCGTAACTGCAAATTTCTCAAGCTCTTGCTGGGGCCCGTCCAATCTCCACCGCCTGCTTGAAGCTGTGAGTGAGCTTAGGCTACCCATCCGCCTGCTCTGGAGAAGAGCAGAAGATAGGATCGCGAGCAAGAGAATTCTGGAGTGGGAAAGCAGCATTAGCGGGAGTGCCTCTCAGAGTTCAGACCCTGGCTCTCTACACGACCTGGAGAAACGCATCATGATGCCAGCTTGGTAGTTGGTGTTTTCAATTCGATGGATTATGATTACCATCATTGTGAATTTCAATACATTACATGAATAGCCTATGTAAAACAACGGTATGGCTCAAGGGCCACACTGGGTCTCACAAAGCTCCCATGGGACAAGTGAGATCATGGCCAGTCTAGAGTTGCTTTTAACCCCACAAAGACCATGGATCTCAAATTGAGACTTCGACATGATACCACTTGCTTAACCATGAGGTTGGCAGAAAATTGGGGATGCCAATTCCTCTAGTACTTTGTGGAAATGCCCAATTCCACTAGCTTTTAAGTCGGATTAGATCTTTTAATTTGCACATCCAACATGTGTCACACTTCTAACAACGAGGGAGTTTTCTAAGAGCACATTTGTCTCATGGCAGCATAAGTGGTGCCCATGGAAAGCCCTTACAAGGAGTATGATGCAATTTTTTTAGAAGTCTAAGTTCATTGTAGAAGAAAAGTAGACGTTATTAATAGGCGAGATGGGGAATCCCATCTACCCCTGAAGTCCGAGGAGGAACAACCCAAAAAGGGCTAATAGTAAAAGGGGAAGTCCTAGTCCTTCGAATGCCTTTCCCGTAACTACCTCCTGCACCAATGATATCGTGATCAGGGATGATGAAGGGCCTAGCTAACATCGGTGCCAAAGAAGCCGCTAGTCCTGTGCACGTAGCCGTCCTATAAACAGCGCTAGCCAGCGCTTTTTGTAGAGCTATGGAAACCCGTTGGCGAAAGAAAGCCACCACGAAGGAAAGGGGGAGGCCCCTCCAATTCCTGTGGCTGTGATAGGCTTTTGCACACTCCTTAATTAACCTAGAGAAGTCCTTGCCCATAGCCCCATGAGTCTCGAGGGGATGAAAACATGGTCGTCTTGCATAGGAGAGTACTTGTGAGTCTTGCTGATTGCGCATCCTTCCGCCGCCCAGCCCGGGGATTTGATAATAACATGCTCGTTTATAGAGTCTCTTGTGGGATCCGTGACAACCACATCAGCGATATAAATTTGCTCCCCCTAGTATAAAAAAGGTCTGCCATGAGTGACACGCCATTACGCAATGAAAAAATCCGCTCTCCGCCATGAGTGACACGCCATTACGCAATAAAAAAATCCGCTCTCCATAGTTATCGGAAACATGACATCGCGAACGAACGACGTCATGCGTAGCAATACGTTGCCCCCATGGGACAACGGGCCAAATGGGATCCGGAATGGTGGATGGCAGTGGTAGCTCACAACTGTACGTGGAAAGAGAAGAGGCCAGAGTTCATTGTTAAGTTGCTCAACTCCATGATTGCATAGGCTTAATTTAAGTTCAGGGCTTCATATGTATATGGTGTTGTATTTCATGCTTGTTTGTTGCTGGGGCTGACTCATAAAAAACAATTGCAAAACGATTAACTTTGTCAGCTATTTCGTTAGCTGCTGTCTGCAAGAAGCTGAGCTGGTCCGGGGTTCCTCTGCCTTCGACTTGGAACCCCGCCAATCTGTTAGCCTCTGAAGCTGCTGGAGCATGTGCGTCGTGCTGCGAGGCGCTGGGAATCAACAGGACCCACAGATTTCCCGCCATGAGTGTGTTTAATTACGTGGTCACCGCGCACAAGCCCACAAACGTCACGCACTCGTGCGTTGGCAACTTCACCAGCCCCAATGAGCTCAACCTCATCATTGCGTATCCTTTCTCCTTGTTGTCCTGCTGTATCTGGTTTGGTTCTCACGGTAACGTGCAGGAAGCCGGGAAGCTAGAACTCGGTGTAGGCAAACAGGGGTAGGTTGAATTCGTTCATGGCTGCAGTGAACTGATGGAGGGTCTAGCTGCTCAGGACACGATTAGGGTTTATGTGGCCTTACAGAGGGGTAGTACAGTGGCAGATTCATTGCTTCGAGATCTGCTAGCTGGCAGGTTGGTGTAGGCAATTAGGGGTAGGTTGAAGTCGTCTATGGCTGCATCGCACTGGGGGAGTCAGGAGGGGTCTAGCTGTGCTGCACGTCATTAGGGTTCAACGTGGACTAAGAAGAAGTTGCAGTTGAGGGCTGTGGAGGTGGCATATGTTCATTAGCTTCAAGAGCGGGTTGTATCAGTCTGTACATCGGGTCCAAATGGGGCTTCAGCCAGGTCACTTGCATTCTCATTAATGTGGACGGATGTACCTGCTTAGCGCTGTGCTGGACTGTAATTCTGGTCAATTTGTGAGCTGAATGTGGATCTAGGCGATTGAAGGGGTTATGGATCCTTAACCTTTCTACTGCAGAAAATGCACTCGTATAGAGATCCATCTTCTTACATCTCAAGGATTGCAGGTATGTGGAATTAGACCCTGAGGTCTAAACTTGTTCTTTTGCTTGCCTTGGTATTAGCAACCTGAGATTTGTTCCGCATGGCGTTGTATCATTCGTATTTAAGGTCATTTTTCTGTGTGCTCTCTCGCAGCCCATGCTTGACGTTCCAATTTATGGACGGATTGCCACACTTGAACTCTTTCGTCCTCCGGTTCGTCTAGCACACTTCTGTTGTACTTAAGTGTCAAGTTCGTATCAGTATTCAGAGAAGACCTTATTCTCTGAGTGCTCGGATTTGGAACCTAATTTGTGGATGATTTCAGAATGAATTCCAAGATGTTCTGTTCATATCTACAGAACGATACAAGTTCTGTGTTCTCAGCTGGGATTCGGAAAACAGTGAACTTGTCACCAAGTAATATGGCCCAGAACCCCAGCTGCTGTCGTTAAGTTACTGGTTTGCACCACTCTTATGTCTCTGCACAAGCTGGAATGGGAAATTGGATGCAAGCTGATGTGATAATATTCTTGCTACAGAGCCATGGGGGATGTGTCTGACAGAATAGGGCGTCCTGCAGACAATGGACCGGTAAATTCTTTGGCATATGTTTGACAGTGGATTGCTCCCTATGATGTGGCACTGATCTCTGTGGCAACTTTTGAATGCAGATTGGTATTGTCGATCCAGATTGCAGACTCATAGGGCTACATCTTTATGACTCACTGTTTAAGGTAGGGCTACGTTCTTGCTGTTGACCTACTGTTGGGACTTCCTTTGTAGAAACTGAGGCTGTAGCTTATCTACAGCTGTAGCTGAACTTAAACCCTCCAATCATCTTAAAGAGGCATACTTCAGACCATGGCGTGGCAGGATTTTTACCCTTCTTCCTCAGAAATACTGCTGGTTTTTGGTTCTCAGTAGGAAACATATTTGAAGGTTGTTTTGGTACGTACAATTTGATACCATGGGCCTGTTGGAATTCTGGCAGGTCATCCCAATTGATCCCAAGGGGCACCTGAAGGAAGCTTTCAACATCAGGTAATTTTTTAACCTTTCTCTTTCCTGTTCAATGTTATCTGCTAGACGTCGTAGAATGAACAGGGTTTGAGATCTGCGTACCGAGGTGATTTGTCTTTGGATAGCTTCCCGTCAAAATGTCCCAGGGCCTGATCGAACTTGGTCGGCAAAGTAGGGGCATATGACAGAAAAATCACACGCCTCAATTCTTGCTGCAGGCTGGAGGAATTGCAAGTTCTGGACATCAAGTTTCTGTATGGGTGTCCAAAGCCGACAATAGCTGTTTTATACCAGGCATGCCTCTTCTTTTGTTGCTCTAAGTCATTTTGCTTGAAATTTTCTTAAAGAAGTCCAGAAAAGCTGCAGAAGTAAGACAGAAGAAAGTCTTTGCTCAAGCATGCATGTATAATATGCTGGCTTTGGCTTGCAGGACAACAAGGATGCTCGTCATGTGAAAACTTACGAGGTGCAACTGAAGGAGAAGGACTTTGGAGACGGCCCGTGGTCGCAGAACAACTTAGATAATGGTGCTAGTTTATTAATTCCTGTCCCTCTTCCCCTTGGAGGAGCGATTATCATTGGGGAACAGACCATTGTTTACTATAATGGAAAGGTCTTCAAAGCAATCCCAATTCGGCCGGTAATACAACCAGGTTCAAGAGTTCCCACGGGTTGTTTTGGTGATTGTTTGAAAGTATGAATAGGTAGGACACTGCAATGTTATGCATGCCCTGTGGACTTTCTTGCCGATTTATGCTGTAAGAATTGCCAGGATATCCCTCTAAGGCCGTACTTTCATCCCTTTCAGTCAATCACCAAGGCGTATGGGAGAGTTGATTCGGATGGGTCGCGCTACCTCTTGAGCGACTATAATGGCATGCTTCATCTTCTTGTGATCACTCACGAGAATGAAAAGTAATTCATCAAATAACATTCAGGTTGAGATGGCTGTACGTCGGATTGAGTTGCCAGTCACAGGATCTGTTTCGTCTTCCAGGGTGCAGGGATTGAAGGTGGAGCCCCTGGGAGAAACGTCTGCTGCCTCAACCTTAGCGTACCTCGACAACGGAGTGGTCTATGTTGGTTCTAGTTACGGAGACTCGCAGGTCAGTGTGCCTTGTGCTTTTGGATTTGATGATCTCTCTGCATATTGTTAGTGAATGTTTTATTTGTTTTGACGCTACCTTGTTGTGCCACAACAGGTTATGTGATTGATAGGGCATCAGTATGCTGTTGCATTGTGTTATTAATGCCTGTACTTCTCTAATTATACTGTTGTCCTTGCAGCTCATTAGATTGAACTCGCAGACAGATGCGAAAGGGTCCTATGTGGAGGTCCTGGAGAGCTTTGTAAATCTTGGACCTATAGTAGACTTGTGTGTAGTAGACCTTGAGAGGCAGGGTCAGGGCCAAGTAGTCACATGTTCTGGAGCGTTTAAGGATGGCTCTCTCCGGATTGTTCGGAATGGCATCGGCATTAATGAGCAGGTGAGCTATCTTGTATCAAGTCTTGATGGTTATCTGCTTTTGTACTTTGATCTACTTGGCTTCTGTCCCAATTGCTGATGTCACGGCATTACAGGCTTCTGCAGAGTTGCAAGGCATTAAGGGGATGTGGTCGCTGCGTGCATCATCAATGGATGCATATGATAAGTTTCTGGTTGTAAGCTTCATAAGTGAAACACGTGTATTAGCAATGAATGATGATGATGAACTGGAGGAGACAGAGATTGAAGGCTTTGAGTCTGACGGGCAAACTTTGTTCTGTCACAATGCAATCAATGACCAGCTGATCCAGGTTTGGTTCAGGTCCAGCAGTTCAATTGGCATTGTGGACAGGCTTGTCTGCTGTTATCAAAGTAGCAAGTCCATTGATTGCTGTTGGCAAGTGCGCGATTTGTTGCACGTTTCTGATAATCTTACACTCATCGTAGGTGACAGCAAGCTCACTTCGGTTAGTAGATGCATCATCTGGAACACTTTTGACAGAGTGGAAGGCTCCACCAGGAATCTCCATAAATGTCGCTACTGCAAATGCTTCACAGGTTTGTTTCCAAATTTTATTGAACCATCCCCTTTGTGAGAGGGGGAATCACTTACATTTAATGTTCATGGCAGGTCCTTTTGGCTACAGGTGGTGGGAATCTGGTATATCTAGAAATAGGGCTAAGGACACTCACTCAGTTGCGCCATGTCCAGCTCGAATATGAAATATCGTGTCTTGACATCAATCCAGTTGGAGACAATCCTGACAGGAGCCACTTAGCAGCTGTAGGGATGTGGACAGATATCACTGTCCGAATTTTCTCACTTCCAAACTTGGAGTTGATAGCCAAAGAAAGTTTAGGAGGAGAGATCATTCCCCGCTCTGTTTTATTCTGTGCATTTGAAGGGGTAAGCCCTAGTATTTTGCTTCCAAAAGCTGAAGGAGCAAGATCTAATTGTTGGGATTTATTCGTCCGTTTTTGGTATCATGTTGAAGCTGGACAGGTGCTCACCATCTTTTTTGATGTTATGCCAGATACCTTATTTACTATGCGCCCTCGGGGACGGGCATCTCTTCAATTTTGTGCTGGACATCCAGAGTGGTTTTCTAACTGATCGAAAGAAAATTTCTCTTGGCACTCAGCCAATTACTCTGCGGACTTTTCGGTCCAAGAATGCTACGCATGTGTTTGCAGCCTCAGATCGTCCAACGGTAATTTACAGCAGTAACCGCAAACTGCTCTACAGCAATGTTAATCTGAAGGAAGTAAACCATATGTGTCCATTTAACTCCGCTCCTTTTCCAGACAGGTGATTCCTGACACATCCTTATGCCATTCTTTGCTGCTCAATCTTCTTGAAAAGCTTGCAATACTGAAGATGCATTGTTGTGCTGTTGTGCTGTTGTGTGTTTCTCACATGGGTTGCTTCGATGTCCATTTCTGCAATGCTGGCAGCTTGGCAATTGGAAAGGAAGGTGCACTCACAATTGGAACCATTGACGACATACAGAAGCTTCACATTCGAACTGTTCCTCTTGGAGAGCATCCTCGCAGGATTTGTCATCAGGAGCATTCTCGAACTTTTGGGATTTGCAGTGCAAAATACTCACAAAGTGCTTCTAATGAGGACATGGAGACACATTACGTTAGGCTAATCGATGACCAGACGTTTGAGATTATTGGCTCGCACACTCTTGATGCATATGAGAATGGATGCTCGATCATTACTTGCTCATTCAGTGATGATCCCAGTGTTTACTATTGTGTGGGTACTGCATATGCCCTCCCCGAGGAAAATGAGCCTAGTAAGGTGAGGGCAGAGGTATTTATTTGAGTTAAACTGAAGAATGTATGGTGCAAGTATAAAAATTTCTGCTTTCTGGTGTCTTCTTGCAGGGAAGGATTCTTGTGTTTGTGGTAGAAGACGGGAAGCTGCAGCTCATTACAGAAAAGGAGACCAAGGGAGCTGTCTACAATCTGAATGCCTTCAATGGGAAGTTGCTAGCTGGTATTAATCAAAAGATTCAGCTGTACAAGTGGACTGTACGGGACGATGGCTCACGCGAGCTGCAGCCTGAGTGTGGGCATCATGGTCACATATTGGCACTTTTTGTCCAGTCACGGGGAGACTTTGTGGTGGTTGGTGATCTAATGAAATCCATTTCTCTTCTGATCTACAAGGTAAGTTGTTGTTTGATTGAAGACGCTCCGGAGCATACCCTGCAGTCTTGTGTTCTCCCGTTTTGTTAGGTTTTCTACCGGTGTCAGTGTTCACATAGTGTTGTATTGTTCACAGCCTGAGGAGGGAGCTATAGAGGAGCGCGCTCGAGATTACAATGCAAATTGGATGACAGCTACTGAAATCCTTGACGATGACACCTTTCTTGGAGCCGAGAATAGCTTTAACTTGTTCACTGTGAGGAAAAACAGTGATGCTGCCACAGATGAAGAACGGGGGAGACTAGAGGTGGTTGGCGAGTACCATCTTGGTGAGATGGTGAATCGCTTCCGGCATGGGTCCTTGGTGATGCGGTTACCTGACAGTGAGGCAAGCCAGATTCCCACTGTCATCTTTGGAACCGTCAATGGCGTTATCGGGGTAATTGCTTCTCTCCCACAGGAGCAATACCAGTTTCTGTTCAAGCTGCAACAAAGCCTGGTGAAGGTAATAAAAGGCGTTGGAGGCCTCAGCCATGAACAGTGGCGGTCATTCAGCAACGAGCGGAAGACTGTGGAGGCCAGGAACTTCTTAGATGGTGATCTGATTGAATCCTTCCTCGACTTGAATCGTAACAGAATGGAAGAGATAGCAAGCTCGTTGGATGTCTCCGTTGAGGAGCTGTGCAAAAGAGTAGAGGAGCTCACGAGACTGCACTAGTATATCGTCGACGAACCCCAAGGCCATCACGTCTCTGTATACCACCTGAGTCTTGTTTAATCCATACATTCTCCTTCTTCCACTCCCCGAGACCTAGAGATGTATGTCTGCATCTTTCCACCAGTCCGCGATCGCAACGTGCAGAGATAGCTTGCCAACACACTGAACAGCTAGTACAAAATATTCGTACTCCCAACGAGGACTACAGACCTACTCTCGAGGAACACGGCCAAGCGTCCGGAAGCAACTCTGACTCCCTTGAACACAACTCCATTCTCCGTAGGACCGTAAGCACAAAAGCTGTTTTAAACATCAAGGAGACTTCGGGAGCAATATTAGGCAAGCTCAGTAGGTTTTCATGGTTTGTTTCTATTGTCTTTTTTTTCCTTTTAGAAATTCTAAATTAGAAACTCTATTTTCTAATTAAAAACTCTAGATTGGACTAGCATTTCAGACTACCTAAAAGAATATTTTAACAACACAAACCTTTCAATCTAGATTTGCTTGCTTTTAACTTATGCAAATTCTAAACTATTTGCTTTTAATAATGAACACTTAGGTTGACGAGATACAAAACTAGAGCCCTTGCAACCCATCATGTTCTCGAGAACCTTCTTCTTTATACAGAAAATGATCAAAAACACCTAAGACTCACATCTTGGATTATTGAAATCCTCAATGATATTGTGAAGTGAATTTTCTTATCTATTTTTTCTTTTTCTTTTTAAGACGTATATCTAGGACCATTGGAGTCCCTCATACTCTTAAGAAAAGCACAAATTTAATTTGATATGCTATTTCCTTTTCTCTCTACTATCAAAAACAAGGAAGAAATAGCTAGCAAGTCCATGGAGAATCATTGCTCTAATACCAAGTTAGAGATGCTATGCGGAAGCGATTGCCTAGAACATGGTTTCTAGCAACTATATTAAAAGGTTCATAGGTAGGCCTTTTATAGCGGTTTTACGAAGGGGTGTGTCCTTTCAACTAGCCTGTTAGTTAATTAACTACTATTTATAACTAGATCCAATTAACTAACCAAGGTGACACAGAATCATGTGGTCTGTCTTATTTCCAACTAAGGGTAGTGCTCTTCTTCGTGAGTTTCTATAGGCTACAGGCTCAGTGCGAGGAAGTGTGACTGACTCTTGGGGCCAACGTGAAGGTGATTGATGCCTGACTTCAACTGTGATATCTCCTTTTGTGTTATGGAGCTTTCAAGACACAACAACTCGCGCGTGTCTGAGAGGGAGAGTTAGAAATAAGGCAGACCACGTGGTTCTGTATCACGTTGGTTACTCTAACTAGACCTAGCTATAAAGTGCAGTTAGTTAACTAGCATGGTAGTTGAAAGGACACACCTCTTCGTAAACCGCTATATAAGGCCTACCTTTGATCCACCTTAATACAATTGCTAAGAAAGCATCTTCAATGCAATCGCTTCCGCATATGCAATTCTAACTACCACTCATGTGGTTGTGGCTCAGATGGCTTGCACACTTCCTCACTGTGCTTACTCTCCTTGCCCTCCAAACTCGCCTTCTCCTCTTGAGATGCGAGTACTTGAATGTCCTTTGCCCACCAAACGCGCTGCTTCAACCCGCCTTCTTCTAGTTTCGAAGGTGGTAAGCGACTCCAGCGCTGAACAACCAGGTCATCATGTTCATATCAAATGCTTGCCCAAGCAATCGACATCGTTCCTTCTCGGTCACTCCCGGTGTCTTCGTGCCTCCGGCAGCAAATCCCATAGCCAACTCCTTCTCTGTGGCTGTTGGCTCTCCCAAGACCTCGCCATGTCAATCCACCACAACGCCAGAGCCATGGTTCTTGAAGGCGTAAGACTTGGACTTGGACACAAAGGTTGGTTGGGCCGCCATGGAGTGTCCAGGCATGTTCACAGGGAAGTGCGGCAGCTTGCCTTCCCGATGCTAGCAAATCCTTGACAACATGATCAGGTCGCTTGGTGAACGACCTCGTAGACTTCAGATGTTCCAAGGAAGCAAGGTTAGTCCACATGGACCTCAACCTATGACCCCTCAAACCAAATTGAGCTGCATACAATAATACGAGGCTGTGAACGAGGCTGTGAATGAGGCTGTGAACGAAGCTGTGAATGAGGCAATCAACGATGCTGTGAACGAGGCTGTCAACGGGGCTGTGAACGAGGCTGTGAACGAGGCTGTGAATGAGGCTGTCAACGGGGCTGTGAACGAGGATGTGAACGAGGCTTTCAACAACGCTGTCAACAACACTGTGAACGAGGCTGCCAACGACGCTGTCAATGAGGTTGTCAACAACGCTATCAACGACGCTATGATCGACGCTGTGAATGACGCTTTCAACGACGCTATGACCGACGCTGTGAACGACGTTGTGAATGACGATGTGAACGACGCTGTAATTGAGGTTGTACATTAGGTTGTATAGTAGGTTGTACAGTAGGTTGTATAGTAGGTTGTAACATACATTGTAAATAAGGTTGTACTCTATGTTATAAGGTAAGGGTGTATGAAGGTTGTAAATGAGGTTGTAAGGTATATTGTAAAATACGTTGTAAATAGACCCACTTTTACAACCTAATTAAGTCAGTCACCCATTAACAACCTACTTTATAACCTAGATTACAAGACAACCACATTGTAAATGGCGTTGTCACTTAGGTTGTTAACGAGAACAACGTTGTAACTAGAGTTGTAAAACGGCTACCCGGAAACCCTACCCGCCTGGTTAGCTGACATGGCAATCTTCCCTGCCACATCAGCAGTTTCACAACCTAGTTAAGCTGTCGGTCTACAAAGGTATAAATGATCGTGTTTATAACATGAACTTGTAAATTAGGGTGTAATATGCGTTGTAAAATACCTACGATTCTTATAGTGTTCCCACGGAATTCTTTGCCCTGGTCAATGCCCTGGTCAATGAGAACCTTTGCACATGCTCCATACCAACTAAGGACGGAAGCCAAGAACGCCGTACTGGTCAGCCAAGAGTCATGCTTGGGTAACATGGTGACCTCACATCACTTACGCGTCTCCGGCATGTCAGGCATGAGATCCACACTCCTTCGGTAGACAACTTGGAAAATTCATGTCTCAATGATTTATAACGTTGTTTATACGTTAATGTGCATACGTATTCTACAAATATAGTACATTTTTTTTATACATATGAGTACTGACATACGGTATACTATATGGTATTAAATATGAGGATCAAATTATACATATATATCATACAACACATGAGTAGTCATTCAATATATGATAATATTGACAAAAATGATGATCAGAATAATTAAATTAAGTATGTGTCAAAATATTTATGATTAAGATCATAGATTAATAAATTTAATTATATAATTACATTATATTCATTGCATTTAAATCCTAAGTTTTAGGCAGCATATATGCGCATTATTTTAACAAAATTTTGTCCCTAATTAGGGATCAAATTTACATAAAATAGTGCATATACAATACCTTAAAATTAGGATAAATGAAGGCAATATATATTATAACATATCCAAAGAATATTCTTTTATTATAATAGAAATCCGATGCCTAAAACAAGTAGATGTTAAATCAAAGTGTAAAGTGACGAAGCCATTCTTGTATTCCTTAACTTCACACATGCTTTTCACCTATGTGTTAATGCAATTGGAGTCCCTTTGGCACATTGTTTGTTCCTTTAAATTGGAAAAAAAAGACCATGTAAGTAGTACCTCCTTCTTCCTTGATAAGCTCAGCATTTAACATTGGTATGCTCTTCCAGCTCCTCAAGCGTGCCACGAGAATCCTTATGCACACCTGATTGTACATAGTTGTTGGGAGTAGTCCTCACATTTTTTATTCTAAAATGGGTGGGTAACAAAAATCCTTACGCACACACATGGTACCTGATTGCGCACAATTGTTGGGAGTAGTCCCCACTTTTTGGATTCTAAAATAATGGTCATAGCAACGCTACTGTAACCTTTCATCCTAAAGATCATATATCATCATTACTTGTGACAAATGGAATATCTATTACTTCTTCATCAATAAAATTTGTGACAAATTCTAATTTACCTATCATTCATGTGTGGGAACAATAATATCATTAATGGAAATGGAAGATGTATAAGAGCTCCATGAGTCAAAAAATCATAATTTGTGTAACCGATGAAACAACCATCATCTAGAATAAGAAATCCTCCTTCTCTACCAAGACAATGTGACATTACTAATGATTTTGCCTTTCAAAGACAAACTTCACATTGCTCACTATTACGATGCGTATATGATGCATAATAAGAAAATAAGATACTTTAGAAATATCATTTGTAGAAATGAAAAAACTTATTTCATATGCATTTCACAAAAAAATATCCGTGTAATACATAAAGTTAGATGCTCCAATCTACACCAAAGTGGTGTGGAAGAAAATCCTCAAAGCGCACTGTGAGTTGGAGAACTATGCTTTATAGATACTAGAGCGACCATTGCCAACTGTTCCCATGATGTCATAGCTAGGGATCAACATCAACCAAGAGTTCGTGTTAAAAACCAAATTGTTGGAATGGAAATGGAAGGAATGTAGGAGCCCCAAAAGTTAGAAAGTTATAATCCGAATACTTGATAAAGCAACCATCCTCCAATATGACAAATCCTCCTTTGCTAAAAAGACATGATGACATTGTTAGAGTTAGTGCCTTTTGAAGACAAAGTTCACAGTCTTCCATATTTTTTACAGTAGAAGGTGTATCTGGGATGCAATGAGCTAGAGACCACAATAGTGGTTCGGCTAAAGTTGCCTTCTCTAGTGTAGTAAGTTTAGCATTTTTTTGTGGAAATAACTCAACAGCATTAGCAATTGATGCTTCAGTTACAGTCAACACCTCGCTATGGTGAGTAAAAATGAAGAGTGGATCAATATCAATACCATCACAATCAGGTGTATTCAAGAAAGGGTATTCCAGAAACCCACATGCATTTTGAAAAATATTAGCCATTCCAAATATGAAGACCAAAATTTTGAATTTCATACTTACTATCGATAATAATGTATATCATCCTATATGCTTATACATATAAAGAGGTAGATAAGATTCCTTCATTTGACTTTATAAAGGATGTCTTTTGTAAATTATATTCAATGGCACAATTAATGTTCTCTTCTTTATATGTCTACTAAACCAGTTGTTTCTAGATGAACTCTTTATATTTTTATACCATATCCGGGAAGAATACGTGGACATCATTTCGAAAAGTCAATCGTCATCCTTATACACAAAATACCAAATACGTATGGTACCTGGAAGTTGTTTTACACTCGGGTAACACAGTTATATGATTGGCACAAAATATATATACTTAATAAAATATTTTACATTTATCTGGCAGATATTCTATGAATGAGGCAAGTCTTATTTGATGTAGGTATAGACATTATAATATCATAGATATGTATTTAGTAACTATATTATATATGAATTCAATTGTCCTCTTGATGGTGATATGTGGAATGTGTGACACTTTCTCACCAATACTTGCATCTTTAGAGTTTCCTTCTTTAAATAAACCTGATTGCGAGGGTGAATTGATTTTGATCCCTTTTGCTCATCAGTATGACATTCTTGGAGTGACGGAAATAGCAATCCATAATGCCACTATGTCATTCCCAGCTACAATAAGTAGTCTTGTCAAAATCGAACAAGAAGACTCAATTGCACCATTATGGTCAACAGCTTATTGCATTTGTGGACAAGCTTCCCGCATTCGTAATAAAGAGCAATGTGAAGTTTGTCTTCAAAAAGCAAAATCATTAGTAATGTCACATTGTCTTGTTAGAGGAGGAGGATTTCTTATTCTAGACGATGGTTGTTTTATCGGTTACACAAATTATGATTTTTTGACTCATGGAGCTCCTATACATCTTCCATTTCCATTTGATGATATTATTGTTCCCACACATGAATGATAAGTAAACTAGAATTTGTCACAAAATTTATTGATGAAGAAGTAATAGATATTCCATCTATCACAAATGATGATGATATATAATCTTTAGGATGAAAGGTTACAGTAGCGTTGCTATGACCATTATTCAGAACGCAAAAAGTGGGGACTACTCCCAACAATTGTGCCCAATCAGGTACCATGTGCGCGTAAGAATTTTTGTTACCCACCTATTTTAGGGATTTTTGTTACCTACCCATTATAGAATCGAAAACGTGAGTACTACTCGCAACAACCATGTACAATCACGTGTGCATAAGGATTCTCAGGCACACTTGAGGATTCGCGCGCTCCCTCTGTGGACTGCCTGGCTTGGCCCTTCCTGACCCCTCATTGGTCTTCGACTGTTTAGCCCCCCGACCTTCTTCGCCCGATGAAGACGCGACTTCCTCCTCATCCCCAGATGTCACGGAGGCTTCCACTCTTCCCTTCTTTCTTTTCTTCCCTCGCTCTCCCCTTCTGAGGGTGTCTGCCTTTCGCATCTCGCCCCGCATTCGAACAGCCATGGCAGGGGTCTCCTCATAGTACCCGCTGTCCATGTCCTCCAATCCCTCCAAGCTTTTGAGCATGTTGGCCTCGGCATCCTCCCATACCGCCATGAGCGCGTCTTCGACGTGCATTGCTAGTAACGGATTCTGCCCCATGGGTGGTAGGGTTGCTGTAACCGGGGGTTAAACAATCCTCACATGTTTCTTTGGCAGCTGACAAAGGACACTGCCAGCCACGTGCCCCGGTTATCTGCAATCCACACACTGCCTCTCAAAATCACCATTTCCCTGGCGAGTTGCTGAGGGACAGCTGCTTGCGAGATGCCCAAACCCACGGCAATTGTAGCACTGAACAGCACTCATTTGCCCGGGGTTCCTTGCCATCTGATTCCGAACGCCCATGCCAGCGGGATTTCGTAAATTCGAGGGGTATAAAGTCTTCGGGTACCCAGAAATTGGTGTCGCCTCTTAAATTTGGTATGTATCTTCCAAGTACATCTCCTCCTCCTCTTCCTCGTAGCCAAGCAGTTGCACCTTCATTTGTGGGCAGTTTGATTTCGAGTGCCCCTGCTGTCCGCAAGTTGAGCAGAAGAGATTCGCCCGCGCACCCGTAGTAGCCCTTCGCCTCTAATGATCTTTTACGGCATTGAGATGTAGTTTCTCAAGTTTGGCCATCATTTCCTTCATCTTGTTCCCTTGTTGCTCCACTTTTTTGGCTGCCATTTCCACGTCCCTTCTCACCTGCTCGGCGTCCTTTTTTGCGTACACCAGCTCCTTCCCTCGGCTGCAGCGTCTTCGTTCCAACTCGTTTTTCGATTCCTTCTTTTTCTCCTTCCGGCTGCGCTCATCACCTGACGAATCTTCCACTGAGCTGTCACTGGTCTCTTCTTCTGTGGAACTGTCCGAGGAATCTGTTGAGGAGCTATCTTCCTCCGTGGAATTGTCATCGGAGGACGAGGAGTACTTCTTCTTTTTCTTCTTGGATTTCTTCTTGTCTCGCCATGCCCCCCTCTCGTCCTTCTTTGATTTCTTTTTCTCCTCTGCGTTGGACTCCTTGTAGTTCAAGGCGGCATTGATCGCCCGATCCAAGTCTTTCTCAGCTTGGAGACGTACGTGCTTCCCCATCTCAGTGCCCAGGCCTCTCGCAAACCAACGTATTGCCATTAACTATGAGTGAGGACCAACACGATCACGCAGGCTGTGAAACCTTTCCACATAAGCCTGCAGTGTCTCCTTCTGCCCAGATGGGTCGATGAATCGCTCCAAAGGGAGCAAAACCTTTTCACTTGGTGTAAACGATCTGGTATTTGGAAAATCCCTGTTGGATTGTGTCTTTGGGTGATTTTTTTGTTTTTTTGCTAAGTTTGGTGTCAAGAAGAACTAGGTTGTCAGTAGGAAGGAATATTTATAGTAGAAAGTGTCCTTGGCCTATGAGTTTTGGGGTTGTTTTCTGGGTTAAATAATAATCGATCCTTGGACTATGAACTCGATACTCCTTGGCCTTTGGTCTTGGAATATTTAATAAAAGGCCTATATAAGGGAAAGTGGGTCTTCATATTTGGCAGAGGCAATCAAGTCCATAGGCTAGTTGTCGAACCAGCTAGGGCGGTAGTTGAATTGGTGTGTGGTCATTGACTGGGGTGTGTAGTAGCTATGTTCCGAAGGCGGTAGAGGAACTGGAAGGGCGGGCGCTGGAGGAAGAAGTGGTAGCCGAAGCCGGTTGGCGGTCGTAGAGTTCCCGGGGAAATATAACCCTAAGGTCCAACTCGGAAAGGCACCAGGCGCGGCGGCAGCGGGGTAGCTCCAGACAATTCCTGACAGGGCACGAGCTCGGCACGAGGCTGTGAAGGGCAGGCCCTGGTGGCGGTGGGAAGCTCGCGAGTCTGGGAGGGTAGGAACCTTGGAGTACTGACCAAGTTGGGAGTAGCTGAGGCGCACTATCAGTAGTTCGTGGCGCCGTGGGAAGTGGGGTTTCGCAGGAGCATGGCGCCCAGGGCCGCAGCGGAAATTTCGATTGCCCAACGGCCCAATATAGACCATTGGAGGGTCCGAGCTGGAGAATTGGTAAGGGAGCTGGGACTTGGGTTCATGGAAAAACGGTGGAATTATGTGAACCCAAGTCTGGTGTAGGAGTGTGCTCGCCAGCTGAAGGCTAAGTCACAAGGGGAAGGAATCAGGGAAAGGCCACAGGGTTGGGATGTGGAGATTTTATGGGAGGATTTACCAGACCAGCGACGAGGAAGGAGGGCCCATGGATTCGGCAGCAGAGGACGAAGGGCCAGGCGACCAGATCGGAGGAGGGCGCGGAGATAACGTAGGCAAGGAGTAGTGGCATCCTAGGAATAGAACTTTGGATAGGATGCCATCCTGGACCTTGTGTTCTAGGTTAGCTACTCCTAGAACACTAAGATGCTAAAATGGCTGACCTTTATTGGTCTGTTATCTAGGACTTGAAGAGCATGCGATTAGAGCAACAAATCAAAGAGCATTAGCAAGGTTAGGCAATCTATCTGCAACAGGTCCGTCAAGAGGCTGCTGCTGTTGAATCCTACTTGCTATTTTCTGGTTTCTACTTTCCCACCTATTGAACGTGTAGGTTGAGCAGGAGGGACACGAATTTGGTGCATCAAATCTATAGTGCTTATTTGTCTTCTTAGCATGCTTGCATGCTACTCCCCTAACAAAAGGGTTAGCAAGCAGGGCTGGCTTCAACAAAGTTAGCAGTTTGAAATCAAGGTGTCATATCTGCTCCTGCACATCACGTAAGTCTACACTAGCAGCTGCCAGTTTCTGTGCGATGCTGCTAAAACGTCGATCTACATACTACTGATGTGACTCAATTCTGGTTATTAATTGAGTAACACTTATGGGAGGGGAAACATGGGTTGTTAGAAAACCTCTTTGATTTTGGTTTCTTTGTGGAAGGGCAATCACCAAGTGGCGCTGATCTGGGAAGAGAGATTCAATCAGGGTATTGAAAGACTCCCTTACTTCAAGAATGCGAACAGGCTGGTTTTGGATTCGAGTAGTCCATTCTCCCAAGTGCTGATGAAGCTGCTCTGCAAGGGTGGTGTGCCATGGTGCCTGTGCTCCTGGCCCTCTGCGACGATTCTGATTTTGTGGAATCCGTTCAGCAGGGCGAGGCTGCCATTGGTGCCCTTCCAGGCGGTTGGCCATTCATTAGGCCAGATTTTTGTGCTTTTAGAACTCTGTTGTTGACATTCTAATCTCTATAGCTGTGCTTCTGACAAACTACCTGCAGATCAGGTAGTTGTCCTAGCGTATTTCCACTGATTTTGCTAGAAAAGCAAATCAGGTGAGATGCGCTAGGATCACTTCGCTAATCCACAAGGAAATGTTCTAGCATCTATATAGGAAAACAGCACAAAACATTTTCTTTATTCTTCCTGTTTCTAGATCAAGAAAACATATTTCTAAATCAAAAACAACAAGAAAAATATTTCAGATGCATTCTTCATAATGCATTTTTCAATGTGCATTCGTAGGAATGCAACCTGCATCTACATGCTCTGATACCATTACGAAATTCAGGCAAATGCAGATCAATTAATCATATTGATAATTACATTGTGTATCAAGAACATACATAAACATGTATACTACTTAGAATATGAAAAGACAACTTAACTTGACTTATGAATCATCGTGACCTAATCAAGCAGCGCAACCCTAATGAAAAGGTATGTAGCTATACCTAACTAAACCCCACAACCCTAATCATCTATCCAACACAGATATTCCTTTAATTTCACGCTGCTGCCTTCCAATGTTTTGATATGGCCCCAGATACATATCTCGTTGGGGAAGCTCCCTCAACAATGCTTCTTCCAGCAAAGCTTCATCCGGTACATGAAGGGGCTGCGCTGTCTCTTCCTCCTCAGCACGGGAGAACCATTTCCAAGGACGGTCCAGAACAAGGCCGATGTGGTTTTCCACAATAACAGCAATCTCTGTCTGGTCTACCCAGAATTCTTCCCACCACTTGTACTCTTCGGCTGTTACATAAGGTCGCATTCCAAGTAACCCATCCTTCAAATGAGCCACACCTTACATTGGTGTCAGTGCCCCTGCGGTTCCTTTTTTATCCCGTGCACGTAAGGACATAAAAGGCGCTGCTGTTATGGCATCAGTAGGAACGAAATTTAAGAACTCCAAACCTGCCTCCGTTTCCCAAAGCGGAGATGTTGAATCTTGCTTGCTCGATGATGGTGACGCCGCCAGTTTGTCCTCCGCGTAATTTTGAACTGTGGCGGTATGATTATTCAACTTCTTCACTGGCCGCATACTTGACCTCTGCCCCTCGCCCATTGGCCATACATATGTCCGGAAATCTGGAACCTCCACCAGAACCTTCACCTCTGGAGAGGGAGTATAGGCCTCCTGCAAAATGTGTGCCAGTACGGGTAGCGTGTGCGCTTCTTTGTGTTTCAGGCTTTTGGAGAAGCAGGAAAACATCTGGTCTATTTGGTCATGAGTGTGACCAACTAACAGGAATCCCACCTTCACTTTTTTGAACGTGCCCATATCAACGAGCATGTTCAGATATGCAAATAATAGCTGATTCTTGTTCTCCCGACATGTATTGTCAAGTTGCAAGTACAAAACTTTGGGCAGCACACCATCATAGTTGTGGATGACATCTTGAATGACGTTGATAGTCAAATTGGCATCATTCCGGAGGTTGGCGTAGTGCAAAAACGCTCTGGCTTTGTGGGTGTAGTTGTGGATCATGCAACCGACCACGTGAACGGAAATGCGACATTCCTCGTCTAGGTTTTTTGGCCACCTCAACATGTGCGGTATCTCTGTCTTCTTCTGGTCCATGCCATCGATACATAGTAACATATACTTATGTGGTTCCACATAACTCTTGCTCCGGTGTTTTGTCATCTTCGCACGCTCTGCTAGTAGTCGCTCGCGGTGGGCGTCCAGTGCTGTTTGATATTTCTCTGCACATAACATATTCACAACATAGTTTTTGAGTCCCTTTACAGTTGACAACTTCCAAGATAAAAAACACAGTATGATGTCCAAGAATCAACGTTGCAAGCATCACCTCGGGATGTCCTATGTCATTGACACCCCAACTTCTCCTTCCTCAACCCCACCCCTCGCCTATGATCGACAACAAAGGATATAATGGGCGAACATATTTGTCGCACTTCCACAGAGGCGCCAGCGCGCCGGAGGACTGTCCTTATTCCCGCAACCTCGGCAGTAAGCCGTGCCTTCGGCATGGCGGGGCCTAAGGCATGTGATAGGCACATGCATGGTTACCATGGGGCGCCGGCCGGCGCCCTCATGACCAGGAACCATCCACACATAATCCTAAGGACATATGGTACGAGACGTATGGTGGGCGTCGGCGTCCACCTCGGCATCCGGGCGGGGCATATTGACATAGTAGACATAACACAGGCATTGAGGGTTTGGCCTACGCGGTCAACCACCCTCGATGCTGGAAAACATGGGATAAGGAAAAGAATGTTACTTACCTTGATCAACCTTTGAGATTGTATTTGTATAGTTGTTTTCAATCCGGTAGCAGGCGAGCAAGTGGAGAATCTGTTGGACTTTGGAATCTTTACCTGTTGAAGTGCCCTTTCCATAGCTTCAAGAACCGGTAAGTCACATACACCGCCTCTTTGTTCACAATGCCGCCTATATTCACCCCAAATTTCTAGTTTTGTGTATGTGTCGGGTAGGTTGAAGACCTCGATATTTGGAAGTCTCTCACCATGTTCGGAAAGCATTGTCCATCCAGGCTATTGCACTTAAGGCATGGTGAGATCATTGTTTTGGATTCGCCTCATGGCATCCCACGGTGCATTCGATGACTCTACTCTTCAACTCTTCATATCTGCTGGCCGAGGCAATACACTCTTCAAGCAAAGACGGAAAGGATCCGGCCCGGAAGATGAGTAATAACTTTTGCTACCCAGCTCTTGTCGCACAACCTGTATGAGGATTCCAAAATGTTTCTGCCTCGCCCTATGATCGACAACAAAGGATATAATGGGCAGAACATATTTGTCAGGCACTTCCGGCGCTCGCGAGGACAGGGGCGCCGGCCAGCCAGCGCTCGCGAGGACCTGTCCTTATTCCTTCAACGTCGACAGGGTAATAGCCGTGCCTTCGGCATGGCGGGGCCTAAGGCATGTGATAGGCACATGCATGGGTTACCCGATGGGGGCGCCGGCCGGCCGGCGCCCCCATGACCAGGGGAACCATCCACACATAATCCTAAGGACATATGGTACGAGACGTATGGTGGGCGGTCAGCCGGCGTCCACCTCAGCACCTGTCACTGGAAGCGGGGGGCATATTGACATAGTAGACATAACACAGAACTGTGCCATTGAGGGTTTGGCCTACGCGGTCAACCACCCTCAGTATGCTGGAAAACATGGGATAAGGAAAAGAATGTTACTTACCTTGATCAACCTTTGAGATTGTATTTCGTATAGTTGTTTTCAATCCAGCGCAGAGCGAGCAAGTGGAGAATCTGTTGGACTTTGGAATCTTTACCCTGTTGAAGTGCCCTTTCCATAGCTTCAAGAACCGCGTAAGTCACATACCGTCCTCTTTGTTCACAATGCCTATATTCACCCCAAATTTCTAGTTTTGTGTATGTGTCGTAGGTTGAAGACCTCGATATTTGGAAGTCTCACCATGTTCGGAAAGCATTGTCCATCCACTATTGCACTTAAGGCATGGTGAGATCATTGTTTTGGATTCGCCTCATGGCATCCATTGCATTATGACTCTACTCTTCAACTCTTCATATCTGCTGTGGCCGAGGCAATACACTCTTCTGAAGGCGCAAGCAGCATCGGAAAGGATCCGGCCCGGAAGATGAGTAATAACTTTGCGTTACCCAGCTCTTGTCGCACAACCCGTATGAGGATTCCAAAATGTTTCTGCTCCTGCCTCCCCATCCGTAATAGCGGTGCCTTGGCATGGCGGGGCCTAAGGCATGTGATAGGCACATGCATGGGTTACCCGAGGCGCCCGGCCGGCGCCCTCATGACCAGGAACCATCCACACATAATCCTAAGGACATATGGTGCAGGGCGTATGGTGGGCGGCGTCAGGCGTCCACCTCGGCATCCAGCGGGGCATATTGACATAGTAGACATAACACTGCCATTGAGGGTTTGGCCTCGCGGTCAACCCTCGGTATCTTTGGAAAACATGGGATAAGGAAAAGAATGTTACTTACCTTGATCAACCTTTGAGATTGTATTTGTATAGTTGTTTTCAATCCGGTAGAGCGAGCAAGTGGAGAATCTGTTGGACTTTGGAATCTTTGAAGTGCCCTTTCCATAGCTTCAAGAACCGCGTAAGTCACATACTGACCTCTTTGTTCACAATGCCGCCTATATTCACCCCAAATTTCTAGTTTTGTGTATGTGTCGGGTAGGTTGAAGACCTCGATATTTGGAAGTCTCTCCATGTTGGAAAGCATTGTCCATCCGGCTATTGCACTTAAGGCATGGTGAGGCTATTTGTTTTATTGACCTCATGGCATCCCACGGTGCATTCGATGACTCTACTCTTCAACTCTTCATATCTGGTGGCGAGGCAATACACTCTTCGAAGCATAGCGGCCGGAAAGGATCCGGCCCGGAAGATGAGTAATAACTTTGCGTTACCCAGCTCTTGCTGCTTTGTATGAGGATTCCAAAATGTTTCTGCTCCTGCCTCCCCATCCGTAAATAGCGATACCGTTGTTCACGAAACCTTTCTTTTGTCAACTGTGGAGACACATCCGATTGCAACATGCCTTCAAATCAATGTTGATGCTTTCCACTTCACATTTCCTCATTGGGACTCCAGCTCGCCTCTTTTGGCACGGACACTCGTAGCTCAGACACCAAAGTCTCACTCACCGTTTGGGGTGATAAGATGGCGGTCGCCGATCTTGGAGTGCTCGGAAATCGCCTCATTCAGTCTATTGCCGCATTCTTCGATCGTGCGATGGTGAGTGTCGGACTCCACCGGATGAACAAGTCGCCCCACGATTCGGAGCCCGAGTGGCTTGGTTTCTTGCGGTAGCTGCTTGCTCACACCGTTGTTTGCATGGGGATCCCTCCAGCGCGGCATACCGGTTGAGATTTCTTGGTGTCCGTGGCAGGCACCTCGGAATGGTAGGGGAGGCCGATGGCCGTGATGTCGGCCGTGTCGGGTGAATCGCTACTGGTATGCCATAGACTTCTACGAGATGATTAAATTCACAAATCCAACCTCCATGAGAATGCAAGTGAGTAAGCACACCTTGGCGGCCCGTAGTGCCTCGTGGGGAGCTGGGGATGTCCTGTGGCAGAACATGCGGCCGCTTCGGTGGGGCGTTCAGGTCCGCTCTTCTCCTCGTCCATTGCACCTCGGGAAGTTCTCTTTGATATTGGGATTGAACCTCACCATCCCCAGTGTATGCCTGCACAATCAAACGGGGGAATGAGGACATGGCTGCTCCTGATAACGCATCCAAGGCGACGGTTCGATTGCAAAGCACTTTCTTGGTGACATGGCGTTCTGTAACGACTTTATTTGGCGGCCGGTAGCACAATCCGTAATGTCGTTGTAGTAAAGTCCGCTCCCAAAGAATGATAGGCTCCGTTTGCAGCGTTCAATCGATTCTCACCTCACTTTATGTTCGGCCTCAACACACATCCGTCATTTTGCTAACTACCGTAGCGTCCGACGGGCCGGTGTGGCCAAGCGTTTAAGGATCCGTTCGGCGTCCGTATCTTCGCTCGTCACGTTCCTCTAGTCGTTCCTCTCACCACTCTCACTACCCTCATCAACCTTGGGAAAAGCAGTGGTGCATCCGGACCTCCTCGCTCTTGGGTCTCTCCGTCAGACTCTGCCGCCTCCGGAGTTCCTCCGGCTCACGTTCGGTCGGATTCGGCCCCGGGCGCTCACAGACGAACAAGGGTCCCGATCGCTCTTCCACCACACCACTACCGTTGGGGTCGTCACGGGACCTTGATCGATCTCTCGGGCATCGTGCACCTTTCGATGACTCGGGACTCACGTTAGCAAGAAGGCGCAGTGCGCGAGCAGCATCAACACCAAGAAGATGATTTACTCGGGCACCTCGGCCCTCTTATACTATGCGGTCGGCGCCTTTATTACACCTCTATTAGGTGAGGCCAGCTCGGTGCCTTAATCGGCGCCTACTATTCTCCTATTCCTCCTATCTTGGCGTCGGTGGTGGGATGGCCCTATTCCTTCTTTGCCCGCGACACGGCATTGCGGCGCAATCGGATGATCGCGGAGACCCCTTCCTCTCCCAGTGCAGCCGGTGCGCCGTGGCGGCGGTGGCGATCTGCTAAGTCCTCCTCCCCTCCTCTCTTATCTCTGGCGGGCCCCTGGGCCCTCAAGTGATCTCTGGGTGATTGGTGGCTCTCCCCACTCCCTGAGTCGGGACCTCAGGACCCCGTCTCGACTCCGGGGTCCGGACCTCTAGGTCCGGTCTTCCCTCTGGGGTCCGGTCCCCTGAGTCCGGCCTTCTTTCTGGAGTTCGGACCTCGGGGTCCGGACTTGCCTCTGGGGTCCGGTCTTACGGACCCAACCCTTCCCACAGGTCAGGACCTCGAGTCGGTCCGTCACTAAATCTGGATCTCTAAGTCGGACTTCCTTGAGGCCGGACTTGAGCCGGCCTTTCCTCAGTCCGGACAAAGTCGAACCACTCACTGTACGCCTCCTCACGGGTGATCACGGGCTCATCCAGAGCCCTCCTTGGTTCCCGAATGCGGTTGCGCCCCTTCCACGGCCTCCCGGGTCCTCCTCCCTTCCTTCCGTGCGAGTGCAGTGCTTACCTCGGTGTAGTGACCCTTCTCCGGCTCCTCCGGCTCTCCTCCACCTCCTGCTTCTGTCGTCAAGCAGGCGCTCCTAGGGTCCCGTGGGCTGCTGTCCCGGGTCCTTCCTCCTTGCTCCTCCTTGAGCCCTTGCAGTCGCCCTCCACGCCTGGGGTGGCGCGGGACCTCAGAGCCTTGAGGAGCTCTGCGTGGTAGTAGGCAAGTCGGAATCGACTTGTTGAATCGCCTCCTCCACATGAGCCGGAGCACCGGTACTCCCTCCTCCGGAGGTGCTCGGCGGTGGGCATGTTGTCCCCTGTGGCTCCGTGGCTAAGCTTACCAGCGGGCGGCGGACTCCCTTGATGCCAAGGCGGCCTCCGTCACCTCCTGCGGCCTTGGCTGCTCGGCGTTCTCCTCCTCCGTTGTTCGGCTCTTGCGGTTCAGCCATGGGTGAGCTCCCCTCACTTCACATGTGGGACGGCGGTTGCTTCTCCTCGTGCTTTCTTCCCTCCGTTTATCCTTTCCGGAGGTCGCTACTTCCTTCTCGGGCGGGCGGTATCCCGTCGACTCGGTCCGGACCTCTAGGTCGGTCTTCCCCTGGGGTCCGGTCCCCTGTCCGGCCTCCTTTTACGGAGTTCGGACCTCGGGGTCGGACTTGCCTCAGGGTCGGTCTTGGACCCAACCCTTCCCACAGTCGGACCTCGGGGTCGTCTCGTCACTAAATCTGGATCTCTAAGTCCGGACTTCCTTGAGGCGGACTTGAGAGCCGGCCTTTCCTCAGTCCGGACAAAGTCCGCAACTCTGGATTCGCCTCCTCACGGGTGATCACGGGCTCATCCAGAGCCCTCCTTGGTTCGAATGCGGTTGCGCCCTTCCAGCCTCCCGGGTCCTCCTCCCTTCCTTCCGTGCGGGGTGCAGTGCTTACCTCCGGTGTAGTGACCCTTCCTCCGGCTCCTCCCTTGCTCTCCCTCGCTGCTTCTCATCAAGCAGCGCTCCTAGGGTCCCCGTGTGTGCTGTCCCGGGTCCTTCCTCCCTTGCTCCTCCTTGAGCCCTTGCAGTCGCCCTCCACTGGGGTGGCGCGGGACCTCAAAGCCTTGAGGAGCTCTGCGTGGTAATAGGCGAAGTCGGAATCGACTTGTTGAATCGCCTCCTCCACATGAGCCCGGAGCACCCGGTACTCCCTCCTCCAGAGGTGCTCCGGCAGCTGGGCATGTTGTCCGGCCTGCTGGCCCGTCTCCGTGGCCAAGCTTACCAACTGTAGGCGGGCGGACTCCCTTGATGCCGTCAAGGCGGCCTCCGTCACCTCCTGCAGCCTTCGCTGCTGCTCGACGTTCTCCTCCTCCGTCGTTGTTCCGGCTCTGCGGTTGCGGGCCATGGGTGAGCTCCCCTCACTTCACATGTGGGACGGGCGTGCTTCTCCTCCAGTGCTTTCTTCCCTCCGTTTATCCTTTCCGGAGGTCGCTCTTCCTTCTCCGGGCGGGCGGTATCCCGTCAGGCTCACGGCTTCCTCCACCTCCTGCTGACCTCGCGTCAAACTCCTTGCCGTCGCCTATTCTCCTCCGTCTTCAAGCGGGCTGGGCGCTCTATCTCCGCTCGAAGTCTTGGATTCTCGTTGAGAACCCCTGCTGCTTTCCGTCGTCTTGGAGTTGCGGCTCAAAATCCTTCTTGTCCTCCGGCTCCTGCGCCCTTCTACCTCCTGCACCACAGGGTCCCCGATCTCCCGGGTGCGACCTCAGCGCCTCCTCACGGCTCGGCCGTGCTTGCTCCTTCTGCTGCTCGGCCTTGAGGTTGGCAGCTGCCCAGCCGTCTCCCTCCACCGGTTCCGTCGATAGTGATCCGGTCGACCTTTGTGGCTTCCGCTTCCCCGCGCCTTGGTGAGCCTCGATACGTTGGGTAGCCGGTCAGAGCCCTCTCGCCTCTGCTGCGCCTCCCTCGCCGTTGGCGAGATCCTCGGCCGTGCTTGGGCCTCCATGCCTTGTGCTCACCCGGTGAAGAAACTTAGTCGATCTGTCGAATGGACGGACTTCCCTCGCCTCCGGCGCTTCCCTCCTCGATGCGGCCGAGGCTTCCTTCCTCCTCGCCTCTGGGCGCCTCCATCTGCTCTGGAGGAGCACCATCGCCTCCTTGTGGCTTCCACCTCCACAGGTCTTCTCGGCCGCGAGACCCCGAGCATCTGATCCATGGGTGGACCGCCGTGTCTCTTCCACGCGCCAGTGAGGCCCCAGAAGTCCGTTGTGGGCGGGCATCTCGATCCGAGGACCTCCATACCCTGATCGGGAGGCGAGTCCGGGCTGGCTCTCCGGACCTAATCGGGACCCTTAGGTCCACAGTCTGAGTCAGGAGCCTCACCTTCTTTGGCCCTCTTGGCCAATTCCTTGTTCGCCTCTTTCTCCACAGGGCTCGGAGGGGTGAGGGGTTGAGGCTGACCCTCTTGCCTCTCCCGTCGGAGGCAGGACCCGGCTCGGGTGTGCCGGTGGCCTCCGCTCCTTGGGCGGCGTCCCTTTCCGCCTTCTCACGCCTCTTGACTTCTTGCCACTCCGTTGGCGGGGGCAGGGCGCAGGCGCCGTCAGGTGTTGCGTTGGCGGGTGGCACCATCTTCCGCCTCTTCTGACCCCAGTCGTCGGGGCTCATCAGTGCCGTCGTGGGTGGCTGTCGGGCCGGGCGGCTCCATCTGAGCCGCCTCCTGCTTGCTCGGTGGGGCACCAGGAGGAGGAAGCGGGGATGTCCTCCACACTTCCCTTGGTGGCGAGGGAGTCCGCTCAAGCGTATGGAATGCAGGATTCCCTCCCGATCGTCTTCCTCCGCGCTCTCTTGCTCGGACGGGCGGGCTTCCACCTCCTGCTGCGGCCTCGCGTCAAACTCCTTGCAGTCGCCTATTCTCCTCCGTCTTCAAGCGTGAGGCTCTATCTCCTCGAAGTCTTGGATTCTCTCGTTGAGAACCCCTGCTTTCCGTCTTGGAGTTGCGGCTCAAAATCCTTCTTGTCCTCCGGCTCCTGCGCGCCCTTCTACCTCCTGCTGAGGTCCCCGATCTCCCGGTCTTGACCTCCAGCGCCTCCTCACGGCTCGGCCGTGCTTGCTCAGCCGCTTTGCTCGGCCTTGAGGTTGGCGCGGCTACCGTCTCCCTCCACCGGTTCGATCGTCGATAGTGATCCGGTCGACCTTGGTGGCTTCCGCTTCATGGCCTTGGTGAGCCTCGGCGTCATGTTGGGCGGCCGGTCGCGAGCCTCTCGCCTCTGCTGCGCCTCCTCCTTAGTTGGCGAGATCCTCGGCCCGTGCTTGGGCCTCCACACCCGACCTGCTCCTGAAGAAACTTAGTCGATCTGTCGAATGGACGGACTTCCCTTCGCCTCCGGCGCTTCCCTCCTCGATGCGGCCGAGGCTTGCCTTCCTCCTCGCCTCTGGGCGCCTCCATCTGCTCTGGAGGGCACCATCGCCTCCTTGGCTTCCACCTCCACAGGTCTTCTCGGCCGCGAGACCCCAGGCATCGTCCATGGTGGCAGGACCCGTGTCTCTTCCACGCGCCAGTGAGGCCCCCAAGTCCGTTGTGGGCGGGCATCTCGATCCGAGGACCTCCATACCATGATCCGGGCGAGTCGGTGGGCTCTCGGACCTAATCAGACCCTTAGGTCCACAGTCAGGAGCCTCACCTTCTTTGGCCCTCTTGGCCAATTCCTTGTTCGCCCTCTTTCTCCACAGGGCTCGGAGGGGTGAGGGGTTGAGGGACCCTCTTGCCTCTCCCGTCGGAGGCAGGGCCGGCTCGGGTGGGGCTGCGTGGCCTCCCGCTCCTTGGGCGGCGTCCCTTTCCTTCTCACGCCTCTTGACTTCTTGCCACTCCGTTGGCGAGGCACCAGGCGCCGTCAGTCTGCGTTGGCGGGTGGCACCATCTTCCGCCTCTTCGGGTCCAGTCGGGGCTCATCAGTGCCGTCGTGGCCGGTGCTGTCGGGCGGCCGGCTCCCATGGCCGCCTCCTGCTTGCCTTTGCTCGGTGGGGCACGGAGGAGGAAGCGGATGTCCTCCACACTTCCCTTGGTGGCGAGGGAGTCCGCTCAAGCGTATGGAATGCAGGATTCCCTCCCGATCGTCTTCCTCCCGCTCTCTTGCTCGGGACGGGCTTCCACCTCTAGGTTCTTCCTTACGCCTCGGTGGGGGCGGTCCCTTGGGGTCTCTCTTCCCTCCTTGGGAGGTTCGCGTGCCCACATGAATTAAGAGCGATAGCGTCGGCGGAGGCTTCTCACACCTCGGCTTGAGCTTCACGATTGATCTGGCGAAGATGATCCTTCCCGATCGCCGCCTTCCTCTGCGGCGCATGCGGGAACACCAGTGTGTCACCAAGGTGATCTACCTTGGTGAGCATGTTCGATGGACAATTATCACGGCCTTTGCTCGCACTCTGTCGGCAACTCCAGACATCAACCGGCGTTGGTTGTTCGTTGCGTCCACAGCTTCGATGGGCGGCCTTTGCCGCCTCTATCTTCCCTCGGCCTTGAGGGGTTAGGACTCGCCCCAATTTCCTCCATTGGGCGGTTGTACACGCCTCGGGACCTCCACGAACCTCCTTGTTGGCTGCTGCCAACATCTTCAGCGTACTCCGGACTAGGGTGACCATCAAATGTCGAACTGACTGGAAGCGTCCAGTGCCACTCCTCGACCAACTCCCCGCCTCCTCCGGCCCACGGCCCGAAGTCCGGATAGCGCGGTGACAATGTTGCGCTCCACCAAGCGCCGCTACGCCCGCCTCCGCTTTCTTGGGTCCCATCTTCCGCTCCTTACATCCCGTTGGCGGGTGGCACCATCTTCCGCTCCTTGGCGCGGCGTCAATTGCTTCCTCCGCCAAGTCGAGGCTGCCTAAGGATGCTGGGGCGATCAAAAGACAACGCCAGAGGCCGGGTGTCGAGGCGCGAGAATCGGCGAAGTTGTTTGGAAGAATGACCTCCGCCCGCTTTCTTGGGTCCCATCTTCCTCCTTACATCCCTGTTGGAGTGTGAGGCTCATGATCGTCCGCTCCTTGGCGCGGCGTCAATTGCTTCCTCCTGTCGAGTGCTGAAGGTGCAGGCGATCAAAAGACAACGCCGGGTGTCGGCGAGCGGCGAAGATCGCGAAGTTACTTGGGAGAATGACCTCGCCTTGCCTCGCCGGTGGCAATCGCGCGGAGGGGTGGCTCTTCTTTGTCCGTAACTATCGAGGGCTGCATGGCTTACTCTCGCCTTACGCTTCCGCCTACTGCACGCCTCATGCGCGATGCGGGCGTGAATATCTGCCTGCGGCCCACGGCAATGCTACAGTCGCTGCATGCCGTCTTCCATTCGGGCCGTCCACGTGGCGCCGCTGTCTAACTCACGACCAACTTCTAAGTTACTTTCCTGGCGTACTTATCCTGTTTTGACCGGGTGGGGTCCGGACTTATCCGACTCGGTGCGTGGTCAGGAGGTCCTCGAGTGGGCTCAAGGTCCGTTACCTACTCCGGAGTCCGGAGTGCACTCCGAACCGTCCGTGCGTCGTGCTTATTCCTCCTTCGCCTTATTTTACACTTGACCTCTGAAAAAACAAAACCCAACTTATTTCCTAACCCCCAAGGGAAGTCCATAGCCCACATCTATGCGTGAGTGGCACAAAGCATTTTGTTGGGCGTCTTCCGCCTCCTTGGGCGGCGGTCCGAGTGCCGTCCGTGCTTATTCCTCCTTTTCGCCTTATTTTACACGGACCTCTGAAAAAACAAAACCCAACTTATTTCCTAACCCCCAAGGGAAGTCCATAGCCCACATCTATGCGTGAGTGGCACAAAGCATTTTGTTGGGCGTCTTCCGCCTCCTTGGGGATGGGGATGTCCTCCACACTTCCCTTGGTGGCGAGGGAGTCCGCTCAAGCGTATGGAATGCAGGATTCCCTCCCGATCGTCTTCCTCCGCGCTCTCTTACTCGGGACAGGCTTCCACCTCTGGGTTCTTCCTTACGCCTCGGTGGGCGGCGGTCCCTTCCTCTGGCGCTCCTCTTCTCCCTCCTTGAGGTTCGCGTGCCCCACATGAATTAGAGCAGCGATAGCGCGGCGGAGGAGGCTTCTCACACCTCGGCTTGTGAGCTTCACGATTGATCTGGCGAAGATGATCCTTCCGATCGCCGCCTTCCTCTCTGCGGCGCATGCGGGAACACCGGATTGTCACCAGGTGATCTACCTTGGTGAGCATGTTCGATGGACAATTATCACGGCCTTTGCCCCCTCACTGCAGCAACTCAGGCATCAACCGGCCGTTGGTTGTTCGTTGCGTTCGGCGATGGGCGGCCTTTGCCGCCTCTATCTTCCCTCGGCCTTGAGGGGTTAGGACTCGCCCCAATTTCTTCCATTGGGCGGTTGTACACGCCTCGGGACCTCCACGAACCTCCTTGTTGGCTGGCCAACATCTTCAGCGTACTCCGGACTAGGGTGACACTTGTCAAATGTCGAACTGACTGGAAAGCGTCCAGTGCCACTCCTCGACCAACTCCCCGCCTCCTCCGGCCCACGGCCCGAAGTCAGGATAGCGCGGGTGACAATGTTGCGCTCCACCAAGTTCCATGGCCCGGACCTCCGCCCGCTTTCTTGGGTCCCATCTTCCGCTCCTTACATCCCGTTGGAGTGTGAGGCTCCCATGATCGTCCGCTCCTTGGCGCGGCGTCAATTGCTTCCTCAGCGAGTGCGGAAGGTGCAGGCGATCAAAAGACAGCGAGAGGGTGTCGGCGAGCGGCGAAGATCGGAGTTGGGAGAATGACCTCCGCCTTGCCTCTCGCCGTCGGAAGTAACCGTCGCGCGGAGGGGTGGCTCTTTGCTGTCCGTAACTGTCAGGAGCCTGCATGGCTTACTCTCGCCTTACGCTTCCGCCTACCCTGCAGCCTTCTGGCATCGCGATGCAGCGGGCGTGAATATACACCTCTTGCGCAGCTCGGTCTGCTGCTGCATGCCCGTCTTCCATTCAGGGCCGTCCACGTGGCGCCGCTCTGTCTAACTCACGCACCAACTTCTAAGTTACTTTCCCTGGCGTACTTATCCTGTTTTGACCCGGAGTGGGGTCCGGACTTATCCGATACGTGCGGCGGTCCGAGGTTCTTCGTAGTGGCAAGGTCCGTTACCTACTCCGGTCAGTGCACTCCGAACCGGTCCGAGTGCCGTCCGTGCTTATTCCTCCTTTTCCGCCTTATTTTACACTTCGGACCTACGAAAAAAACAAAACCCAACTTATTTCCTAACCCCCAAGGGAAGTCCATAGCCCACATCTATGCAGTGAGTGGCACAAAGCATTTTGTTGGGCGTCTTCCGAGGTTGGACGGCGGTGGAGGGAATGAAAGAAGGCAAGGTTCCTTTCAACAGTAGATAGGTTGGAACGTATTAGCCTTCCATGGAGGCCGTTTCCGGCATTACAGTCACCGACCATATAAAACCATTCTTCATGAAAACGTCGTTAAGTTCCTAATGTTTTGCGGTGCGAGGGCAAGTGGGAAAGTCATTATGTTTGGTGATTAAAATAAACCCAAACGCAATAGGAGAAAGTGGTAGACGTTAAGCTGTATGTACAAGATGGCGGTGTTAATAATGTTCCTACCGGGGTTCGAACCCATTGGTTAGTAGGAGTAACCGGTAAACCCTAAATGTAAGCGCTTAAGCAGTGGAAATCTGAACGGGGTACGACGAGGCGTTTGAGATAGCAAGGTTTCAGGGCCAAACAAAACCGGAGTGGAGCGCAACCAGTGGTCACTCAAGCGGCGAGCAATTGGCGAGCTTTTTGTGCAAGAGGGAGCGGTGTGAGTCGCCTCGGAGGAGACTTGGAGCAGCGCCATCACGAACCCCTAGATTGCGGCTGAGCGGTCAAATTGGGCGAGGGGAGCACGAACTTTGTAAGGGTATTAAAGCCCAATGTACTTAGACTAATACACTTAGTCTAAGTTAGGTGTCGTTAAGTATCATTAGTTTAGCTTAAGCTAATTACGAAGCTTCTTGTGCTCCTTCTAGGGGCTTCTTGTGGAGCTTCTAGGGAATATTGGAGGGTATAAATACCCTCCAAGCCTCATCTCAATGAGAGAGAGTTACACTTGCCTCCTCTCCTCTCCTCTCCTCTTTCCACCATCATGTGCTGCCACACGATCCTTCAAACTTCTCAGAGCTTCTCAGGGTTCTCTCCATTTCCAGGTTTCCACTGCTTTGTGCACGAATTGACGTCTTTGTGGTAGAATTGCGGACGCTAATTAGCAGAGAAGGAAGGGCCCTCTGAAGTGGCTAGTATTGAAGTGCAGGTGATGGCGATGGGAAGAAGAAGCAAGAAGGATCGAGCGGCCGGGCGGATCCCCGAGCTGTCACGGAGCAGCGGCGGAAAGCAAAGGCCGTTGGCGAGAAGGCGCATCTGGAGATTTGCGAGGAAGACCTCTGTCTTGGGAGGACATGCCATGGGAGCGGGCTTCCATGAGGAGGGCACTCAGTCGAGGCTGGGTTGGCGAGGCAAAGCACAACAAAATCGAGGAGGCCATGGAGAAAGGGAAAGGGTGGGAAGAGGTGGCTCCTATTCCATCCCCTCTGACCGAGGAGAGTTTACATTCGGCCTTGGAGCACAGATGGATGCAGTGAAGATCCTGGACAAGGATTGGATGGTTGTTCAGGATCCTGAACCAGAAGACGAGAGTATGTTTTGGACGCCTTTGTACAAGCTGTGGATTATGGGTTACAAGGATGCACTGCCAAATCAACGAGCAAGGGCAGGATGGCTAGTGTGGGCAACATTGGACATGTCAAATGGGGATCCAGTAGCACAGTTACTGTGCATTACAAGGCCTCAAGAATTCGATGCGGTGCCCCACGGTCCCGAGCTGTACAGAGCTTTCGAGATCAGGTTCAACAACCTTGTTATCAAGAAATGCGAACCTTTCTTTTGATTTAGAATGCTGAGGTGGGAGCAATCGGTATTCGCAAACCTTACCCTATTTCGTTTTTTATGCTTTCCGCCTGTCTCTGGCCTTTAACAGTGAGCGTTGTTCATTGTGCAGGGATCTGTGATGGGGAATGCATTCATAAGGACGTTGTGTGCGGAAATCACCCAAGCGATTAAATGCGGCCAGGAGGTCACGTAGCGCGCAGAGCCGAGGTGCGGGATGAGGAGGAAGAGAAGGACAGTGAGAACGAGGAGGGTACTGAGTTTGGCCCGGAGGATGAAGACTATGGCCCGATACCTGATGTCCTCGGACACTCGATGAAGAGCATTCAGATGCGCAGCAGGAGGACATGGATGCGGGGGTTTTCATGCCCTATGAAACCCCCCGGGGGTTGCAGACTGGGCTCGACGAGGTAGAGGGGCGCCGGCCAGCCGGCCGGCGCCCCACGCCAGTCAGGCCCGACCGACCCGCGGTTTTGGAAGTTGGAGAGGGACTGGCGCCGGCGGGCGCCCGGCGGGCGCCCTCACGGCTCCGCATGAGGAGGCGAGGCGCCGGCGGCGCCCTCTCATGCTAACCAAGGCTGGGAGGCGGTAGGGACGAAGGGGAAAAGGAAGGCAGGTGTCGTTTTTGAAGGAGATGGGAGAAGAAGGAATGACGGCGAGGACCCTCCTAAGGCAAAAGCAAAGAGGAAGGGACAAACTGCAGAGGGTGGAAAATGTGGGTGAGATTCCCACTGTTCATGTTACAACAGATCAGGAGAGGATTGCGGAGGCTATCAGGTTGAAGACCCCCTGACACGGGTCAGAGAAGCAGCATATGCGAAGAAAGTGGTATTGGAAACAGTCCTGGTGAAATTAGAGAACCTTCGACCGGCATCATACCTTACACCAGATGCACAGATACGCAGGGTTGATGAAGCATGGGCTAATTATTGGCGCGTGTTATATCAAAAGGGAGGATTGAAGAAGGCGTTTTGCCTTTATTATGTATGATTGATCCTGCGGAGTGTGATGACATGGAAAAGCTAGACTGGCAGAGATTCAGGGCCAAAAAATATGTCATGGGAGTACTTGGAGGAAACCACACTTATGCGGCAATGAAGCATCTTGCAGACATCTCTCCGGGCAAGAAGCGGTTTCAATATGTGGAGGCTCATGTGTACTGTGGTCTCAACGTACAGAGATGCGAGTCCTCGCCACGGACCATAATACTATGTCCGATAAGCGCCGGAAGATGAATTTTATAGAGCAGGTGAGGTATTTGAGGGATGAATTGATTATTGCGAAACGGGATCTTGCGGATATCTCTTGAAGAAGCGGTTTCAATATGTGGAGGCTCATGTGTACTGTGGTCTCAACGTACAAGAGATGCGAGTCCTCGCCACGGACCATAATACTATGTCCGATAAGCGCCGGAAGATGAATTTTATAGAGCAGGTGAGGTATTTGAGGGATGAATTGATTATTGCGAAACGGGATGCTGTGCAGATGACCATGACATGGAAATTCAACCTGTACAAGGTGTTGGGTCTTATTGAGGATGATGAAGCACGGGAGGATGATGTTTATAAACAGAACAAGGTTGACAACAGGACCCATATTTTATGCATTGCGAAACAAGAGGGTAGGGTATGGGAAAATGTAGACAAGATTTTTACCAAGTGGGAAGCAGGAGAGTTGCCAGAACAGAAGAAGCATGTGATAGCAGGTACAAGCAAGAAGAGCAAGGTGAAGCGGAAAGTGGCCGAGGAGGCCAACAAAATAGACTCTGTTTATGTGAAGCCAAAAGATATGCTTGCAAAGCCTTGGAAATCATTTCAAGGGATTCCAGTGGGGGAGTGTGGGCAGCAGATACTTATCACCGCTACGGAGAAAGTGTTGGCAGGTCTCATTGACCTGAAAGGAATGGATGACGATATATCTCTTCGGAAGAAATCTCATATTATTCAAGTGGCGATGGCAAAACACCTTGGTTGCTCGTCTTTTGAAGAGGTTCGGCGAGTATCCCCAAAGACTCAATCGATCAAATGCTTGCGCGATTCAAAGCGGCATTTGGAAAGGTAAGCCATTTTCCCGGACCTTCTTTCCATGTTCAATTTGGGCGCCCGGCGGTGGCGCCCACTCCTCTTTCATGCTCCCGCTGGCGATGAGGGCGCCGGCCGGCGGCGCCCCCTTCCCCTCCACCGCGGTGGGCTGGCGTGGGGGGCGCCGGCCGGCCGGCGCCTCATCCACTGCATAGCAGTTGTGTAGCGCTTGATCCAGTCTATGCATTCTAACAGGTTGTTGTTGTGGCAGCAACTAAAGGATGTGGAGGTCTTGACAAAGCTGCCCGACGATTTCCGGCATTTTATTTTCGAGATCAATAACTGGAAGGGCCTAGAGAATGAACAGCGCGCTTTGGCGGACAAGGACTTGGAAGAAGGACTCCATGTTTTCAATGTTCCGTCGGTGAGAAAGCAGGTCGATTAGTGGAAAAGCATAGCGTTACGGACATGCGTGGGTTTTTGAGGGGAAGGAAATACACCCTTCTAGTCATGGATGTCCCCGTGGATTTGACATCGGGCCAATGGACAAGCGAATGGATTTATCAATGATGGGTCTTTGTGTTTCAAAGTTTCGGAGAAAGCGGAAAATGACGACTTCATTATCGTCATGCATGGTGTTGAAGAAGCCCATACGGTAAGGGAGGCTATGCGGAAGTGGTGTGCCAAAGGCGGCTTAGTATCATTCATCTGGGATAAGACTAACATGAACAACGACAGAGGCGGATTTGAGACTGTGGAATACGTTACAGTTGGATGGGGTGTGAAAGATGGATGTGCGAAGGACAGGGCTGCCATGATGCCCAATGTGATGCACGGGACCTTCAACAATGGAAGATCCGTTATTGGACACCCTACTGTCGTCAAGAAACAGGTTTACCTGTCTCATGACAAGTTGGTAGTGTGCCCATACCAGAGACCATTGGGTCTTATGATGAAACTCGTGAGGACATTCTCCAAGGAGGCGGGTTATTGATGCATGCTCGAGCGGTGGGACTACGACACTAGGCTGCGTTGTTGTGTGGCGTATATTGCAATAGGCGGACTTGAGATCGCGAGTTACATTGCAGCGCATACAGTGTTGATGTCTTGCCGTCTGAGACGAGTTCACTTTTGAGCCGCCGAGAGGACCATCTCGATTCTGGGCGAGGTTTGTATTAGTGAAGAGCGCTTGAAAGCCCAAGTTGTGGCATTGAGTGCGAAGAGGTTAAAGACGACAACCGGCGAACTTATGGTGATGGACAGCAGACATTGGATCTTTGTATGGCGGCGACCTAAGCGGCGACACCCAAAACGATATCAATGAAGACCAGCAGGCTTTAGGTGAGAATGATAGCTTTGACGCACAGGAGATGGAGCGCTTGCGTAATTTGGCACTTGTTGTAGATTCAGTTGCGGTGGATGAAATGGTCGACTCTCATGTAAGCCCTCACGATAGAACACTGTAGACGCTGATAAGCAAAATCTCCCTGTGCAGTTTGCGGGAGTAGGTGTTTAGCTTTGCCAGTTTTGCCAATATGAGAACACCTGCATGTTCCGGATGTTTCCGAACCTTTTAAATTTCACGATGTGACTTTTCTGAAATTTTGGTGTTACGCTTTGCTTTGTTTGCAATCCGCAATGGCGCCGGCCGGCCGGCGTCATGTGGGGTTCGTGTAGAGGATGTCTGTTCAGTTTGGTGTTCTGCTATGGGTTTGTATATACGGATGGTGTCTGTATTCTCAAACCAGCCATTTTCCGCAATTTGAGGATGGTGCCTTTTCCGTCAAAGGGGTTATTTTTTCCTGGAAGGGGGTTTGTATATTCCCCCCCTTCAAAATTTATGGTGTTGGTGGTCGAGAGCTTGCTCCGCAACCGGCGGAAGGAGGGTGATTAAGCGCTCCCCGCTGACAACGGAGGAGGAAATCGAGGGATTGGCGCGGGGCGGGTCTGGAGCTTGCTCGTAACGCTTGCTGTGATGCCCTAGAATTCTTCTTTCCCTTGCCCTTTTTTTCTATTGGTTGTGTTCCAAAATTAAGAGAGTGCTTGTGAGTGTGGTTGGAAGCCTAAGGGACGAATCGAGAGAGAGAGAGAGAGAGAGAAGATTGGGTGAAGCGAATCGAGGGAGAGGAAGAAGATTGGGTGAAGGAGTGACTGAACACTGTACGCGATGCGAGGTGTGAGACCGTGAAAGGGGAGTAGAGAAGGAGAACTAATTGAGAAACTAACAGTGGAGATTTATGTGGATCGAAGAGAATCCAAACCGGTGTTGTCAGTGGAAGTGTGCACAAGAGGAAACAGTGTTCCCTGGTGGAATTGTGTGGGCGTGGCGCCCTTGGTGTGTGTGTGAAGCGGGTGTGAGGGATCCGAGGAACTTTGGTCCCTGGAATCAGTGTGTGCATGGAGTGTGGAGTGCAAATAAAGTCTGATCTGTGAGCAGTGGTAGCCATCCATGGCAGGGATCCACGGTGCCCTGCGACAGAAATAAGTTGCTAGGGTTTGGTGTGGGACCCACCCCTGTAGTCGTAGCAACTACTCGGTAGTGGTGAGAGCTACCGCGATAGCTGCCCGGAGACGGGGGTTGTGGAATAAGACCTATGGCAGTTAGACCAGTCGGAAGGTAGTGGTAGTTGAGTAGATAGGTAAGGGGAGTGATAGCAGGTAAGTCCTAACTTAGATGAAGGTTAGTAGCGATAGAAGTTAGCGTTCCTTGGCACAAACCATGCCCTTGGGAGAGAATCCTAGGCCTACAACGACATTGAGGGTGAATGTGGACCTCACGGTGTCCCTAGACACAAGTTTACACCCCACATTTTTGCGCCGTTGCCGGGGTATGAAACTGCTGTCAAGGACGTAGGTAGGACTAACAATACTAAGTACAGAGTTTAGATATAAATAGGTTGATAGATGGATGCCTCGGGTGAAGACAAGCGACTCTGGGTCTGACTGTGGGGAAACGCCCCTGGCAAAGCGACAACGCCAAGCAGCAGAAAGGTTGCAGAGAGTCACAAAAAGGGCGCAGTGGGAGGCCACACCTGCTGGATGAGGAAGAGGAACAAGGAGTCAGCCTAGAATCGAGGGTCGGATCCTATTCGAGCCAGACTCCCAACTCTCGGCTACGGAGGAGGTACAAGGGCCCAGGTACCCCAACCAGAACTCGTTTTTTGATCTCCGTTCCCGATTGCCCCGACCAGCTTCAGTCCAGTCAAACTTTGTGGGTGTGGAAGTCAGTCCAGACGTGGTAGTTGTATCCACTACCGCAGTCACTGAGAGTACTACCACGGTAGTTATGACTACTACTCCGGTAGTTATTACCACTAAGCAACCACACCCACTGTATGGAGAAAAGAAAGGCCACGAGGATCCTGACGAGTTTGCCGAGCGTTTTGAGTAGTTGACGCTTGCCAACCAGGAGGTAGGGGATGCGCAACGTGCCCAGCTGTTCTATGGAGTCTTGCGAGAACGGTGGCCAAGTGGTACGAACGGGAGTATCTCGCCTCTTCCACACCCCCCATCACCTTTGAGGCTTTGAAGAGAGCTTTTTGCGAAAGGTTTAGGGGATATGTCTTATCAATTCAATGAGAGCCTGTGAGTCTATAGTTGATGCGTCCACTGCCACGTTCGCTCATTGGACCAAGGAAAGGCATACTCAACTTTCTATGCACAAACTTGGAGATTTAAATTTCTCGTGTTGCGCAAGGAAATGTAAGCAGTAGAGCCTTAAGCTTGCCTTGTAGACATCATAAGCTGCAAAATAAAGCTCTTGCAATTAAAGAGAGCCTACAAGCGCACCATCGCCCATTACAATTGAAGAGAGTGCCACGTCAAGGCTGCATGTACCACTCTTACAATTATAAAGAGGAAACCCCACAAGCTGAACAATCAGCTATTGCAATTATAGAAAGAACACGCTAAAAGCGACTGGTCTCTTGCAAAGAGAGAGCCTATAGAGTTGCATAGTCTTAATCGGCTCTAGCAATTAGAGAGATATCCTACAAAGCTCCTCAGAAACAATCGGCTCTTGCAAAGAGAGCCTACAAAGGCACAATCGCCTTTTGCAAAACCAACCCTCTTTACGCTACTATCGTGAACCATAAGAAAATTACATTTGGATGAGGTTCCAGGACGTTGGTGCAGGCCGACCGCATGCCAATAGCTAAGCACTTGATTCCATACTTTACCTCCACATACAAGTTGGTCTCGGCGGTGCGAAGACGGCTCCACCCTCAATTCCAAGCTCGAGCGGCAATTTCAAGCTTCCCACATCACCACGAGCCTCAAGCATAGAGCAAGAGGAGGCACAATCGTCGATTATAACCGGGATAGTCGATGACTTTCTCAAACGCTGATTATGGCATTGTAGGCCTCGGTCACAAAGTACGTGATGGTGACACGAGTCAAAGAACGTCCACCGGACCCATTGTTGATGGCGAATGGCAGGTGATGGGAACCTCCTTCCCGCCAATGAAACATTCACAATCCGCACATAATATTCGGTGGAGCCCCTTGTTCTCCACCAGCCTTGTGTACTCCACATGATGTTTGTCCACGAACGCCTTATGCTCCAAGATCACACCGTGCTCCCAGACATGATAAAAGACTTGGTCGTGGTGGGCTCCACGAAATCCATCAAGCAATACGAGAACTTGGTCCCGTATGGAGCCGCAATCTGCGGGAAGGAAAGAGGCCCCGCCGAGACCCGTGATACCGTCCGCCATCCCGAAGCTTCCTGCGTTGGAATTCCACACCCAAAGACTACCACAGGATCTCCACATCCGAGTCGCACCTCCTCGACGGCGGACTTGAGAGTCACCGCTCGAGGCGAGGCCAGACGTGGAAGAAGCGCCGCATCGGGCCAGCAAGCTGTTGATTCACATCATCACACGCCAATGGTCCAAAGAGGAGCTGGAACTAGATTACATCGCGCGTAAGAAACATTGGCGTAAGATGGCGACAACCCGGCTCAAACAAGGGATCCATCGCCAGCACCGACGACGGTACGCTGCGTCCACAAGGTCGCTCCGGTATCTAGAATCAAAGACAACGTCTTTGGTGGCGTCACACTGAAATCCACAAGGTAGCTCCGCCCGAAAGAGGTGCGAGATGAGCTCGGTGCGGGTTGAGAGGCCAATACGTCTTTGGCGGTCCACACGCCGCGCGAGTGTCACCATGTTGAGATTGCGGACCCGGCTACCTCACCCGTGCAAGGATTCTCCTACTCGGTGAAGCCAATCATGCATCCCTCTCCGAGGAAGGTGGCCAGATCTCCTCTGCTGTGGAGTTGAAAACCGGGCGGAGGAGAGTTCAAGCGTGTTTGTGTTGCAAGGTAGCGGAGGAGGCGGGGAATACTCTGGTTGAATTCTAGACTTCCAAACCCCACTAATAGGATGGCCAAGATAAGAAGGCGGATGCTACCGACTCTAAAGCCTGATGGCGCCATATTGCCTTAGCCAGATAGGTCGGAGAGGAGCCGATGCCTTGGATAGCCGCAAAATACTTTGAGACAGGATACTTTGGTCCTATTAGGTCTCCTATGCTCACATATATAGAGCATAATGATTAGATGATCTCGATATGCTTAGGTACATAGGTAGAAAGCGACCTTTTCCAATTTAAAGGAACAAAAATGTGCCAAAGAGACCCCAATTGCATTAATACATAGGTAGAAAGCGTGAAGTTAAGGAATACAAGAATGGCTTCGTCACTCTACACTTTGATTTAACATCACTTGTTTTAGGTCTCGTGTTTCTCTTATAATAAAAGAATATTCTCTGCATGTTGGAGTTGCATAATTCTATTACATTTACTTAGATGAAGAAAATATATGTATATGATGCATAATAAGAAAATAAGATACTTTAGAAATATCATTTGTAGAAATGAAAAACTTATTTCATATGCATTTCACAAAAATCTCTATGTACTATCTGAGATATATGCTCCAATCTACACCAATGTGGTGTGGAAGAAAATCCTCAAAGCGCCTTTGGGAGTTGGAGAAATATGCTTTATAGATAGATACTAGAGCGACCATTACCTATTGTTCCCATGATGTCATAGCTAGGGATCAACATCAACCAAAAGTCTGTTAAAAACTAAATTGTTGGAATGGAAATGGAAGGAATGTAGGAGCCCCAAAAGTTAGAAAGTTATAATCCAAATAGTTGATAAAACAACCATCCTTCAATATGACAAATCCTCCTTTGCTAAAAAGACATGATGACATTGTTAGAGTTAGTGCTTTTTGAAGACAAAGTTCACAGTCTTCCATATTTTTTACTGTAGAAGGTGGATCTGGGATGCAATGAGCTAGAGACCATAATAGTGGTTCGGCTAGAGTTGCCTTCTCTAGTGTAGTAAGTTTAGCGTTTTTTTGTGGAAATAGCTCTCCAGCATTAGCAATTGATGCTTCAGTTACAGTCAACACCTCGCTATGGTGAGTAAAAATGAAGAGTGGATCAATATCAATACCATCACAATCAGGTGTATTCAAGAAAGGGTATTCCAGAAACCCACATGCATTTTGAAAAATATTAGCCATTCCAAATATAAAGACTAATATTTTGAATTTTATACTTACTATCGATAATAATGTATATCATCCTATACGCTTATACATATAACGAGGTAGATAAGATTCCTTCATTTGACTTTATAAAGGATGTCTTTTGTAAAGTATATTCAGTGGCACAATCAATATTCTCTTCGTTTTATGTCTACTAAACCAGTTTTATTTCTAGATGAACTCTTTATATTTTTATACCATATCAGGGAAGAATACGTGGACATCTTTTCGAAAAGTCAATCGTCATCCTTATACACGAAATACCAAATACGTATGGTACGTGGAAGTTGTTTTACACTCGGGTAACACAGTTATATAATTAGCACAAAGTATCACTCGGGTAACACAGCTATATAATTAGCACAAAGTATCTAGCCGTTATTATGCCCAAAGAAATGCATGCCTAGACACGACAAATTAGACAGGACGAATTTGTAGCTCCAAGCTGGTTGCCCCAAGGACACTATACTCTCTACCGGCATGCTTTTGAGCATGGTGAGCATAGACAGTACATAATGTGTAGTGCACCTGATCCAAAACGCATGCCTATCAATACCCGAAGGCCATTAAGGCCTGCCACTCGCCGTACCGCAGGGCCGTAGGTGCCCATGCCCTCCCTATTTCCATGCACATCAAATGTACATCATGTGACCATGCCCTAAGATGTACCGCCGCGGGACTAAGAAGTCCCGGGACGGTGGTATCCGACTCCAGGTTACATAATCACGGTTAGTCTGTCGAGTAAGAGATCCCGGGTTAGGAGATCTTAAGGAAATACCGGGTATGTTGCCGTTCACCCAAGCGGCTGATGCCGTGTTTGAAGGGTTTTGCGTCGCCCGTAAACAGGGACCCGTTTACGGGGAGATGTCCCGTGTAGCGTGTTTTGTGAGGTGCGAGTTGTACAAGACTGAAACCCGGTGAGGCAGAGTACAAGATGAGCAAAGTCCGAGATCCGTGCAGTACAAGATGAGCAAAGTCTGAGATCCGCTGCGGCAGAGTACAAGATGAGAAAAGATGAGCAAAGTCTTAGACCCGCTGCGGTAGACTACAAGATGAGCAAAGTCTGAGGTGCGAAGGTTGTGAGTGAGGGGAAGTGCGAGACATATGAACAGAAACATGAAGAGCTGTGTGCTCAGAAACACAAAGGGCTTTGGCTCATAACGAAGAAGAGCAACTACCTATATGCTGGGCTGCATAAGTCACAAGTTTGAAGACCAAGACTAGTACTCCGAGCGAATTTTAGATCTAGACTGCTTACACAAAATTGTCACATATTGCCCTTACAAAATTCTCACTACTTTCGTGTGTACTCAATTCTCTTGTTGACTCCCCTGTAACTTAAGATTCCAAGATACAGTCTTTTTATTGCTTTTCCTCGGCCTCTCGTCAAATGACTTCAATCGCTTCAATGTGTTAGGTCCTTCGTTCTCTGAGAATGGTTGCAACGGCTTTCTTGTCTGGCCTTTTTCAAGGTGTTGAGCTACCAACGTCCTCACTTGATGCATGGCTTGTTCCACAATAGCAGCAACATCAAAAGCCAACTCTTTGTGCTCATAAGCAGCATCTAAGATCTCCTTGCATCCTGCAACAATTGTGCTCAACTGTATTTCTCTTGTAGCTTCAAACCTTGATTTGGGCACAGGGTCAACCAATGGGCTATCTGGAAGAACAATATGTGGGTTGTTTTGGTCTTGTAACAAGAAGGACAGAGCCAGGTTTGTTGTCTCTAGCAAGGTTGTATCATATGCTCCATTTGTCCGAGAACTTTCCCGAGATCTAACAGAGCCATCTTTCTGCACACCAAGAAGTTGCTGCATACGAATAACATGCTTGCAGATGAAGGCCTTGAGACCCATGGGGCACGTACATGTAGCCCACGGTGAAAAAGCATGGTCTATGATGTACCATTTTCCAGGCGAGCTAGTGGACAAGCAAGGTGCACATGTTCGTGAGTGGCAATATGATCAACTAATCGAATACCTTCAGCACCTGCAAGTGCTGTCTCCTCTAACATCTCTTGCTTCTTGTTGCGAGTATAACCACCTTCCTTTGTGAAATGTTGATACCAAAATGTCGTGCAACAACGCTCACAAGTGGTGGAGCAACAATCCATTCGACGGCCTGTTAAACTGGACTTGGAAACACATGCTCTCTCCTTCATGTATCTGTGGAAGGCTTCAACAGTGGAAGTGGAGCCGCCCAAAGATGTGGCAAAGATCCTCGCATGGCGAGCCACATCACTATTCCAAAATAACAAGCAGCTTAGAGATTTAACAGAGAGTGAACTAATCGGAATACCTTCAGCACTGCAAGTCTTGTCTCCTCTAACATCTCTTGCTTCTTGTTGCAGTATAACCACCTTCCTTTGTGAAATGTTGATACCAAAATGTCGTGCAACAACGTTCACGGTGGAGCCAATCCATTCGACGACTGTTGGACTTGGAAACACATGCTCTCTCCTTCATGTATCATGGAAGGCTTCAGCGTGGAAGGCTTAGAGTGGTATTCTCGACATGTGGCATCCTCGCATGGCGAGCCACATCACTATTCCAAAATAACAAGCAATTCGATTAGAGCGAGAGGAGGCGCGAGGCAAGTGCATGAACTTAAAGGTCCCATGGCACATACTTATGGTCCCATTGTTCCTTGAAGTATTTAACAAACGCAATTTGCCTTTTCGCCCAACGCATAGAACAAGTCCAACATCCTGCGTAGCCAAATATCTGCAGTGGAAAACCCATTGACATACATGATCTCACCAAGTTCACCCAAATCGAGATCTATCTCGACCTTACCTTCTTCAATAGATTTTTCCTCCATGCCTTTCGCACGTGCCACAAACACAGCAAGATGGGCATGTTACGAGTCTAGACTTGTTGAATAGTAGAGATTTCTGCTTGGCAGTCGTCCACAAGGAAGCTGCTCGGTGTCCAAGTAGAATCATGCTGCTCAACCCGGACGTAGTCGACAACCATGCCACCAATGTTTCAATTGTTGCCTTACGTGATAGCCCATGCCATGTGCACACCGTTTAAGTGCTGATCGAAGGCCATGATGGTGAACAAGTGGTATTTGTACTTGTTCATGCCGAAGGTTGCATCCAAAGCCAAAACACTGCAATTCCCATACTTGATCATAGATTCCAGCATGAAAGAAGTTTGGATACCTAAGGCAAAGGGTTGCTCCTCGGTGGATTGATAGAACACCATGGAAGCATTCTGCCTAATCCAAAAAGAAACTGAAGTTGAATCATCAGGGTGAAGTTTCCTATCACCTATGACCACATTTCTGGCAATGTTGATTACATCGTACCGTTGCAAGAAGTCATCCCTAATCTTTTGATGAGGCCCTGCTTGGTTTGTAACTTTGGCATACAAAGCCTTTGTATGCCGACGCATGATCTCATCTATGGAAATGTTACAGTAAAGGCAGTGTCTAACCCAATCTTTTTCTCATCGGCGACGGCGAACATCTCGAGCCATGCCCTGGTAAGAAACTCCATGACAAAGGATACCTGCCATGTCGAGATGTTTGTCTTCGAAAAGCCCAATCTTTGCCACTTTTGGCCATAATAGTAACTGCTTCACTCGGAAGTTCGCTTGGCACCCATGTTTCACACTTTCCCCTCTCAAAACTTTGCACTTGGATGTCTCTGCCATGGATGGCCTAGTCAGGTCTGTTTGCCCGAAGTCCTCAGGGCCGTAGGAACACCAGAATCTGTGAGAAGAGCCATGAGTCAAGATCTTGATGCAAAAGGATTTTACGCACAAGAAGAGACACTACCACATTCAACAATAAGAAGACCAGACCTAGTGTATGTAAGGGCTGTGTGGACTGTAGGAGTATTGGGACGAGGTAAACTATTGGGCCCTTTAGAGTCCTTCTTTTAGAAGTTGGTAGCATGCTCTGCATCAGATGCCATTCCTACCACAAAGTCTTCTACTCTGTTAAACGGGATATGAGCAATTCGCATGGTCTTCTCGTGACCTTGTGTCCACCGTGAGTGCTTCTCACTTGATAGAACCCAATGGAGGTCGCTGCTTTTGAAAGTGCCACCCTTCGGCAACTGTACAACAAATGGCACATCAGGAGGTAGTTCATCTACACTAGTACACAGATTTAGATCCATTTCAAACTAATCCTAAGTCTAAGATTCTCCCTAATGTTGCTGTTAAGTGCACATTGGCTTCTAAGTACAAGCTTCCCCCTAAACACCGACTAGGCTTCCTCTGCAGGATTTATGTAAGTGCTGTTTAATTCTCTAAGTGCAAGCTTCAGGTACAGCTCACATCTATACGGGTTAAGATGGCACAGATCACAACGCAGTTACAAATTGAAGGCTACAACACGAGCTGGAACATTCTCTTATTGCGGTGGTCATTGTGAAGATCGATGGCTTTGCAAAGCAACTTCTGAGGCGGTGAAACAAAGTCTTTTGAAAATGTGTGTGTGGAAGGTAAAGATTTCCTTAACCCAGATTTCCTACCTGAATGGTGGTAACCATGATCACATTCTATACCGCTACGGTACGATGGAACGAGCTTGAAACCATGGTAGCATATGTGCATAGCATGATCTCGGAAAGGCCATGGCCTGCCACGGCCGTGCGGTACGGTGAGTGATAGGCCTTAATGGCCTTCGGAGATTGATAGAACTGCATCCAAAACTATCCCTGATCCAAAACCATCCTCAAGTCGATCTTTTCGTCACAAACAGCTTTACTTGGCCAAGCGAAAAGGTTTTGCTCCCTTTGGAGCGATTCATCGACCCACCATCAACTATCAATTCAATGAGAGCCTGTGAGTCTATAGTTGATGCGTCCACTGCCACGTTCGCTCATTGGACCAAGGAAAGGCATACTCAACTTTCTATGCACAAACTTGGAGATTTAAATTTCGTGTTGCAAGGAAATGTAAACGAGTAGAGCCTTAAGCTTGCCTTGTAGACATCATAAGCTGCAAAATAAAGCTCTTGCAATTAAAGAGAGCCTACAAAGGCTGCACCATCACCATTACAATTGAAGAGAGTGCCACGTCAAAGCCGCATACCAGCTCTTACAATTATAAAGAGGAAACCCACAAGCGAACAATCAGCTATTGCAATTATAGAAAGAACACGCTAAGCGACACGTCTCTCTTGCAAAGAGAGAGCCTATAGAGTTGCATAGTCTTAATCACTCTAGCAATTAGAGATATCCTAAAGCTCACAGCAAAATCAGCTCTTGCAAAGAGAGCCTACAAAGGCACACAATCGACTTTTGCAAAACCAACCCTCTTTACGCTACTATCGTGAACCATAAGAAAATTCTTGGATGAGGTTCAAGGGGCGTTGGTGCCAGGCGACTGCACGCATGAATAGCTAAGCACTTGATTCCATACTTTACCTCCACATACAAGTTGGTCTCGGCGGTGCGAGCGGCTCCACCCTCAATTCCAAGCTCGAGCGGCAATTTCAAGCTTCCCACATCACCACGAGCCTCGAAGCATAGAGCAGAGGAGGCACAATCGTCTGATTATAACGGGATAGTCGATGACTTTCTCAAACGCCAGCCGATTATGGCATTGTAGGCCTCGGTCACAAAGTACGTGATGGTGACACGAGTCAAAGAACGCCCCACCGGACCCATTGGTCTTGATGGCGAATGCAGGGCTGGCGGGGAACCTCCTTCCCCGCCACCGAAACATTCACAATCCGCACATAATATTCGGTGGGAGCCCCTTGTTCTCCACCACCTTGTGTACTCCACATGATGTTTGTCCACGAACGCCTTATGCTCCAAGATCCATCACACCGTTTCCCGAACATGATAAAAGACTTGGTCGTGGTGGGCTCGAAATCCATCAAGCAATACGAGAACTTGGTCCGTATGGAGCCGCAATCTGCGGAAGGAAAGAGGCCCCGAGACCCGGGATACCGCCGCCATCCCGAAGCTTCTGCTGGAATTCCCACACCCAAAGACTACAGGGATCTCCACATCCGAGTCCGCACCTCCCTCGACGGTGGCGACTTGAGAGTCACCGCCTCGAGGCGAGCCCCGTGACGTGGAAGAAGCATCGCCGGGTACAAATCGGCAAGGTCGTTGATTCACATCATCACACGCCAATGGTCCAGAGGGAGCTGGAACTAGATTACATGCTGCGCGTTGCAAGAAACATTGGCGTAAGATGACAGCGGGCTCAAACAAGGGATCCATGCAGCTTGGCACGGTACAGGCTGCGTCCACACAAGGTCGCTCCGGTATCTAGAATCAAAGACAACGTCTTTGGTGGCGTGCCGACTGAAATCCACAAGGTAGCTCCCGGTTCCGAAGAGGTGCGGAGATGAGCTCAGACGGGTTGAGAGGCCAATACGTCTTGTGGGTCCACCTTACGTATGCAACTTGGTGTCACCATGTTGAGATTGCGACTGCTACCTCACCCCTGCAAGGATTCTCCTACTACTGCGTGAAGCCAATCCTGCACGCATCCCTCTCCGAAGGTGGCAGATCTCCCTCTGCTGTGGGTTGAAAACCGGGCGCAGAGGAGAGTTCAAGCGTGTTTGTGTTGCAAGGGTGGCCGGGAGGGAGGCGGGGAATACTGTTGAATTCCTAGACTTCCAAACCCCACTAATAGGATGGCCAAGATAAGAAGGCGGATGCTACCGACTCTAAAGCGATGGTATTTGCCATATTGCCTTAGTCAGATAGGTCGGAGAGGAGCCCGATGCCTTGGATAGCCGCAAAATACTTTGAGACGAGGATACTTTGGTCCTATTAGGTCTCCTATGCTCACATATATAGAGCATAATGATTAGATGATCTCGATATGCTTAGGTACATAGGTAGAAAGCCTTTTCCAATTTAAAGGAACAAAAATGTGCCAAAGAGACCCCAATTGCATTAATACATAGGTAGAAAGCGGTGAAGTTAAGGAATACAAGAATGGCTTCGTCCTCTACACTTGATTTAACATCACTTGTTTTAGGTCTCGGGTTTCTCTTATAATAAAAGAATATTCTCGCATGTTGGAGTTGCATAATTCTATTACATTTACTTAGATGAAGAAAATATATGCGTATATGATGCATAATAAGAAAATAAGATACTTTAGAAATATCATTTGTAGAAATGAAAAACTTATTTCATATGCATTTCACAAAAATCTCTATGTACTATCTGAGATATATGCTCCAATCTACACCAATGTGGTGTGGAAGAAAATCCTCAAAGCGCACTGGAGTTGGAGAAATATGCTTTATAGATAGATACTAGAGCGACCATTACCTATTGTTCCCATGATGTCATAGCTAGGATCAACATCAACCAAAAGTCATGTTAAAAACTAAATTGTTGGAATGGAAATGGAAGGAATGTAGGAGCCCCAAAAGTTAGAAAGTTATAATCCAAATAGTTGATAAAACAACCATCCTTCAATATGACAAATCCTCCTTTGCTAAAAAGACATGATGACATTGTTAGAGTTAGTGCCTTTTGAAGACAAAGTTCACAGCTGCTGTCGTAATGACATCAGTTTCAGCCAGTGGTGCATTGTACAATGCCATCCAAGCTACAAACATGCATTCCAATGACATATCGTAACGCACATCCATACCAAGCTAAGTCAGCGCACCGGTCACTCCCATCTCGCAGCCTAAGGTTTATAGCCGCAAAACAAAACAAGAGTCATAACATGATTGTCAGCCCTCATCTGAGGTTCGAGCTAAATGCATATGCATTCGCTCAAATGAGTGGAGAGTTCCCTAGTCCACCAAAAACGCGCATCAGCAATGTGCAGAATGTAGGCCTATGCTCACTTGATGATGCAACATATTGCTCCAATAGAATTGAATTGCATAGAAGAGAGTGACAATCGTGAGCCGCGCTCAGCTAGTATCGCGATCGCGCTTCCGGAGCTACAGACTCTCACAACTGACCCCTGGCTACCAACATAAGACCTCTTAAGCTCGTCCTCGTTTCTTTTCTTACCAAGAGGTTACTGACGGGAAGACAGCAACGAGAAGTTGCCAGCTGAGAAGTGGGAGGACAGGATGGCAGTCCCCCGACTGGACGGACGGAACGGAGCAGAACCGCTACAAGATAAACACTTGGATACTTCACGTCGGGTTAACTAACTGTGAATTTGGTTAGGTTTAGGTTCCATTTGTAGCCGCTTATTTGGACCCAAACGTTGGGCAGTTACAATCGACGGCTGCTGTAAAGGGTCAAATTTGCCACCTTGATCTTGTTTAAATGTTTGAATGTTCAAACCATCAGGGACAAGACCAATGAGTTTGAATTTTGGCTTACCCTACAAAGACCTTGACGGATGCTGCGAGGTGCCAAGGTCTACCTATATGCAGAGCGCTTCTCCAACCTATTCTTGCTCTCGCAGGTCGCAGGGGCGAGTGCGAGGCCTAGGGCAAAAGCGATAGACACGAACTGGTGAGTCTACCACGTAAGGATGATTTGCAGCCAGCATCCTCGCCCCCATATTATGAGCCGTTGTGCAAGATGGAGAAGGTGACAATTATGGATACTACTCTTGATCATACACTTCAGCACCTGGGATTGGCGAGGAGGAAGAAGATGCCACCAGACAGCGGCAATTGTTTCTTGATGGGACTGCTGTGCATGAAGGGGATGATCAATTTGAAGGAAGCAGGAACGAGGATGCGAGTGCAGCTGACCACGAGGCAAGCCTCCAGTCCAAGCCTATATTAGAGTCTTTGATTGAGCCAAGCCCGGTGAAGCGTAGGCAGCATCCGAGCCCGAAAATGAGGAGGACTAGGAAGTTGTGCTGCATTGAGCAAATATAGACTGCATGGTCTTCACATTTTTGTGGCAACAGATGTTTGCTGAAATTGGGAAGAAGAATATAGAGAGCCTGAGATATCGTTTCTTGGGAATGCCATGAGAGCAACAAGAACTATATTTCGAAGGATTGCTTGAGGTACTCCAATAGCCGTAATGTGCTCAATTTCCTCTTGAAAGATGTGAGGACGCAATGTTGTGTTCGCAATTTCCGAAAAGTGGTCTATATTGAATGGCGAAGGTATTCGCATATGAAAGACAGAGTCCTCAGGAACGAAATCAGTTACTTCTGAATCTTCTTCACAGATGCTGCAAAAATTCAGTCCATTCCTTGTTATTTAGAGAATTCTGCATGGCAACACGGACAATGCATATGCCGAGGCGTCGGCGGACAAAGTGCTGTCGGGGAATCAGGATCACACTTTTCTTCATCATCCAGTGAGGCCCTTCCCTGCAGCATGGCACTATGTGCCTTCCCTGCAGCATGGCACTATGTGCCGGCAAGTCCTGCTGATATCATTCTGCAACGCAAATCACGATCATGTATGTATATGTAGTCTATGACCAGTCTTTTATTCAATGTCACATGGTGATGGTCGCTTTTGGTGGAAAGCTTATGTGCAACGACAACCACATACATTTTCATTCTCGCTCTTATAAAGTCACCGTAATCTGATGCTCGCTGTACAGTGACACCGTGTGGAATAATCTACACGTACAGGTCAAAAATGTTTAAAGTTCCTTGCGCAGCACGGGAGATCTCCAAGTTCGAGCATGGCAAGTTGAATCTGCGTTTCTATGGTCCAATGAGCAGTCGTGGCGGTTGACGCATGAACTGTAGACCCACAGGCTCTCAGCACTGACAGCTGATGGTGGGTTGATGTCAGGAGCTAAAAGCGGAGATGCGAGCAAACCTGAGGTTCACGGTCGAAGGTCTGAGCTTGGGAGGTCTGGGCAGCTGAGCATGATGCCGGAGCGGGCGTCGCTCACAGCCCAGCTGCAGCTAGCCTTGCAGCGGGCTCTGAGCAGTACCGGATCCGGGCATGGCAACGGAAACGGGCACGGGAATGGGAATGGCGATGGCAGTGGCAGCAGCAGTAGGGGTGGCAGTGGCCATGGCTCGGAAAGCAGGTTGCATGAGAACGGGGCAGGGAGTGTGGGAGCGTCCTCCTCGGACGCGGGTTCTCCTTCTCCTACAAACTCCGGGAGCACGGACCCTGTGTGGCAAGAGGATCGGAGCTACGAGCAGGAGCAGCGGCGGCAGAATCTGGCGTACCTGGAGCACATGCTTACGGACGGGGCGGGGCTGAAGGACCCGGATGAAATGGAGGTCACAGGCCTGCTGGCGTACCAAGTAATGCACAATGAACTCGCGGATATGATCGGGGATGTGGCCACCCGGCTGGATTTCTCTGACAGTGATTCTCCCTCTGTGCGGGCCTCGTCTGGGGACGGGATTGTGGAAGATTGGATATCGTCCGTGCTCAGTGCTTCTCTGCCTCAGACGCCGGATGACTGCGTGCCCGACCTGCCGTCTCCTTCCTCCCCTCTCCTTCTCCAAGCTGATGCCTTCCCGCCTGATGAGTTCCCCATTCAATTGGTGCCAGAGTACGGCCACCGTGCAGGAGACGGCCAGGACGATGCTGCGCATGCCAAGACGATGCCTGATGCTGCTGCTCAGGTTTTAGGGTTTGATGATGTGAAGTTCGTTGTGATGGAGTGTGCCAAGGCTGTGCTTGAGGACGATGTGCACAATGCCACCAGGCTGGCGAGCTACATGCGGGAGTTTGCATCTCCTTATGGCTCCAGTCTGCAGAGACTCACGCATTACGTCATGGATGCTTTGTTGGCTAAGCTGTATGGCACAGGAGCGGATTTGTATACTGCTCAGAGCAACGGGCAGCTGATGCCGCTGCTCTCTCAGAAGGTTTATGAGCTTATGTCTACCAGAAACCCCAAGTCTCGGCTGGGTTACCAGTTTGCGTACAGTGTGATTCTGGAGGCGTTTGAAGGAGCAGACAGTGTGCATGTCATTGACTATGGGATCATGGCTGGGGGCCAGTGGCCTGGCTTGCTGCAGGCTCTTGCCAACCGTCCTGGAGGGCCTCCTAAGGTCCGGATCACGGGCATAGAGTTGCCTCACCCTGGCTTGAACCCTGATGAGAAGATCAAGGAGACTGGACGCCTGCTTTGTCAGGTTGCATCCAGTCTCGGGATCAATTTTCAGTTCAAGGGATTTGCGGACAAGTGGGAGAGTGTGCAGATTTCTTCTCTAGGTATCCGGGGGGATGAAGTGCTTGCTGTGTGCTGCATGTATCGGCTGCGGAATCTGCTGGATGAGAGTGTTGTGGCGTCCAATCCCCGAAGGACTGTGCTGGAGAGGATTTCCAGGATGAAGCCTAAGGTTTTCGTGACAGGTATCATGAATGCTGCGTTGAACACGCCTTTACTGATGGCCAGGATCCCTGAAGTTCTTTCGCATGGTGCGGCATACTTCGACATCGTGGAGAGCTGCATGTCCGACCTTCCAGCAGAACGACTGCATTTGGAGCAAGAGCTGTTGGGCCGTTTTATTCTGAATGTCATTGCCTGTGAGGGGTTGGCAAGAATGGAGCGGAGTGAGGCGTATTATCAGTGGCACAGGCGACTGGCGAATGCTGGTCTACAATGTGTACCGATGAAGCAGAGCTGGTTTGACAGTAGCAGTGAGCTACTGCGTGACTACCACAGGAATTGGACAGTTGGTGAGGATCGTGGGTGGATGCTTCTTGGCTGGAAGAACACTGTTATGCAGGCTTATTCGGCCTGGGAACCAGTGAGACTACCTACTGCAGGTAAGATAAGTTTCCGGAATCTGAAGTGAAGGCTGTCTTGACAGAGATCTTCGGGCATGGAGATCTGGATGGAAAGGCTTTCTTGTTTTCCTTTATGGAAATGGAGAAGGGGATATGGTGAGCAGTAGCAGCTGCACATGTTTCTTCGCTTTTCACCCCGGGTGGCCAATTTTCTGCCTGGCTCACCACGATTCAGACAGCTGCAACCGCATCTTCATCTAACGCTGCTACTGCACCTGCTGGATGGGTGTACGTCAGCGGCTTTGGATCACAAAGTGACCTCGCAGGACGAATGTGGGTTGGAGATTGAGCTTCAGAGTCATGGTATTCAGTGTAAGCCGATCAATCTTTTGACCAGGTGTTGCTGTTGTTTGCTGTGATGTAAGAGTTTGTCGTGGGTGCCCTCAGGCAAATAGTCCTTCGTCGTTGACGCCCTCGATGCAACTAGGCTAGCTTCTCATATCGGAAAGGTTGTTTCTGTACTCTGGAATTTTGTGGCTTGGTCTGGCAACCAGGTTTGGACATGGCAGGATGCCAGGTGCCCTGGCATCCGCACTGTACATAGAAGTCTCCACTCCAAACTCGGAGAGAAACTCGCATTGCGAACCTTGTATTCAGAGCCAGTTTTAAGCTTGTTTGGAGTGTCATAAAGAACCTCCTAGGCGGATGCGAAGCCCTAGGCATTGCACTCTTGCTGTAGTCATTGCGAGCCCGACAATGCCGTCAATCAAAGAACATGTCCAAAGTTTTGACTGACACCACTAGTGTACAAGACATCACCAATCGTCTGCAAACTCCGTACAGTAGCCAGATCGTCACCCAGAGGGCCTTGGCCCTTCCCGGCTGAGGAAATTGTTTGCCAGTGATATCCGCGAGGGGGTAGGCAGTGGCACATGCACGGTGAGCTCTGAATTTGGACCCACTGAGCTTTTTTGTCTCACTGCCCAGGAGCAAGTTCCATAGAGCCCGCTCCCGGAACATTGCGCCTAGTCTTTGGGCTGCCCAGACGCTGCACATCGTGTCCTTCAATCCTGTGTCCTGCGGGAGCGAGTATTTTTAGCGACAGAGAATCAGGCTATGGAACTTTTAGAGGACTTATCCGACAGGCCCCGAGGGTCGGACATGGATGAAACCTTTCAATTTCAATCACAGGTGAAACCTTCTCAGGCTGATCTGAAGCCTGCAGAGAAGGTCCAGGTGGGTTGTCACCTGAGTTCTAATCTGGTGAGGGATAGCCCAAACTGATTATCAGGATTTGTGACCATTTTAGATCAGTCTTGCCAATATTCTCAGGCGGATTGCTAGCTTCCAAGTTCTGGCTCCATGTTTCCAAACACGAGTCGTGTTGGAGACACGATGTCGTGTTACACGACCTCGTGAAACCGGGCAGGCTCACTAGCAGTGCTGACACCACTGCGCGACTGTCGCAGCACTTGCCATCGGGTTCAAAGTTTCACTGTCTTCCATGGTCGCTGCTGGTCACATTCCCTGAGATGCTGTCTGACACGGTGGGCAGCCTCTTTGTCAGGGAGCCGATCAAAATGGGTGAAATCAGGCCTGTGTTAGGTTTGCAGTAAATGAACCACCTCCGCCTCAGAACCCCGTGGAAAGTGAGGCTTCACATCCACCCCTCAAATCGGAGGCCGAACGATAAAACGTGCTTTCGAGACACTGGCTTCCATAGATTCCAGCCCCTTGACATGCGTCCGTGTCTTCGTGAAGCTCGTTTCCTCGCACATAAACCAGCTTCATCAGACGCGTGCAACCACTTCCACGTTGCTGCACAGCTGTGTTCAAACAAAACCCGGTACCCAAACTCATGGCAACATGTTACCTTTCTCAGCAAGACTGCTAGAGTAAACCTAGATTCCATCCCCGCAACTAGAGGCTGGCGATGGCGGCGGTTTATTCAGTGAACATAGGATCCAGACCTAGTTGCCTGCCGTCACAGCCATTGCTCCTGGACAAGGTCAACATGCTGCGGCTATGGAACGATTCCCACATCACTCTGACGATCACAGTAACAGAAGCAAGGACCTCACATTTTTACTCCAACCCGACCCCTCGACCTCGGAGCCTGGATCTGACAACGTCTGCCAGACCAGTCCGAAAATTCATCATTTAGGCGACGATTTTTCATCCCTTTGCTGAGAAATGGGAAGTGAACGTGCTCCACCTCTTGCTCATGGATTCGACATAATCTGCAAGGCCAGCGTAAAATTACATCCTGCAGGCCAGGGTTTTCACGCCTCACTGACGAGGACCTCATATGTGAACATGCTCCTGCTCATGGATTTGAGACCATTTGCAGGACAAGCCTGAATTTCACCTCTCCTGAAGCAGACATGCATTCCTACAGCATGTCCTTTGCTGCTCATCGCAAGCACTTGTTAACAAATCTTTTTGGAGGCAGGAGCATCGTGTCATCCCGCAGGCCGCGCGGGCGGGCCGACAGGCCACTAATCCGCCGCTCCCACGCATCGGCGGCAGCGCTTCCGCCGCATGATTGTGAAATGATGGCATATTCCCGTCCTCCGCTAATGTGTAAACTAAACTGAGAATTTGTCATGTTTTGGGAAGCTGCGATGGCTGTGTGCAGAGCGCCTGTCTGCGCGTCTGTGTATTTCATTCGGCGGTGCAACCTGGAGATCTGCCCTGTGGAGCGCAGGAGGGTTTCCGCAAACAACAAGGCTAGGGCAGCAGAAATGCGGATTCTGGCTGGTGGCGCACTTGCGCGAGGTGAATGCGGATTCCGTCCTGCACTCTCTGCGCCGTTGCCGCAATGCCGTCTCTCTCTTCTCTCTACAACACACCAGCGCCGCGCCAGGGCCGGGCAGCGCGGGGCAGGGATGGGCAGCGCGGGGCAGGGCCGGTCAGGTCAGGTCAGGTCAGGGCAGGTCAGGTCAGGAAAAAGCTAGGTGAGCCCGAGGAAATGGAAATGCATGTCGCCAGCTTGTCTGTTTCTGGTAGCGACTGCCTAGAGATTGGTGGCCACTGGCCACAGCGAGGTGATGAGAGCTCGAGCAGCAGAGCTCGCTTCTCCGAGGCTGGGGGGTTCTCACTTCTCGCTCTGGATCTGCGCAAGGCAGAAAGGGCCGAAAGGAGAGGGGGAGCCAGAATCTGTGTGCTACAGGAGTATCACGACCTTGGAGCTCCACAACCATAGGCCTGCATAAACAAGTATCTGGCTCACGTCAGTGGGGCTGGCCCATGCGTGTCTGGAAACTTCCCGCTCCCCCGCCCCGCCCCCTCGGCTGGCCGGGGCTCCCTGGAATCAAGCTGTCATGGGGAGTATGGTGTGTGCAGCGCTGGCCCCATGCAATGTTCTCACAAGGGCCTGCCCGGCTCACCAATCATGCTCCTGGGGGCATGGGGCCTGGAGTCCTGGACCACCCGTCCCTGTGTTTCCCTGTTTCCAGCACAGGCCAGTGACGATGTTTTTCAGCTACAACAAAGATGCCATGCCACACGATGCAGCCGAGAGACATGTACCTACCGCCAGTTTGGCAGTTGCAGTTGCAACCTTTTCAATGCCAGAAGACAGACAGCCACAGTGGGAATCGGATGCCGCCATGGCCCAGCAGGCATGGACTTGGGTGCATGCCATTGCTATACTATGCTGCATTTACATTTATATGTATGTTGGAACTTAACTCTTGTTGCTATTCGGGAGCCTTCCTGGCGTCACAAGCAGCAGCTCCTGTAGTCCTGTACACATGTACTAGTTGACCGTGGCAAGTACGCAGCCTGCTTTGCTTTGCCTAGCTGACATTGACACTGATTCTTAGAGACGTGGGCGCGAAACAAGGGAGAGAAAGGTATGCACTCACCTAAAGGCCCTCCCCTTCCCGCATGTGGCTTGTGCCAGTTGGAAGTCACATTTTGCACACCCTCGCGGCCCCTTTCGGGCCGCTATCGTGGTCAGCATTCTAACCTCCCTTGTCACATTCGCAGCCTAGTATTTTTATCACCAACCCACTCCCCCATACCTTTCATCCCTCCTCCTCCTTTTCTCCTCCACATTCCACTTACCACTTCCCCTTCCCTCTCCTCCTTGTCTTCAACCATCCCCATGCCTCCAACCGTCACAACATCCACCACCACCTCCATCTTCTTCCTCCACGAGGACATCACCTAGATAGAACCCACAAAAACCCACAAAACACTTTCCTCCATCACTCCCCCAAGCACAACCAAAATTGCCTTCTTCGAGTGTGGGAGTAGGTGCGAGTGCGAGTGCGAGTGCGAGCGAGAGGGCAAGAATATTCCCGTGAGTCTACAGGCCCGGAGCCATCCACGTTACGTTGCCGAGGCCCCGTGTGGGCCACAAGGCCGGAAAGGAGAGAGACACCAGCTCCACCTCCACCTCTTGCTGCACTGCTGCTTATGTCTTCTCCCAGGCCACCCGGTGCCGAGCCTGTCTCGTCCATGGCAACGCCATGGCCCGAAAGCGAGGCGACCCCACGCCTCCCGCTAACCCAACTCCAACCCACCACCGTAATCACGTCCGTGAGGCGAGAACGACACCCCCCCACTTGCCGCCCACTCCCAGGCTCCAATAAGCAGGCCAGCCAGCTATCACTGTCTGCCTGGTCTGCCATGTGACCATCACATTGCCCCGCGCACCCTCAAACGCCCTTTCCCCTCGTACCATGCACTTGCAAAAGCGCCCTCGAAAATCATATGTTACCCTCCACGAAAGGCCCCCTCAATAATACACTTTCCCCACTCCCACACCACATGAGCTCGAGCGATGCAACTTCCAAGAATCTCATCTCCCCAGCGTGAGTTCTTCCTCTCCCGTCCAAGACCACCCCATATAATATCTCCATCTCAGAGTTCTCGAGCGCCAGACCACAGCCCGAGCCAGGGCTCACGTACGAGGCTCGCTCCCCGCCCCTATTAACGCGGAGCATCTTCCCCTGCGTACATACATACTATGTAACTTCCGTTCGCAGGAGGCGGGCGGGAGAAAGGTAATAAATACAACCGTCAGGGGATGTTAACCGGAGTCACGCCGTCCTCCTGGGTGCGAGGCTCAGGGCTCAGAGCGCAGAGCGCAGAGCGCAGAGCTCAGAGGCGCAGAGGGGAGTCAGGGAAGTTAACGCTCAACGAGGGCGTACCCGAGGAGGATTTTGGACCCACCACGTGTCCCGGCTGTTGGTGCCGGGCTCACGCGCCACACAGGCACTCGAGGGCGACCGCTCCTCCCAGGCCGGTGCGTAATGCGTAGTGTGTATGCGTGTGAGAAGCGCCTTGGGATCGGCCAGGTCGCGGGTTCGAATCCCGAGGCGGGGAGGAAATATCTGGCGCCCCCTCTCTCCTCTCGCACTTGCCCAACTTGTTAAGACATTCTCGGAGGCTTTCGTGGCGGGAGTGCGGCTGACGTGCCGCCGCTAACGGTTCCGCTGCGCCCCGCTTAGCGGACGTGGCGGGTTAAGAACTGCTCGCTCGGCTTAGAATATGGGCTAATGCTCCACGTGTGTGTGGCGGCTTCCAGTCCACCACCCGCCCCGCCCACTTGCGCCTTCCACGACATTTCACCCCTTTCTTCCGCCTTTCGCCGCCGTACTTGTTGGCTTCCTCTTATTTCGCATTAGGAAGCTGACATTCAGCAGCAGATTAGCCGGCTTCTTTGCCGGTTCCTTGTCCTCCCTCGTTTCCTGCTCCCTCCGCTGGCTCTATCCGCCAAGCCTTTACAAGGGAACCAGTGATCTCACTACTTATTCATTTCCTTCGGATTATGTGGAGTGGTTCACTTCACTACCCACCACTTTTTTCTTTTTTTATTGGGGTCATTCGCATAGGGGAATAGGGCGGTGCATGACATTGCTAAAGAGTTGAGACTCATTGCTTGGAGTGCAGCATGTTGATCTTATAGATAATTTTTAAATAGTAATTTTTAATTTATAAAGTTTTAGTAAAACATCTCTTGATACTTTAATAAGGTGCATTTCAAACGACATATTTTGTGCTCTAGCAAACAATTATATCACAAACTATCTACCTATCATACGTATATCAAGGGATACATTGTTTGCATCAGCAAACAATAATGTTAGAAACTACCTGTCTATATAGCTTATTAGTTTTATAATATAATTATAATTGTAGTCATTTGAGTATAATATTGTTTACATATCCCCGAGTATGATATGTGGATGTTGCTACAAACTTGAAAAGAACATATGTAAAATATTGTTTCGTAGTCCTAGAAGGGATATCATTGATCACTTCTACTTCAATATCAATATTACGCAAAACTCATTTGTCTTAGAAACACTAACTTCGATATATTCACAGTTCATGCGAGAAGACATAAGCAAAATTGCATGCATACTCACTCGGAAAGACTAGAGTTTATTTACCAATTTGGTCGATCATTTTAGTAGTACAACATATAAAACAAAATAATTTTAATTAATTTAGAATTAAGAGAACCTAACCCGTGTGTAGGTAATTACAAAACGAAATTAGGCGAAATACCACATATGAAAGCGATTAAAAGCGAGAGAATTGGCGCCAATACGGGACGGAACGGATGCGGCCCACTTCACTCCGCTCGTGAACCGCTGGGACGACGGCGGGTGCAGTGGGCCCCGCCTGGGCCAATCGTACCCAGCCCGCGCCGCTCGGACGGGAGAAAGATGCCGGCTGTACGGCGACCCTGTGCCTTTTCCCACATACATACATGCTCAATTTGTCGTTATTTCCCAAATAGGGCGACAAATACCTACATCTGTATATCGGTATTTATTTGTCCTTTTTTATCAAAATACGTTCGGACACAAATTGCATGGAAATGGAGGAGTGACACTTACAAGTGCCCATCTTATGTTTGTACTCCAATATTATTTTGCAGTACATTTTTGTAGTACACATGTGGAAAACTTGGGAGTGATTTAAGGCTCATTGACTGTATGGGGATGCTGCACTCAGGCAAATCATGTTGACATGTAAAATGTTTAGACTCGACGACGAAATTAAGATCCCACCTTCTCCTAGGGTGGAGTGTAGCTGTTTTTAATTATTTCCTAAGAATGTAGGTTTGTGTTGAGGCATGATGTAGGGATGTGTGGCTTCATCAACATTTGTAATGTTGACATGATTCGGTGGATCCAATTTCATGTGGTTGAGGTTGAGTGGAAATGGAACAATTAAGTTTGAGTTAAGTTAATGAGTGAGGTAATGACGTCATGTTAGGCTAATATGTGCACATGATAAGAGGAAGAGCTTCTAGAACCACATCTTTGAGTAAAGGATAGCTTTTGCAGATAGGTAGATAGGTGGAAAACTGGAAAACTCTGTCAGCAAGCACATTAGAGGCTATCACATATGCCTATGACGTACCCACAAGTTCGAAATGCTTTGAAAGAGGAGTAAGCATAAGTTGAGTGATGGGGAAGGGGAGGGGAGAGGCCGGTCACACGTTTTTTCATTTCACGGAATATAAGGCTTATTTTTGGGGTTTTGTGAAGTTATAATTTCAGCATAAAAGACTCAAGTGCAATTTTTGATATGGAATATACATTGTATTCAGACACGGTGATGAGATGTACCTGTGCAGCAGTGCATCTTGCACGTTCATGAACGGTATTTACCCACACTCAAATCATGAATTTGGACAGTCGAAATTTCGGACACGAAATAGCGCGTGTGTGTGATATGGGCGCGACCCTAAAAGCGACAAAGCACACAGCCTGGTTGGGTCCTATTTACATCGCCCTGCCCGTGTCATATTGCTGCAAATAGCCATCTCGCTATCTCATGGTGACGGAAAGAGGAGCAGCAGTTCGAGTCAGCATGCGGCCCAAGATGGCCAATGAGCTGCCTGCAGTCCCGCAGCGTCCCACTTTTTGGCCGCGGCTACCGGCTGCGGGCCCACCCACTGCCGGTCCCCGCTCCCTTCCACCCTTCCCATTTCCCAAACCCTAATTCTACCCTCCCTTCAAGTATAATCCGTGCCGTGATGATAGGTATTTAAATTTGAAAAACAGGTTTGGTGTGGGTCTTGCAGGAGGGAACTAATATAGTCTCTATACTTCAAAAAAAAAAGAAAAAGGAACTAATATAGCTTACCCAAAGAGGTGATAAAAGTATCCATAGGCTGTAGGATTGCCATAGATAATGAATGGTACAAGAATCCTTGTAAGAGGTGCATCACACGAGGGGGAGTCAGGAGATCTGCACATTGTACTACAATGTGGCCCAGTTTCGGAAGACTGGTCTAGCCTTCCACACGAAATGTGAACGATCATTGTCATGAAAGAGTCACACAAGCATGGAAGGAGAATGAATGCAGCTAGACTGCGCGAATCTAGAAATTGTCTTGACCGTCGTGCAAGAATATGAAGGAGTGAATGCGCTTCCATGGGCGTGTGTGTGCTGCTGCTCTGTTGCTCTGGGCACACGCCGGGTGTGGCACTTGAGGTCGTGCAACCTTTCCAGCTCTTTTATGTCCTTGTCCGAGGAACCTTCTGATACCTCCATTAAAGCTGACCGACTTCAAGGGAAAGGGGCATGGGAAGCTTACGTCGATACCACCCTCCGATCGCTCTCCCACATCATGGGTTCGTTGCATTTGCATCGTGAAGTCCTTCTCCGATCACGCACCTTTCACTTGTACCTCCATTCACACAATCTGTGTATGCTTCAACACGACGAAGCGCCGCATACCATACCACCTCGCCCTGCTGCACGTGCAATACAACACAAAACAAAGCAAAGCAAAGCAAGACAAAGTAAAGCAATGCAATACAAAGCAAAGCAAGGAACTCTAACGAACTACAATGTTGAACACAACTAACTCGAAGACCGTAATCTGGGATGTTAGGCAGCTAAAGCTCGAGCGTGCCAAGCCGGAGGCCGTGTATGGTCGCATATGCCTTCGGTGATTCGGCGCATGATCCCTGATTAAGAGAGAGAGGGAGTTACGTTACCGGAGACGACCGGATCTGGGCTCATAATGGAGGAGCGCCCATGAGCGTGACCTGAGCCCTAATTGTTTGGGTCCCTTTTGTGGCCCGAGCGCGCACTTCTTTCTCCTTTTTTCATCCTCACTCTCTTCTCTCGCTTCTCCTCCTCCTCCTCCTCCTCCTCCTCCCTTTCTCCCTTTCTCCCTACTGCGCGTCTCAGCGCGTCTCGAGCGCTGCCTGGCTCGGCTCTGCGCTGCGCTGCTCCGCCCAGTCCCCGCCGAGCCCAGCCCAGCCCAGCCCACTCCCGCATCCTCCTGCACGCCTGCCTCAGGCGCCTGTTCCACGAGCCGTCCGTCCTGCTGCCTCCCTGCCTGTCCTGCGCCTCTGGCGCGGCTCTCATTTCATTCCGCCCGGCCCAGGCCCAGGCCCAGGCCCAGGCCGTGCCAAATTGCCTGCGCCATGGCCGCTCCATTCCCGCCTCTGCGCATTCTGTAAATGCCCGCTGACGGTGCGGAGTTATTGCCCGGGCCGTGCTGCTCTGCTCTGCTGCCGCTGGGACGCCTCTGATGTGATGGTGCAGGTCTGCGGGCTCTTTAATTCCGCCCCGCGCTTCGCAATTCGGCACCCCCGGATCGAGCCTGTGTAGCTCCCGCCGCCCGCGCTCGAGCTGCGGCATTCTCTATGGCTGCGCAGAGGCCGGATCTCGCCCTGGCCTGAGCTGGGAGCGAGTGCTCTGAGCTGCCTAGGAGCTGGGCTTCTTCTTCTTGGAGCATGGCCGTGGCGGGGCTGATTCCCCTACCCCAGGGTGTACAGAGCTTGCTGGGGAAGGGGGCCGCTGTACAGCATTAGCTTGGATAGGAGTAGGAAATTTTGGAGCGCCTCGGGTCGGGTTGCATCGCAGCGGCAGCGGCAGCGGTGGAAGGTCGGAGCCGATATTTTGCTGCCGCTTTTGTGTTGCTGCTGCTGGTGCTGCCATGTTGTGCTGCTGTGAGTCGCGGGCCAGCTAGGGCGGGTGTCAGCTGCCGAGGCAGTGGCTCTTGCTGCTTGCTGCCGATGGTGGCTGGCTGATCAGGCTGGTTCTGCCGTCAGCGCGGGCCTGCCGGGGTGGGGAGGGTGTGGAGAGAATTTCGGTGGGAGGGAGCGGGTTATCTGGAGTGGGAAATTTGGGGTGTAGATCCGCCCGGGAAGCGGGCACGGGTGGTGGTGATTGATGCAGCGCCTGCTTCTTGCCGCCGCCTCTTGCCTGTGCGGCGCTTGACTGTTGTCTTGCTGGGGACGGTGTCGGTCGCTTTGGTGCTGCCCCGGGTTCTCCGGTAGGACAGCTAGCTGCTTCCCGGCTGAGTGAGTGGTTGGTGATCTGCAGGCGGGAGGCGCGCCCTTCTGTCAGCTTGGATCGGTTCGCCGCTTTAGTCGTGCACTCCTGCCGCAATGAAGGAATTCTGGGATAAGAATCACGTCGCAACAGCCAGCAGATCCGCTTGCAGCGCGTGGAACCAGCAGGAGTAGCTCCGCAGCTCGTCTTCGCGCGCTTGTGTACATAGCTTTGTGCAACTACCCTAGCAACCTTACTGCAATTTGACGCACTCACCAGTGGTTCTGAAGCCGCGCGCGGTCGTTACTACGTGTCTGTAGTTCTAGGTCACGCGGATAGTGGAGGTAGTAGGATCTCCAGGCCCGTGTGTTGTATATTACAAGCCGTTAGCAATGGAGGGCGGTGGTGTCGGTCGAGGCAGCTCAAGTGCCAGCGCTGAGGTTTACCTCCCCAATTACAAGCTGGGGAAAAACTTGGGCATCGGCTCATTCGGGAAGGTGAAGATAGCGGAACACACGCTCACAGGGCACAAGGTTGCTATCAAGATCCTGAACCGCCGGAAGATAAAAGCCATGGACATGGAGGAGAAAGGTATGTTCTATCCTGCCCTTCCTTCATTTCCTGCTCTTGTCGGACGGATTCGTTTCTACGTCCAGGTTTTTCCAAGTTATGGACTCAATTTCAGTGGGCACTGTGCATTCAGAACGGCTTCAGCATTGCACGTACTTGGTTTGACATGTCCTTTCCTAATTCGTTGCTCGTGTATGCATTCCAGTGAGGCGGGAGATCAAGATACTGCGCCTTTTCATGCACCCTCACATCATCCGGCTCTATGAAGTCATTGAGACACAAACTGACATTTTTCTGGTCATGGAGTATCTCAAGTCAGGGGAGCTTTTTGAGTATATCGTTGAGAAGGGCAGGTTGGCTGAAGATGAAGCAAGACGGTTTTTTCAGCAGGTAGCCGCTCTTTCATCCCAGCTTCTTATGCTTTTCATGACAAAAGGCTGGGGCTTCATCTGTTCGTGAAACTAATCTGGTTGTACTTCGTTATATCATGCAATGCAGATTGTGTCCGGGGTTGAGTACTGCCACAGAAACATGGTGGTTCATCGTGATCTGAAGCCTGAGAACTTGCTGTTGGACTCCAAGTGTAATGTTAAGATTGCTGACTTTGGCCTCAGCAATATAATGAGAGATGGACATTTCTTGAAGACAAGCTGCGGAAGCCCAAACTATGCTGCTCCCGAAGTATGTCCCCACTCACGTGTTTTCAATGTCGTTTCACATGGTATTTGAACCCACCAAGCTGATCTTTCCGTTTCTCAGGTTATATCGGGGAAGCTTTACTCCGGCCCTGAAGTTGATGTGTGGAGCTGCGGTGTAATTCTGTACGCACTTCTCTGTGGTAGCCTTCCTTTCGATGATGAGAACATCCCTAATCTTTTTAAGAAGATCAAGGTATAACTGCAACCGGAATTCTGGGCAGCGATGGCCACTTGTGATGAATTGATTTGCTTTGGATTGCCCTGTATAGTTAGGCTACTAGAACGCTTTGATCATGTTGCTTGTGTCCCCTAATTTGGGTCTGTTCCTTAGTAGGAGGGGAACCTCTGTTTGGTTGTCAGGTATTCCAGCTCTGTGCTGGTCCTTTTTGTCTCACCATTCTGGTGAGATTCGATTGTGCAAAGTGAGCATTAGGCTTTGGGTGAGCAAGAAGTTCAAATTGTTTAAGGACCAGTTTAGCTTATGGTGCTTGGTTCAGTGATGTGATGGCTGACGTTTCTGGCATCTATCTTCCGTTTACACTTCCTGGCATGTACCGCCATTTGTTCTCACACAAGCGTCTGTTTCCTTGGATTGTAGGGTGGGATCTATACTCTTCCTCATCATCTTTCTCAGGGTGCCAGGGACCTCATCCCGCGGATGTTGCTGGTGGATCCCATGAAGAGGGTCACTATCCCAGAAATCCGTCAGCACCCCTGGTTTCAAGCTCATCTGCCTCGATATCTTGCTGTGCCTCCTCCAGACACCATGCAGCAAGCTAAAAGGGTGAGTAGCTTGCCTGCTGAGACCATACTCTCAGCACTAGCTGTCCTTGGTTGACTGATGTAACACCAGTCCCAGCAACATGCCAAGTTCTAATTATTGGAGTTGGTTGCAGATTGATCCTGATATTTTGCAAGAAGTTGTCAATATGGGCTTCGAGAGAGACAATCTTGTTGATTCACTTCATAACAGAGTGCAGTCTAAGGTAAGACTCTGAGCCCATGGCTCTCTGTTCATTCCTTGATATTGTTTGTATCTGAGGGGGTGCCTGCAACCGTTAGATCTGCATGGTGCATGGTGTGCAGTGATCATCTGGATTTGCACCTAACGTCAGGTGGTTCCAAGGTCTTTCAGGGAACAGTTGCATACTACTTGATTCTTGATAATCGACGACGCATGTCCAATGGTTATCTTGGCGATGAGTTTGTAAGTTCTCTCAGCTTTTTTCACTCTTTTTCTTCTAGGATAATTGTCACAGTCTAGTCTCTCTGGGAATTCTCTTTCAAGTCTGTGCATGTTGGGCTGACAGGAGGCAACGCCCGTCCCTATGCTCCCAATGCTGGCCTATGATTCAGCATCTTCACCTCGGATGGGACGACCCAATGTGCCCTCTGGCTACATGACTCCGGGGAGTGATCGTCGCAGAGGCCCTTCCCCATCAGTTATCCAGGGGCGAGTAATTGCTGATCGGAAGTGGGCACTTGGTTTGCAGGTACCAACGAGTGCAGACCACTGTCTGTCTCATTATGCTAGCACCTCAAAGAGTTGTGCAAACTTTTGCTGATGCTTATCGCTGGTTGAAATACTGTAATGTGAAAGACTATAACAACCATGTGAAGCAACGTGTTTATTACTTATGAGAACAGTACTCATATGAAATAAAGCTTCCGGGTTAACTCAAACAGCTGCTGTTCTGTGTCTAGGTTCTGCATGGTCTAGGCTCTTTGGGTCTCATTAAGCAATCTAATAAGTATGTCCATGTTTGACTTGCAGTCTCGTGCTCATCCAAAGGATATCATGACAGAGGTCTTGAAAGTCTTGCAAGAGCTGGACATTGCCTGGAAAAAGCTAGGCCACTACAATGTCAAATGCAGATGGGCTAGTCCTGCGTCAAGTTTAAGTAGGACTCACTCTGAAAGCAATATTGCAGATTCTCCGATGAACACTGGATCCGGGCCTTTTGCGGATGGTGGATTCAGGGTGCATGGGAATCATCTTTCTGAACTTGATGACCACTCACATAGTGCAGAGGAGAATGTCGTGAAGTTTGAAGTTCAGGTACACTCCCCTCCAACTCCTCAGTGGAATGGACTAGCAGAAAGATTACATTTGTCCTATGTTTTAGCTGTGGCTGGCTGTGGAGGGTTGATTGGTGAAGGAAGTGCTGACAAGTACAGCTGGGTGGTTTGGTGATTTGTGGCTTGCAGCTGTACAAAATGAGGGAGGAGAAGTATCTTCTGGATGTTCAGAGAATTGAAGGGCCATACTTCCTCTTTCTTGATCTATGTGCAAACTTTCTTGCCGAGCTTCACGTGTAGTAATGGGGTGGGGTGGAAGAAAGCCTATTCATGCGATTGGGGGGTGGTTGTACCCGAATCGTCTGTAGCTTCTTATGTAAAGTGGTAGTTTCTTTGTTTATAGCGGTATCGTTTTGCAATTCTCGGAAGAAAAGACAAATGTTTGCTCCAGGTAGTGATAGCCACAGCAGGTGGGACTAGCTGTTATTTTTCCAGTCTGGAGAGGGATGAGTCCATTCATTGGGTATGCTCATCTCATGCTACCAGTGCTAGAAGCTAGCCTGTTACTTCCCTCACTGAAAGACCCACTGCATCCACTTTACTCAGTAGACGAGAAGTAGAAGAGGCGGTACCTTCAAGTACACAGGATGTCCAAGACCGGGCTAGATTTTCGCTATGGCTACCTGCTCCACATGCAAAGTATCCTTGAATGGGTGTCATCTCCAAGCTGTTGCCCTGCTTCCTCTGGTCTCATTAGTCAGCGAGAGGACAAAGGGGTAGTGGAGAAACTCGTCGCCAAGCTAATAGGTAGCTAAGGTACGATGACGTGACTGCTCGACAAGGTTCTCCAAAATTGTAAAAATGATACCGCTGGATGTTGAATGTACACTATTTGTCTTCAGACTATCTATCGTACACAAAATTGCAAACTGTTGCTGTTGGAAAAGTCTGTAGGTTGACTAGAGGAGAAGTCTGGAGAGGAGCGTGCCACAAATATCATGGAACAGAGGTAAGGGCCCTTCTAAGTTTTGAAGGTCAAGAATATAGAACGTGTTTTTCGGGGAAGATGTTAGGCCAAGCGAGCAGCCTGCGGCAGCCTGATCCACGCTGCGGATTCGCATGTATCCTTCCGCTGGCAGATCCAGGGACAGCGGAGACAGGCCCTTTCGGGAAACTTTGCTCAACTGCAGGCAGGTGACACTACGTATCAGGCCTAAGAATTCCAACAGCCCCGATTGCGGAAAGTGGTCAGCAGAACTTCGAGGAATACCTTCAAAGCGAATCTCAGCTGCATGCTACACCTCCTTCGATCCACCGAAGAGACGCTTAGGGTCTGCAAGGAAATGGATGTTCTGGAGGAATTATTGCTGAACTTAGTTACTCTGTGAAGTCGACAGTATAGGAGCCATTGCTGAATGCTTTCCTCCACTTTCTGCCAGAAGACTCCCATCTCTGCCAGGATCTTCCTCACCTTAGACTGAACCAGGCTGAAGGAACTTAAAGACTGCACCATGCCCATTGCACTCGAGATGTTAGTTCCAGCATCACCGGGTCGGAAGCTCTGGTTCTTACCTCTTCCAGAGTTTCCCGAAACACAAGGGATTCTCATCTTATTTTATCAAATACTTGCAAATCGTGTTCCAAACTTTATGGAAATATCACACCTTGCATTGTCTACCTGCAGCCCTAACATCTACCTGGAGTCCGATTGTCCACTTTTGGTCTGTTCCTGGAGCCACGAACGCGCCTGATGGTACCTTCCGCGGGGATATGTTGCTCGACGCTGAGGGTTCATGGCCGTGGCTGCCGCTCTGCTCCAACGTAGATTGGGCCGATTCCGCAGACAGCTATTGGCGTAACAAGAAAAGGTCGGAACAGAATTACACATGGATCCCTGGAAGCAATCTGTGTGCTGGCAGTGGTGGACGTCCATCTTACCTTCTCCTGGTCGCACCGAATCTTGGATTTTTTTCTGCTGAGAAGTGCATAGTAGGCGACCGTAGCCTGAAAGACGCTGTTAAGTCTTAGTGCAACAAGGCTGATGCACACATGTTCAGTTCTTAAGAGCAAGATGATGCTATGCTAAGCTCAAAGCGTACCTGATTGCTGGCCCGATTCCAAAGGGAAGTGATGAGATAGCTGGCTGCGCACCCGAGGTTCACCACTTTGAGGAAGCTCTCGACATCTATCTGCAGGGCAACACGAGCTTCTGCTCATGGTTCTGCAAGTTGTACGTGAAGGACGGTAGCTAGATGCAAGATGCAAGAGACCGTGATCAGAGAGACGAGACGGGACCTTGTCGAGCTGGTAACTGGGAACTGGATTTGCGATGTAAGGTGGAACACAGAGGCCGAACCAACTGTGTTGTTTGATTTCGGAAATGGTAATGCGATTAGAAGGTTCCACCGTCAACATCTTCCTTAACAGATCTCGAGCACCTTCTGCTACTTGACTTCTAGGGACTTCATAGTCTCCGTGCTAGAATTCATGCACCGACGAGCAGATTCATCACGAAGGAAGAAGGTTTATGCATTGTTCATCAGCTGCAGGCGGAGAGGACGCGAACTCACTCGTATTCTCCAAGTAAGACGAGATCTGTCGGCTTCTTCGAAAGGCAGCTTCCCGCACAGCAGTGCATAGAGTATCACCCCACAACTCCATACATCGGCTGCCTTTCCTGAGTGTGGCTTTCCTGGACTGAACATCTGCCCAGACAAAGGAGCCCATCTCAGCTGTTAAACATGTGATCGGAGATCTGAGTGTTTCTGAGTTTTCTAAACGCCTGAAAATTGAAGTACTATCATGCGTACCTCTGGAGCTGCGTATTCCCGAGTCCCGCAGCAGGTATTCACGCAATCGCCATTTGCCATGATGCAGCTCAGCCCAAAATCCGCAAGCTTGATGTTGTTCTGTGCATCTATTAGAGTGTTTTCTGGTTTGATGTCTTGATGGGCCACTCCATGCTGGTGGCAATAATCGACTGCGGATATGACCTACATCCGTAGTAGCATGGAGGACGTCCTCAGAGACAGGGTTGCTGCTATTCACATTCTCTACTGCAAAACGCCTGCGACAGGCACGGATTTGTATATCATACCTGCTGAAAAACCCGCCTCGCTTCATGTTCTGGAAGCTTAAGAGTAGGCACAGCACTCGAAATCATCCCAAAGTCATGCAAATCTCCATGCGGCACATACTCCATAATGATGTAGACACATTGGGGCGTTTCCACACACTCATAGAATTGCACAATGTGAGGATGCCCAGCCAAAGTCCACATAATCTTGGCCTCCTGCCTCACTGCAAGGCACACTCCACCCAATTTCTGCCGTAAGTACAATTTTTTTGTGATTCTTCCCTATGGCTTCTACCACGAGTGCCAGTGCAGGGACTGAACTTGCAGGGACTCGTGTGCTAATGGGATGAAATGTGAATTCACTAACCTCTTGACAGGTTTCCAGGGATCCTCTCCAAATCCTGCCGGGTATACGCCTTGACAGCAACCTTGAGCCCAGTGAGCTGGTGGGTTGCCAGAAACACTTTTCCGAACGATCCCACCCCGATCTCTCGGGTCAGCTTGTAGTAAGGAGCTTGAAGATTCGGAAACGGCCTATTTGTGGCAAACACTATCGGATCATCCCGTGATGAAATGGCACTGGCCCCGTCACCGCCAACGGCAATTCGACCTTGCACAATCGGAATTTGAATGCCCGGTACCGCGTTGTCCATGCGTGCCTGAGCCCGCCGGAATGTAACTTCTAATATCTGATCCCCCGACGCCCACAACGGTACAGCTGCAGAAGAAGAATGACAGGTTTCCCTGCATATTCTCCTCGTGCAGAGTACAACCCTATTTGCTCTATGAGTCTAGCTCCGTTGCCTTCGTTCGGTAACCGGGTGGACCTTGCCGGGGCGGCAATGGGAGCAGAATCGGAATCTGAGCCTGGGCGCGAAGGTGGAACAGATGAGGAACATGGGTATGAGCGGCAGCAAAAGCACAAAGAAGAATGCCATCCTTCCGTCTCGATAATGCAGCCGATCACTTTGCAGCCGATCACTGGGCTTTGTTGCCCAAACCGAGAGCAGGCAGTGAGCGGCGACAAAACGAAGCTTTATAGCTCGGGACGTGGAGACCGGGGACATTCTGAGGCAGTGGTGTGCTTTGGAGATCGGAGCTACCGCCCCCATTTGACTCAACGCTACAGTCTCTCGACTCCGTGGCCTCGTCGTTTCCCGTCGTTGCCCGTCTGTGGGTTTGAGAACATCGTCCCTCCCGGTTTGACGGTTTGACGTCGGTCCGACCGGGGCTAAGTAGCCGACGCAACACTTATCAAGGCCCATGCAAAAGTAATCAGAATTCCACAAACGCGCCTAATTTTAAGAGGCGCCGGGTTTCGAGTTATAGCAATGTGATGTGTGTCCATTCAAAGTCAAAAGAATATTTTATGGGACAGCCATTTCTCCCTTCAAGAGTCACATTTGGACATGAGTTAATTAGAACTATGCAAGTTTGGATGGGTGCCACCAATCCCTAGTTTTATGCCTTCACCTCCGCCAACAAGTTGTTAGTGCCATATGCCGTTTCTATGGGGTTAGTCCATATCAAAATTCTAGTTGTTAGTGTTAGTACCATACAAGGTTATGGGGTTAGTCTATATCAAAATCCCATTTGTTAGTGTTAGTACCATACAAGGCTATGGGGTTAGTCCATATCAAAATCCCAGTTGTTAGTGTTAGTACCATACAAGGTTATGGGGTTAGTCCATATCAAAATCCCAGTTGTTAGTGTTAGTACCATATAACGTTATGGGGTTACTCCATATCAAAATCCCAGTTGTTAGTGTTAGTACCGTACAAGGTTACTCCTGATCAAAATCCCAATTGTTAGTGTCATATGAGGTTACTCCATATCAAAAATCCCAGTTGTTAGTGTTCGTGCCATAGGGGTTTAGTCCAGATCAAAATCCCAGTTGTTAGTACAAAAGCTCCCAAAGCAAAATTTATTATAAGTAACAAAATAATAAATGAAAAAATAATTTTTATATTTTATTGCTAAAATCAGAATCTACTTATACGGTCCACTATAGAAAAAGTAGGTTGACCTAGGTTGCCAACATTCCCATCTCTTCATCTCAAGAGATGAGCCCGCATGAAGCTTTGCAAAAAAATTCATATGTGGTGATGATTATACACTCATACATTTGACTCAATAAGTTTTAACCTCAAGAAAGAAGGCAACAAAATGCCCCTATTCAATGGCTCCTCGTCAAAGAATCATAAGTCTACATATGTACATATATTCATGTCATTACAATCCGCGACACCAGTTCAAACGACTTGTCGTGAGACCACTATACTAGGTAGTAAAGGAAAGTCGTGTACGATTTTTCATGCTCCAAAAAATCATGATATGTACCTAGAAGGTCTTCGCGCGCTTGCCCGAACGTTTCACCGTCCCTTTGCGGCGGGTAGGGGATGGCAGTCTCCATGCCTTTTCAGCTCGGAGAACGTTCAGTCTCAGCTTGGTGACTTCCACAAGTCGCCTGTTACAAGTCACAATAGGTGAACTGCTTGTCCAGCCTCTTGCATCTTCAGATGCCGTCCAGCTCGTCGATGGTTGCTGTGGCCTCCATCTATTTCTTCGAAGGGCAGCTTCCTGCACAGAAGTGCGAAGAGTAACACGCCGCAACTCCACACATCTGCTGCCTTCCCTGAGTGTGGCTTTCCTGGAGCCGACAGCTGTCCAGAAAAAGGAGTCCACCCCATGTTAAACATGCATGTGATCCCGACCGATCTAGCTGCTTCTGGAGTGTTTTAGCCTGAAAACTGAAGTGCTATCACACGTACCTCTGGAGCTGCATATTCTCAAGTCCCGCAACAGCTGCTCACGCAATGGACCCCATTTTCCATGATGCAACTCAGCCTAAAACCAGTAAGCTTGATGTTGTTCTGTGCATCTATTAGAATGTGTTCTGGTTTGATGTCTTGGTGCGCCACTCCATGCTGGTGGCAATAATCAACCGTCGATATGACCTGCATCCGAATAAGGTTGGACTCAAGAGACAGGCTTGCTAAGTAATATCAGAGCTGACATTCGAGTGACATTCTCTACTGAACCAACGCCAGTATCTAGGCAGACACACGCGTATTTAAATATGTTATACCTGCTGGATACCCCGTAGGCCCAGCACTCACAACCATGCCGAAGTCATGCAGATCACCAAGAGGTGCACATACTCCATGCTGGCGTAGACACATTCAGGCGTCTCCACACATTCGTGGAATTGCACAATGTGAGGATGGCCAGTCAAAGACCTCATAATGCTGGCCTCCTGCCTCACTGCAAGGCACACTCCACCAAATTTCTGCTGTAAGTACAATTAATCCTATTAGTAAGTCCACCACTGTGGCTTCTACTACTGTCAGTGCTAGTGCAGGGGTTCATGAGCCCGTGTACATTGCTAATCGAATGAAATCCGACTTCACTAACCTTTCGACAGGTTTCGTGGGATCCTCTTCAAATCCTGGCAGTTGTACGCCTTAACAGCAACCTCGAGGCGAGTGTGCTGGTGGGTAGCCAGATAGACTTTACCCAACGCTCCCGCCCCGATCTCCCGGGTCAGCTTGTTGTAAGGAACTGGGAGATTTGGAAACGGCATAGTTGTAGCAAAACAGTGGGATCATCCCGTAATGAAGTGGCACAGGCACAGGCAGCGGCAACTTTAAATCCCGCGCGAATTGGAAAGTTTCAACCCGACAACGTTAACAAATTTGTTTGCCGCACAACTAGAACGACAGATTCCCTGTGCGATCTCCGCGTGCAGAGTTCAACATTTGCTGTTGGAGCCATGGGTCTAGCTCTGGCGCCCGCGGGAGATCACCGGGTGGACCTTTCCAGGGCGGAAATGGTAGTAGCGGCGTGATCGGAGCCTGATCCTGGACGTGAACGTGGAACAGATAAGAATCACGGGTACGAGTGGGGTTGCTGAAAGAAAAATGCCATCCTGCCAGCGATTGCGATTGATCAGTGACCTTTGTTGCCCAGAACGGGAAGAAGACGACGCTTTCGTCGGGGATCGGGAGAATATCACAGACATCGTGATTAGCGAGGTCCAGGTTCTCGGAGTCCTCGCCCACCTCCTCGCTGCTCGTCGTTTTCCGACTTGCCCTTCTGTCGAGGAGAACACCGTTCGCCGGTTGAAAAGTGTCTACGGATAGGTTGGACAAACGATGTGGAGGCGCCGGGTTTCGATCCCGGTGCCTTGCGCATGCAAAGCGCACGCTCTACCAATTGAGCTACGCCCCCATGACATGTGTGCAGGAATTTTTTATTTTTTTTCCTTCTAAAAAGGCTGCCACATTCCACCACACGCGTACTGTTTATTGAATGGCTTCTTCTTGCCAGCAAAGAATTAGTCTACATATGTGAAGTAATTACAATCCGCAGGCTGGCAACAGTTCAAACGACTGGTCGCATATTTGTCATGCTCCAAAAAACCATGATGATACCAAGGAGGGCCTCCGCTTGTCCGAACGTGCCACCCCCCCTTTGCGACGGGTAGGGGATGGCAGTCTCCTTGGCTACTTTCAGCTTGGTGACTTCCACGAGGCACAGGTTCTGCTCGTCTAACCTCCTGCTTCTCCAGTGGCCGTCGAGCTCGTCGATGGTGCCGATCCCGAGCTCCCTCCCACTATCGTCCAGCAAGATAACCTGCTGCCCTTTGACGTAGTGAGGCAAGGCCAAGGGGGCGGCGGCGAGTTCCGGGACCTCCTGTGCTTGAGCCACTGGCAGTGCCGCCAGAGGCTCTTGGATCCCGCTGTATTGCCCGCCTGTGGTTGAGCTTGAGACTGGTGCTTGCCCTATGCTGCCGCTGCCGCTGTCATGAAGGAGGCCTGGCATCTCTGTGTCGGCAGTCACAAAAGGTGCCTCGCCGAGGTGAGCAGGTCTTGTGGTGGGAGATCCTACATTGCCGCCCCTTGCTAGTCGAGCAAGCCTCTGCTTTCTGTTGTTCAACCTGTAGCCGAACAGGAGCAGAATCAGATCCACGTACACTGGAACCAAATGTTGGACCATTGCCTCGAGATGACAACAATGACACGGTTCTAGACTAGCGAAGAACAACAGTTCTGGACTCTGCAACCACAGCTCACCAGTTCTTCAATTGGTTCTCTGTGATCTCTGGACCCTGAGATGGACAACACACAACACACAAGATTTAGGTTTTCTCATGCTTACCATAATCATAGAGAGTGAGTGACAACATCATGAAAGTACACAGCCTAGCATGTCTAGAACCCTACACACTTACATTTTGCTTGAGCAACACTGTCCACTCTCGGATCATTACTGGTTTTCTCTGCATGTCCGGCTCAGTCGTCAGCTGGCTTTCTAGCATAGCGATCTGCTTTTCATTCATGATATTCCGTTTCCGTTTCGTCTTATCCTTTGATCGACCTTCCTTTGTTCCTCTTGATCTATTCCCTGCCAATCCGTCACCGGCTTGATTGTACGGGTACTGCTGGTCACTGAAGGCTGGCTCTGCTTTTTGCCACCCGCTACTGAAAGTCCTGTCTGGTGCTGCCTGTTCATCTTCGTTTTCAGCCTTCCTCTCGTCCTCATCACTGCTATTGTTCACAACCTTGATTTTCCTCAGTGCCTTTGAGCTTGGCACCTCAACCGGTCTGCTTCCCTGTACAGAGGAGCGGAGAACTAGCTCAACACTAGAAGCAATACTTAACAATCGAGAAGTAAAGTAATTACTCGGACTATGTTGTGTCCAGTGTTCAGCAACCGCTTCCTTACCTCTAATTTGGAAGAGTTAACATGTGCTGGCTTAGGCTTGCCAACATCATCAACACGCATGTTCCTGGCCTCGCTGATAAGCTGGCGTACTGCGTCATCCATGCCAGGAACTTCACCCTGTCTACTGGGTTCACTGTCCTGCTTATGAGGTCCTGTGTCATCGAGGTCCTCATGATCAACATGTCGAGTGTCTTGTGCTTGAGCCTCTGCATCTTGTCCAGGCCTAGGGACGTGTCCATCCTTCAGAGACCGTTCATCATTAATAGCTTGCACCCCATTACTTACTCCATCCATTCTAGTATCCTGGTCTTCATCAACTGAAGCTCGTGCCTCCGTCATTTCCGTATCAGACGTCTTCCCCTCCAGTTGACAGAGCTGAGCAGCACCAAGTTGTAACTGCTTCCATCTCTCAAGCTTTTGACGACGTTCAAGCAGTGCACCCAACTTTTGCTCATGCGCTTCTCGTACGTAGCTGATCACTGGTGGTTCCTGTTCAGTTTGCAAAAACATTTTGCCCTTTTCAGTTCAAAGAGCATCAACATCTTCAGCAGATGTCATTTTCCAAGATAATTGAGAGTATGCTATAAAACACTGAAGGCTTAGAAAGAAAATCAAGCTTCAGAGGCATGAGCAGTAGTACCAAAGCCTCGTCCACGTGTGGCGAAGGACATATTGCTGAGTGCAATGCAGCTGAAAACTCGCTGCAGAACATTAACATGTCAAGCTTGCAATCCGTTATAATAACAGTGTGCTCAACCCGTTTGCTAGAGACACAATTACTAGAAAAATACCTCACAAGCAGGAGATCCTCATCATTTACATCATCCGATGCCAAGGACACCACATAGTCAATAAGCTTATCTGCGACCAGTAACGTGTTAGTACCAATGACTCTCATTCCTGCAAAAGTAACGAGTTCACAATCATGCATACAAGGAATGAGCAGGTCAAGCAGGAGCTTACGAAGGTTTTCACAAATTCGCACAGCAGTCTGTTCAACTGTGAGAAAGAAGAGAGCATCTTCCGGACATAAGGGGCCCAGTACTAAGTGCTCCAACAATAAGTGCAGAAACCGATCTTTCTGGTCAGCTGCATAGCAAAGATGTTGGATCAGTGGCAAGCCATGAAAATCACACAAACTGGGGCTCACCACCAGAGGCAATATCCTGAACTGCAAAATCGAGCCCTTACCACTGCACATTTCGGGGTTGAAGCAGAAAAGGTTAGCGAAAAGCTTAACCAACAGTGAGGATCGCTGTTGCGTATTGTGGTCTGGTACAGCACTTTCCAAATATATTGCACAGCCAGAATTGTAGTCTTGCAAGGGAACCCCGGATTTGACTCCTAGGCCACCTTTCTGAACCAGCATGGCAGCACCAGCAGCATGAAACGTATTATATCTCAATACTGCATCCCTTTCTGCAACTGCTGCATGAGCACCGTCTGGTCCCCCACACCACCGAGCCTGAAAATCAAGTGGAGCAGCTGCCAGAACCGTAGCCAAGTGTCGAGTCTGATATCAGGGGAGAGCAGCACACAAAGTGGGTCAGCTGTAAAACTTTTAGTTTCCATACTACAAACTTAGGGAGCTCCCATTGTAACTTATGAAAGTATCAATGAGGATCCTGCCTTTCAAGTCACCTACAGAAAACATAAAACTGGTAACTTCGCCTCCATTGTGACATACAATGCCATCCATAATGAAATTCCGAAAGCTTGAATCATCTGTCAGGATGTCAGCGAGCCGCATTGAGGTGATGTAGACCAATCCCATTGGCGGTTGCCCCTCCACGTCCACAGTAGGCTTGTCAAGCAGGGCAGCTCTCAACAGGCCAAGAATCTGTTAGGAAAAAACAAGGAGCTCATCAGACATCAACCTTCACGACCCTCAAGGTCAAGTAGTTGGGTAGAAACACAGTGGAACAACGACATTTCAAATTGAACCTTTTGAGCAACGGCCATGGCAAGCTCCTTGCTTCTTTGACTACTGACCACTTCATCCAGGAAAGAATTCTCACTTTCACAGAACTTCAGCAGCTGGTTCCACAAAAACAAGCACCTCAGTCATCTATGGACATTGCCTTTGTCAACCATGTTCCATGAGTGTACAGAAGCCACAACTTTCAGTTTTATCAGGCTTCAGCCACTACATACCACGCTCAGTGACTTTGATTTAAGTCTTGAAATGCATGCAACCAACCGCCTTGAGTGCAGGAAACATCGAGGAAGCTCCAGCGAGAGGACTGAGTAGACAAATCGCAACACTCCACCCTTCTTGCACAGCTCCTGAAAGATAGACAACACAGTCAGAATGAATTGATGATAGATATGCATTAATATAACGCATGATTCTTCGCACAGCAATGTTTTACCTCGTCCCTGAGAAAGCTGTCTTTAAAATTCAGGCACAGGTTGTAGACAGCTTGCAGAGCAGCTTCACAGTGCTGTGCTATGGAATAGGCATATCTCTCAGCAGCCAGTGTTGTTGCCTTCTTCGCCCATAGCAGGCTGCTCAATGAGGAAAGCTTGATGTGGAAAAGACTGACGGCTTTGGTGACAACATCAAAGGTCACGTTTAAAAAGAATGCTGCCTGCACTTCGAACATGAGTCAGAGAACAACCTTGTACATATCACAAAGGCCTGCATAAGATACACCACCAACAACTCAAAGGTTTGCCGTAATGAGAAAACTTGCTCATGACCCACCTGCGGGTGCTGTACAATAATTAGGGCGATGTTGGACCAGTCATGGCTGACATAGACCGGCAGAAGATGTAAAGTACAAGCAGACAGAGCTGCATGTGTGAGGACTAAACCAATGTTCACTTTGGGTTCCAGAAGTTCCGTTTCCTGCAGGGCCCACCAGTAGATACACATGAATTCTATGTATCCCATAGCAGGCATGTGCTAATAGCACCAAGTCTCACACAACGAAGCAGCACCTTGTCATAAGACGCCAGGCACGTCAGCAAATAAACAACCAACTCCAGAACTTGCTCCCGGACTTCTACGTCCTCATGTAAAATCTGGAGATACGGGTGCTGTCAGAGCTCAGACACATAGTTTGCAAGGAGAAGGAAGCGTCATTATGCCCCCAATAATAAGGTCTGAGAAAGCCGTCAATGAAACAACCCTCAAAGTGCCAGCAACCTGAGCTCCTGACCCCAAAAACAGCTCACAATAATTCTACTGACGGGCTCATTCAACCAGCGAGGATTCATTTCGAGGGTTTCAGGACAAAACCTGTCCAAGAACCGCATTTCGAAATGCAAGCTCACTCAGAGTGAAGAGTAATCGCACTCCCCGCAGCAAATACTTCATGGACTTGTCAAACGTCCTCTCTTGCTCAGTGGACAGCAAGAACACAATAAGGTGCATTGGGAGGCCCCGTGCCACCCGCTCCAGATCAACCTGCCAGCGCCAGGTAAAAGTTCAGTACCCCCCAAGGCCCACAAATTCCACAAAATATATCAGTCCGCAAGGCAGTAGAACCGGACGGACCCGAAGTGGCGAGCCATCGCCGCAGGTGAGCCGTACTTTCAAAGACCGTGACCCGCCTCTGAGCAGGCTGCCGATCTCCTCCACTCCAAGCTTGTGCATTTCCTCCACCGCATTCAAAATTTCCAGAGTCTTCAGATTCACCACCCCAGGATCCATCCCGTCTTCTTTGAAATTCGTACCTACCAGCATGGTACACCCCCTGTGCTCCACCCATGAGCTCCCCAGCCCATGGAAGCCAATTTTGGGCGCCTCTCTTGATGCCAACAAGAACGTCAACTCAAGGCGCTCCTGCTCAACGTCCCAGACTGCCCACCAATTGTACTATCATTCCCGCCAAAATTCCTGCTCTTCCCTGCACCCAACGCAATCTCCTGCTCCACCCTGGAGCTGTCATGTTCCAGCGCGCTCGTCACTCCTGCAGGACACACATCGCCTCTCGTTTTCAGCTCCGCAGCGACAACCTCTGGACAGTGCTTTCATCTCTGCTGCTCCACATGAATTCGTCAGGCATGGACGCTGCTAATCGTGATATTCTCAAGGAAAACAGCCACAGCCGGCACACACCGCATATCTAGGCGGCATCCACGTTCCAACGTCAAAGAACTCATTCACGTGCCATGGATGAGAATGCCTCCAGGAGTTCAAAGTCGAGCCGTCGCCTTCGGAAATCGGCTGCGCTCGGGCTGGGACGGGCCGGGGTAAAAAATGTCACTCCCGTCCTTACGTGATTACACGCGCGCACAGCCCCAACATGCGAGATCGCATGCGATCGGTGAGAAATTGAATCATGAACTGCTCGACACAGAATTTTCATCACCTGATTAGGTCAACACGCCAAACTTTTGACTGCCCATCATGCCGGATGTGGAATGCACAAGTTTTCCTATGGATATACATACATGGCGCTGCTGTCTACAGACTACAGATCTCGCGTGGCTCTATGACACAGCTTCCATGCCATCTTGCAAAGGCCCTTCTATTCAAGATGATACTAGAGGGAAAGAGGTGGTATTAGTCATGTCCATGCATGGTGTTCATGAATATGCGCATGCCTCGAGTACGACTATCACATGTTGCTCCACAAGATTCGAGTGGGCAGACCTGTGGAGACGGCAGTCAGAAGCAGTCAACTCGTTTCCTTCAACCGGAACAGTAGGGATTGGACCAGCCATCTCACCTTAGAAACCACCGAGTCTCAAGCAGCAGCCCCCGTTCTTAGTCCAGTCCACAGCAAAACATCTGTAGCCATGCAATTGCCGATCAGAGCTGGTTGGCTGAATGTGATGGATGTTGGAGGCAGCCGAACGTGCATTAGAATATGGAACACCAGGAGACGAGGCAGGGAAGTGGGATACCTCAAGATGCGAGGGGTGGTAGTTGAGTGGCATTCAGGATAGATTGTTGAACTTCAGGCTAGCTGACGAGGAGTTCCTGTTTACATCCCCGGTTCACGTCGAGAGTATGTTATGTGACAAGCTCTCCAATGTGTCGTAGATCAGCCTCCTCTCTGGGTGCCCTGAGTCTGTTGCCAAGAACGAGTGCACCTGGTTGTTGACTTGGATCCAGGTGCAGCCAGGATCCTTGTACACACCTGCAGATACCATCTTGCCCAGAGTGTCGGCTTTGTCCTCCCACCTTCCAGCTGCAGCGTACAGGTTTCCCATGAGGATGTAGGCGGCAGCGTTGTCTGGTTCCAGTTCTACGATGGAATCGAAACATCGTTTACCCAGCTCTAGGTTGTCATGGTTTTGGCATCCTCCAAGCAGAGCCATCCACACGTTTGCTTTGGGCTTCATTGGCATCTCATCGATCAGTTCTTCTGCTTCTGACAGATGGCCGGCACGACAAAGGAGGTCAACCATTGAAGCATATTGCTTCATGCCTGGAGAAACTCCAAAGTCGCTGTGCATGCGGCGGAAGAGGGCAAACCCCTCATTTACCAGGCCTGCGTGACTGCATGCTGCAAGCACACAGAGCAAGGTGACATCATCTGGCTTCATGCCATCCTCCTGCATTCTGTTGAAGAGTTGGAGAGCTTGCTGGCCATGCCCATGCTGCGCATAAGCCCCAATCATCGCTGTCCATGAGACGGCAGTCTTTTCTGGCAGCTTCTCAAACACGTCCAGTGCGTGATCCAGGCTGCCACAGTTGGCATACATGTCAATCAATGTGTTTGCAATGGCTACATCTGCATCAAGCCCATTTTGAATCAGCTCCTCATGTACGAGTGTGCCCTGGTGAAGTGCAGGAATGCTGCCGCAGGCTCTGAGGATGCTCAAGAACGTGACCTTGGAAGGCTCCATGCCCTCAGCCCGCATTTGTCTGTACAGCTGAATGGCGTCAGATCCATGCCCACTGTCAGCATAACCTCCGATCATGACAGTCCATGAGCCGATGTCCCGCCTTGTCAGTCTGTCAAACACTTTCCTTGCTTCAACCACACTCCCGCACCTCAAATACATGTCAAGAAGAGAATTCCCTACAAACTCCTCCAATCCACTCTTCTCAATCTGGGCGTGGATCTGCTTGCCTTCATGTAGTTCTGCCATGCTGCCACAAGCTTTCAACATGTTTATGAAGGTTATTCCATTCGGTTGCACACCCGCTTGCTGCATTTGCTGAAATAGTGAAATGGCCGTGTGACCTTGTCCGTGTGAGGCGTATGCCCCAATCATCGCCGACCATGACACCACAGTCTTCTCGGGCAACTTGTCAAAGACATTTCGGGCATCGTCCAGCCTGTTGCACTTGGCATACATATCAACCAGGGTGTTTCCTACAATGGGATCCAGTTCCAACCTACTCTTGACAACTTGCGAATGAATTTGCTTCCCCTGATCCAAAGCAGCCAAGCTACCACATGCTTTGAGCACACTTGCGAATATAGATTTGTCTGGCTTCACACCGTCCCTCAGCATTTCCTGAAACAGCTCAAGCGCCTCTTCATCTTGCCCATTTTGCACACATCCCCCAATTATGGCCTTCCATGACAGCACATCTCGCTGTGACATTCTCCCGAACACTTCCTGAGCAGCTTCCAGACTGCTGCATCTGACATACATGTGCATGAGAGTGTTCCCAACAATCAGACCGGCATCACGACCTTCTTTCATTAGCTTCACATGAATAAGCTTGCCATGATCCAGGGCTGCCACGGCGGCACATGCTCTAAGAATGCTCACAAACGTGATAAGATCTGGCTCCTTGCCCTCCTCTTGCATCCGGATGTACAGTTTAAGAGCTTCTGGGACATGCATGTTGTGCGCATATCCTCGAATCAGGACATTCCAGGAGACAACATCTCTCTCTGGCAAGCTCTCAAACAAGGCCAAGGCGTCAATCAAGCTGTCGCATTTGGCATACATGTCAAGCAGAGTGTTCGCTACACTTAGATCTGACGCCAACCCACTCTGGCTAAGCAGGGCATGAACAACCCTGCCCTCATCTAGAGCTGCCACGCTGCCGCATGCTCGTAGCACACTGAGGAAGGTAACATTGTTCGGAACAACACCCTCCTGTAGCATCTGCTTGAAGAGATCAATAGCCTCCTGTCCCAACTCATTCTGCGAATATCCTTGGATCAAAGTATTCCATACCACAATGTCTGCCTTGGGCAATCTGTCAAACACCACTCTAGCATCATGCATACACCCAGCTTTGCCATACATATCAATCAGTGTGCTCCCCACATACAGGTGCCACTCAAATCCGCTCTCAACAACATCACCGTGTATCTTCCTGCCCTCTGTCACAGCCCCTGCGCTTGAGCAGGCCTTCAGGAGCGCCACAAAAATCTGGTGGTTTGGCCTAACCCCAGCCTGCTTCATCCACTTATACAGCTTGATAGCCTGCGCAACCCGGCCATGACTAGCATGGGCAGAGATAATTGCTTGCCACATCTGCAAATTGGGCCCCTTCACTTTCTCAAATACGTTATCGGCTTCCACCAGGCTTCCGCAAGCGGAAAACAAACGGATCAAGACACTCCCCAAGTAAGCGTCTTCGTGAAGCCCTGTCCTGAGAATCACAGCCTGCACCCGTCTGCCCGCAGCCAGGTCCTTCTTCTTCAGGCATCCCTGCACAAGGCCCTTAAGCATGTTGGGCGTCACCTGAATTCCTTGTTTTTCCATCGAATCCATGGCCTCAAGCGCCTCCTCCAGCTGCGCATCGTCATACAGCCTGCTCCAATGCCCCACGGACCCACGGGAGCCCAAATCAGCTGCCGACCTGAATCACCACAGAGAGCACCCTGAGTCTCCAGATCCAACACCAATGCATCTGAAAACATGATTGAGGGGCACAACGCCCAGGATTTCCCACTCTACATGTGAACCCACCTGACATGTCTCCCGTTGGAAGCTCGGCAGCTGGTGCTTGCATCAGAGAAGCAGTGCACTCTCACCCTGTGACAGCAGGAACCGCTTGCAGACCTCCAGGTGGCTTGCTTTGCTCTAGCCCCAACAAAATGGATGATCCGAACACTGGCCCGCATGACCTCAAATCAGTATGTAAGTTACGAAGGCTGTCCATGGTTTCGGCCGGTGCTTGGGATGCAAAGAACCATGTTACAGAAGCGCGCCGGGGAAGGGGCACAAACATGCACGGAGCCGTTAAACTAACAACGGCTTGTGTCTGCACATCAGCGCTTCCCGCCCTTCCTGGCTGTTTTCACATTTGGACCTTGGCGAGCCGCATTGCGAATTCCTTGCCCTGCCGTAAACCACTGTGCCCTTCGAGAAGGCCGCTATGTCGATATCTCTAGGAGCTCTGAAGAGCTTTGTGGTGGAAGCCACTGGGCAAAGACAAGGGGACGACACCGTGACATTGCACGTCACGCACTCCAACTTGAAGCACCATTTCAATGAACTTCGGTTTGATCTTCATGTGAGTGGAAGCTGGTATTGTATGTGGCCAGCAGCTGCTGCGCTTGGAAGGTTACACATGTGCTGTTTTGCCTCCAACTTTGCTCCTGTCATGTCTGTCTGAACCTGGAGTGTGTGTGCAGATTACTGTGGAAGCCATCAAGGAGAAGCTGAGGAACCATACGGGAACACCCGTGGAGGCACAGAGATTGGAGCTCTATGATAGCTGTGACACCAAGGTTTGTGAGCTCTCTGAAGGCGATAAGCAGTTGGGGTTCTACTCGCCTAGAGATGGGTAGGTCACAATTCGCCTACTTTTTCAGCAGAAGCTAGAATGGACAGCTGGGTGGTGGAGACATGGCACTGCAGTGCTTCCCCGCGGCAGTGAGAACAGCTCATAAGGGTGATTCGATGGTTTTCGGTTCAGGTATCGAATTCATGTGGTGGACATTGATCCCATGTCCATCTCCTCTCATGGCTGGTTGGAAGATGTGTCCCTTGTTGAGAAGTACAAAATCTCTGAAGAAGATTACGATAAGCGAGAGGGTACTTTCTCCAGAGCAAACACTTCCCCACCGTCCCTTGCTTGTGAGCGTAAAAGTTCTGATTGTGCACTTGCACTATGCAGACTCGTTCAGAAAGTTCAAGGCCAAGAAACTCGCTGCAGATCCTACCTGGACCCTGGAGAAGGTGCATCCTCCAGCGTGCAACTGTCATGATTTTTCGGTGCTCTCAGTACAAATTGGTCTGGGTCTACTTCTCATGACTGTGTTTTGTCTACAGGAAATGGCAATGCGCAGGGGAGAAAAGTTTCCAGACTTACAGGTATTTGAGAAAGCAGCCAATATTCTCCTTGAGTCTAAGGTAATGTTTCTGCTGTCGCTTCTTTCATGTGCTAAACAGTTGGCTTCATTTTCAGACTCTGACGGATGAGCACATGGCAGATCTCGCGGCCAGCATATATGTTAGCTCTCTGTGCTTTTATCCTCGTCCCTTTCTGCCCTGTTTACCACCTCACCTTCTCATAGGGAATAAACTAGTTGGAGAGATAACAATAAGTCTGCAGGTGGGGGACAGGTGTGAGGTAGATCCTGGAGCCAAGCGCGGTGTTGTAATGTTCGTGGGCAAGGCTGAGGGTCTGGGTCCTGGTTACTGGATTGGAGTCCATTACGACGAACCTGTGGGCAAACATGATGGAATGTACGTTTGCTGTGGTTTTCTGTCTGTTAATGTTGCCTATCTTAAGGTTCTTTCGTGTCAAAGATATTGTCCTGTCCTGGTTTGGTAGCAGTAACAGACCGTGGATGAATTTCATGGTTTCAGGGTCAAAGGCAGAAGATACTTCACTTGTCCTCAAGGATTTGGTGCCATGCTGCGTCCCGACAAAGTGAAGGTGCTGCTTTCTGCTGGGGCTGGTACATTAATTTACAGCAGCGTTAGCTTGTTGTTCCCTTATTCATGCAGGTTGTGCCCATGGCCAGGTTGGAGACTTCCCTGAACGAGATCCATTTGATGAGGAGGAGCCTGATGAGATTTAGGCTTCAGCAAATTTCGTAACGAATTCGAATCGTTTTTGATACTTTATCACTAGGAAGTACATATACGATATTTTTCCTATTTGCCTTACTAGTTTGAAAATCTACATGAGCTCCTTTAATGGGAAAAATGTTCAAGTACATAATTTCGTACATAAGTCTTTTCATATGGGCGTTATGTATGTGGCTGCTATAAGCCACATGTATCTATTTACTTACGAGGTCTTGACTCGCCTAGTTGCAATTGTTGATCCCGCATGTTAATCTGCAGCTGTGATTGTGAACGCTATGCTTTGTAGGTTCACCTATGTAGGTCATGCCTTCCTCGGGACACCTCTAAATTACTTTTCTCTTCGTCCCAAATATCCATTTTACTCAAGCAGCAATTATTATTATTAAATGATGTATTATTTTGCTCTCGCTGTATTGAAATTTTACTACCTACATAAAACCATAATCCTAGCGGCTAGCTTGATCTACTGGCATCAACTTGACTTCCTTTAAATTTGCAGCTTTTGCCGCCATGTGAATTCGTCCTCATCCCTACATGAATCTGTCCTTGGCAGGTATGAAACTTGACTACGCGTAGTGCGGACGCTGCATCAAATTTGTACCTAGGATTATTAGAGCCATCGAGAAGGATGTATATGTATATACATATGGACATACATACCCGTTACTCTTTTGAAAATTCGAGGTCATATTCTAATAGGATTAGACATATACATATATATATGCATAACCGTCGGTCTTTTGAAAATTCGATGTCATATTCTACTAGGACTAGAGGCGCAAGCATGAAATACTTTTGCAGGAAATGGTATATTGCTGATGGTGTTGTCCCTGAAGGGCACGCTTGACCTCGCTTGGGGGGATGTATGCGTGAGACCACACTTATCTTGAATTGAATTGAATTGACTAGAGATGACCTTGATTTTCCAAACGATCAGCAGATAGGACCACACTTGTTTTGAATTGGATTGACTAGAGATGACCTCGATACTCTAAACGACTTACAATAGGACCACACTTATCTTGAATTAAACTAACTAAAAATTACCTTGATATTCTAATCGACTAGCGGATAGGGTGAAGACCAACGGAGAGGACAACAATATGGTACCCAAGGGACTATTCAACCGGATAGTGCCAAAATAATTATTTTAAAAAATAATAAATTTTAAATCTATATGATTTTTTCAAATTTTAATATTCTCTTAAAACTTTTTATTAAATTTTAATTTTTATTAAATATATACACATCTATTTTATCAACTTAGTACGATTAGAACTTGCTCCAACTTAAGGGCCTAATGTGAGGGGCTATTGTCTATCATATGGTAATACACACAAATGTCTCATTACCTAACATTGCACTTCACTATTCCAGTCTCTCTCCATATATCTAGATTGAGCATGGCTTCCCCAACCACGATGCGTGTCAACATGACTTTCCAAACCACAGTGTCTCTCGAGTACTTTATCATTATCATTATTCACAAGGTAATCTCGCGCTTTAGATCTCATACGAGGTAGGCCGACGCGCTCAAAAACTGTGACAATTTACAATACAAACTTTTTTCTGACAATCAAGGGGATGGCACCCAGGTACTTGTATTAAGAAATAACAATACCTCGCAAACTCCCCAAGGTCGCTTTCAACAACGCCTTGCAAAGAGTTGCTACAAAATACTTGTAAGTAATGAGATTTTAAAGGCATCTACCCTTTTCACTCTAGCAGTTAGAGTAGTTTCTATGCTAGCATTATGGTTGGATACCAGAACCATCAGGCTGTGCATAAGACCGATTTCTATATTCATCAATTCATCACTTCTTCCTAACTGTGCTGGCTCTCCACGCATTACTCAAGTTCCTGGCTTGCGCATCTATGGCCTCCTGCCTTTCAAATCTTTTTATGATATCAGAGCGGAGGACCTTGACAGACGTGGAGCAAGCGATTTGATTCACGAGATGTAGAAATGCAGAGTGTAGAGCTTGGTGCAGCCCAGACCTTCTCCCCGAACTAGCCAGCCCAATCTCACTTCTCATGAAACAAGGTCTCCTAAGAAGTAGAGACAGCTCCTTGTCTCTAATTTTGAGGGTGTGGAAACAGGGGTTTGTTTTTGGAACACCATGTATTAGGCTATTTTTAATTTTTTTCAAAAAAATGATGTATGAGGAATGAAGAGTTCTGAAATGAAGCCGCATTTCAAGTTTTGTTTACTAATTTTAGCCTTTTCCCTCCACACTATATCAACTACCCTTAAACAAAATGCAAGATTTGAAGATGAATACCCGATGTGCGATCTGACTGCACATTTTCACACCAACCAAGATATCAAAATTGTAGGTATAAGCGTTCACATAATAAACAAGAAAGTGGTGGGGAACAATTCAGCATGTGAAACGGCTCGACCCCGGTCATCCGGTACGACCGCGCATCGTTCACCTTGTGTTGAAAGGGTTCCGATTTTTATTCGGACACACGGTGCCAGCGCACTGTACGCGGTATGATGCCTTTCGCGCACAATAGGAGAAACGTGCCTTCCCTCTGCAGTTGGACATGGCAGTCGTATCGCCATGTAACGTTTAATACCATGAATGCGTTCACTCAATCGTCTCCGCGCTCATCCAAAGTGGTTCTGCTTCCGTGCACGACTAGACTTGTTCAGATGGGGTTTGGATGCAAAGCCATTCCGCTACAATGTTAGGCCATGTTTCACAACGTAGAGATTTGGAATTGGAGCTGCTTCAAGGTTCTGGTTCACCATCACGTGTCGTGCACGCCAATGTGCCATCGCGTATACTGGTAAAAAAGAAATGAGTAAAGGGACTGCGCCGGAAAGTGATCATTCACCTGTTTGCAGCGTATGAGAAAAATTCCGTTGTTGGGTTTGGCAATCAGTCGTTTCAATCTACCAATCAGCAGTTTCAGATTGGCAATCAACACCAGTTTCAGCATCCCCCGTTGAGTGAAATCCTACTGCTCGGGTTGGCAATCACCCGTTTTGATTTATCTAACTGCTGTTTCAGATTGTCAATGAACAAATGTTTCATCATCCCTTTGTGAAGGGTGACAATACTCAAACATGAATGCTGGAAGGCTCGCAGCGAAGGACCACGGGACACTTTAAGGCAACGGGACAGCACCGGACACCCGCCTCAGCACCGGCTGTCCGGTGTCTAGGCTAGACAGTCAAAAGGCATGTATGCCTCAATACAATTGAAAACACAAATCTATTGTTCAGGAGTCCAAAGACTGTGCTTCGAAATCGCATCCTCCTCACATATTCCCACTAAACGATTCAAATGCTAGAAATCTTTTCTGGCTGTCCACCCATGCGCTAGCAGGGGAGTCCACTAGTGGATCATACTTCTCGGTCAACGACTCAATGAGAGCCTGCTCTTGCCCATCATCGTGCCCAAATGCGAGTGCTGCACCCAGGTCATCATCTGCACGCGTCTCGCCCAAGACATCTCCTGCAGTTTTCTCACCATCTGCCAATGCACCTGCACACACATCTCCCACAACACCAAACATTAGTGTCTCTATCATATCTCCAGATGTGGCTCACTTGCCGATCGCATGCCACTTCAGAGCCACAAAACTGCCCCGGCCACCTGCCAGTGAGTTCACCGTCGGCTCTTTGCTAAACGTCTTGGGTCTTGCATAGCCTTCGATCTCTCCCACCTCCTCCTCCTCGTTTGGCTAGGCATCCAAATTATTCAGTCGTAGATCCATGAACTGAACTGCTCTGGGATCTACGTCTATTGAAATGACATTGCGCCCAGACTTGAGAGCTGCTACCATTCCTGACCCAGAGCCTGCACACCTGTCCAAGACCCACTCGCCTTCCATAGTGTACAGCTCAATGAGATTCTTCAACAATCTTATTGGCTTTTGATATGGGCATACCACCCTATCATCTGCTGTGTTATAACACAACTTATGTTCCACTGCCTTCTCTGCAAAGCAAGTTGTCAACCCTCTTCCATCTTTCATAATGCTGACAAGAGGGGAGAAATGTTGCGCATAATCGTGCTTGTGGCGCTAGCCGGAAATTCTTTGCTTTAACAAGTTGCTGGTGAAAGAGACATGAGTGTGCTTGCAGGTGTCTAGTCGGGGGAGAGGAGGAAGGAATTTTCAATCCACATGAAATACGAACTCATTAGATAGCAGATAATGCCTAAACTTCCTCACCGAGTATATCATACCCAAGGCTTCGCGCTCCGTTGTTGTAGAATTCAGAAGATGTAAAGGGCTATGAACTTTTTGATCCTGTAAGTCGAACACTGACCATCTCTCGTAGTGTGGTATTTCATGAACAAGCTCTTTTACGATGGCATACTCGACATCCTCTTCCTCAAGCCCCTGCAGAGGAGGCTCCCTCCTATCACGATGTGCCTAATGATGAAGACTCCATTGATCCAGCTTCTGTCACTATTTTTCACTACAAGGATGAGCTTCAAGCTTTAGAGGGAGCAGATTTGTAGCACCAACAACCACCAGCACCCGCTTTCCAATACCTTCCAAAATAACAACCTGATCTCCAACAACTTGTAGCAGTTGATACAACAATTGCTAAAAATGAAGTTGACCCTGTAGATGCTGTTATCCGTGTAGACGCTGTCCCTACTGACGGTATTGACGTTGAGCTCGTTGCAGATGAACCCTTAGAAGCCCCTCCTCTCTGTCGTCCATCAAGAGTACGTCGACGTCGCCACTGTAGTACTAGTGAATGGCAACCAGACTATGTAGCAAGTGTTGTAACCTCATATCCTTTACCTCCTGCTTATATACTTAGTGTAGCAGCTTCTCTTGATGAGCTAACCACCTATCTAGAAGCAGTGACACGTCCAGAAGCTGAGTAGTGGAAACAAGTCATCGATTCATAGTACTCATCCTTGATAGAAATCAACACTTGGAATCTTGTTGACCTTTCTGCTAGTCGCAAGCCTGTAGATTGCAAGTAGATTTTTAAAAAGAAACTAAAGATTGATGGCAGCGTAGGTCGATACAAAGGCAGACTTGTGGCCACGGGATACAGTCAAGCGCCACGTTTAGACTTCAACGGGACTTTTGCCCCAGGAGTGAAATCCACAGCTGCAAGAATTCTCCTAGTGCTTGCAGCCCACTTCAATCTCATAATTTATCAAATTGACGTCAAGATAGCTTTCCTACATGGGCTACTTGAAGAAGATATGTTCCTTACTTGTAGACATGACGAGAATGACAATGATGTTTTTCAAAGTTCGCAATTCTAGAATACCATGAGGTCTGCCAACCATGAAGATGTTTTTGAGGTAAAACATGACATGAGTATTCCATTGAAAGGATTTTTGATAATAAACAAAAACACGCGCTACAAAATTGCTTACGTAACTAGCCTTCCTGACGCACCTCCCATAGGTTCCACAAAACTTGGTACTCGGCACGATGGCAGAAATGTGGAATGCGAACATGTATTGCAGTATACACCCGCTCGTAGAGAGAAGGTCCTTCTTGGAGGAGAGAGAATGGGAACACAACTTGTGTCTAAAGGCAAATCATGGCCCATAGTCAATTCTTTGGGCAATGTAGGGCAGGGCTCCATACACGGTTCCATAGAGGAGGACGCCATGAACATTCTAACGAGGGCCTTCAGATTTTTGGCTGTCAAAAAATATTTTTGGCCCAAAAATTCAAATTGAGTTCGATGGACATTCTGGGGTTAAACGAACTGTAAATATCTGATTTACCTATTCACCAAAAGAAGAAGAAAATAAAGTAACACTAGGTACAGTACTAGGGTTGTCGAGGATGGTTGGTGTGCCGTTGAATGCTCCGTAAAGTTTACGATAGAAACCTCCTGAACCGGCAGACGGGAACGTGGAGACTTTCTGAACCGATAGCGCAAAATTGAACGTCCCGGCGATGTCAAAATAATGTCTGTCCATAAAGCCCAGGTGGGCATTATCCATTCCTAGAATTCGATCTGCGCGCGGGACGACGCTGCGGGCTCTTGCTCGGGTGTATACGCTGGGAGCGAATGACAAGCCAGCGCGTGAAGGGAGGCAGGCACTGTTTTGCGGCAAGCTGTAGGATCATGTTGTCTCCGGAGCCCGGAAGGAGGAGGGAAACTGTAGGACTAGAAGCTTCTGCAAATGTAGGACAAGAAACTTCCGCAGTCGTGGCTTGCCAAGTGCACGGGCGTCAGTGGAGCTTTGCCGGAAGGTAGGCAGGGCGCTGTGATCTATTTCCCCCTCTGCATTGGCCTCCGGGGTATCAAGCTTCGTGGAGTTGGACTCGCTGTTGAACGGTAGTCATGGAGGAGACAGCACTAAGCTGAGTGATGCAGAGTTCTGACGAATCTGGAGAGCCAGCATTTTGATCTTGGCAGGGTTGTCAGCAGTGGGGTCAGTGTAAGCGCCTATGGCTACGCACTCCTTGGTTTATGCCCACGTCAAGGGCCAGGTGAGTTCGGTTGGCGTGTGCTCCTCTCCAATCGGCCGTGAGAATGCGGTTGGAGGGTTTGTGTCCCTCAAGGATAAAGAGGGTGTCGGAGCTACTGGCAGCCTCGTCTGCTCTTCGGCAAGTAAGCAGGGAGGGTATGGCTGCAGCAGTGCAAGACTTCTGGGTTGCCATTTGGATCAGAGCATGGATGGACTGCCGAGGAATCTGAACAGCCTGAGGGCTTGTGGTAGAAGAAAGCAGTCCAGTCTTCATGTGTGTGCGTCTATGCTGGACAACAGAGGTGGGGTATGGGGAATGCGCAGTGTAGGTCTGCCTTGGAATGCAGGCCGGTGCGGCTTCCACACATGCAAGTTAGCTGCAGACTCATCAGAGACTGAGAGGGGGATTGCTGGGAGTGTGGCCAATGAGTTCAAATTGTATGCAGCCGCTGCCGGTGCCGGAGGTGTGCCATCGAACGGATCCAGGGCGTTTGATCAGCAAGAGGAGGAGGTGTCTGTTTCTGGTGAGGGAGAGATCCTGGTGAGTGGCTTTGGATGGTTAGCACGGGAAGTGGATATTGGTAGTATGGAGGAGCTGAGAGTTGTAGCGGACGTCCAAGCTAGGGCATTCCACACTCCCGCGCCAGCATTTGATGACCTGTTCTTTGACTTCTTTAAGGTGATTCTGACAGTCTTTATGAACCTTGAGTTGCTGTCCTTGTTTTGCAGCATGGACCAGTCGTTGTAGTAACCTTTGTCAAAGTTTCACAGGACTGTCAGGTGTTAGACTAAGTGTTCTATTACTAATTTGGTTTATGAGTGCAGGCCGAAGTCTTGAGCGCTCTTTTGTACAGGATCAGAACGTCAGCTCCTAACAGGTTTGTTATACCCAATAATGTCAATGAACTGGCCCGTAGTTTGTTCGATTTAGGAGATTGTATAGGTGTGCCACTGGAGACTCTCAACATATTTCCTGCGACATGGACAGGTATTCATGCCTTATCGCGGAAACGGTAACGGACCCTTCATCAGGAGAGCTACCGGAGATCGTGGGTGCAGTGGATGTTACAGCCTATGGAGATACTAAAGTACTGAGTCATCTCAATGGCGCTAAAGAGTACCTGTATGTTAGTGGGATGGCCGTCAACGAAGAACACAGGTATCGTATCAGTGTCTCTACACCTATCTAGTTGTCTCCGGCATCCTCGATCGTGTGTGCTATTCCCCTCAGGCTGTGACAACGTCTGACAAATGTCCTGATACGCAGACGTCAGGGTGTTGCCACTCTTCTTTTAGAAGCCTGTGACTTGAGGGCAAGACAATGGAACTTCGAAAATTTGGTTCTTCACGCATATGAGGATGACCCACGGGCGAGGGCACTCTACTCTCGGGCCGGGTATGAGGTGGTTGCATCTGACCCCTCATGGATGAGTGCCTGGTTGGGACGAAGGCGGAGGGTTCTGATGGTTAAAAAGTCGTCGGATACCAGCTTTCCCTTCTGAAGCTGCAGGAAGAAATCCAAAACAAGCGGGCTACGGGGGGTTGTGTTTCCTAGCTTTGAAAGTTGGCCTCTGCTCATGACGCTGGAGTTACAAGCCTCAACTGTATCATAGTAGTGTGCTGTTGCTAGGTAATGTCACAGGACAGTGCTATTGGTGGGGTTCTCGCCATCGAAGGCTGCATTCTTTCCTACTCGTCTGGGTGATGTTACAGGTTAGAGCTATTGCTGGGGCTCTCCCCGTTCCAGAAAACATTTTTTTGAGACGGAGAGGCCGGATGGCGAACTGGTTTCCTTCTCGCATTCTGAGATAGGGCGAATGAGCTCCATGAAGTCGATGCCCCTACCTTGGAAGTTCGGTGCAATACCTTCATGGCCCTTTACTTCGCCAATCCCGGCTTCTCCAGTAATAAATTAAACGTACAACCATCTCACCAGTTCCCATTCCTTGTCTTCACCAGCATGAAGTTTTCTACAATTTGAGGGCCTGACGTGCACAGCGATGGCACCCACAACCCGTCACCTGGCCAGTCAAAGTGAGCTGCATAATCTGCACTCCTGGGTGTCACAGTTATCGCGACCCTGAGTAAGAAGGGGGTTTACACAGACATCTCCAATGTGAAGATGAAGTTCCTAGCCAAATGGTACCCAGCCTCACCAAATATAGGTGTAGGAAGGACTGAGCCAACTCAAAAAATTTGAGCATTCTTGCCTGTAGAGATCTCAGCGGTTGTTGTTAATGTCCCTGGCCTTATCGACAAGCTGTTGCAATGCAACCCGGATTTGCTCTGTGACATGGGAGTACATCCACTTAGTGGCAGTCTCATCAAGAGTAGGTCCGTCAGAAGATACTGGACACTGACGCTGAGTTCGCAGGTTGGCATGAAATATCCTGGAAACTCCAGCGGACAAACCAAGGCTCTCAATCTGCAATTCAGCACCGGAAATGTTGGCCCTCGCTTCACGAACCTCACGATCCGCAGAAACAAAACCGGGAGGATGAAACCTGGATACAGTTGCTGCCTGCTGCGCCATTTGCTTGAGCCGAGGAATATCAAAATGCATGGGCTCCCCGACAACAATACAGAGCCTCTTAAAAATGAGGGGAACCAGCGGCCGTCGCCCAAACAAATACGACTCCGGCATCGCCTTCTCAAACCCGCTGTGAGCAAGAGGCAACACGATAGGCGGCACAGCGGCACGCGCAATGAGGCTCCCGATCCCCCACTTCAACCGTTGCAGCGGGCCGAGGTCCTGAATCACCTTCCCTTGCGGGAACGTGTGCAGCCATTCGCCCTCGTTGATCCGCTCCAGAGCCTCCCCCATGGCCGGCTGGTAGATTCCTCCCCCGCGTGTCACCGGAATGCACTTCCCTAGCCGGAAGAAGTAGGAGAAGACGGGATTCGTGAAGCAAATGTCCTCTGCAGTCAAAATCCAGCGGATGAGCTTGTGATCCAAGGCCGAAATGCCAGGCAAACCCCACATGAGCGGGTCATCCAGCGTGGACATGTGGTTGCTGACCGTGAGCAGAGGCGTTCCTTTGGGCCGCGACTTGATCAACTCTGTCAGCGTCTCCAAATTGTGCACAGTCGTGGAATTCAGAAAGGATGTGTACAACTTGGAGGCGGCTCCTACGGTGGTGAGCACGATCGCCCTCGGAATCCCTCGCAGATGCGAGTCCCTGGCAGCATCCATCACCACGCTCTCCGTACTAAGCTGCCTCATCAAAGCCCAATCCAGGCCGAGACGTCTCATCCTCTTCCTTCCCGCGCCGCCATAGCCGGCCGCTCTCCCCGCCGCGAGCATCATCGCCCCTGCCTTCCTCCTCGCACTCATCTGCGAGACGCGACTCAAACGCCACTCAGCTGAGTTAGGCTACGTCCAGTTTGTGAAGGTCAGTTTGCCGGTTAGAAGTGCAACCATAGGAACCCCTCGCTGGAAGAGGAAGGGGCCAACCAGCGTTAGTCTTGGTAGCCGGGTTAAGCAAGTATTCTAACCAGGTCTGGCAACTACGGTTTCCCGCGCTTCAAGTTCTTCATATTCGTACGCAAGCTTGTATGCTGGAGGCGATGGCGACAGACCGCGGCTAGAATTTACATGCGTGGCAGGTAGGTCTCGTTGCCTGGTTCTTGCTGTCTGTGTGACCTGTCTGTGTTGTTTTGCTCTTGCACCGTGCGTCTGTGAGGCGCACTGGCTAGGGCAGAATGTAATCCCTTGCATTTTGTCCTTACGGCTGTGTTTCTGCGGAAGTTGAAGTTCTGAGGGTACTTGGGTGTGGGATGGAGGTGTGGAAAGTGTCCGTTGTGTTGTTTGCTCTGGCTGCGCTTCTGGTGTCTCCCAATTTGGCTGTTATTGAGCGTCTTCTGAATTGCAGACGACAGCTGTGTCCAGCGATAGGTTTTGTGTGTAGGGTGCTGCATTGGCTTCTTGTAAAGTGAGTGTTTGCGCGTGTTGTCAAGGTGTTCGTCGAACGCGAAGGGATGCCGTCCGTTTCACCCTCGGAAAATGGAGTTGCGGACATCGTGGAGTCGGTAGAGACTGATGAAGGCGTGGTAGGGGCCGATGAGGAAGTTCTGTTAGGTCACGCGAATCGCCTCTACAAATTAGGGTGCACGGCCTTGCGCTCTCAGCAGTATGACGAGGCTTGTGACTGCATCGGAAAAGCTCTGGAGATAAGGTAGGAGCAGGTGGTGAAGGGTGTGATAATTTTTAATCTTGTGATTTCGGAACTTGCATGACTGACGTTTTGTGGGCTCTTTACAGGGTCCAGCATTACGGGGAGCTGGCTATTGAATGCGCTCCAACTCTTTACAAGTACGGTTGTGCTCTCCTCTACAAAGTTCAGTCAGAGTCTGATGCGTTAGGGCAGACTGATGGAGCCAGAGATAAGGCTGAAGCTCTGTCCACGGAAGCAATAGTGAAGACTGCTGGTCAGTTCTTGGTGAAGGCTGCTGTCTTTTGTTGTGAGAATGTGAGGCCTCCGCGTTTCTGAAATCGTAATGACTTTGCCCTATTGTTGGTGAAGATGGAGATGACGACAACACAGACGACGAATCAGAGGCTGAGGATGATGATGAGGGTGATAATGCAACATGTGGTTTGGGTGGTGCAAATGGGGACGGGATGGACGAGGGAATGTCAGATCTGCAATTAGCATGGGAGAATTTAGACCTTGCTCGACATATCTACCAAACTCAGGCCCAACGTAGCCTTGAGGAAGTGGATGTGATCGCTGCACTGGCAGATGTCAGCCTGGAGAAGGGTGAGTGTCCGAAATCTTGCAGATGTATATTATGCACCGCAACTCTGTTTCTGGACGTGGCTGACAGATACCGGGCGATTTTTTCAGAGGATTTTAAGTCCTGCTACGATGATTACACAAGCGCCTTGGGAATCCTTGAGAAGCTCGTCGAGCCCGATGATCGTCGTCTGGCTGAACTGTATCCTCGGAACGCTTGACTCCCCTTTTAAGTTCATGACGTTTTGTTTTTGTCTTCCTCTATGTGACTGCCATTCCTCATGGGGTCAATTGTAAATGTGGCTTACAGATGTTTCAAGCTATGTCTTGCATTGCAACTGAACAACAAGGCAAAAGATGCCATGGAATACTGCAACAGAGCAGTTTCTGTTTGTGAAGCTCGTCTTCAGAAGCTGAAGAATCAGATAAGCAAGAAGCCAACAGAGGAGCCTGCCAGCGCGGAAGAGAAGATTGCAGCAGAGATCACTGAAATTGAAGAGCTACTAGTTGACCTGAGGGAAAAGGTGTGCTTCCTTACGTACACATCTATGTTCAGAGCCTGTCTCCTTCGTCGGCAGTTCCTCAAGCTGGTCTCTGATATTTTGCTTCATGTGTGCAGGTTCTTGAGCTGCAAGAGATGACTAATGCTCCATCACTCATGGAGGCATTGCAGGCGGCAAACCCATCCGCAGCAGCTAGTGTGAAGCTTGTCCTCTCCGCCGTGGCCACCAGCATGTCTGAACGGATTGGAGAGCCGTCCAAGGCTACCGGAAGCAGCCCAGCATCAAGCTCCAACGGATTCGATGAGTCTGCAATGTCTGGCAGCAGCACCTGTGTGACCGACCTGGGTGTGGTAGGTCGAGGTGTGAAGCGCGCTGCACCTATTCCTCTGCCGGCCGGGCAGACTAGTAGTAAAAGGCGCACTCTGGAAGAGCTGATGAACGGTGGGAGCTCCGCCGGGCACGCTGAGAGTGGTAGCAGCAGCAGGATGGCAATCGCGGGGGATGCACTGGAGAACGGCGGGGCGTCGCCACAGGTCTCTGCTGGAGTCTCGTCGAATACGACAACAGGCTGAAAGGCGGTGCGCTGGTCGTGAAGTTATTATTTAGTCGGTGCCGAGGCAGGCTTTGTTTGTTTGTACATATGGGCATTCTGCTCTGGATTTTGTGGCAGTGAAGCCACCCCTGGCTGCAACAAACAGACAAGTACACTTCCCGACGTGTTCCTTACCCCTCTTACATACGTAGGTGTATCATTTCCCGGTCATGTACCTGCTTTACTTAGATCCCCAAACTGTAGTTACGAGTCTGAGGACCCGTGTGGTTTGTAATACTCAATCCGAGTTTTCGAAGCGGGTGGGTGTGTTTGAGACTTAAGTTCTTTGAACGGTTCAGTCTCTTCGGAGCGACAAAAGGAAGTTCGAGTCCCTTTTCTCATCGCAAATTGAGGTTCAGATCTTTAGATCGTGGAACTTTAGTTTTTCATTAGAGTGCAACTAATTCCTATTATTATAAACCAATGAACCCTTTGGTAGAGGCCAAACCCGTAGCTTTGAACATTGCGCAGAGGTAAGAGTGTCAATTCCTCATTCATCAAATTCTTAAATCAAAGCAATTCAAGTAACTCAGGGCAATTTGTATCTCCTTTGGAATTTCCGTCTTTCAGGATTCTTCACTCAAGTCCCTTCTCTAGTCCTTGTAGCACAATTAAAGAAAGCTCAGTCTTCTTCCTAATTTCTAACTTCAGCTCAACCCTCCAAATTAGCTGCATTGAAATATCTCAAGAGCCAGGATTCTTCACTCAAGTCCATTCTCTAGTCCTTATAGCACAATTAAAAAAAGCTCTTCCTCTTAATTTCCTACTTGAGCTTAACCTTCCAAATTAGCTATACTGAAATATCTCATGTTCTCGACTAAGAGTGGTACAAACCAGCCTTCAATATCTCAATGGTGCGAGACTCACACACTCCTATATGCAACAACACTCCATACAACTCACCCAATAATTACGGAGATCCCTTAGCTTGTTGGATCCCCCATGGTGCATAATTGTACAACTCCTTGACAAACCAAGCTCCTTCACCTTGCTAAAAATGTTAAAATTATGGGAGGCTGCTAGGTCTTCACTTCTGAGCTATTCAATATTCCATGTATATGCATTTATAAGGGCTCCACCTTCTGACATTCTTGACACAAGTAGACTCACCACATGCTACTTTCACACCATGTAGCCACTGGCATCACTTAGGATGATACACTTAAGCGAGGATGCACATATACCACATGAGATAAGAACTCCACAATTAAGCAGCATGTGGACGAATTAGTAACCAGATCCGGTGCCATGCTCCAGGTGGTTTGTGCCATGCTCTGGGTGGTGTGTGAACTTGAAATTTAAATTGTTCCACTATCTGGGCGTGCCGGCTTCTCTCGTGTGAGGTCTAAAGCGCGAGATTCCCTTCGTCATATTATTACTATTAAGATCTAGAGGAAATTTCAATAATCCTCAGTCTCTATGGCCGAGGATTGGCAGTTGCCACTCTTAATTATTGGTCCTAAGCCTGCGGACAATCCCTCGTGAAATGTTTCCGCTCTCCACAATTGAAGCACACACCAAACATAGGTGCTGATGTCCTTCACTCTCCATGGCCTATATTGGTTCCTTTGGCCCTTCCTCTTCCTTTGCCAACATTCTCGTTAGTTCCTCATCCTTGGCCAATGTTGGTGGCTCTTCCCCTAACTCGAAACTTGCCTCCAAGAAACCTTGGATAGCTTCTCCTAGTGGAGAACAATGCCTAAGACTCCTCAACACGATAAAGTTTTGGTATCGCCTCTGCAACGATAAAAGCATCTTTCAGCGTTTGAGGTCTTGTTAGCTCAATTCTATCAGCAACCCACAACTTCAATCCTTGTCAATCTCTACCATACTATGACATTGCAGGTCTACTTGACTAAAGTCATTTACGTACTAACTCACTATTCTTGTTTGCAGCATCTCGCTTCCCAATCGAACCGTATATGTAGGCTGGAACTACAACTTCATCGCGATCTTGAACTTCTTGCAGTTGGTGATAGTATTCCTCCGAACACCTTCTTCCACCCTCTGACAGTAAATTCTCCACCAAGTAAGAGCATACCCATCCAAGAAGATAGTAACATGATTCAACTAATTTTCTTGTGCAATCCCGAATGCCTAAAGAAAAGATTCCTAGGACAACAACCACAAGTCAACCTTCTCCACATTTTATCCAAAGTACAGAGCAACAAAGGAAGTGCTAATATGCAAGTCGTCCCTGGAAGTGTGGGGCTACTTGAAGGCCTAGTGTGCATGGTGTACGTGTGTTGTTGCCTTTTAACCGCATGCATGCATGCCTTTGAGAGAGGGGTTGCTTTTCAAGAGAGAGTATCTCGGGCATAAGATTGTGCTAGAGGGGATCATGCCACAGCTGGCAAATTAAAGGTTCATGCTGCATGATATCGGAGCTTAAGGTTGCAACGTCTTAGGTTGTTGCTTAGCTAGAGATGGCTGATCCACCTAATCAAGGTAGTGCACAGATGACAAAACGGAAAAGAGAGAAGGCTCTTGCCTTAGATACAGTGATGCAAGAGGCACATCTTGAACTACCATCAATTAGAACGGCAAAGGCTCAATGCTCCACCTTGAGGAAAATCTTCCTCACAAAAGGGAAGTTGAAAAAACTTTACAAAAAAGTATGAAGGAAGCACTTGAGAAGGCCTTGGAAAAGCTTGTGGAAGAAGAGATGAACTAGGAGCAAGAGCAGGAATCTTCCTCTTCTTCCACGAGCGAGGAGCAAGAGGAGGAATCTTCCTATGAGGAAAGCATCATTCCTCCCCCAAATAAGTTTCAAGGTGGGAGGAGTACAAAAGAGATTAGAGAGTCCTGGCCATGTATGCACCTAGCTTTGGTACTTAGCTGTCCCCTCTCGATCTCCTTCTCAAAGCCACGGAGCCTTACACAGCCTTTCACAGCCAAAGCCATGCACTTCCCAACATGAGTGTGAAGGAAGTGCTAGGAAATAACTCTTTAAGGCTAGCCTCGTCGTCTTAAAGAGGCTTTACCTCATCTCTAAGCACTTAAAGAGGCTTTACCTCATCTCTAAGCACTTAAAGAGGCTTTACCTCATCTCTAAGCAATTGCGTTCTTGAGTCTTGAACTTCTTTTCAGCCTTTAACTTTTCTTGAGCCTTAATAAGCAAACTAGCTTTTCTAAGCCCTAAATAGATTGGCTTGCTCAAATGCTTAAACCCTAAGTTGGCATACACGGCATGCTACTTTTGTCTTCTTGTGAGACAGAATATGTATGTATATTCAAAAAATAAAGAAATATTCTTTTCCCTCATTGGGTTTTCTTTATGAAATACCGAGGTCGTCACGAGCCACCAAGGGTTTTTATTGAGGGTGACATAAGAAGTTTTCCCACTGCATATGGCAGGAAAACTTCTTATGTGACACAATTGCCGACATCATCCGGGGGTGCTGCCCCCATGTACCGATGTCATCAGAAGGTGTGTCTAAATTCCTTTTAGGGTGCGATACACATGGTTTTCTTTCTTAGGGTTGTCAAACATTGGCTCTCGCACATCCTCGCAAGCACCCTTTGCACATCCTTGCAAGCACCCATGTGGCCGTCAGAATGCCGTCAACAAACCGTCACCAGGTCTTTGAGGCATATAGCCTGGAGTGCCATCTAAGCCTCCCACGACTGCAAAGCCAGATTGCTTCACGAATGGAGTCTTCATGAGAGGATTACTTCACGAATTGAGACCATACATTCGACCCAAAACAAAGCCATCACTATGCTCATGCCTCAATTCGACACAAATAAGAATTCCACATGGCCACCGCTCCCACCTCATGGTGAAGCACACAAAAGACTTCTCTACATCCTACACCCTGCTCACTCCCCGAAGAGCCTCAAAGCTGGGCCGCAAGTCCCTCACACCTGGCTGGGCCGCAAGTCCCTCACACCTGGTGCACCACAGCCCAGATCCATGATGATGGTTGCATAGCAAGGGACAAAGAGGTGGATGGCTGCAGAGGTGGGCTATGATTGCATTCCACTCACCACTACCATTCACAATGACTCCTTTGTATATGGATGTGTCTAAGGCGTAGCACAAATTCACTACACTTGGTGTTGCTGCTTGTGTAGGTAGGGAGTCCTTGATCGTGGGCGAACCTGGACTAATGTCATGCTTGTGAGTATATGGAGTACTTGCAGGCCACTAAGCAAATGCCCATCTATTTTCTCTACCTCGGACAGTGGCAGTTAGTACCACGGCTTCAGGCAAGAAGTGTGTCCATGTGACATTAGGTCACAGATGGTGTGAGGCAATTTGGCAGGCTATGGAGCTTTGCATTGGGCTTCATGGAGGAGGTGATGGACATGCAGATCTCCAGCATCAGTCTGTCTTGTCTTCACTATGGCGTACTAGCACGGCTGACTAAGGGATTGGCTTGGTTGTGTGGGCAGGTAGGGGGGGCTGGAAAATGTCGTGGGGTGGTATCATGCTCATCCAGTGTATGGATGCTCTTTGTTAGGACTTGACATGCATGTGTAGGTTCTTGGAGGTTGAATTGTAGAATGCTGTGTCCTTGCACAATCTTCTTGTACAAAAACTTCGTGTAGAAGTAATGTTCGATGACCTTGATCAGGGAACTGTGAAGCACCTTGAGAAATGTCCTACCAACTCTGAACGGCTTTTCTTCACGCACTCGAGTTCGGTTTCATTGGAGAAGTTGAGAGAGGGAGGAACCTTTGCACGGTTTGCATCCTCATGCATTATCTTGGTTGGCCAGCTTGTTTGGCATGCAAACCAGATGCACGGTGGGGAAAACACACTCTTGAACATGTACCATGCGAACGTCCGGGCATCGCGCGAAGGTGAGAGGGAAACACACTCTTGAACGTGTTACATGCGCACATTGGGGGCCTTCGCGCGGGGACGAGACATGTCCGACATATATGTCCATGTGTGGTCCAGGCAACCCTAAACATGTGTTTATCACAAAAACCCTAAATGGCAGAATAAAACTAGATGACGACATCAGAACACCAGAGCGCAAAGTTGCGAGACGAAAAGATTTCTGCCGCCTGCGGCCCGTCGTGCGATGATGTGGCCCGTGTATGATGAAAGAATCTTTGAAGATGCCTCGGCATCTGAATGTAGAATACTGGACAAACCTGTGACACACAACCTGCCCCGTGACGACTTCGGTATTCCATATTTCTCGTACCGTCTCTTGGGTGAGAAATAAGCAGCATACATACCCATGCAGATTTGATATGGTACACAGAGGCAAGGTAACGGTGAGCATAACCATACACATAAGTAAGGGCTAGATCTGGAGATGGCCGTCGTGTGTCTGGAAATGGCCGTCGTGAGCCCGTCTTTGGACAGAGATGGTTGGGACGGGAAAATTAAGGTCAGCGGGCACGGGCACGGGCACGACGGTAGCCTTGCTGACGTCCATGAGCTCGGCCTCGCCGGAGAGCTCCTCCAAGGACTTGCCCTTGGTCTCGGGGACGAAGAAGATGGTACAGAGGAGGCCGACGGTGTTGGTGACGGCCAGCAGCAGCAGCGCATTCTTGATCCCGATCCCGCGCGGGAAGCCAGGTTGAGGCTTGTCCTTCTGCTGGCTGGCGTACAGGAATCCGAAGGAGCCAACGATGGCCCCGAGCTTGCCCGACGCGGCGGAGATGCCGTGGCAAGTGGACCGCAGCCGCGCGGGGAATAGCTCGGCCGGGATGATGAAAGTAGTTGCATTCGGCCCGAAATTGGCGAAGAAGAAGGTGAGCGAGTAGAGGAAGAGGAAGGCAGCGCTGCTCCCCCCGCACGTGGATCTCTCAGACGCCGAGCCGACCCCGGTGCTCCCGCAGGTGAGCTCGTCGTAGTTGAGCGTGATGAGGAACATGAAGAGCGTCATCATGAAGAACCCGAGCAGCTGGATCACCTTCCGCCCGAGCTTCTCGACGGTGGCCACCGTGCACCAGTACCCCGGCACGGTGGACACTAGGGCAATCACGGCCTGGGCCTTGCTGATCCGGAACACCTCCTCCAGCGCGCTCATGGTGCCTGCCCGCGGGAGCCATCCCACGGCCGAGAACACTTCCTTCTGGAACAGGTTCTGGCTGTAGAACGCAACGTCGAGCAGGAACCAAGAAGAGCAACACCCTAAGAGCTCCAGCCCATGCCGCCGCAAGAATTCCCTGCTGTTGATCCCGTACCTCCCGCCGGAAGCAGCGATCTGCAGCCGGCGGTGAAACTGCTCCATCCGCATCGCGTCCAGCTGATCATCGTCCGGCATCTCCGCTTCCGGGAAGTTCACATCCAGAACCTTCGCCATGTCCGCCGCCGCCTGCCTTAGGTTTCCCTCCACCAGGGCCGTGTACCGCGCCGTCTCCGGCATCTTCATCCGGTAGTAGAAGGTGAGCGCGGCCGGGATGGCCCCGAGCCCGAACACGATCCGCCACACGTAGTCTGCCTCGGGCGGGGTGGAAAGCACTTGATTTTGGTCGAAGCTCGGGGAAGGGTATGCTCTCCGGTATGCCGATGACACCACGATCGCCACGCACGCGGCCGCGACGATCCCAACCCCCTGCATGGCAAACACGGCCGCGATGAAGGCCCCGCGGGTGGCTTTGTTTGCGTACTCCGACATGATGGTGGCCGACAGCGGGTAGTCCCCGCCGATCCCGAACCCCAGCCAGAAGCGCCAGAAGCAGAGAGACCACATCACGGCCTTGGCCGAGTGGCCCCAGGACAGGCTCGAGCCGAGGGAGGAGAAGATCATGAGCAGGAGCGTGATGCCGTACACCCGCTTTCTCCCCATCTTGTCACCGAGCCAGCCGAAGTAGAGCTGCCCGGCGAGAGTCCCGCAGAGGGCAACGCTGTTCACGGCCGCGGAGACGTTCGCTGGGAGAACCCCCGGGGTCCCCGCCTCCGGATCGTAGTAGTACAGCCGGCCCAGGAGGCGAGACACCGTGGAGATGCAGAATAGGTCATACGCGTCTGTGAAGAAGCCCATGCCCGCTATGAGGATGGTGGTGAAGTGGTACCATTGCGTCCTGGCCGAGTCCAGGGCCTGGAGTACCCTGTGCGTTCCCACCATCTTCAGCGCAGAATACTTCCCTCCCCCTTCCAATTCCCGATTTCAAGCGTTCCACAGGACACAATTCGCTACCAATTCCAAGCTCCACCAGACACAATCCGCTATCATAACGCTTGCTTTACCCTACGCCATTCCTGCATGGGCACAGGCAGCGGCAGCAACAGCAGCGACAGCGACAAGCGTAGGTTGAACCCGTATTGCAGCAGTCATTGCAGAATGCAAGTTCTTCGTTGGAGATGAAACTCCCGGGCGTGCATCTCGCGGCTGCTCTTGTAGGCGAGCCGAGCTCGGCTCTGCGGGCCCGGGAGGGGCAGTTGTGTGGCCCGCAGGTGGCGCGGCGAGCCACCCGCCTGCTTGGCAAGGCGGATCCCGGATCGTCGAGTCTCGATTCCTCCCATTTTTGCGCGACGTGAGCGGGATCCACAGTTCAGGGACGTCTCGGCAGGAGCATATCCACGGAATTTGAGGCTCTGGATAGCAAGTACAACTATACCGTTGGGCGCGGCCGCCGGGCCGCCAGGCTTACATTGTCTGCGATCCCCGGTAGTGCCGGAAATGGCCCACTTGCAGTCGTCAAATGGACAGACAGGATTCTGATTCCCGCCTGTTCGTTATCAAGCTGAAGGCAGGATTACGAACATGATTACGGGCAGCATTACGAGGCAAGCTGCTGATTGCTCGACAAGGAGGACAAAAGACTGTGAGTTCAATCTTGGGTTCGGGGACGACCAGCAGCTGGGGAGGATAAGGACAGAGCTTGTGGAACAGGAGAGTTTGGCATTACATCATGGCCGTGTGTACACTACATGGAATACAACAGACGTGCTGCTAAGATGCGGCTGGAAGGGCATATTCGGCGCGGAGGTAATCCACGATCTCAGCGCTTTCAAACATCTTCACGCCGGTGTTGGGGTCCTCGAGATATGGGACCTGGGGCAGAAATGGAAAGACAGCCAGTTTTAGTAGAAATGCTATTCTATCCGCTATCTGGCTTAGAAAGCACAGAGGTGTCTCGTACCTGGAAAGTGCCGGTCTTTTGGAGAAGTTGAGAGCGCCTGAAGCTTCCTCGGGGAGTGCTGTGAATTTGACAGTGAAATCTGTCTCAGGACATGATAGTTGGGAAATGGAAGAGAGATGATGGTTTGGAAAGTGGTTGCATCAACATCTTTCTGGTGTTTGGGTGAGTGATGTACCTGTGCTGTACGTGGGGCAGTTCAAGCTCCACGAGTGCCTCCCTCACGATTTTGCAGAACGGAGAGCCCTGCAGGCCAAAGTCACGGTTCGTTGTGATAGATGCTCTCTCTCTCTCTCTCTCATTCGAAGGAGGGAGTTATCAGGTGTTTACCTCATAAGCCCACAACTCGAGAGGTGCGGCTGCTGTTTTGGCTGGTGTGTACTTGGAGCCCTGCGAACCACGAGAGAGTGTATGAAGCATGATGAACGTGAAAGAGCTGCCACCACCACGGGATATTGCTGCTGGTACAAGAATACCTTTCCAGCTCTCCCGATCATGGCAAAGCCTGCTGTCAGAGTCTGCCACAAACGCCCACGTTTAGCTTTGACACAGGTTCCATAGGACCGCAGCTCTTAAAGTTTGGAATATAGAGCTGCTTACTGTGAACAGGCCCAAAGAAAGCATTCGAGGGACATTCCCATCACCTGGAAAACGTTGTTCACACGAACTGCATATCAGTTTGCAAGCCAACAACCGGCATGCTGTGAACAGAGACTGGAAGGATCGGGGGTGCACTCACCGTATTTCGCTACCAGATACTTTATGATGTCATCGGATTCGTACATAGACATCCCGCTGTTGGGATCCACCTAAAAGAAGCAGAGATAGTAACACTTGGTGACACTCTTAACAGAGGACGAGAGGAAAAAACCGTGACATGTGAAGACTTTGAATCTCGCACTGGTTACAGAAGCAAACAGACGCCAAAATCTACTACCATGTAGGGGAATTGCTTCTTGCCCCCCAGCTTGATCGCCTTGGGCCGAAATGTAGGCCCATCCTTAGGACAAGGATAGTAAAGCACATCAAGATCCAAAATAGATACGATTTCCCTCACCTGCATGACATCACGGTCAGCAGACATATTGGCTGAACTTTCATCATGGCTTCATAGCCAAGTGAGGAGCAAAAACGTGAGAAAGTGCGCCTCTGATTGGTGCCCGTCCATGGACTCACCTTCCGGCAGAAGGGGCATCTGCGCAGACCACACTATGGTATGTTACTCTTCATAACCAGGGTTGATGTGTTCTACAGCAGACAGCAAAAATGTGGGGAAACAGACCCTTCAAACTCGTAGATCTCAATTGGTTTCTCAGGTCGATCACCTAGATTTGATGACTCGATGAGCTTGTAACCTGTGTGGCAACCATCACAGGACACACATCTGTAAGCTCCTATCAACAGCTCAGAAATCTCATTCAGGCGTATGCTCACTCCAAGCCCGATATACTTGCAGAGCATGACATTACCTGCAAGTTCCACCATTGAGTAGGTGTCAGGTGGAACCTCTGCCTTCGGAACAAACTTTGGTTGGTACCTGCCAAAATGGGGGCCGAAGTTTCCTTCAATTGTTGGGAAATTTCAGCCCCGGAGAAGGAGAGATGGGTGTCTCAGTAACCGTGCAAGCTCAGCTCAATCAACACAAGAGCTCACCCGCTGGCAAACACCCCAGTCCCTAGTCGGAAAGGGAAGCTCAAAGCCCCGCCTGCCATGTCTAGGAACTTGTCTGGCCTCACATAGAACCTCCTTGGCTGCGGAATCTTGTAGGCCGGGGCAGAGGTTGACGGCGCGGGAGGTGATTCTGACGAGGAGGACGACCCTGGTGCATCTTCTCCTACCTCAGTGTCCGAGACTATCTCTGCTCGGACACCAGTTCTATGCATCTTCCTGGTGGTGGCTTGCGCGGTGCGTCTGCCGCCGTTGAGGGATATGCTGAGGCTTCCCAAGGAGGTGGCATGGCAAGCAACCTGGGAACACAACGACGTAGCCATAGCGCAAACGCCAACAAGTGTTACAGGAGTGGATTTCCTTCAATAGCGTAGGAATGTCAGCTCAGTTGTATCTCAGTTGTGACGTGGAGTATCACACCGTGACGTTACAGTTTACACAAACATGGGAACATGATCAAGTAACAGAGAGTCCCAGAAGGAACCACATTACATTTCGTGACGAGTTGTATACAATCTGAGCTTGCTTTGCAAGAATCTACTGACGGACAACGGTGGGAAGAGCAGCCGCAAGTGCGACCCGTGTTGGAGACAAAAAACAGGCCTACGATCAGACTGTATGTACAGTTCATTCGCTTTGAACGAAACCCATCATATCACCTGCCAACCAGCACAAAATTCTCTCAGCGGAATGTTGATGACAATGGGACTTGCAGGTGATAACGGGCAGGACCCACCTGCATCCTCACCCACATAGCATTACGGAACGCAAGTTTCCCGCCACATGGCTGTCCAGTCTCAGCTTCTAGGTGGCGATGAATGCTTGACAATCCATTCCACAAGGGTGGCGACAGCAAAACCTGTGCCCCCGCCTTTCTTGTCGTTCCACACTGGCCCCGCAATGTCCAAATGGGCCCAAGGAATGTCCTTGTCCACAAACTGCATCGAGAGCAAATACACCGAGATGAGCACAATCCAGCCTAACAGTCATCTAGTCAAGGTCCAGACAGCCAAGTTATAAGGCAGCTTTGCTCAGACAGCCAAGGGGTATCGTCAGATCTGCTGATAATCAGATCAGAAACTCTAGTCCAAAACAGTTGGTATCATCACAGCACAAGAAAGTTTCAGCAAGACAGAATCCCAAGCCAATAATTCCACATGCAAAGTTCATAATCAGACACGAACTCTGGACTTGCAATCCAGAACCAAACCATACCCCGTCCCACCACTTTCCAGAAGCTTCCCAACTTTCCCGGCTCAGACAGCCAAGGGGTATCCTCAGATCTCATAATCAGATCAGAATCTCTAGTCCGAAACACTTGGTATTGTCACAGCAAAGAAAAGTTTCAGCACGACAGAATCCCAAGCCAGTAATTCCATGCAGAGTTCGTCATCGGACACAAACTCCGAATTTTCAATGCAGAACCAAACCATACATCACCCCACAACTTTCCAGCAGCTTCCTAACTTTTCTGGCTCAGACAGCCAAGGGGTATCGTCAGATCTGATAATCAGATCAGAAACTCTAGTCCGAAACACGTGGTATCATCACAGCACAGAAAAGTTACGGCAAGACAGAATCCCAAGCCAATAATTCCACACAAACTTCATCGGACGTGAAATCTAGATTTTCAATCCAGAACCAAACCATACGTCATCCCACAACTTTCCAGCAGCTTCCCTACTAGTCAATCGAACAGATCAAACCACCAGAGGGAGAGTCCGCGGCACCTGGCTCAAGAAGAGGGCAGCAGTTATTGATCCACCATACCGTCCTCCTGTATTAACCATGTCAGCAATGTTAGACTTCATGCCCTCCCAGTAACTCTCTTCCATTGGCAGTCTCCAGAACTTCTCTCCAGCTACTTTAGATGCTGTAACTAGCTCCTCTGCAAGTTCATCGTGCTTTGTGAACAACCCTGCATGATCCAGAGAACAGTATCAGAAAAGTCCACAGTTACTGACACATTACAGAACATGATGCAGCAAAGTAACTTTTTCTGGATACCTCCAACACTGCTACCAAGAGCTACAATGCAGGCCCCTGTCAGCGTAGCAAGATCAACCACCTGAGGATTGCATGGACAGTTGAGCCACCGTCAAAGGACTACCATATAAAACAGGAAAAATCACTTTGACAGTGAGAAGAAGGCTGACCACAACAACGAATAAGATTTCCAACTGCAGAATGATAGCACACCTTGTCAACTCCTAAACCGGTGGCATATACAAGAGCATCAGCCAACGTCAGACGACCCTCAGCATCTGTGTTGTTTACCTGAAAAGCAAGGTAAAAGCACAATAAGAGTGTGTTCACCAGGAAACACACAAACAAACTCTCACGTTCTGAATCATTTACCTCAATAGTCTTGCCATTTGATGCAGTCAGTATGTCACCTGGTCTCATCCCCTTACCACTTATCATGTTCTCACATGCAGCAACAATAAAATTAACCTGCAGGTGCACATCAACAGAAGTAAATGCGGTTATCACAACAGGAATGTGCATGGCAAAGAGCACATCATGATGCTAGTCAAATCCTCACCTCAACACCAGGAGGATGGATGCTTGCGATGGCCTTGGCAGCCCCTAGTGCAGCAGCTGCACCGCCCATGTCAAACTTCATGAGCTCAATCAATGAGCCTGGCCCAGTCTTCAGGTTGTAGCCACCACTAAACATAAAGGCAATCAGCAATCAGTTGGAGTGCAGAATTACACAAAATATTAAGACAAGCGGACCATCTAGCAACGAAAGGTGCCCACCTGTCAAATGTCAAACCTTTCCCAACAATCGCTAACTTAGTATGGACAGCTCCTTCCGGCTTGTACTGTATGTGGATGAAAGCAGGAGGGTTTTCAGAACCAGCAGCGACCCCCAGATATGCACCCATTTTCAACTTGGTGCATTCTTCTTCATCCAAGATTTTAACTGTCAACACGTCAGGATGTGCCGCACCAATCTTCTTGGCTTCCTCTGCAAGTACCGCTGGAAGGTCCAAACGCAATTGGGGATTCAGCCACAAGCAAACGGGGTAGGAAAGGTATTGAAATGCACTCTTAGCAGGATCATGTCGGACATAGAAAGCAGCACATACCAGGAGTTAAGACATTTGCTGGCGCATTCACCAGCTGCTTAGCCAGCACCACACCATTGGCCGAGCTCGTTACCTGCAGCAACTTATGCGCAAAAGCCTTCTCATCCCCACCACCAAGAATATCCAGCGTAATGGCAGGAGGATCCTTGGACTCCGTCTTGAATCTGGTATCCTTGAACTGCTCCAGAAGCAATCCTGCTCAGACCCAGCACACCCACGTTATAGCAACGTTTTTGCAACCAACAAGCTGCCTCCTCCAAGCCAGGTGAGCTACACAAACCTACCTGACACAATAGCTCCTGCAGCAGCAACCTGCACATCCTCCGAGAACTCCTTGGCAGAAGGGATAGCAGCAGCCACTGAGGCCTTGGTCTTGGTCACAGAAGCAATAGCCTCTCCAAATCCTTTCCACGTGGAAGTCTTGGCATCTTCCAGCTTCCCCAGCCCAACTAGCCCGACTTTCTTGAACCCATAGCCTGAGAGCCTTACAAACGCAGACGAACCAGCCTTGCCGGACAAATCTTCCTCCTTCGCGAGATCAGTTAAGACTCCGCCCAGAAATCCATCCAGCTTCTGCAACGCACTGTTCTTGAATGCACCCCCCTCCTCGGTCTCAAGCTCCCCTTCAAAAACCCCGAGAGCCAGCACATCCCCCTTCCACTCGGTTGCATCAAGAGACTTAATGCCAACCACCACCTGCAGACCCAGAGCCTCGGTAAGTCCAAAATTACTTACTACTACTCCATGCAGAGCACCGCCCACCAGCAATCCGGCTCACCTCGGGGAACGAACGAGTGAATGGTCTGGTGAGCCCGACGGGAGACGGCTCTCCTACCGCCTCAGCTGCAGGTGCCGAGACCTCCACCTCCTTCTCCTTCTCCGTCACCACGGGCGGGCCTCCCGCCTCGCCCCGCGACGCACTGCTCACAACCTGAAACATGCCTCCCCCACAACAGGTGCTGGCACCTCGCCTGCTGGGCACCTTGTATGAGCGTCGTAGCCCCCGCGATGAGACAGACCTGGAGGCGGATGAGGACGTGGAGGCTGAGCACGGAGGGCAAGCCGATGACAAGCAATGTGCCGAGATGACCACCCTGCTGGGAACTGCAAGAGCTCGACGTGACACAGAGGACAGAGCAGCGGCTCGCGCTACCATTGCCATCTGCGGACATTTCGATCTTCCATTCCGGTCTGCATGCTTACCCTGGTCCGTGCCCTCAACTACGGTTACTTTTTCATACATACGGTCATAAGTCATAAGACTCGAACACCAAACACGGTCCTGGTACTTGATACGTGCCTTATGTTATCGTCAACGCTTGTAATTGCAACACCTCAACGTTGCTATAGCTTATCAACGAGGAAGGTCCGTGCGGCATACACAATGTTCATCGGCTTGAGAAATTAGGATCGGAGGCCCTGCGAGGTTTTCTTGTCCGCGGAGATCGCCGCAGGGCCTTCCTAGCGGCAACAAGGAGGCGTTCTGAGAGAATTGGGGCAGTGCCCAATAGTATACACATCCCCTTGGCATGGCCAGCACGCTCCCAATCCACCTCAACGAGGGCAAGAGCACGAAGCTTCTCCACCGCCACCTCTCGCCACAACAGGGATTTTGAATTGAATTGAAAGAAATTTTGTTCCACCTCTGCAGGTCTCACAAAAGGAGAGCGCAAAGCAGCGGATCAATCCCAACAGCGAAGATGCATGATCCATTTCTTCAACGAGCATGCAAACATCCATGAGGGAGGAAGAAGACGCCACGAAGAAAGCGCCTTGGAAGCTCACAGGTTCAGCTCTTGGTCTGCCCACGGGTAAAATCCCTCCTCCAGTCCAGAGTAGATAGCAGGGGACTTCAATCTCACACAGCATGCAAGCACAAACAGTGCCACGGCTCGACCGGCCTTTGCCATCGGCGAGCATTTCGACCTTCCAGTCCGGTCTGCATGCTTACCCTGGTCCGTGCCCTCAACTACGGCGACTTTTTCATACATACGGTCATAAGTCATAAGACTCGAACACCAAACACGGTCCTTGTGGAATGGGGTTTTTGCATCCGGTGACGCAAAGAGGCCACATTTACCCTCTATGTCGTTATAGTCCTAGGATTCGATCCCAAAGGAATGGTTTTGTGTCAAGATGTTCTAAAACTATGGATTCTAGACTTACCCCGTCGATCACTACCCCACCTTATCCAGCTACCCTACCCAAACCCACCACCGTGGAAGACTCGGCCACCGCAGTGGCGGGTTCAACCACTGTGGCGGGTCCCCAGCGCGCCGCCTGTCGCGGGGGCTATTTGTCACCGGCTTCTCTGGCGCAGACCTTGGGGGCTATGGACATACACACACTTATACACGCCTCACTTTACTTCCAGGAATTTCCTCGATTCCACCGCACACTTCCACTCTCCTTACTCATTTCCGATTTTCCCCCTCACGCACTCACAATCCCTCACGGCGCGCACTCATCCACCCTTTCGGGGACCTTTCCCTTCCTAATAAATCCTCTCTCCCTCTCCTCACGGGCCACACAGACCCCTCCTTGGGCCACACAGACCCCTCTTGGGCCACACAGACCCCTCTTGGGCCACAGACCCCACTCATGGAATAAAACACGCTGGTGGCGGTTGGGAAGAGGATCGGGAAAAACCCGGTCGGTGCTTGGCGATTCGCCTTCGGCGATTCCGCCTCGGCCTTCGCGGCAATTCCTACCTCTTTTTTCGGTGCCTTCCGTCACCCAGGCGTGGAGCTTGGCCACTCCGCTCTCGACCATCCGGGGATCTTCCGGCCTTCTTGTGTGGAGGCGGTGCATCGAGCAGTTTGATCTTGATCGACGTCTCCAACCAACCTCGCGCCGCTTCAACACGGAAGTTCACACATTATGCATTAGAGAGACTCTCAAGGGTCTCTTATACATTCGGTGTGGATCTCCACGACTCACTCCTACGATGTCTAGAAAATATGGCCCACTACCACGGCGCTCCTACCAATTCGTAACTTCGACTCGGGTCCTCAAAACATCCTATCCTCTACCCCAAAAGCCTCGGCCTATGATGTCGCTCCTCTAAAATTAGCGGCGCGTCATGATTCTTTGCCTAACCTGGGGGTTCCTCGCTCTCGCTCTGCCACGCCTCGATCCGGCGATTCTCCCCAAAACCTCCACCTCGATCACTTTTCTGTTTCTTGGCGTCTTCCATGGGCGTCGTCTATAGGCCCTATGCACATTATTCCGCTCTCATTCATGGGACCACATGTGCTCCTCCCTCCACGCCACAGCCTCCGCTCATTTCCTCGATCACCACTTGGGGGTAGGCCCCGCTCCGTTCGGAAGAACCAGCGTAGCGCGTGGCGGTCAAGATGTGCAGCCAATAGTTTACGCCCCTCTGTCCCAACAACCACATACACATTTAGAGTGAGCACCGCTCACCATGCGGCGAAGCCGGGGACATGAGCATCCTCATCCGGGGCCTGCACTCGCCCGCTCGAGGTTCTTACCCTCTCCTCCGTGGACAATCACAGGCCGATCGAGGATCGTATCACTGCGGCGCTCACAGTGACTTCCCCACCTCGGTTCCTCCTTCGCGGTGGCGGTTTAGCCACCGTGGTGGTAGTTTCCACGGTGGTGGCTTGACTCTGCGGTTCTTTGTGGCTCTGCCCTTCTTGGTTTGGCCACCTCTCTCTTGACTCGGCCTAGCTTCATCTCTCTCGCTTGTATCTCTCCGCTTCTTGAATTTCTCGGGCGCCATTGTTTCCATTTGTTCACAGGCTCATGAGACCTCATCTTGAAGCTCCTCGATTGTGGCATCGCCCCTTGACTGATTCACTAAGGCCTCTGTTGGGTGGACATGGCCCTTGCACTCCATGCCTTGCATAGGGCCGCCTCGCATTCCGTCTGCGCTCCTCGCCACCTTGTTCTCGCCTTCGGGCTCTCCAACTTCTCCTTGAGCAACTTTTCCTGTTGGCCTGCACACTCGGCCGGTGAGAGCCATGGCTGGTCGAGGAGATCCGCTGCGTCGAGCCATGGCGAGTCGGGGCTGTGATTCCAATTGGGCTGCCCGTGCCCATTCCCTCCACAACAATTCGCCTTGACGGTGTCACACTCCACTTCGGGGTGGTCGGTGAAATGTCGCCAAAAATGTTCGAGCTCCGTCGCGGACTTGGCTATCGAAACTAACCCCTCTTCTTCTAGGGGTTGGTTTGCCACTACTTCCTCATCCGCTCCAATCTCTCCTAGCGGCGACTCCTCCCCACTGAGGAGGCACAACTTGTCGTTTCCCTTTTATTTTCTCCTCCTTCACTCGCGTTCCCTGATTTCGGTGACCCTAGGTGTGTGGGTTCCTCTTCTTGCGGTGTCCTTCCCTTCTTGACCCCCATTCGTCGCCCTCGCTTCTTGCCCTTGGAAACCTCCCCACCTTCATCCAAGATCTTCTAGGGAGGCGCATTCCCAAGCTGGAATCCTTCCGGAATCCTCCTTACACTCCTCCTCCTCTACCTTGAGTTCCACGGTTTCCGGCTATGAAGGCGGAACCGACTTCAACTCCGTTAGACACCGGAATCTTGAATACATGAATTAGAAAAGGTGAAATCAAGGAGGCCGAGGGAAGGGAGAGCAAATTCGCCCTCTCCTCACAGGCTCTTTCAAAGATCATCCGCCCAATCGATTTGTGTACCTTTAACCACCTCATGAAGAAAGACCGTGAAGTGGTCTCGCCATATGATCCAACTTATTGCGAAACACAAAATCCACTTGGCTAATCCCACGGTGCCGAACCGAGTTGGCGAGTCACCCATCCATTGTTCACCCTCACTTCTCCAGGCTTCATGGCGCGGCTGACTCTCGGTCTTCTTTCTCTGGGGTCAATTACCAAGCTTCCATCCTCGATGCTTCTCGCCCTTCTTTGCTCGAAAGAGCCCCAAATCCAGTTTTGCGGCCTCTTCCTCGCGTCTCCCTCTTGCAACTTGGTTCTCAATTGCGGCGCACTCTTGCACCAATCTTTGTATCGTAACACCATTTCTTCTCCATAAATTCGAACTCACTGCAGCTGCCTCTCACCTTCCAAAGGGTCCATGTTGGGCCCGCATGAGGGATTTGGCGGGGCGCCATCTCCTTTCTCCTTGTTTCCCAAAAGAACTCGACCCACCGCAGACGCTGGTCGAAGAGGGAACACCACCCTTGCACGCTCTTCGCCTCCTCCTCCTCCTCCTCCTCCTTCGCTACTTCGCCAACGCCTGGTTTCCTTCCTCCGCCCGCCACGCCGTTACGGCCAGCGCGTCCCTACACCTGCAAGCACTCGGCCGGCGTTGCATCGCGCCCGCTTCTGCGGCTCGGCGTCGGCGAATTCGCGACCTCGCGGTCTTTGGGTGTGTCGTCTCGATTGCGCTCCGGTCTGGCGGCCCGCTCGCCACTAGGGTTGTAAACTCCCACAGCATCGTCCGTTCTTGACCACCGTGGTGGGCGGCTACCTCCGGCAGCAGCTGGCGGGATAGGCACCCTAACATATATAGACACTTTCTTATTTCTAAAATCACCAAAACCCAAGGACTCTATCTCGACCTACCTATCCGGGTCGAAAACCTAAGGTCAAAAAGAAAATTATTATCCCAAGGGCCAAGGACTGTTCTCGTATAAAAGACCTTACCCAGGCGATTCTCAAAGCACTTTGCTATACAAACACTCCCAAAACAAAAAAAATCGTTCATCCCGACACTTCAGAGGGGAGTTAGTGTACATGTGGTCTTCCACAGTCCTGGTACTTGATACGTACCTTATGTTATCGTCAACGCTTATAATTGCAACACCTAAAGCTTCTTCTCAATTTTCATCATATGACCTTAGCATAGAGACCCAATGTCCGCTACACCTCTCTTAAGCTATCTATGTACATATATTGAATATTTTATTTACTTGGATTTAAATTTAGATTAGAAATCTATTTTTATTTTATAATCGACAATATAAATTGTTTTGATTACTTGTGATCGAGATCAGTTGCTCGAGCCTATATATATGTGAGGCTGATGAGGTCTCCCTAAGCTTCCTTGGAAGGTTCCATATATATATTTTTATCTTGTTGTTTGGCTCTTTCTTTCATTCCAATGAAGACATCCTTGTGTATCTTGTTATGTTTCCTATGGATTGCGGCAATTGTGGCGAGTGGGCATCTGATGGTATGACATCTAGAGATAGATTGCACGGATTAGAATAGTGAGTTAATTGTTTTTTATTTTTACTTCAAATCTATAGGGCTATCACGTACCTTGATTGTAAAATGTGATGTAGGCTCCATCACGGATTCGGATGTTGCGGCGTCAAGGTGCATCGCAAGCTTGGGAGATTTGTGAAAGTGGAAGCTCCATCTGGATTGTCCGCAAGATCACTTGGATTGGGAACTCATGCCCGGAGATCCGTGGTTGACACCATGTCTGCACTTGCTCCACCCCAACTGGATCATGAGTTTGCATTTGAATTCATGCCAAGTGAGCCGAAGGAGATGCCCCATCTATGTTATGTACTCGGGAATATTTCCAACCGGAGACCATGGGAACATTGTGTGGTTCACTGCTCCATCTCCACCTCCGGATCATGTCGCTCCATTTGTAGTATGTCCGCGGATCATGTAGAGTGCAATGGGAAGTCTTGCCAAGACTCCATGATTAACAATATGTCTTTGCACCCTCTCCATCTCCGTAGCTAGATTGTGTGGAATTGATATCGGAGGTTATCATTGAAAAACAATTGTAAGCGCTTTGAGTTAAAGGTGGAAGCTTGCTTGTAGGTAGCGTGTATGCGTGTATATGCAAATTTTATTTAAAATGATATGAGTATATGTAACATTTAGGTTACAAAGCGTGTGCATATACATATGTATATATACATTCTGAAATTAATATCTTCCATCATTCTTATTTTTGCTAGTGATTCTTGGAAAGAATGAGCTTTGTTTTTTTTGTCGCCATTTAGAATAAGCTCATTCTACCTAGAATGATACTCACTAGTGACTATTTCAATGTCATAACTAATTCTCTGAGGAATAGAACTCTGCGGCTAGAGAACAATAAATTTAATAGCAAGCCTCTCTAAGTGATCTTAGCATGTTTTAGAAAAATAAATCATATTATATTGTGAGTTCGAGTATGCATCGCCCTTTAGTCAAAGGCGGGTGGAATTAACAATGAGAAAAACTATACCAACGAGCTAACTAAGGAGGCGCGTTCTTGGCGTGAATCTGGACCCCGACATCTTAGAAGGAGCCATGAATGGGTCCATCCCATCATCCGCACTCTGCGAGAAGAGCTCGTCAAGCGTTGCTATAGCTTATCAACGAGGAAGGACGGTCTGGCGTACACAATGTTCATCGGCGAAATTAGGATCGGAGGCCTGCGAGGTTTTCTTGTCGCGGAGATCGCTGCAGGCCTTCCTAGCGGCAACAAGGAGGCGTTACGAGAGAAGGTGGGGTGCCCAATAGTATACACATCCCCTTGGCATGGCCCTGCGCTCCCAATCCACCTCAACGAGGCAAGAGCACGAAGCTTCTCCACCGCCACCTCTTGCCACACAGAATTGAATTGAATTGAAAGAAATTTTGTTCCACCTCTGCGGGTCTCACAAAAGGAGGCGCAAAGCGGATCAATCCCAGCAGATGCATGATCCATTTCTTCAACGAGCATGCAAACATCCATGAGGGAGGAAGAAGACGCCACGAAAGCGCCTTGGAAGCTCACAGTTCAGCTCTTGGTACCGCAGGTAAAATCCCTCCTCCTCCAGTAGATAGCGAGGACTTCAATCTCACACGGCATGCAAGCACAAAGCAGTGCCACGGCTCGTGGCCTTTGCCATCGGCGGGCATTTCGACCTTCCGATCCGATGCATGCTTACCACTGGTCCGTGCCCTCAACTACGGCGACTTTTCATACATACGGTCATAAGTCATAAGACTCGAACACCAAACACGGTCACGGTACTTGATACGTACCTTATGTTATAAATCAACGCTTGTAATTGCAACACCTAAAGCTTCTTCTCAATTTTCATCATATGACCTTAGCATAGAGACCCCATGTCCTTACACCTCTCTTAAGCTATCTATGTACATATATTGAATATTTTATTTACTTGGATTTAAATTTAGATTAGAAATCTATTTTTATTTTATAATCGACAATATAAATTGTTTTGATTTCTTGTGATCGAGAGATCGTTGCTCGAGCCTATATATATGTGAGTGATGAGGTCTCCCTAAGCTTCCTTGGAAGGTTCCATATATATTTTTATCTTGTTGTTTGGCTCTTTCTTTCATTCCAATGAAGACATCCTTGTGTATCTTGTTATGTTTCCTATGGATTGCGGCAATTGTGGCGAGTGGGCATCGATGGTATGACATCTAGAGATAGATTGCACGGATTAGAATAGTGAGTTAATTGTTTTTTATTTTTACTTCAAATCTATAGGCGGCTATCACGCACCTTGATTGTAAAATGTGATGTAGGCTCCATCACGGATTCGGATGTTGCGGCGTCAAAGGTGCATCGCAAGCTTGGGAGATTTGTGAAAGTGGAAGCTCCATCGTGGATTGTCCGCAAGATCACTTGGATTGGGAACTCATGCCCGGAGATCCGTGGTTGACACCATGTCTGCACTTGCTCCACCCCAAACGCTGGATCATGAGTTTGCATTTGAATTCATGCCAAGTGAGCCGAAAGGAGATGCCCCATCTATGTTATGTACTCAGGAATATTTCCAACCGGGAGACCCGCGGGGAACATTGTGTAGTTCACCTGCTCCATCTCCACCTCCGGATCATGTCGCTCCATTTGTAGTATGTCCGGCGGATCATGTAGAGTGCAATGGGAAGTGCTGCCAAGACTCCATGATTAACAATATGTCTTGCACCCTCTCCATCTCCGTAGCTAGATTGTGTGGAATTGATATCGGAGGTTATCATTGAAAAAACAATTGTAAGCGCTTTGAGTTAAAGGTGGAAGCTTGCTTGTAGGTAGCGTGTATGCGTGTATATGAAAATTTTATTTAAAATGATATGAGTATATGTAACATTTAGGTTACAAACGTGCATATACATATGTATATATACATTCTTGAAATTAATATCTTCCATCATTCTTATTTTTGCTAGTGATTCTTGGAAAGAATGAGCTTTGTTTTTTTTGTCGCCATTTAGAATAAGCTCATTCTACCTAGAATGATACTCACTAGTGACTATTTCAATGTCATAACTAATTCTACAGGAATAGAACCGGCTAGAGAACAATAAATTTAATAGCAAGCCTCTCTAAGTGATCTTAGCATGTTTTGAGAAAAATAAATCATATTATATTGTGAGTTCGAGTATGCATCGCCCTTTAGTCAAAGGCGGGGTGGAATTAAGTGAGAAAAACTATACCAACGAGCTAACTAAGGAGAGCGTTCTTGGCGTGAATCTGGACCCGACATCTTAGAAGGAGCCATGAATGGGTCCATCCCATCATCCGCACTCTGCGAGAAGAGCTCGTCAAGCGTTGCTATAGCTTATCAACGAGGAAGGGCGTACACAATGTTCATCGGCTTGAGAAATTAGGATCGGAGGCCTGCGAGGTTTTCTTGTCCATGGAGATCGCGCAGGCCTTCCTAGCGGCAACAAGGAGGCGTTCGAGAGAATTGGGGCGGTGCCCAATAGTATACACATCCCTTGGCATGGCCAGCACGCTCCCAATCCACCTCAACGAGGGCAAGAGCACGAAGCTTCTCCACCGCCACCTCTTGCCACAACGAATTGAATTGAATTGAAAGAAATTTTGTTCCACCTCTGCGGGTCTCACAAAAGGAGAGCGCAGCGGATCAATCCCAGAAGATGCATGATCCATTTCTTCAACGAGCATGCAAACATCCATGAGGGAGGAAGAAGGCGCCACGAAAGCCTTGGAAGCTCACGAGTTCAGCTCTTGGTCGCCCCAGGTAAAATCCCCTCCGTAGACAGTAGATGGGACTTCAATCTCACACGGCATGCAAGCACAAAGCGGTGCACGCTCGAGGGCCTTTGCCATCGGCGGGCATTTCGACCTTCCAACCGGTGCATGCTTACCCTGGTCCGTGCCCTCAACTACGGCGACTTTTTCATACATACGGTCATAAGTCATAAGACTCGAACACCAAACACGGTCCTGGTACTTGATACGTACCTTATGTTATCGTCAACGCTTGTAATTGCAACACCTGAAGCTTCTTCTCAATTTTCATCATATGACCTTAGCATAGAGACCCCATGTCCGCTACACCTCTCTTAAGCTATCTATGTACATATATTGAATATTTTATTTACTTGGATTTAAATTTAGATTAGAAATCTATTTTTATTTTATAATCGACAATATAAATTGTTTTGATTACTTGTGATCGAGAGATCAGTTGCTCCAGCCTATATATATGTGAGGTGATGAGGTCTCCCTAAGCTTCCTTGGAAGGTTCCATATATATATTTTTATCTTGTTGTTTGGCTCTTTCTTTCATTCCAATGAAGACATCCTTGTGTATCTTGTTATGTTTCCTATGGATTGCGGCAATTGTGGCGGTGGGCATCCGATGGTATGACATCTAGAGATAGATTGCACGGATTAGAATAGTGAGTTAATTGTTTTTTATTTTTACTTCAAATCTATAGGCGGCTATCACTTGATTGTAAAATGTGATGTAGGCTCCATCACGGATTCGGATGTTGCGGCGTCAAGGTGCATCGTAAGCTTGGGAGATTTGTGAAAGTGGAAGCTCCATCTGGATTGTGCAAGATCACTTGGATTGGGAACTCATGCGGAGATCCGTGGTTGACACCATGTGCACTTGCTCCACCCCAATGGATCATGAGTTTGCATTTGAATTCATGCCAAGTGAGCGAAAGGAGATGCCCCATCTATGTTATGTACTCGGGAATATTTCCAACCGGAGACCAGGGGAACATTGTGTGGTTCACTGCTCCATCTCCACCTCCGGATCATGTCGCTCCATTTGTAGTATGTCCGGCGGATCATGTAGAGTGCAATGGGAAGTGCTGCCAAGACTCCATGATTAACAATATGTTTGCACCCTCTCCATCTCCGTAGCTAGATTGTGTGGAATTGATATACGGAGGTTATCATTGAAAAACAATTGTAAGCGCTTTGAGTTAAAGGTGGAAGCTTGCTTGTAGGTAGCGTGTATGCGTGTATATGCAAATTTTATTTAAAATGATATGAGTATATGTAACATTTAGGTTACAAGCGTATTGCATATACATATGTATATATACATTACTGAAATTAATATCTTCCATCATTCTTATTTTTGCTAGTGATTCTTGGAAAGAATGAGCTTTGTTTTTTTTGTCGCCATTTAGAATAAGCTCATTCTACCTAGAATGATTCTCACTAGTGACTATTTCAATGTCATAACTAATTCTACAGGGAATAGAACTCTGCAGCTAGAGAACAATAAATTTAATAGCAAGCCTCTCTAAGTGATCTTAGCATGTTTTGCGAGAAAAAATAAATCAGATTATATTGTGAGTTCGAGTATGCATCGCCCTTTAGTCAAAGGCGGTGGAATTAAGCATGAAAAAAACTATACCAACGAGCTAACTAAGGAGAGCGCGTTCTTGGCGTGAATCACGGACCCGACATCTTAGAAGGAGCCATGAATGGGTCCATCCCATCATCCGCACTCTGCGAGAAGAGCTCGTCAAGCGTTGCTATAGCTTATCAACGAGGAAGGACGCGGCGTACACAATGTTCATCGGCTTGAGAAATTAGGATCGGAGGCCTGCGAGGTTTTCTTGTCGCGGAGATCGCGCAGGCCTTCCTAGCGGCAACAAGGAGGCGTCGAGAGAATTGGCCCAATAGTATACACATCCCCTTGGCATGGCGACGCTCCCAATCCACCTCAACGAGGGCAAGAGCACAAGCTTCTCACCGCCACCTCTTGCCACAACTAATTTGAATTGAATTGAAAGAAATTTTGTTCCACCTCTGCAGGTCTCACAAAAGGAGGCGCAGCGGATCAATCCCAACAGAAGATGCATGATCCATTTCTTCAACGAGCATGCAAACATCCATGAGGGAGGAAGAAGACGCCACGAAGAAAGCGCCTTGAAGCTCACATTTCTTGGTCCGTAAAATCCTCCTCCATCCGAGTAGATAGGGGACTTCAATCTCACGGCATGCAAGCAAAAGCGATTGCCGCAGCTCGGGCCTTTGCCATCGGCGGGCATTTCGACCTTCCATCCGGTGCATGCTTACCCGTCCGTGCCCTCAACTACTTTTTCATACGGTCATAAGTCATAAGACTCAACACCAAACACGGTCACGGTACTTGATCGTACCTTATGTTATATCGTCACGCTTGTAATTGCAACACCTAAAGCTTCTTCTCAATTTTCATCATATGACCTTAGCATAGAGACATGGAGCGTCAAGCACATCTTCCGGTCTGCAAGCCCAAGCGATATCGGCCGGGTTGATCGGGTGATGGGAAAGGACCCTGGCCGATGCAGCGAGCTTGCGAGACACGCAGAGAGGATACCTATGGGGCTTCATCGAAGCCACACCATCTGTCCAACTGGTAAGAGATGGGCGTCCTTGTCGACATGCTTGTACATCACTACTTCTTGCGTGCCTCATGAACTTGTGAAACACATCCTCCGTGAGTTCGGCGCTTTGCCATTGGCGTTGGGAGGAGGGCGAGGCCAGGTGGTGGGCATTCACCATACAAGAGCTTGAAGGCGACTCGGTTGCGGCATGCTTGGAGGTTATCTGGCTCCATAAGAGGTAAAAGCTCCTCCCACCGTCCTTGTTTTCTGGCGAAGTGGCGCGGCATGTCTTGAGAGACTTGGTTGTGCTTCTCAATCGGCCGTCTCGGGGTGGCGGTGTGGACATGAGTTGCGGATCGAGGATTACGTGAGCGTCTTCAGGCGAGATGTGAACCGTGTCTCGCCGGACACACTTTTGAGGCGCCATGCGGTAGAAACACTTCCGGATAAACATCAGGCGGTTCTTGGCAGCGTAGGCATGGTGGGGACTAGGTGGCAAACCTTGGACAATCGGTGACAATCACCCGGATCTCCTTGCGGGCGTGTCAGGTAGGTGAGTGATGAAGTCCATGGAGATGGTGAAATCGCCAAGAGATCTGTAAGGGTTGCTGACCGGGAGTTTCGATGCTCGGGTTTGACTGTTGGCGGGAGGTGCGAGGCGGACCCATGCTATGACATCTGCATGTCCTCCCAATGGTAATCTTTGCTTGACCCTCGCATAAGTTTTGTCGATCTGGTGTCCACGAGATCGGTGTCGTGCGGTCGTGTAGGATGATGGCGTCGGAGTTGGGTCATTTGGGTTGGTATGACATCTAGAGATAGATTGCGGATTAGAATAGTGAGTTAATTGTTTTTTTATTTTTACTTCAAATCTATAGGCTATCACGCCTTGATTGTAAAATGTGATGTAGGCTCCATCACGGATTCGGATGTTGCGGTAAGTGGAAAAGGGCTGAAGTTGCTCTTGGTGGATTTTATGTGGCGAGTGAAGAAATCGCAATTGTGTGTAAACCGAGGTGACAACTAGGTGGCAAACCTTGGACAATCGGTCGACAATCACCCGGATCATCCTTGGAGCGTGTCCGAGGTAGGTGAGTGATGAAGTCCATGGAGATGGTGAAATCGCCAAGCGGGATCTGTAAGGGTTGCGGCCGGGAGTTTCGATGCTCGGGTTTGACTGTTGGCGGGAGGTGCGGGAGCGGACCCATGCTATGACATCTGCGCATGTCCTCCCAATGGTAATCTTTGTGACCCTCGCATAAGTTTTGTCGATCGAGGTGTCCCGAGATCGGCCGTCGGTCGTGTAGGATGGCCGTCGGAGTTGGGTCGGTGGGTTGGTATGACCAAATGGCCCTTCCGATCTGAGTTTGCGTCCTTGATAGAGTAGACTGCGGGAGGCTAGTGGGTATGCCGGCTTGCGTGTCTGCTAACACACTGATAAAGCGACCACCATTTTGGGTCCTTTGGCGAGGCTGCGCGAACTTGGCGCAGTTTCCAATGTGTCACCATCAAGGTGCAGGCCCTCCTGCTGGCCAGCGTCTGCCACGGCGTTGGAGGGTCCGTCACGCGTATTTGATGTCCATATCATAATCGGCTAAGTGTTCGGACCCGGTGCGATGCGTTGAGTAGGTGGTTGAAAAAGTATCGAATGGTGGTCGATGAAGCAAGTGAAATGTTGGCCGAGTAGGTAGTGGCGCCATACCTTGGTGGCGTGTATGATGGCTAACATTTCCTTGTCGTGCAGCGTGATTCGTTGTACCACCAGCTCTGGGACTCGTGGCGATGACCTGCCGTTTTGGGACAACACGGCTACTGATCGAGGCGTCGTGTGTGTGGGGGCTGCGCGGTCCGCCACAAGGGCGGAGGCGGTCTTGAGGCCGTTCGGAGAGAGAAGGCCTCTTGGCGTCTTTCCCCAGCGTGATGGCCTTCAGGATGCTTTGAGGGCCTCTGTCGGTGGCATGGCAATTCGTTAAAATTCAGGCGAACTGCGGTAGAAACACGCCATGCCGAGGCCTCGCCCGGTGGTCACGTCGTTGGAAGGGCCACTCCATAATCGCCTTGGTTTTGGTGTCGTGAGATACGTCGGCCGATGATGTGCCCGCATTTTCACCGCATAAAGGCGCTTGCTTCTTTTGCGAGATTATGCTTCGAAGGAGTTCCATGACTCGGAATAGCGGTAGTGTTCCCTGGGCCCTTGTGTAGATGTCGTCGGAAAGACCTCCACCCGTGGCGGCGGCCTCGGGATCTCTTGCATGAGACCTTTGGAAGGTGGCGGGGCGTTGGTGAGCCGAGCGCCATGCGACCCACTTGTGGCGGTCTTGTCATCGCCTTCCGGATTACGATGCGGTAAAACCACGACCTCGGTCGATCTTGGTGAAATGGTCCATGGGTTGGTCGATCTCGCCGATTACGGGCATCTGCGTTCGATGGTTGCCTTATTGGCGTAATCGGCACAACCTCCACGTCGGGTTTGGCCATTGTCACGGGTGCCGAAGGCGACAGGGCGAGAAGCTGCTGTAAGAGTTCATCCACGCCTCTTGATTTCTTCGCTACGCAGCACCGTGCGATAAGGCGGTATACTAACGGTTTGTGCGATTATTTTGAAGGTACAAGATGGTGGCGCACCTAAGAAGCAAGTTGTTGCTAGGAGCCGGGGAAGAGGAACTTGAGGCCGGAGGATAGGGATGCAAGGCGATCCAGGTGTTGGACAGCCCAACACATCCGAAGTGTATGGAAGGCCGTCAAGGTGCATCGCAAGCTTGGGAGATTTGTGAAAGTGGAAGCTCCATCATGGATTGTCTGCAAGATCACTTGGATTGGGAACTCATGCGGATCCGTGGTTGACACCATGTCTTGAGAGACTTGGTTGTGCTTCTCAATCGGCCGTCTCGGGGTGGCGGTGTGGACATGAGTTGCGGATCGAGGATTACGTGAGCGTCTTCAGGCGAGATGTGAACCGTGTCTCGCCGGACACACTTTTGAGGCGCCATGCGGTAGAAACACTTCCGGATAAACATCAGGCGGTTCTTGGCAGCGTAGGCATGGTGGGGACTAGGTGGCAAACCTTGGACAATCGGTGACAATCACCCGGATCTCCTTGCGGGCGTGTCAGGTAGGTGAGTGATGAAGTCCATGGAGATGGTGAAATCGCCAAGAGATCTGTAAGGGTTGCTGACCGGGAGTTTCGATGCTCGGGTTTGACTGTTGGCGGGAGGTGCGAGGCGGACCCATGCTATGACATCTGCATGTCCTCCCAATGGTAATCTTTGCTTGACCCTCGCATAAGTTTTGTCGATCTGGTGTCCACGAGATCGGTGTCGTGCGGTCGTGTAGGATGATGGCGTCGGAGTTGGGTCATTTGGGTTGGTATGACCAATGGCCCTTCCGTCTGGTTTTGCGTCCTTGATAGAGTAGACTGGGAGGCTAGTGGGTATCCGGCTTGCGTGTCGCTAACACTGTTGATAAAGGACCACCATTTTGGGTCCTTTGCACTGCGAACTTGGCGCGAGGTTTCCGGTATGTCACCATCAAGGTGCGGGCCCTCCGCCGGCCGTCGCCCCACGGCGTTGGAGGGTCCCGTCACGTTTGATGTCCATATCATAATCGGCTAAGTGTTCGGACCGGTAGCGTGCGTTGAGTAGTGGTTGAAAAAGTGCATGTGAATGGTGGTCGGTGAAGCAAGTGAAATGTTGGCCGAGTAGTGGCGCCATACCTTGGTGGCGTGTATGATGGCTAACATTTCCTTGTCGCTGCATGAAGTTCGTTGTGCACATCTCTGAGACTCGTGGCGATGACCACCGTTTTGGGACAACACGGCCCCAATAGCTGATGTCCGTGTGCCTAGTGCGGGTCATACAGCAGACGGGAGGCGGTCTTGAGAGGCGTTCAGAGAGAGAAGGCCTCTTGGCGTCTTTCCCCAGCGTGATGGCCTTACGGATGCTTTGAGGGCCTCATCGGTGGCATGGCAATTCGTGAAGTGCAGGACGAACTGCGGTAGAAACACCGCCATGCGAGGAAGCCTCGCTTGGTCACGTCATTGGAAGGGCCACTCCATAATACTTGGTTTTGCGGGTGTCGTGAGATCGTCGGCGCAGATGATGTGCCCAGGTATTCGCATTTTCCCGCATAAAGGCGCCTTGCTTCTTTGCAGGAGATTATGCTTGAAGGAGTTCCATGACTCTGGAATAAGCGTGGTGTTCCTCTGGCTTGTGTAGATTAGGATGTCGTCGAAAGACCTCCACCCGTGGTGGCGGCCTCGGGATCTCTGCATGAGACCTTTGGAAGGTGGCGGGGCGTTAGTGAGCCGAGCGCCATAACGACCCACTCGAGTGGTGCCTTGTGCGGAAGGCGGTCTTGTGTTCATCGCCTTCCGGATTCGATCTGGTAAAACCACGACCTCGTCGATCTTGGTGAAGTAACGTGTCCCATGGGTTGGTCCGTCTCATCGATTACGGGCATCGTACGTTCACGATGGTTGCCTTATTGGGGCATCGACGCACAACCTCCTGGTCGGGTTTGGCCCACATCACGGGTGCGAAGGCGACAGGGCGAGCGAAGCCCTGTGTAAGAGTTCATCCACGCCTCTTGATTTCTTCGCTGCGGCCGTGCGATAAGGCGGTATACTAACGGTTTGTGCGGGCGAGCTCGATGGCGTGGTCCACGGGGGCGTGGGGAAGTTGTTGGGCGGCTCGAGCCGTCGGCGAGTGCAGCGATCCTTCATGGCTGCGGAAGTGCGACCTCGGCGGCTGAGTGGCGGGACTCTGCCGTACCCTCCAGTAAGACTCTCTTGGCGGGCGATGTACATACTTGCCGGGCATGCTATTGAGGGCCGTGGCTGGAGCAATGGGGCGGATGAAGAGGGTTAGGGCCCGATGAGACGCGGCCTCTGCATCGGTCCCATGGGTCCGATGAGATGCCGAGGCCGAGTAGTGGTGTCCTCCGGGCCGGAGGTGGCGGGGCGTTAGTGAGCCGAGCGCCATAACGACCCACTCGAGTGGCGTGCCTTGTCGGAAGGCGGTCTTGTGTTCGCCTTCCGGATTAAATCTGGTAAAACCTCGGTCGATCTTGGTGAAATGTGTCCCCATGGGTTGGTCGAATCTCGCCGATTACGGGCATCGACCTGCGTTCACGATGGCCTTATTCGGGCCGTGTCGGCGCACAACCTCCATGTCGGGTTTGGCCACCACATCACGGGTGCCAAGGCGACAGGGCGAGCGAAGCCCTGCATGAGTTCATCCACGCCTCTTGATTTCTTCGCTACTGCAGCATGCGATAAGGCGGTATACTAACGGTTTGTGCGAAGCTCGATGGCGTGGTCCACGGACCGTGGGGAAGTTATGGGCGGCTCGAGCCGGTCGGCGGTGCATGAGATCCTTCATGGCACGGAGTGCGACCTCCGTGTCGGCGGTGGCGGGACTGCTGCCGTACCCTCCGGTAAGACTCTCTTGGGCGATGTACATATGTTGCCGGCAGCTTTATTGAGGGCCGATCACGCAAACAACAATTTGTCGGGATGTATACATCACGCATGACATATTAGGTGCCACCCAGGCACTATAGTGTTGTGTGCCCGGTCAATTTGCGGTGCTTGGGTGGTGGGCAAGCCACGGTTTTGCGATGAGATCGTGGCAAAGGCGGCACGGCTGAACTCCGTTCCTCTTGGTGCCCTCCGGGAAAAACCACGGTGGCGGTGGCGCTCCGCTCCTTGTCGGTCTCCTTGCCGTTGAGCGGTGACCACCGACACTCGTCCGTGTCCCTGGGATTACGGTTGGGCTGCGAGATGAAATGGTGGGGCTCACGAGTCCCGGCAGATTGCCCGCTCTCCTCGATGCTTCATCTTGATCGGTATGTGGGACGGTTGGGAAGTCAGGCGAGTGAGGTTTGGCCGACTGCCCGCGCGAGCGGTGATTTGGGGTTCCTCGATCTCCTCGATCTTGACCCCAGTTGCTCTTGGGCTTACCTCCATCCCGAGGCGGTGGTCGCCCGTCTCTTTGAGCCGATTGATGAAGTCGGCGGTGTGGGCATGACCCGACCGTGGTCGGTGGAGGCACATGTGAAGCACATGTGTTTGTCTGATACTTCTTCCGCTCCTCCTCGGTCAAGAGCTTGAAGGTCGGTTTCTTTTCCATCGCGTTTCTTGCTTGTCCCCATTTGGGCTTGAGTTGGGTGTTGGCATGCTTTATTGTACGTGCCGTAATCGCTGCTTTCATTGCTTGACCAGTGTGCCTGCGGTTGGCGTCGGCTCGAAGGTCGAATTTGATCCATCGATGAAGCGCTCGATTTTACTTCCTCGTCGTATGTCAAGGTTAAATTGCTATCGATATTCTTGCAGTCTTGGTGAATCTTCGAGCGGATCGATTCCGCGGTGGTTGGTGGCGGGAAGATTTGGCGGAAGGAGGGCCGAGTAGATGGGGCTTCCATGCCCAATTCTACTTGCTTTTCCTGCCTCCACCAGCGATGCGTACCCTTCAGCGACATCACGCGGTGTATCTTGGTCGTCCCTCCTTCTCCGGGTACTTGTCCGACTTGTCCAGTCATGAACCGCTTGTGCATCTTTTCGTTTCCATTGAAGGTCGTGGTTACGATCTTACTGCTGTAATTCTTTATCGGTGCCTTGGTCGAGGCGAGTCCTCTTGGGACTCGAGTTGCTCTGGTAGGCCCGACCCACAGGCCTCCATTCTCTGCCGAGGCTGACCTTACCGGATGTCCTTGTTTTTCCCGGCGTAAGTGGCGCAGCATGTCTTCGTGAGACTTGGTTGTGCTTCTCCGTCTCGACCGTCTGGGTGGCAGTCAGTGGACATGAGTTGCCGGATCCCGAGGGATTCTCGTGAACGCCTTCCGTAATCGAGATGTGAACTTCGTGTCTCCGACACGATATTTTCCGGGGCGCACCAAACACTTCCGGATAAACATCCGGGCCGGTCGGCCAATCACGTGGTGGGGACTAGGTGGCAAACCTTGACAATCGGTCGACAATCACCGATGCCCTTGCCGGAGCGTGTCCGAGGTAGGTGAGTGATGAAGTCGGCGGTGTGGGCATGACCCGACCGTGGTCGGTGGAGGCACATGTGAAGCACATGTGTTTGTCTGATACTTCTTCCGCTCCTCCTCGGTCAAGAGCTTGAAGGTCGGTTTCTTTTCCATCGCGTTTGCCGCTTGTCCCCATTTGGGCTTGCAGTTGGGTGTTGGCATGCTTTATTGTACGTGCCGTAATCGCTGCTTTCATTGCTTGACCAGTGTGCCTGCGGTTGGCGTCGGCTCGAAGGTCGAATTTGATCCATCGATGAAGCGCTCGATTTTACTTCCTCGTCGTATGTCAAGGTTAAATTGCTATCGATATTCTTGCAGTCTTGGTGAATCTTCGAGCGGATCGATTCCGCGGTGGTTGGTGGCGGGAAGATTTGGCGGAAGGAGGGCCGAGTAGATGGGGCTTCCATGCCCAATTCTACTTGCTTTTCCTGCCTCCACCAGCGATGCGTACCCTTCAGCGACATCACGCGGTGTATCTTGGTCGTCCCTCCTTCTCCGGGTACTTGTCCGACTTGTCCAGTCATGAACCGCTTGTGCATCTTTTCGTTTCCATTGAAGGTCGTGGTTACGATCTTACTGCTGTAATTCTTTATCGGTGCCTTGGTCGAGGCGAGTCCTCTTGGGACTCGAGTTGCTCTGGTAGGCCCGACCCACAGGCCTCCATTCTCTGCCGAGGCTGACCTTACCGGATGTCCTTGTTGTTGTTTTCACGAGGAGGTTTACCGTCGGTGCGCAAGGTTTGCTCCTCCTCGTCGGCCCGATGCCGTTCTTTCATTCTTGACGTCTGGGTTCTTGGGGCGGGTCCGGAGTACCTCTTGGCGCCCGGCTCCGGTGGGCTCGTCGGGTGATGGCATGGGAGGCGGGATCCACCGTCGCCGCTTCCTCTTGCGCGGAGACAGGCCGATGGCACAACAAGCCATCGGTGGCGCTCCGGCTTCGTGCCGGACCGCCGAGATTCGGCGGGTGAGGGCTCCATGGCTGCCTCGGCTTTCTGGCCGGCGGCGTGTGGCTCGCCCGCGGGCGGCCTCAATTCTGTGTCTTCTCATCCGGGGCGGGGAGTCGTGGCGGCCTCTGTGCGTCCGGATCGTGGCCTGGCGTCCTTGATAGAGTAGACTGCGGGAGGCTAGTGGGTATGCCGGCTTGCGTGTCGCTAACACTGATAAACCGACCACCATTTTGGGTCCTTTGCACTGCGAACTTGGCGCAGGTTTCCGGTATGTCACCATCAAGGTGCAGCCCTCCCGCCGAGGCCTCGCCACGACGCTGGAGGGTCCCGCCACGATTGATGTCCATATCATAATCGGCTAAGTGTTCGGACCGGTAGCCGTCGTGCGTTGAGTAGGGGTGAAAAAGAGTTTAATGGTGGTCGATGAAGCAAGTGAAATGTTGGCCGAGTAGGTAGTGGCGCCATACCTTGGTGGCGTGTATGATGGCTAACATTTCCTTGTCGGTCTCCTTGCCGTTGTAGCGGTGACCACCGTCGACACTCGTCCGGTGTCACTGATGGATACTGCGGTTGGCCGCTGCGAGATGAAATGGTGGGCTGGCTCCACGAGTCGGCGTCATTGCCGCTCTCCTCGATGCTTCTTGGCATCTTGATCGGTATGTGGGGCGAGTTGGGAAGTCGGCGTGAGTCGGAGGTTTGGCCGACACGCGCAGCGGTGATTTGGGGTTCCTCGATCTCCTCGATCTTGACCCCCCAGTTGCTCTTGGGCTTACCTCCAGTCCGAGGCGGGTGGTCGCCGTCTCTTTGAGCCGATTGATGAAGTCGGCGGTGTGGGCATGACCGACCGTGGTCGGTGGAGGCACATGTGAAGCACATGTGTTTGTCTGATACTTCTTCGCTCCTCCTCGGTCAGCTTGAAGGTCGGTTTCTTTTCCATCGCGTTTGCCTTGTCCCCATTTGGGCTTGTGTTGGGTGTTGGCATGCTTGTACTTGTTATTGCCGTAATTAATGTTGCTTTCATTGCTTGACCGGTGTGCGGTATGCAGTTGTGTCGGCTCGAAGTCGAATTTGATCCATCGATGAAGCTCGATTTTACATTCCTCGTCAGGCATGTCCAAGGTTGGTATGATTTATCCGATATTCTTCTTGGTGTGGTGAATCTTCCGGTAATGTTCATTGTTGGAAGTGTTCGGAAGGAGGGCGAGTAGATGGGGCTTCCATGCCCAATTCTACTTGCTTTTTTGCCTCCAGATGCAGCGTACCCTTCCAGTGACATCACGCGTGTATCTTGGTGGGTCGTCCTTCCCGTGAGGAGGTACTTGTCCGCGATCATGAACCGCTTGTGCATCTTTTCGTTTCCATTGAAGGTCGTGGTTACGATCTTACTGGTAATTCTTTATCGGTGGTCGAGGACGGTCCTCTTGGGACTCGAGTTGCTCTGGTAGGCCCCACAGGCCTCCCGTTCTCGAGGCTGCGACCTCCTTACCTTCGGATGTCCTTGTTGTTGTTTTCACGGGGAGGAGGTTCTGTCAGGCGCAAGGTTTGCTCCTCCTCATTTCGTCTTGCCACATGACCACCGATGCCGTTCTTTCATTCTTGGCCGGTTGGGCTTGGGCGGATCCGGAGTACCTCTTGGCGTCTTTCCCCAGCGTGATGGCCTTCGCGGATGCTTTGAGGGCCGATCACGCAAACAACAATTTGTCGGGGATGTATACATCACGCATGACATATTAGGTGCCACCCAGGCACTATAGTGTTGTGTGCCCGGTCAATTTGCGGTGCTTGGGTGGTGGGCAAGCCACGGTTTGCCGCGATGAGATCGTGGCAAAGGCGGGCCCATGAACTCCAGTTCCTCTTGGTGCCCTCGGGAAAAACCACGGTGGCGGTGGCGCTCACTCCTTGTCGGTCTCCTTGCCGTTGTAGCGGTGACCACCGTCGACACTCGTCCGGTGTCACTGATGGATACTGCGGTTGGCCGCTGCGAGATGAAATGGTGGGCTGGCTCCACGAGTCGGCGTCATTGCCGCTCTCCTCGATGCTTCTTGGCATCTTGATCGGTATGTGGGGCGAGTTGGGAAGTCGGCGTGAGTCGGAGGTTTGGCCGACACGCGCAGCGGTGATTTGGGGTTCCTCGATCTCCTCGATCTTGACCCCCCAGTTGCTCTTGGGCTTACCTCCAGTCCGAGGCGGGTGGTCGCCGTCTCTTTGAGCCGATTGATGAAGTCGGCGGTGTGGGCATGACCGACCGTGGTCGGTGGAGGCACATGTGAAGCACATGTGTTTGTCTGATACTTCTTCGCTCCTCCTCGGTCAGCTTGAAGGTCGGTTTCTTTTCCATCGCGTTTGCCTTGTCCCCATTTGGGCTTGTGTTGGGTGTTGGCATGCTTGTACTTGTTATTGCCGTAATTAATGTTGCTTTCATTGCTTGACCGGTGTGCGGTATGCAGTTGTGTCGGCTCGAAGTCGAATTTGATCCATCGATGAAGCTCGATTTTACATTCCTCGTCAGGCATGTCCAAGGTTGGTATGATTTATCCGATATTCTTCTTGGTGTGGTGAATCTTCCGGTAATGTTCATTGTTGGAAGTGTTCGGAAGGAGGGCGAGTAGATGGGGCTTCCATGCCCAATTCTACTTGCTTTTTTGCCTCCAGATGCAGCGTACCCTTCCAGTGACATCACGCGTGTATCTTGGTGGGTCGTCCTTCCCGTGAGGAGGTACTTGTCCGCGATCATGAACCGCTTGTGCATCTTTTCGTTTCCATTGAAGGTCGTGGTTACGATCTTACTGGTAATTCTTTATCGGTGGTCGAGGACGGTCCTCTTGGGACTCGAGTTGCTCTGGTAGGCCCCACAGGCCTCCCGTTCTCGAGGCTGCGACCTCCTTACCTTCGGATGTCCTTGTTGTTGTTTTCACGGGGAGGAGGTTCTGTCAGGCGCAAGGTTTGCTCCTCCTCATTTCGTCTTGCCACATGACCACCGATGCCGTTCTTTCATTCTTGGCCGGTTGGGCTTGGGCGGATCCGGAGTACCTCTTGGCGCGGCTCCGATCGGGCTCGTGGCGCGGTGATGGCATGGAGGCGGGATCCACCGTCGCGCTTCCTCTGCGAGACGGTGCCCGTGCGCAAGCCATCCTGGCGCTCCGGCTGACCCGGACCGCCGAGATTCGGCGGCGGGTGAGGCCGACTCCATGGCTACTTTTCGGTTTCTGGCGGCGGCGGCGTCGCTCCTTGCGGGCGGCCTCAATTCTGTGTCTTCTACATCCGAGGGGCCGGGGGCGTGGCGGCCTCTGCGTGTCCGGGGATCGAGGCCTCGGCGTCCTTGGCGTTGTGTCGGCAGTCTTTGCGGGAGGAGCTCGGCGGGCTCGGGAGCTTTAGTCGGCCCAGCCGAGGATTACGTGTGGTACTCGGACTCCACCTCGGGATGGTGGGATCACATGGATCCTCGTGGCCCGGACGGGGCGGCAGCGAGGCGTCACGCCTTTTGGGATTGTCTCGGCCGTCTGGAGGGAAGGCGTCCGGAGTGGGGTGGCGTCCGGTCGTCTTGGTGACGGGGAAGAATCAGGGCCGCCCTACGCCGATGGCGATTGGCTCCTCCTCGTCTTGAGCGATCGGTGTCATATGGTGATGGTCTGGGTCCCTCCGTGAGCCATCATTGTTGAAGATCGCGGGGCTCGATACCAAGATGCTCTGACCCATGCGAGGACCGCGGGAGGCAGGCTCGTGATGTGCTCCTCGAATCGGCTGATGCTTTCATTTCTGGTGGGTTTTATACACCTCGGTCCTTACGGACCAAGAACATCCACTTGTTGGGCAGTGCAGTCTATTTGCATCGATTGGTTAGTAGCGGGGTTTTCCTATCTACGGGACGTGAAGGGGTTAGCACCCCTAACGGGTGGGAACAGAGCGATTCGACACCATTACGCTTTGGCATGTATGTCCGATGGAGTGTGGAGTACCACTGAGTGTCAGGCCCTCTGGCTGCAAGCGAAAAATCTGTGTTTGGCTGGCCCTTTACGTCGTGGGGTCTTGGAACTTCTTGGTGCGATCAAGTGATGTGACACATTCACAAATTAATATCTTCCATCATTCTTATTTTTGCTAGTGATTCTTGGAAAGAATGAGCTTTGTTTTTTTGCCATTTAGAATAAGCTCATTCTACCTAGAATGACTAGTGACTATTTCAATGTCATAACTAATTCTACAGAATAGAACTGCAGAGAACAATAAATTTAATAGCAAGCCTCTAAGTGACTTTGCGAGAAAAAATAAATCATATTATATTGTGAGTTCGGTATGCATCGCCTTTAGTCAAGGCGGTGGAATTAAGCGGCGAGAAAAACTATACCAAGCAGGCTAACTAAGGAGAGCGTTCTTGGCGTGAATCAGGACCCCGACATCTTAGAAGGAGCCATGAATGGGTCCATCCATCATCCGCACTCTGCGAGAAGAGCTCGTCAAGCGTTGCTATAGCTTATCAGCGAGGAAGGGCGGTCCGTACACAATGTTCATCGGCAGAAATTAGGATCGGAGGCCCGAGGTTTCTTGTCGCGGAGATCGCGCGAGGCCTTCCTAAGCGGCAACAGGAGGCGTTGAGAGAATTGGGCGGTGCAATAGTATACATCCCTTGGCATGGCATGATCAAATGGACGAACTCGGTAGAAACCGCCATGCCGAGGAAGCCTCGCACCGATCACGCCCTGGAAGGGCCACTCCATAATCGCCTTGGTTTTGCGGGTGTCGATCGAGATACCGCCGCACGTATGATGTGCCCTGTCGTGATTTTTCCCGCATAAAGACGCACTTGCTTCTTTTGCCAGAGATTATGCTTCCAAGGAGTTCCATGACTCGCCGGAATAATCGATAGTGTTCCTCCGATCGCTTGTGTAGATTAGGATGTCGTCGAAAGACCTCCACCCGTGGCGGCGGCCTCGGGATGGTGGGATCACATGGATCCTCGTGGCCCGGACGGGGCGGCAGCGAGGCGTCACGCCTTTTGGGATTGTCTCGGCCGTCTGGAGGGAAGGCGTCCGGAGTGGGGTGGCGTCCGGTCGTCTTGGTGACGGGGAAGAATCAGGGCCGCCCTACGCCGATGGCGATTGGCTCCTCCTCGTCTTGAGCGATCGGTGTCATATGGTGATGGTCTGGGTCCCTCCGTGAGCCATCATTGTTGAAGATCGCGGGGCTCGATACCAAGATGCTCTGACCCATGCGAGGACCGCGGGAGGCAGGCTCGTGATGTGCTCCTCGAATCGGCTGATGCTTTCATTTCTGGTGGGTTTTATACACCTCGGTCCTTACGGACCAAGAACATCCACTTGTTGGGCAGTGCAGTCTATTTGCATCGATTGGTTAGTAGCGGGGTTTTCCTATCTACGGGACGTGAAGGGGTTAGCACCCCTAACGGGTGGGAACAGAGCGATTCGACACCATTACGCTTTGGCATGTATGTCCGATGGAGTGTGGAGTACCACTGAGTGTCAGGCCCTCTGGCTGCAAGCGAAAAATCTGTGTTTGGCTGGCCCTTTACGTCGTGGGGTCTTGGAACTTCTTGGTGCGATCAAGTGATGTGACACATTCACAAATTAATATCTTCCATCATTCTTATTTTTGCTAGTGATTCTTGGAAAGAATGAGCTTTGTTTTTTTGCCATTTAGAATAAGCTCATTCTACCTAGAATGACTAGTGACTATTTCAATGTCATAACTAATTCTACAGAATAGAACTGCAGAGAACAATAAATTTAATAGCAAGCCTCTAAGTGACTTTGCGAGAAAAAATAAATCATATTATATTGTGAGTTCGGTATGCATCGCCTTTAGTCAAGGCGGTGGAATTAAGCGGCGAGAAAAACTATACCAAGCAGGCTAACTAAGGAGAGCGTTCTTGGCGTGAATCGGACCCCGACATCTTAGAAGGAGCCATGAATGGGTCCATCCCATCATCCGCGCTCTGCGAGAAGAGCTTAAATCAAGCGTTGCTATAGCTTATCAACGAGGAAGGGCGGTCACGGCGTACACAATGTTCATCGCCTTCCGGATTACGATCGGTAAAACCGACCTCGGTCGATCTTGGTGAAGTAACGTGTCCCATGGAGTTGGTCCGTAATCTCATCGATTACGGGCATCGGTACGTTCGATGGTTGCCTTGTTCGCCGCTAATCGACGCACAACCTCCACGTCGGGTTTGGCCACGATCACGAATCAAGGGCGACACGAGCAAGCCTCTCTAAGTGATCTTAGCATGTTTTGCGAAAAAAATAAATCATATTATATTTTATGGAGTTCGGTCGCCTTTAGTCAAGGCGGGTGGAATTAAGCAGTAGAAAAACTATACCAACGCTAACTAAGGAGAGCGTTCTTGGCGTGAATCAGGACCCCGACATCTTAGAAGGAGCCATGAATGGGTCCATCCATCATCCGCACTCTGCGAGAAGAGCTCGTCAAGCGTTGCTATAGCTTATCAGCGAGGAAGGGCGGTCCGTACACAATGTTCATCGGCAGAAATTAGGATCGGAGGCCCGAGGTTTCTTGTCGCGGAGATCGCGCGAGGCCTTCCTAAGCGGCAACAGGAGGCGTTGAGAGAATTGGGCGGTGCAATAGTATACATCCCTTGGCATGGCGACGCTCCCAATCCACCTCAGCGAGGGCAAGAGCACAAGCTTCTCCACCTCTTGCCACAGAATTGAATTGAATTGAAGAATTTTGTTCCACCCTGGGTCTCCACAAAGGAGAGCGCAAAGCGGATCAATCCCAGCAGATGCATGATCCATTTCTTCAAGAGCATGCAAACATCCATGAGGGAGGAAGAAGGCACAAGAAAGCGCCTTGGAAGCTCACGAGTTCGGCTCTTGGTGCCTTGCAGGTAAAATCCTCCTCCGGTCGAGTAGATAGCAGGGACTTCAATCTCACCGGCATGCAAGCACAAGCGATTGCTCGAGGCCTTTGCCATCGGCGGGCATTTCGACCTTCGTCGGTGCATGCTTACCCGGTCCGGTGCCCTCAACTCACGACTTTTTTTCATACACATCGGTCATAAGTCAGACTCAACACCAAACACGGTCACAGTACTTGGTCGTACCTTATGTGTTATCGCGCTTGTAATTGCAACACCTAAAGCTTCTTCTCAATTTTCATCATATGACCTAGCATAGAGACCCCATGCTACACCTCTCTTAAGCTATCTATGTACATATATTGAATATTTTATTTACTTGGATTTAAATTTAGATTAGAAATCTATTTTATTTTATAATCGACAATATAAATTGTTTTGATTTCTTCGCTACGCAGCACCGTGCGATAAGGCGGTATACTAACGGTTTGTGCGGGCGAGCTCGATGGCGTGGTCCATGCCGTGGGGAAGTTCGGGCGGCTCGAACCGGTCGGCGACTCGTGAGCGATCCTTCATGGCTGCGGAAGTGCGACCTCCGTGTCGGCGGCCCGAGTGGCCCGGACTGCCTGTACCTCCGAGGTAAGACTCTCTTGAGCCGGCGATGTATAACGCCTGGGCTTTATTGAGGGCCGATCACGCAAACAACAATTTGTCGGGATGTATCCGTCTCCGCATGACATATTGGGTGCCACCGACTTGTGCCTAACCGTGTTGTGTGCCGGTCAATTTGCGGTGCTTGGAGTGGTGGGCACCGCTTGCCGACGATGAGATCGTGGCAAAGGGGCACGACCGTGAACTCCAGTTCCTCTTGGTGCCTCCGGGAAAAACCACGGTGGCGGTGGCGCTCCGCTCCTTGTCGGTCTCCTTGCCGTTCAGCGCGGTGACCACCGTCGACACTCGTCCGTGTCACGATGAGGATACTGCGGTTGGCCGCTGCGAGATGAAATGGTGGCTGGCTCCCCGAGTCCATCCGGTTCGCCTCCTCCGATGCTTCATCGCATCTTGACTCAGATGTGGAAGTCGGTCGGAGGTTTGGCCGACCCGCGCTACAAGCTGATTGGGGTTCCTCGATCTCCTCGATCTTGACCTCGGTTGCTCTTGGCTTACTCCGATCCCACCGAGGGGCGGGTGGTCCGCCCGCCTTTGAGCCGCTTGATGAAGTCCCGACGGTGGGCATGACTGACCCGTGGTCGGTGGAGGCACATGTGAAGCACATGTGTTTGTCCCGACATTTCTTCCGCCTCCTCCTCGCCAAGAGCTTGAAGGTCGGTTTCTTTTCCATCGCGTTTGCGCTTGTCCCCATTTGGGCTTCGCAGTTGGGTGTTGGCATGCTTGTACTTGTTATTGCCGTAATTAATCGCTGCTTTCATTGCTCACCGGTGCTGCCGGTTGACGCCGGCTCAAGGTCGAATTTCACCATCGATGAAGCGCCGATTGCTCGCCCAGCGGGCATGTCCAAGGTTAGCCGCAAATTTTATCGCAGATTCTTGCATGCATTTGTCAGGTGAATCTTCCAATCGGTGATACAGCCTCGTGGTTGACGGTGAAGTGTTCGAGGAAGATTTGGCGGAAGGAGGGCCGAGTAGATGGGGCTTCCATGCCCAATTCTACTTGCTTTTCCTCCGCTTCCACCAACGACGCTGCATTCTTCCAATACATCACGCAGAATTGTATCTTCCGCTGGTCGTCCTTCTCCGAGGCCGAGGTACTTGTCCGGCTTGTCCGGATCATGAACCGCTTGTGCATCTTTTCGTTTCCATTGAAGGTCGTGGTTACGATCTTACTGTAATTTTTATCGAGGCGCTGGGTCCGAGGGACAGTGTCCTCTTGGGACTCGAGTTGCTCTGGTAGGCCCGACCCTTCCGGGCCTCCCGCCTGCATCATAGAGCCGCACCTCCTTACCGCCGGATGTCCTTGTTGTTTGGCTCTTTCTTTCATTCCAATGAAGACATCCTTGTGTATCTTGTTATGTTTCCTATGGATTGCGGCAATTGTGGCGAGTGGGCATCGATGGTATGACATCTAGAGATAGATTGGATTAGAATAGTGAGTTAATTGTTTTTTATTTTTACTTCAAATCTATAGGCTATCACGTACCTTGATTGTAAAATGTGATGTAGGCTCCATCACGGATCGGATGTTGCGTCAAAGGTGCATCGCCAAGCTTGGGAGATTTGTGAAAGTGGAAGCTCCATCATGGATTGTCGCAAGATCACTTGGATTGGGAACTCATGCAGGAGATCCGTGGTTGACACCATGTCTGCACTTGCTCCACCCCAACTTGGATCATGAGTTTGCATTTGAATTCATGCCAAGTGAGCCGAAAGGAGATGCCCCATCTATGTTATGTACTCGGGAATATTTCCAACCGGAGACCGCAGGAACATTGTGTGGTTCACCTCCATCTCCACCTCCGGGATGGTGGGATCACATGGATCCTCGTGGCCCGGACGGGCGGGCCGCGAGCCGCCACTGATTGTCTCGGCTGCGGCACGGGAGAGGAGCGTCCGACCGCTGTGGGCGTCCCGTCACCGGGCGGGAAGAACCGAGGCCGCCACGCAACCAGAAGCGATTGGCTCCTCCTCGCCGCCACGCTTGAGCGATCGGTGTCATATGGTGATGGTCTGGGTCCCTCCGTGAGCCATCATTGTTGAAGATCGCGGGGCTCGATACCAAGATGCTACGGCCCAAGCTGCGAGGACCGCGGGAGCGAGGCTCCGTGATGTGCTCGAATCGGCTTCATTCTGTTGTGGGTTTTATACACCTCGGTCCTTACGGACCAAGAACATCCAGCTTGTTAGGCGATCGGCAGTTATTTACATCGATTGGTTAGTAGCAGGTTTTCCTATCTACGGGACGTGAAGGGGTTAGCACCTAACGGGTGGGAATGCAGGATGGCGATTCGACCTGATTACAGCGCTAGCAGCTATCCTCTGGCTCGTGAGACCCAGTGTGGGTACCACAGAGTGTCAGGCCCTCTCACTGCAGGCGGCTGCGTCAGGCGTGTCGGCCTCCTTACGTCGGTGTGGGGTCTTAGGCTTGGTGCCGATCGGAGTCACTTTATCGTGACAATACATTCGAAGTATGTCCGCGGATCATGTAGAGTGCAATGGGAAGTCTGCCAAGACTCCGATTAACAATATGTCTTTGCCTCTCCATCTCCGTAGCTAGATTGTGTGGAATTGATATCTGAGGTTATCATTGAAAAAACAATTGTAAGCGCTTTGAGTTAAAGGTGGAAGCTTGCTTGTAGGTAGCGTGTGCGTGTATATGAAAATTTTATTTAAAATGATATGAGTATATGTAACATTTAGGTTACAAGCGTATTGCATATACATATGTATATATACATTACAAATTAATATCTTCCATCATTCTTATTTTTGCTAGTGATTCTTGGAAAGAATGAGCTTTGTTTTGTCGCCATTTAGAATAAGCTCATTCTACCTAGAATGATACTCACTAGTGACTATTTCAATGTCATAACTAATTCTCTGAGAATAGAACTCTGCGACTAGAGAACAATAAATTTAATAGCAAGCCTCTCTAAGTGATCTTAGCATGTTTTGCGAGAAAAATAAATCATATTATATTGAGTTCGAGTATACGCCTTTAGTCAAAGGCGGTGGAATTAAGCAGTAGGAAAAACTATACCAACCGAGCTAACTAAGGAGAGCGCGTTCTTGGCGTGAATCGGACCAAACATCTTAGAAGGAGCCATGAATGGGTCCATCCCATCATCCGCTCTTTGCGAGAAGAGCTCGTCAAGCGTTGCTATAGCTTATCAGCGAGGAAGGCGGTGGCGTACAATGTTCATCGGCGAGAAATTAGGATCGGAGGCCTGCGAGGTTTTCTTGTCGCGGAGATCGCATAGGCCTTCCTAGCGGCAACAAGGAGGCGCGAGAGGGTGGGCGGTGCCCAATAGTATACATCCCTTGGCATGGACGCTCCCAATCCACCTCAGCGAGGGCAAGAGCCGCAAGCTTCTCCGCCACCTCTTGCCACAATTTGAATTGAATTGAAAGAAATTTTGTTCCACCTCTGCGGGTCTCACAAAAGGAGGCGCAAAGCGGCGGATCAATCCCAGAGATGCATGATCCATTTCTTGAGCATGCAAACATCCATGAGGGAGGAAGAAGGCCGAAGAAAGCGCCTTGGAAGCTCACGAGTTGCTCTTGGTGCCGCAGGTAAAATCCTCCTCCTCCAGAGTAGATGGCAGGGGACTTCAATCTCACACGGCATGCAAGCACAAGCGATTGCCACGGCTCGGCCGGCCTTTGCCATCGGCGGGCATTTCGACCTTCGGTCGTGCATGCTTACCCGGTCCGTGCCCTCAACTGACTTTTCCTTCGGTCATAAGTCATAAGACTCGAACACCAAACGGTCCAGTGATACGTACCTTATGTTATCATCACGCTTGTAATTGCAACACCTAAAGCTTCTTCTCAATTTTCATCATATGACCTTAGCATAGAGACCCCATGTCCGCTACACCTCTCTTAAGCTATCTATGTACATATATTGAATATTTTATTTACTTGGATTTAAATTTAGATTAGAAATCTATTTTATTTTATAATCGACAATATAAATTGTTTTGATTTCTTGTGATCGAGATCGGTTGCTCGAGCCTATATATATGTGAGGCGATGAGGTCTCCCTAAGCTTCCTTGGAAGGTTCCATATATATATTTTTATCTTGTTGTTTGGCTCTTTCTTTCATTCCAATGAAGACATCCTTGTGTATCTTGTTATGTTTCCTATGGATTGCGGCAATTGTGGCGAGTGGGCATCGATGGTATGACATCTAGAGATAGATTGCACGGATTAGAATAGTGAGTTAATTGTTTTTTTTATTTTTACTTCAAATCTATGGGCCGGCTATCACGTACCTTGATTGTAAAATGTGATGTAGGCTCCATCACGGATTCGGATGTTGCGCGTCAAAGGTGCGCATAGCTTGGGAGATTTGTGAAAGTGGAAGCTCCATCATGGATTGTGCAAGATCACTTGGATTGGGAACTCATGCCCGAGATCCGTGGTTGACACCATGTCTTGCACTTGCTCCACGGGATCATGAGTTTGCATTTGAATTCATGCCAAGTGAGCGAAAGGAGATGCCCCATCTATGTTATGTACTCGGGAATATTTCAAGGAGAGAGGAACATTGTGTGGTTCACACTCCATCTCCACCTCCGGATCATGTCGCTCCATTTGTAGTATGTCCGCGGATCATGTAGAGTGCAATGGGAAGTGCTGCCAAGACTCCATGATTAACAATATGTCTGCACCCTCCATCTCCGTAGCTAGATTGTGTGGAATTGATATCTGAGGTTATCATTGAAAAACAATTGTAAGCGCTTTGAGTTAAAGGTGGAAGCTTGCTTGTAGGTAGCGTGTGCGTGTATATGCAAATTTTATTTAAAATGATATGAGTATATGTAACATTTAGGTTACAAAGCGTGTGCATATACATATGTATATATACATTAGAAATTAATATCTTCCATCATTCTTATTTTTGCTAGTGATTCTTGGAAAGAATGAGCTTTGTTTTTGTCGCCATTTAGAATAAGCTCATTCTACCTAGAATGATACTCACTAGTGACTATTTCAATGTCATAACTAATTCTGAGGAATAGAACTCTGTGCTAGAGAACAATAAATTTAATAGCAAGCCTCTCTAAGTGATCTTAGCATGTTTTGCGAGAAAAATAAATCATATTATATTGTGAGTTCGAGTATGCATCGCCCTTTAGTCAAAGACGGTGGAATTAAGCAGTAGAAAAACTATACCAACCGAGCTAACTAAGGAGGCGCGTTCTTGGCGTGAATCGGACCCGACATCTTAGAAGGAGCCATGAATGGGTCCATCCCATCATCCGCACTCTGCGAGAAGAGCTCGTCAAACGTTGCTATAGCTTACGAGGAAGGCGGTCTGCGTACACAATGTTCATCGGCTTGAGAAATTAGGATCGGAGGCCTGCGAGGTTTTCTTGTCGCGGAGATCGCAGGCCTTCCTAGCGGCAACAAGGAGGCGTTACGAGAAGGGTGGGCGGTGCCCAATAGTATACACATCCCTTGGCATGGCCAACGCTCCCAATCCACCTCAACGAGGGCAAGAGCTGGCTTCCGCCACCTCTCGCCAACAGAATTTGAATTGAATTGAAAGAAATTTTGTTCCACCTGCGGGTCTCACAAAAAGGCGCAAAGCAGCGGATCAATCCCAACAACAAGATGCATGATCCATTTCTTCAACGAGCATGCAAACATCCATGAGGGAGAAGAAGACGCCACGAAGAAAGCGCCTTGAAGCTCACAGGTTGACTCTTGGTGCCACAGGTAAAATCCTCCTCCAGGTAGTAGATGAGGACTTCAATCTCACCACGGCATGCAAGCACAAAGTGCCACGGCTGCCTTTGCCATCGGCGGGCATTTCGACCTTCCGGTCAGTTACATGCTGCAGTCGTGCCCTCAACTACTGACTTTTCATACATACGGTCATAAGTCATAAGACTCGAACACCAAACACGGTCACGGTACTTGACACGCACTTATGTTATCGCCAACGCTTGTAATTGCAACACCTAAAGCTTCTTCTCAATTTTCATCATATGACCTTAGCATAGAGACCCCATGTCCGCTACACCTCTCTTAAGCTATCTATGTACATATATTGAATATTTTATTTACTTGGATTTAAATTTAGATTAGAAATCTATTTTATTTTATAATCGACAATATAAATTGTTTTGATTTCTTGTGATCGAGATCAGTTCGTGCCTATATATATGTGAGGTGATGAGGTCTCCCTAAGCTTCCTTGGAAGGTTCCATATATATATTTTTATCTTGTTGTTTGGCTCTTTCTTTCATTCCAATGAAGACATCCTTGTGTATCTTGTTATGTTTCCTATGGATTGCGGCAATTGTGGCGAGTGGGCATCTGATGGTATGACATCTAGAGATAGATTGCACGGATTAGAATAGTGAGTTAATTGTTTTTTATTTTTACTTCAAATCTATAGGCCGGCTATCACGCCTTGATTGTAAAATGTGATGTAGGCTCCATCACGGATTCGGATGTTGCGGCGTCAAAGGTGCGCATAGCTTGGGAGATTTGTGAAAGTGGAAGCTCCATCGTGGATTGTCGCAAGATCACTTGGATTGGGAACTCATGCGAGATCCGTGGTTGACACCATGTGCTTGCTCCACCCCAGCGGATCATGAGTTTGCATTTGAATTCATGCCAAGTGAGCCGAAAGGAGATGCCCCATCTATGTTATGTACTCGGGAATATTTCCAAGCAGACCGGGGAACATTGTGTGGTTCACTGCTCCATCTCCACCTCCGGATCATGTCGCTCCATTTGTAGTTTGTCCCGGATCATGTAGAGTGCAATGGGAAGTGCTGCCAAGACTCATGATTAACAATATGTGCACCCTCTCCATCTCCGTAGCTAGATTGTGTGGAATTGATATACGGAGGTTATCATTGAAAAACAATTGTAAGCGCTTTGAGTTAAAGGTGGAAGCTTGCTTAGGTAGCGATATGCGTGTATATGAAAATTTTATTTAAAATGATATGAGTATATGTAACATTTAGGTTACAAAGCGTGTGCATATACATATGTATATATACATTCGAAATTAATATCTTCCATCATTCTTATTTTTGCTAGTGATTCTTGGAAAGAATGAGCTTTGTTTTTGTCGCCATTTAGAATAAGCTCATTCTACCTAGAATGATACTCACTAGTGACTATTTCAATGTCATAACTAATTCTACAGGAATAGAACTCTAGAGAACAATAAATTTAATAGCAAGCCTCTCTAAGTGATCTTAGCATGTTTTCGAGAAAAATAAATCATATTATATTGTGAGTTCGGTATGCATACCCCTTTAGTCAAAGACGGTGGAATTAAGCAGTAGAGAAAAACTATACCAACCAGAGCTAACTAAGGAGGCGTTCTTGGCGTGAATCTGGACCCGACATCTTAGAAGGAGCCATGAATGGGTCCATCCCATCATCCACTCTGAGAAGAGCTCGTCAAGCGTTGCTATAGCTTATCAACGAGGAAGGACGGTCTGGCGTACACAATGTTCATCGGCTTGAGAAATTAGGATCGGAGGCCTGCGAGTTTTCTTGTCCGCGGAGATCGCCATGAGGCCTTCCTAGCGGCAACAAGGAGTTAGGCGTTCAATAGTATACACATCCCTGCATGGCCAGCACGCTCCCAATCCACCTCAACGAGGCAAGAGGGTGCATGCATGGTTTGAGTATTCACTAACAGTGGTAACAGACGAAACAAGGGCAACGTGTCACTTTTTGTCACCTTTAGAAGAATTTGAAATATCTCGCACATGACAATAGTAATAGACTCCCTTTTTTTTGAGTAGTCTTAAAAAGTAGTATGAAGTACATGGACCAAGTTTCATTGTCATTGGATTTTTCATGAAGGAGATATAAAATGACAAACTTCGTAAATAGTTTCAGTACAAGGATTTGAAAATGAGGACCTTCAATTCGTGTTTACACTATACAATGTGAAGCAAAGTTGTAGATAGTGTTGAGAGCTATAGAATTAGCAAAAGAAAATATGGATAATGATTCCCCAGTAAAAATTAAAGCTGATTTACTTCTTGAGTAAATTTTGAGCTTAGGATAAAATAATTATGGAAAAAGAATATTTGATGATATTTAATGAAAATATGAAATTGATGGAGTTTTAAATATATGGAATGAATATGAAAAATGTCTACTCAGAAAATCCTAGTAGGAAAATTAATCGCGAGGTGAGAACTAACCTTCAGGTGAAAACGGCAAGAAAGTGGTCATTGACCGGGTGAGTGGTGATAAAGGGGTTCATTTTTTGGCCACGGTTTGGTGCACCCTTGATTTTGAATCTAGCTTTAGTATGGGGTCGGTTGCTAGCCGTCTTGTGAAGTGGGATCGGGGCTCGGTTGAAAGCGACGGTGGAAGCTCGCAGTGCGGTTGCGGTTGCAGTGCGTCTCTTATCCTGACCCTTGAAATTTCACCTTCCCCTCTCTTTTCTAGGTTTTTCTCCTCCTCTCTTCTCTTTTTGTCTTTTCTCTTTTCTCTCTTGCTCCTTCCTTCTCCTCTCTTGCTCCCTATCCTCTCTAGCTCCTCTCTCCGTCCTCTCTCGCTCTCTCTCTCTCTCTCTTTTCTCTTTTCTCTCTTTTCTCCTCTCTTCTCCTCTCTTCTCTAATCTACCTCTTCCACTCTTCTAGCTAACTCTCCCGGCCACCCTCCACAGCCTCCCCAGCCTCGAGATCATAGGGCATTGCCCTCACGGACCTAGGCAGGACATTTTGGTTGCGTCTTGGATTTTGCTAGGGGTCTTCCCTTTACCCA